>JARHVA010006455.1:0-700000 GCA_037957365.1 Torreya grandis | reverse complement strand
AGGCTCAAAGATGATTTTGGGGGGATAAAGAGTCAATATGGATTATGTATATACATCACAAATTTTGGATATCCAAAAAGTTATGATAAGGCTTGTAACCATAACATCATCACTTTATTAATCCACCAAATAGTTAGGTGATTAAATGTGACATTATTACCCCTCAATAACACCACAAGCACTAGTAAAACAATTATAAATATGAATTAACAAATGATACAAGGGAGATTCCAAACAAGGAAAGCTCAATTTGAGAACAAAAAGTAAGCCCTCCTCCAAAATATAATCATAATCAATTATTAAGGGGGCATCCTTTGGACCTACCAAAGGAGACTATGGCCTAATTTAAAAATTAAATTGTGACTAAAATAGTATAATATAGTCAATTAATATAAATGCAATAAAATTTATTAATTTTATGATACTAAAAGTTAGAATTAAGAATTTACTTATTCAACATATCACGTAACATTTTAGTCATGAAGACCACTAAGTGGTCAGAAGAAACCCTCAGTGAACGATCCTTAAAAATTCATCATGTAACAATTGTGAAATAACATCTACTCACTAGATGGGTGACACAATGAAAATCCAAAACTTAACTTCAATAGCTCCAAATTTTTATCAGGTCAATGATTATATATTGACTAATGGTCATTATCATTTAACTAAAAATGCCCTGCATATATCTATTGGGTTATGAACCCAATTATTTATAATATAAGGATTCTATAGTTTTATGCATTAATATTTTCTCACCTATTTAGGCTAGATAATTTTTATACTAATCCCCATATAATCATGCTTAAAAATTCACTAATTAATTATTTTCATCATTATTTCATCTAACATTGCCTACTCCCCCTAGTCAATAATCTAGTCCCCTTTATATATTTATTATCCTATAATAACCTTCATATTTTCCATTCAATATTAATTCCCTTATTATTTTTTATTAATATTCAATTTATCACCTTAATCCCTGTAATGCCCACTTATGAATTTTAAATTCACAAAATCACACCTATCCCTAAGCTTCTCTAAAAGCCTACCCACTAACCATAACATTATCACTTTATTTTATTTTTTTGTGATTTAAAAAAATATTAAAAAAGAAATGTGTGACCTATACGAAGAATAATGATGTTAAAAAGGGAACATGTTTTATATTTGTGGGGTCATTAGAGGATTTTCAACCTATGGAGGCTAAGTGGCATAGTGGAGGAGCTTGATTAGGTAATTGACATAGGCAAGGATTGGGTGATGTAGTTGGTTGCTTTATAGGGTTCACTATTATAGGAGATCAATGTAATGGTATTGTTCTATTGATTAGATAGTAGGAAAGGGATCTAACAAGCATGCATGGATGCTAGAGGGACATATATTTAAGTTTTAATGCCTGAATGGATTGATATAGAAGGAAGAGTAACTAATATGCCAAGATTCATCCATTGGGGAAACCACCATCACCTCATGCTACATATGTTATTAATTTTAATGAAGTTGGCTTTTCATTATGGTATTTCCCTACTTGGGTAAGGAGGTGTCCTTTCCATCCCACTAATTTCCTTTGGATGTTGATCACCATAAAATTTAATTTAGAATATTTTCTATATATATATATATATATATATATATATATTCTCACTAACTACTTCTTTCATCATGTCAATAATATTAGGAAAATGAAAATGATTTTCCATAGAAAATGTTATATTGTATATCTATTTTAATTATAAAATTATAATAATTATCATTTAAAATCCAATAATCATCTTTAAAATCATTATAATTCTTATCATTATCAACTTTGGCATTCAAATAAGGAGTATGAAGACAATAATTTTCATTCACTTTATGTTTTATGTAAGAATCAACATTTTTTTGCATAAACTAAGTTTAAATCCAAATTATTTTAAGTTAATATACTTTGCACTAATAATTTTTCCTCAGTAATTTATTCTTGAATATATAAAATTATGCATTCCATAATCATGAGGTCTCATATAAAGACAAACAACAATCAAAACATTCATATCATTTTTGTTTTCATTTGGATATATGGGGTTTAAATTTAGTTTTCCTAATTACTCATATATGTCATATGATGAGTCAATATAATGACCTCATAAGACTTGTTTTTTTTATTATCATATACTAATATTAATTATATAAAGTTATCCTTTGTGCTTTTTCCTATCAATAGTACTAAATGAATATTATGTGCATATATTTTTTAAGCAATAACATCACTACCCTTTGTACATATTGCTCTATTTTAGATGTTTTAAGTCATTAGTAAGTCAAGGTAGTCATTTTAGGTCTATAGGAATAATTATTAGCTATTAGAATGTTGTTAAATTTGAATTTGAGTGGCTTTGGCATTTTCCTGCCAAAACCCTTTATTTGAATTTTCAAAACCTTCTTGTGAAGTTTAGGAGATTTTAATCTTGTTTTAAGAGGAATCAGCATTGTAATTTTTTGGTTAGGTTATAATAAATGGTCAACAGTCTTTTAATACACACATGACTCACATTTTGAGTCATCTTGATGAGTATATTAGTGGTTAGGTAGTTAGCACAACCTCCCAACATACAAGAGGGAATTAGTAGGTAGTTATGATAGTTTTGGAATATAAAAGAGATTTTAAGGTGATTTTGTGATAGTGATAAGTGATGGGGTATGTGTTTTAAATGTAAATAATATTAAACCCATGAAATTTAATGGAAAACTTTTCATTTTAAAGATAAAATGGGTTGTAAAACTAGTGTTTTTTGTATGCATGCAATGGCATGACTGTATAAACAGAGCATGTGAGGAGAAGGTTAATAAAGACATGTTTTTTTTTCATCCTTGGAATATTTTAATTTTATTTATTTGAGTTTTTTAAGTTCTATAAATTCTATTAATTTACTTTCATATGTATGGATAAGAAATTCAAGATTGTATGTGTACCTTGTATTGCTTACACCATGTGTTTTGAAGATTGAAAGGAGGTGAGAGCTTCAAAATTAGTTTATATTGATATAAATTTATAATGTGTATAAAATTAGTAACATGATCTAAACATTCCTTTAGATCCTATGTATATTATATTTTGTTTCTAAGAGATTCATAGTAGATGCACACATACCCTATTTTGTATACATGAGGTAATAAGCAGGACTAAGTCTGTATCTTTGGGAGAAAGATTATTTGTTAATTGAGATGAACATTATTGTATATAGTGATATTTAATATTTTCAATAGTTTCAAGGTTAATTATAAGTCTCAAAGTGTTTGGAAAACATATAGAGTTTCATAGACAATGAACCAGTCCTGTAGTCACTGTGTTTAAGATACAGTCAAACAAATTCTTGTGAATAAATATTGAACAAAGGTAATGTAATGGGAATATATTAATTAAAAAATGTTTAACATGTTAAAAAAGACCTAAAATAACCCTTATAGTGGTTTAAAATTTGATATTAATCTTGAAAACCTAATTTTAACCCACTTAGATCCTATAGACTACAAGAAACCCTATGTTAGGGTTTATACACACAAATTGGATTTTTAAACATTCAAAATATAAAAATTTCATGTAAATTGATGGTTAGGTGTGGTTTTATGTTATTAAATTTATTTTAATGGATGTATACATATATAGATCATGTATGTATAGTTTAGAGTAACTAAGATTGAAACAGAACTAAACAAACCTAAAAGGCCTAAACCGAGAGCAAGAAGGGCTTAGTAAAGAGGTATAATAATGAAATTGTGACAATAAACTTTGTGAATTAGATTAAGAGGATAGTGTTTATCCCCATATAGGTTTGTTTTCTTTATTTGAGTCAGTATGGATCCATACAAAGTAAAAGAGCCTAAAAAAGGCTAGTAAGAGACCATACTAAAGAGGAGTTACATGTGTGGTGAAGAGTTGTGTTGAAGGAGTTTTTGGATTTAGAGATATGTCAGATAGGACTTGTTTAATATTTAAATGAATTAAAATAAAATTTATAGAGGTAGAATAAACCTAAACTAGGTTTTGAATCCAAGTTGTTATTTATTGAGTCAAAAAGAAGTGAGTTGAAAGTATAAAGACTATTTTGTGAATGGTAAGCAAGGGTGAGTGGTAAAACATGGATGGAGGTAAATAAAATTGATTGATTATTATGTCAAGAATACTTAAATTCTATAAAAAAATATAGAGAGGTTATAAGGGGGACATAAATATTTTAAACGAAAGGTGTGAAGATAAACAAGACAAGTAAAGAGACCAAAGCTTGGTGGGTATAGGCAGAGGTAAAGAAGTATATTTGTTTTATGTTTTATATCTAACTAAAAAAGATTTGTGATGACCTTTGCTTCAATTTTTGTGTTTTATGTTAAAAATTATTATTTTATTATTTAGTTTTCATCATGTACTTTCATTACTATTTTGGTGATACTACTAATTTGATACATGTAGATCTCAAGGACAAGTTAAGAAGTAGCATGACCTTATAGCTAACTTGTAACAACTAGGTAGGCTAACTCGAATCAACTATGTATCCAAACCATAGAAATGGTATGTTTTTACTCTAACCCATATAAACTATAGGAGATGCCTAGTTTAACTTATCACAAATAAAGAAACATCCTATTTAACCAATGGATATTGTAAACATGATTGTTGTAGTCTATAATAAATTTATCACTATTATTCCAGCCTATATCATAACTATCACAGTTAAACTAAAGTTTGTTGTTATTATTCCTACTCTTTTTTAATGTTTATGTTGAGCATTGAATGTGTCTTACAATATAGGGAAGGTAAATCAATGACCAATACAAGATTTTCACTCTCTCCTCTATGGAGTATGCTTCTCAAATTGTTGTAACCATGCAATTATTATGTTCTCTATTGCAACCAATTGATATGTCATGTAACATGAATAGGTTACTTCCATGTATTTATTTGTAAATATATTGTAACAATAAATGACCTTCCTTTTATATTAAATAAAAGATGGTAGGTTATAGAGGATAATGAAGTTTTGATTATTGATGTACATAGAAGATAGAGAATATAATGTGAAGCTTTTGTAATATTTTATTATAAAAATACTCATGTTGCTACAAGATTCATTAATCCAAGGAGAGTTTGATTTTAAGTAAATATATAATTTCAAAGGAAGGATCAGAACTCAAGTCTAAATAAGGAGGGCCCCTCACAAGGAGTTGTGGTGAATATCATAATGTGTTAAGTAGTTATTATTTATATTGTGTGATCATTTATAATTTAAGTCATGTTTGTGTTTCTAGCATTCTATAAGTCTCATTTAGTATAATAAATTAATATTTGTATTATCATTATTGATTAAATATCCAGAAGCTTCTAAGACATAAATTAACAAATCAATTTAATTCTCATAAGTGTGATTTCATTTATAATTATTTTTTTCCATTTAATTTAATTTATACAAATGTGTTTCTTATATGTAGATTATAGCTTCTTATTATCTTGAAATAACGATTTTTGCATATATAGTGCTGACATATTGCCAAATACATGACTTAGGTTAATAATTAGTGAAAGTAGTAGGATTAATAAACCAAGTGGCTGCATTATCCCATTATTGATTGCCAAGGTTGTACACAAGCATTGATTAGTTATGTTAGGTTTAATTAGTGGTTTAAATATGCTCATAATTATAGAACTATTATTGGGGGTAGGTGTTAAAAATTATATATCAATAATTTTTGGGTAGACTTCCTACTTTATAGCTTAAAATTTTGTGCTTTATAGCTTAAAATTTCCTACTTTATAGCTTAAATTTTTCCTTCTTTCCTAGAATAATTTCATGCTTTCATAGATTAATTTTTCCACTTCCTAGATTAAGAATTATAATTTCTAAAAACTAGAGTAAGCAAAATAATAAAATATCATTTCAAACTAACCATGTGTAGGACAAGAAAGGCATGATCATAAAGGAAGATTGGTTGATTGTATGCAATGAGAGCAATATTGTTCAAGTAGAATCTTACCTAGAAGGTTGAAACTTTATTTAGGAAAAGAATCACCACCTGCATAAATCATAAGTCATGAAATAATTTTAGTATCTAATTCATGGATATCACACAAGAAGATAAAATTGATAGCAATGGAGAAGTTCTTTGTAGAATTATAAAAAATAATCCAAGAGAAAGGAATAAAAGGATCATTATACCCTGAAAAGGACATATTTTAACCATTCCAAAAAGTCCCTATTTTGACACCCTTCACTCAATTATCTAGTATTCATCTCCATCCACTCTCATCTAAACTCCTCTCTAAAATAGACTCAAATCCCTTCTATCTCCAATGAGAAAAACCAAAGTGATAGAACTTGTTGAACCCACTAAACTAGCTAAATAATACATTCTTATCAAATTATTAAAAGCATTCTTAAGAATTACCACCCCATCACCCTTATTAATAAGGTTTACCTCTCCCTTAAATAAACCTAAATCCACCATTAATTATGCACCTTGGGCTAAAATTGATAAAGGATTTGAAGAGTGGGTGGAAAAAATATGTAGTTTACAAGTAGTTCAAAAAATCATGAGCATTAACCAAGAGGAAAAATCTAAGACCACAAACTTTAGGTTTCCCATTAATACCCTTGTAGGTAATGCACCCATAAATAATATTCCTCTATCTAAATTTCCCAAATTTAGAAGAATGGCTAGTGAGGATCCTAATATGTTCCTCTTTGAGTTTGACATCTTATGTCATAGTTATGACTACAATCAGAAGTTTATCAAATTTTTTATTAAGAAATGAATATAATATAATTTAAATAAATTGATGTGTAAAATCAAAATGTGTAAAATAAGCATAAATTAATCATTTATGATTCAAAACTTATTATTTTTGGAAATATGATAAAAAGGGAAAATACCAAAGAGGAATAAATTTGTGAGAAATCATACATGTAAGACTATATCTACTTTCATGGAACTGATTATATGAATATATGAGGTCACTTTGAATTAGGAATAAGGATTCACATCCACATGGGACAAGGGTAAATGATTTAGACACATGAAACTTGAATTGGTATCTATAGGGCACATAAGTTTCCAATAAGGTGTTAGCCTTCTATTTAAACTTGGTTTGATGTTATTTCACCTCTTGGTATTATATGTGTGATTAGCTACATAAGCCATTGTGTAGCTTCTTCTTCACTTGAAATGCTAGATCAATATAAATGATGAATAAATTAAATAATTAGGAAAAAGGGCTAGTGGTTGAATATTTTCTTGACCTCAACACCCCATATATAGATCATTGTCTACATACCAATACTTTGGAGAGGGATCAAACTCAATGTAGTTATCCCATACTACGATGGTGTGTGTAAAATACTTATGTAATAATATGTGTTGGTGAAATAATGGTGTAATTATGTGCTTCAATAATGAATTATGACCTTGAAAGTGTATTTAAAATTATCTCAAGGCTACTCAAGTTGTGTGGACTCTGAATTGGGAAGAATATGTGTTTTCCTCTCAGTGTGCAGTCAGATATTTTGGTGATTTTCAATCATATGATATTCTAGGGAATAAATGGTTATAAAATATGGATTTATAATGACCATTTTTTAAATTCATCAAATTGAAACTACAAAATGTGTGGGATGTCTTGTTAGGTGTATTTTAATTTGATAAACTAGCTTTTATTTGGTGGGAGGATATAGCTAGTGGATTCAGACACTACTAGCAAGCAGGATAGTCTTGAAAGAGCAACCTTATTTAAAGAGAAAAAAAGTGAGATGGAAATGTTTATTATTCCATGGATGATCTTAGGTTGTTTGTAAATAATAATAGTAACATTTAGTAATCATTGGTTTCTTAGAAGTATAGGTCATCCACATAGAAAAGAAGGAATGGTGGTCAAGGACCATGGAATTGACATGAGCTAAGCATGTATAAGAGGATGTTCACAAGTTCATTATTTTATAAATACATTTTAATTTATTTTTATTCATTTTTTTAATTTTATTTTATTTAAGGAGAAAATAAATATTTCTAGAGTAAAAGGAAAAGAGTTATACCTAAAATTACCTATGAATAACATTCTTCAATGTAGACCACATGTTAAATTGTACTTCATGTAAACCTATAATGAAACATGTATAAATCAGTCCTTATTTAGGATGAAAATTTAAAATTAAATATGATAAACTTATAAATCAAATAACAAGGAAAAAATACACCTAATTAGTTATGTGGACTATTGTGTTTTTATAGTGCAAAAACTAGTGATTGTAGAGGGTAAGATCCTTAGAGATTATATTATTCATTGAGGTACTTGGACTAGACTATACATGCCCTAAGACTTATTTAAAATATATTTTACTTAATAACTCAAGGTGTTCTTGACTCCATCACTGCATATCCATGATAGTATAGCATCTTGAAATACATGTATAAATCTCAATAGATTATTTTAGTGTAAAACTAATGGAAAAAGGTGAATCAACTATTTTAGATAAAATAAGATTCATTTCTAGTGAAAAAATGTTGAAAATATCATGATATGAGTCTATTGTATATAACATATATAATGGCATGAGATTCCATTCCTTATATAGAAATTGATGTAAAACTAAGCAAAAAAGTGACCATGTGTTGTGCACATGTCCTCAATATATTATCTAAGCACATTAATTCTAATAACTAAGTAATACCAAATGGATTTATGAGTAAAAATTATATCAAAACCTAAGAATAGATAGTGTGCATGATGTCCCAAAATTAAGTAAATTTATACATAAACCTACATATAAAACTTGAAATTATCTTTGAAGAGTTACTAGAAATTGTTCTACTAGCTAAGTGTAATTTTGATAATTCTAGATTTCTTTTACTATTGGGATGATAGTACATTATTATGGACATAATTGATGTATGACCTTGTCAAAATAGAGTTTTGTTTTCTAAAACTTGAGAGTAAAATTTAGGTATGAACTATGATCAATTGAGTAAAACCTAATAATTTATGTCTATGTAGTATATTATTGCATCTTACTCCCTGAGACAAACCACTGTTTATTCTCGCTCTTTTGATGTGAGTTTTTAAGCCTATTAAATAAATTAACTCAAAAGAATAAAGTTATGTGAATTATTTTATATAAAATATTTAAATATTTATTAATGTAGATCATGGCATCATTATAAATAAACTAGGCAATATAGTAATGTAAGATGCATGTAAAATCAAGCATACATAGTGTCATGTCAAGATAGTTGTTAGAAATGAGAAATGTATTCAACAATGATCGTATATTAAGCAATTAAACTGATATAAATAAACTCAATGAGGATGCATGATATCTATCATGGCATCAAAAATATGGGAAGATGCATGATGTCCATCATGGCACCAAAAAACTAAGCAAATGAGAGTCATGGTCATGATGCATACATAAAGAGCACACACAAAACAAAAAATAAGACCAAGGGGCCGCATACAAAGGACATGTTCAAATTTCACTCACACACTTAGAAGCATATAATAAGGATTAGAGCCAAAAATAAGGACATGTTCAAATGTCCACAATACAAATAAGTTGAACACACCAATACATGAAGCAAGAAGGCAAATAGGAAAAGCATGCATGAATAAGTGAAATTGATCTACATAAAAAAAAATTTAGCATTAGTATAATCATCAAATCAAATATCTTGTAATAGAGAAAATGTGAAAGTGAATAAATAATCACTCAATGTAATTTACTAAAGTAGGAACAATAGGGATAGTCATAGAATGATAAAACTTATACGAAAGGCTACCCCTAGTGGACATCCTGAGATGTAAACAAGTTGTAGAAGGAATGTAACTAAATTGAATATGAAAAAGTAGACTTTGTGTTCACTAGGACAATTCTATTAGAATCAAACAAAAGTACAGTGTGTTACTATATGCGTTAGATTATTTTTTCTTATGTATAGTTTTTGGGTCTTAAATAGTATCACCACCTACAACTGCTTCTAAAAATGATAACTTGTATGTTTTTAAACTCAATCAAATACAAGTGTGAATTATTTTTGATATAAAACTAGCTATAGATAAGTATTACATATACTAAGCACAAATAAAATGATTTAAATGAACTATATATATCATTCATAGGTCTTGATTTTTATAATTTTATAGGTTCACCAATATGTTTTACCAAATTTATTTTCGGGACATGAATCTAATATAATTAAGATAAATTTCTACACAAAGTTAAAATGTGTAAAATAATCAACATAAATTAATAATTTTTTCTTTGGAACTTGTTATTTTTGGAAATATGTTAAAAGGGGAAAATACCAAAGAGGAATAACTTATCTAGAAATCATATATGTAGGATAATGACTTCTATTTCAAAACTGACATTATGGATATATGAGGTCACTATGAATCAAGAATAAGTATTTTCATCCACTTGGGACAAGACCTTGTTATTTAGACATGGGTGGCCTACACTAGCATCTGTAGGGCACATTGGCATCTAAAATGGATTTAAATGCATTTATAAATGTGGATCTATTTTTTTATCCTATCAATCCAATGTGTGTGATCAGATCTATATGATTAGCTACATGATATATTATGTACCTTATTCTACACTTGAAACCCTAGTTGGATAGATAATTACTAATAAATAGAATAAATCGGAAAAAGTGGTTAGTGGTTGAAGTTGTGTTTGAATTCAACACCCCCTATGTTGAGCACTACCTACATATTAATTTAACTTTGTGGGGAATAATGGAGTTTTATTCTTATTTTAGTTAAAGGTCTAGATTAATAAATTAATACAAAATATAGTAATAATTACAGACATGATTTGTGCAATTTGTTTACCTTTTTCACCTTTCTAAAACTATAAATAAGTAAGAAGAAATATAACTTAGCTAGAAATAGATTGAGATGACTGATATAGAGGCTAAAAATGGATGTACAAGATTAGGATGGTGTCATAAACCTAAATCTAGATTTTATTTAATGAAAGGATAGGAGCATCAAAAAGTGGATGCTTTAGTGTCAGGAGCTATTATCTATTCCTATTACTATTGTCTAAATTGATCACAAAAACTTGAAACTTTCTAAGTAATTATGTTGTGCCTATATGAGCCTGCCTATGAAAAATCAAGTGTTGATTATTGATGAAACTCACTGTATAGTTGATTTTGTCTTCAAACCCTAATCTTCCATCATTCTTGATAAAATGATATTTAAGTCACTTAAGAAAGAGGGGGGTTAGTGTGTAAGATTCACTTAACATCTAATCCACACCCCTTGTGTGGGTATGTTGTTTACATACCAATACTCTGAAGAGAGACCAATCCAGATGTAGTTCTCCCACCTAATGTGTTTTGTGCAATAGTGTGATGTAGATGCAAAATTCTTCTTTCATAGTGTATGAGGTGGCTAGGGACTAGTATGAGTATTTGAATATGTTTCAAACTATGTTGGGTGACTATATGTAGAGAATAGGGAAGTTTTCCTTAGTTCTTTATTTATATTATTGCTTGCTTTGTGAGTTTTGTCACCTCCTTTGTAAATAAGCTCTAAGTGGATATTTATAAGGGAAAATTGGTTATGAGTCAGATGTATTCAGGCTAAGTTGGCCTAATTAAGGATAAGAACTAGATGAAAATGACCATTGAGATCAAAGTGGAAATGGATAAGAGCATTGAAAATGAGACACTTTGGGGTTTGGTGTTGTAGTATGAATTTGACACTCCTATCTTATAGGCTCAAGACCTAGGCGAATAGGTTTGGCATAGGGAGTATTGTCTAACTAAAGTGGAATCAGGGTTCAAAATGTTCTAGATGATTGGTAATCAGCAAAAAGGTGTCTATAAGGGTCATAATAGTATGCAAAAAGGACCTAAGGATGGGGTGTCACAAACCACACTCAAACTACTAATTTGGACATTTTATATGACTATATTTTCCCCCTTTTATTCTAGTGATGCAACAAATCAAAATACTAGGATAAAGGAGAAATAGAAAGAATACCTAAACTTACCTACAAGGGTGAAGCCCATGAAGATGTGTGATGTTGAGTGTGTGTAGAGAGAGCATAACATGAATCATAAATCTACCCAAAAAAATAAGGAGTGGATCGGTTATTACTAGACATATTATGTCTAAAATAATAATGTACAAAAGATGGGTAAAATACAGAGGAAGAGAAAGAAATGAATACACCTCATCAAGTAATCAAACCAATACAAAACTTTTTGTGATGTTGAGTGATACTAGGTGTGTGTTGTACCAAGATTAATATCAAAAATGGAGTTGAGTGCTCAATTCCCTAAGGGTGGCTCAAGAACATAAAGGGTATCCCTTTGGCTCCATCATTTCCCACTAATTTAAGCTATGTTATTATGCATGTGTTAACCAATGTTTCGACTATGTGTCTAATCCCTCTGAGTAGATGACTCAAGAATACAAAGGCTAGCTAGTCCTTTGGCTCCATCATTGCCCACTAAGTGTGAACTACGAACTAATACCAGTATGAATGTGCATCATATAAGATGGCTTATGAATCCCATTAATGCTTTATAATCTAACAATATGGTATGAATAACTGAATGTGTATAGAAAACTAGGCCAATCATGGCCACTCCAAAAGGTGGAGATTAGCCTTGTATGAAAGCCACTCCAAAAATGAGGACTATTCTTATATGAAAGCCACTCTGAAATGATGTCAACCACCTATAGATAGAATAAAGCATACAACTACTAAGAATACCTAATAATACAATAAACTTATAAAGTAAATAAGGAAAATGTGTCATGCACATTGCCTCCAATCATTGGTGTCTGTAACTTGGATTATGATCTAGAATTTGTACCAACTGCCCAATCTAAAATTGGAAGTGGGATCCATCATGTCACAAATTATGCCCCTATATATGGATACTCTGAATAAAACTATACTAAAACTACCTAATTTGAATTGAATTGTAGATGACAAAACTATAATTGACCTTACCTTTCTATTTATTTTTAAAAATTATGGGTTCTTGGTTATTTGGACAATAACATCAAAAAGGGGACACTTTAGTAGCTAATGTTGTTGTTCAATTTTAGTGCTCTTATCCTTTACTATTTTTGATGACTATTCTATATTTTTCACTATTTTTCTAGTCTATTTTATGTGTTTTGAACTTTGAGTATTGTTTTAAATGTTTGAAAAACTAATTTTTGATCAGTAGAAGGCTCTAATCTCTATGACAAAACCCTTGTTTGTTGTCCCTCTTTTAAGGGTAGGAATGAAGACCCTGTAATGATTTTCCTTACAATAAAGAGCCCTACAAGTCTATTATACTACAAAATACATGATATAGGAATGATAATCCAAAATATGTCTCAAGATATAGCATAGTTTGTATTGGAGATTTTTAGATCAATAGGGGTATGCCTAGATAGATGTAATAATGTAATATCATATGCATTATACTAAACTAAAACTAGAAATATGGTTAGTTTTTAGGTGTTAGTTTTCAAGGAGGGATAGACCATAATTTCCATAATTTAATCCAAGAATGTAAGATAATGCATGATGTGGATCATGGCATTACAAACAACTGATAAGAAAACAAGCACGCAAGACAAGAAGCAAAAAGCATACAAAAGAGGCCAAGGGGCTGAGCAAACAAGGGACATGGGAACATGTCACTCAATCTAATAAAACAAGCATACAAGGCATGTTTAAATTCCCACATACACATACAATTAAAAACAAAGAATATTGGAACTAAGGCCATAAGCACATAAAAGAGTACAAGAAAAATACTTTGGCAAATGTCCTAAGGCACACATAAGTAATCAAAATAGAAATGAAAAAATGCAATCACATCTAGCTACTCAAAATAACAAATGAAGGCATGTAAATGCTATAAATACTATCACATCTAACTAATCAAAGCTAGAAGTGAAAGTATCCAAAACATGTAGTACAAGATTAGGTAAATGCTAACAAATACACAAGTGTTATATACTAGTGAATGTTGATAGAATAATCTATGTAAACTAGTAATTAATGTACATCAACATGATAACTATAGTGTGTGGTTTACAAATGACATAAACTAGATGGTGTAGTCATGTAGAAGATGCCCCTAGTGGATAAATATGTTGATGTATGTTTGGAATGTAGAAGTAAGATTCCCCCTCAATGCATAGAGTGAAGCAATCAAAGATCTGGGTGTCACTCCACACACTCAAAGAAGATCAAGTGAAGCATGGTAATGTAGATAAATTAACAAACAATAACATAGAACAACAAAATGTAAGTCTAAAATGGTAGTAAAAATGTAAATCATGGATAATGCATATAATTGAAAATTAAAAAAAATTGGTATTTTGAGCTATTTGAATGTTTTTGTAATTTGAGATGTTATATTATTTTTGGTTTTTTAAAATAAGCTATGTACAAGTAAGCATAAGGAAATAATGTATAAGAAATTAAGTTGAGAAATTATGTACAAGTAAGCAAGAAGAAACTATGTATAAGTAAGCTAAAAATTTATGATACTAACCAATGAGTCTCATAAGAGACTCCCTATCATAGTGTCTTGTATCAAGGAGATGGACCATGCATGATCATGAAGCACGATGGAAAGGTTGAGATTGTGAATCTAAAATCTATGTATATTGTAAGTGCTCTAAAATATCTATAGTGGAAACTAACTGTGGGGTTCCCTTGTAACTCTGATAAGTGGATACAACTATGAGGCTCTTATGAACCCATCTGGTAGTAGAATAATCTCTCTAAAAATGTGCTCTATGTGTAGAGGCATGATACCTCAATGATATTACCCTAGGTGTGAATAATGTAGCTAAAAACTCTCTAGAGTTTTGAAATTATCACTAATGTAATGGTCACTCTAAGAGAGCCCTTCATGTAAGTGTATGAACTCTTTATGTTGGTGAGGGAGGCCTTGGCTTTGTCTGGATCTCAACTAGAGGAAGAACTGTAACTAGTGGAGAAGCTAAAATAGGTGAATACAAAGTAAGAGATGGCTCTAAAGTGGAGAGTGGTAACTCATGTGAAACTCCATCAATTGTAACAACTTCATTATCATGAATGTATTTCATGCATCTATGAACTGTATATGGTACTACCTAAATTTTATGGATCCATGGTCAACCAAGTAACATGTCTAAGACTCATACACTAGGAATAATAGTAAATGGTGTGGCCACAAGTGCTAGACCAACCTATAGAGAAAGTACAATCTCACCCAATGAACTCTATATGTGCCAATTGAATATACTAATAACTATGTCCATTAGGGTGATATCTTGCTTTGAATATCCCAAATATTGAAGTAATGTCATAGTGCACATGTTCAAATTGGATCCATTATCTATGAGAACACTATGAATGGGATGGTGATCAATGTAGACTTTGATAAAGAGTGCATAGTAATCTAAATCATCTTCAACTATCTCTTGATTTGAAAAGGAGATTGAAGGTCTAGCTGGAACTCTAGAATTATACACACCAATCATGTTTCTCAAAGGATGTGACAACTGAAAGTGCCTAGTATGTAGCTAGTGGAGGATGTGCATGATATGCATTGTGAACACCTAATGTTCCCTATGTCTCTTATTTAGAATGTTGTGGGAAAGGATCTGAGAAAAAATTTAGAGCCTTATCATGTGTTTGTTTTACTTGAGGAGGCTCAATTGGAGTGTGAAGATCAATAAGGTTACTATCTATCAGAACTTGTATCTTGTGTTACAAACATATGCATCTATTCATTATGTGGCTTGGTGACTTATGAAAATTATAGAATGCATCTTGATCATATCCACATGAAAGAGGCTTTTTTATATCAACTTTATAAATATGAAGGAGATATATGATATTTTATTCCAATAGATATTGTAAGACTCTAAATGGAGATACCGGTAGATTGGTAAAGGCTCACCGAGGAGGTAATGATAAAATCAATCATTAAGGGGGCTCTAAAGCTGCATTAACTATAGGTTGATTTTGAAGTTTACTATTATTAACATTTACTTTATATGGGACTTTATTATTACTCATGTTTGTTGTTTTTGATATGCTTGTGTCCTTGAGTTTGCCCATTGAAAGTAATTTGACTTCCCTTTCCTCTAGTGTATGACATAACTCAATAAAGGAAGAAAACTTTTTGAACATTATTAACTCATGCAAAGCTGGTAGAAGACTCTATTTAAAGAGATCTTTTAATTCTTAATTGGCCATGGGGTTAGTCATTTTAGCCAAGATAATCTTATATCTAAGAATATAATTTGTGACATGCTCATTTGACCTTTGTTTTTGTTGTGTAACTTGATCATAAGAAACCTTGTCACATATGTTAATGCTAAAATGAGCTAGGAACATGTTAGCTAAAGGATTGAATGCTTTGACTAATTGATTTCATATACTATAGAACCATTGTAGAGCATAATCCTTTAAACTTCATGGAAATATCTTGGTTAGTAACCAGTCATTTGGCACATAGTCCAAGCATGCTACATGAAAATATCTCAAGTGTGTCTCTAGACCACTCTTACCATCATATAGAGTGAGCTTAGGTTGAACAAAATTTGGTGGCAAGGGTGTAGAAGCAATATGGCATGCCAATGGTTTATGAAGTAGATCAAAAGAGTCCAAATCTTATGTTGGTCTAGAGGAAATTTGCTCAAGATAGAACACCTTAGATTGAAGAGATTTTATCTATTGCACAAGGGCAACCACATCAGGAGGTGAATATGTACTAGCCATAACCAATGGTGCCACATAGAAAGGTTGGGCTACTATAGGGGGCTGTTGACACGTATTTGCCCTCGTAATGTCATTTGAAATTGGTTGTTTTGAAGGTATGGAAGACTAATATTACTTATCCTTTTTAATTTCCATGATAGATTGTAAGATAATGGCATGATCTTGGGGTTGTTCCCTAAGTCTCTCTCTAAAACTCTATAGAATCAAATATTTGTTGATGACAACATCATTATCAACAATAGGTGGAAGTGGATCAGGTGCCCCATGTGGTGGAGCATGAGCATTGGTGTGTACATCATCATTGTTATTCTCATATTGCTCATTGTTATAATTATCCTCATGGAAATTAGTGTAATTTGGATGTGTAGGACCTATAGTAGGAAACTAAGCTAGTTTTTTATCCATGGTATATGGATAGCTTAAACAAATTTGGGTGAATTTAGGAGGGTCGCCACTTAGTCTTGCACTTAATCTCAAAGTAATAGATGCAAATAACTTAGATGGAATAAGCAAAAAAACTTAAAAAATGAAAGAGAAGATTAAATAAATGTAATCTAAGATTTGAAAAACAATGAACTAGAATATGCATAAAAAGGATACGAAGCTCACTAACATGTAAGGTGATACCTCAAAAGCATAGGGACCTAGTATATTCAACTAGGGTTTAAAATAAATGATTTTTAAAATTACTATGGTGAATTTCAAAAATTAAATGTGAAATTTTGATTTATATATGTAGGAAAAAATCAATAAATATTTCTAAAATCAACAAGAAATTTTCCCTAGGGTTTCTAGGTTTTTGGTGTGTAAACAAAGTAAGTTGGGTTCACCAACTGACTTGTCTTTTTTTGGAATAATGGAGTTTTATTCATATTTAAGTTAAGGGTCTAGATTAATAAATTAGTATAAAATATAGAAATAATTATAATCTTGATTTGTGCAATTTTCTTACCTTTTTCACCTTTCTAAAAATAGAAATAAATAAGAAGAAATATAAATTACCTAGAAATAGACTGAGATGGCTAATATAGAGGTTTAAAATGGCTATACAAGACTGGGACAATATCATAAACCTAGATTTGGATTTCATTTGGAAAAATAATAGGAGTTCTAAAAATTGGATTCTTTAATGTCTAATATTGTTGTATGTTTATGTCGTTGTTGTCAAAACTAATCATAAAGACCTAAAACTTTCTAGGTAGTTGCAATGTGCCTGTGTGAGCTTGCCTATGAAAAATCAAACACTAGTTATCAATAGAACTTATTTTAGAGTTGATTTTGTCTTCAAACCCTAATCCTCCATCATGTTTGATAAAAAAATATTTGAATCACATGAGAAAGAGGGGGGTTAGTGTGTAATATGAATTGAACATGTAATCTATACCCTTTGTGTGGGCACGTTGCTTACATACCAATACTCTGAAGAGGGATCAATCCATATATATTTCTCCCACCTAGTGTGCTTCTTGAAATAGTGTGATGTAGATTCAAAATGCTAATTTGATAGTGTTTGAGGTTTCTAAGGACTGGTATGAGGATTTGAATATGTTTGCAGCTATGTTGGGTGATTTTATGTAGAGAGCAGGGAAGTTTTCCATAGTGTTTTTTTTGTATTTTTGTTTACTTTATAAGTTTTATTACCTCCTTTTTAAATGAACTTTGAGTGGCCTTTTATAGGGAATAATTGGTCATGGGTCAGATGTATTCACATTAAGTTGACCTAATTAAGTATAAAGACCGGATGCAAATGACCATTTGGGTTCAAAGTGAAAATGGACAAGAGTGACAAAAATAAGCCACTTTGGGATCTGACACTGTAGTCTAAATTTAGTGTTCCTATTCTATAGGCTCGAGACCTAGGGAATAAGATTGGCATAGGGAATACTATCTAGCTAAAGTCGAATAAGGGTTTAGAAGGTTTTATATGACTAATAATGCACAAAAAGGTATCTAGAAGGGTCACAAGAGCATGTAAAAAGGACCTAATGATGGGGTATTTCAAGCCACACTCAAACTACCAATTTTTACATTTTATATGACTACACATACCAATATTTTGATGAGGGATCAAACTCCATGTATTTATCTAATGCTATGATGGTGTGTGTGAAATACTATGTAATGTTATACACTGATGTAATTTTGGTGTTATTATGTGCTTCAATAATGACTTATGACCTTAGAATTGTATTAATAATCATCTCAAGACCATTTGGGTTATGTGAACTCTAAATTAAGAATAATAAGTGTTTTTATCTTAATATACAATTAGATATTCTAGTGATATTCAATCATATGATCCTTTGGTGAGCAAATGGTGAGAAAATATGGCTTTATAGTGATCATTTTGTAAATTCCTCAAATGGGAATTATAAAATATGTAGGATGACTCATTAAGTGAATTTGAATTTGTGAAAATATATAGTATTTTGATAGAGTATGCAAGCAATAGATTCAAATATTACCAGAAAGTGGGATAGTCTTAAAAGAGTAACCTTGTCTAAGGAGCAAAGACAATTGTGCTATAAGTGTGGATCAATCCAAAGATGAGTTTAGGTTAATTATAATGAGGAATATGAACATTTAATAATCATTATTTACTTGGCATTATGGGTTATCCACATATAAGATAAGGAATTGCAGTTAAGTAATGTGGAATTGGCATGAGATAAACATGTATAATAGGATGGTAATGAGTGAATTATTTTAGCAATAAATATTAATTTATGTGTCTACACCAAGATGCTCATAAGCTAAAATTATTTCCAGCCACTCTCAAAGACACAACCCTTATATATTTTATGGGGTTGGGGATAGATGAAATCTCCATTTTGAAAGATATGAAGGACAAATTCTTATCAAAGTACCAAGAATACTACAAAGGAAGAGACTACACAATAAATGATTTCTTATTGTTATTACAAAATGAAGATGATACATTGGAAGACTACCTTGAGAGATTCATATTCATCTCACATAAATATAAATAGATTATGTTGGATAAATAATCCATCAAATTGGTTTTCTTGAAATGAATTAGGGGTAAATGTCTCAAATCACTAGATATAATGAGTGATAGAGAGGTATCATGGATGACATTTAAGGAAATCACTCTCTTACATAGAAACTACTCAAGGTCTATGGGGAATAACTACCAAAACAAAAAAAACATTTCCTCCGTCACACACCAATAGACTCTCATGAAGAGAGGTAATAAATTTTATATAGGACATGAAATAAGATATCACCAGTCACCTAACTACACAATTAGACATGATACACACACAAAGGAAGTAAGAAGAAATAGAGTAGGCCATGATTGTTTATAGTCTGGGTTATCATAAGATGAAATAAAATTGTAAATTCTATGTTGTTTAGGTGAATGTAATAATAATAATAATAAAATATAACTCTAAGATAGGAGAGCTTCATGTAATTAGGGGATATAGAATTTATATTTTATATGTGGCTTACTAGAAACCATGGTCATAAAGACTAAAAAATCTAGGTATGCCACCAAATTTTACATTATTTAATTTTCATTTGTTCCTCCTAAATGGTATGGATCTAATCCTTGGACCTTAATGGCACTTTAATGCCCAAATTTGTCACAATAACATTTCAAACGCTTAACCAATAGGAATCAGCCTCAAATTCAACCATGGAAATAATCTCAAAACTACCCATGACTATCTCAAAACTAAAATCAACCATGGAAGTATCAAAATACAAACTATCAATTTAATTACCCTCCCAATCAATGACAATATCCATGGAAGGTAAATCAGCCATATTTTAATCAACATGCTAGTTTTTCATAATAAACACAACTATAGCAAGAGCAATAACTAGCCTTAATGCCTAATAACCAACCAACTCCTCAACAACACAATTTCTTTCCCAATCTATACCAAACCCTAATAATAATTTGTTTTAACTGACACACACTAAAAAATAATTCAATACCCCAATTATTCTATGGAGGTAGATGAATTAAAACTTCATTTAGGGTAATTTATAACAAAAGACACCTCAAATGTTATAACAGAACCTCCTGAAGAGGTTTCTAACATGGACCCTAACACCCTTACTAACCCACAACCATATAATTAAATAACCTCCCTAAACCAAGTGACTCTACGAGTCAATAAGGGCCTAAAACCCCTCCTTTACTAAGATATTAAACCTCCAAAAAGGAGAACATGAATCTGATTTTGATTTTTTAGGAAAACTCAAAAATATTTATGTCAAAATCCCATTATTTCATGCCATAAAATACATCACATTGTACACCTTTTTTTTTATTATAATTATTATTAAATAAGCATGGATATAATATTAATTATCCCAATACTATCCAATTAGTTATACAACTTGTGGACATCATGTTTGGAA
The DNA here is from genome assembly GCA_037957365.1 of Torreya grandis. NCBI lineage: Eukaryota > Viridiplantae > Streptophyta > Pinopsida > Cupressales > Taxaceae > Torreya > Torreya grandis. Next base: position 678,830 of record JARHVA010006455.1, on the reverse strand, counting down.
ATGGTGTCTCACCCAAGTACTCTGACCTAGGTAGCCTAGTAGTTGATGTCCATGTCTATGGTAACCTTATTTAGAATACATTAATACACTTGAGGTAAGATATTAATGTGATGACCAAGGAAATAATGTAAAACCTTGGCCTTAAATGTCTTTTTTCATCTCTTATTGTTATTTAAATGGTATATGGATCAACAGTTAAGCTAGAATGGGTTATAAAAGACCTAGTCACTACTATGGATTTATAGGAATACTTAGCTGAGTTTATCATCTTGTAACAAAAATACAACTTAAGAGGATACCCCTTTATCTTATTAATACCTTTACTTGATACATTTTATTCATTCATTATCCATAAACTAGGGAATAATTTGATCTTGAATGGCACTACAAATAAATTAGTTCTCTACCCACCAACTCAGCCTTCATGTGAAGAAAAAAATTGTTGGATAGAAAATGAGGAAAATTAATAATATTCATTGTATAATTTTATCATAATATAAAAAAAAACACACTTGAAATATCAATATGATGATAGAGTCATTTATAATCTCCTATGACATACTTATCATATCAGTCAACAAATAGACAATCTATTACAATGCATATCATGTCCCCTCACCATATTTCCAATGGAAGAAACCTTAGATGTCATAAGAGACATTAAAACTTTTCATAAATTAATATCACACTATTTCACCCTTATCCCATGATTGGGTAGATTAAAATCCATGGTGTCTTTATCCAAATAAGTTGAACTCTTACTTAGATACCCTCTCAATATCAAGAACGAGTTAGATTATAAACAAGAAACTTATCTATTAACCATGCTTCAAAGACACAAAATTATATTCACATGGGATTTTTACACCTAGATATATTCACCCACCACATATATCAATGATTAATGTAAACCCATCCATAAACCACAAAGATAGATTAACCATACTATTAAAGACATAGTGAAAATAAAACTAAAAAATTGTTGGATGCATGATTTATCTATGTTATATATGATAGTAAGTGGGTTTCACCCCTTGTTATTATTCAAAAAATTTGAGTCAATTAGTGTATTTTCATATAATATAAATAATTTAATGCAACCATATTGAAATATCACTTTCTTCTTCCCTTCATTGATTAAGTACTTGACACATTGGAAAGACATAAATATTTCTCCTTTCTCAACAGGTTTAGTGGTTAAAACAATATCATAATATCTCCCAAGTACAAATATAATAATAAATTCACATGCCCTTGGGGTACCTACACATACTTTTTACTACCATTTGGATTATGCAATGCTCCTACCACCTTTTAAGGGGTTATCCTGAGTAATTTTTTAACCTATCTCGTGATTGTGTTAAACTTTACATGGATGAATTCACTGTCTATAGGGACACATATGAAAAATACATCAATAACCTCAATAAATTCCTTCAAAATTTTCAACATAACTAGTTGTCTCAAAGTCATGATAATTTTATATGTTGATGATAGAATGTATTGTACTAGACCATCACATCTTGCCAAAATAAATGTAATAATAAACTTACCAACCCCACAAAAATAAGATTATGTTCATATTTTTATAAGAAATGCTGGTTACTATCATATATTTAAATATATTAGTAAAATAACAACACATTTTGTTTTACTTTTAAATATTTGACTTCATATAGATTGATGCATGTGAAAAAACATTCCAGGACCTAAAAAATATACTAGTATCAACTTTAGTGATGTGTGGAACATATTTTAAGTTAACCTTCTGCATCCATACATATGCTTCCAATAGCATGCTATGATTTGAGCACTAAAAAAATGAATGAACCTTAAGTTATGGCATTTACTTTATCAATAAAAAATATTCAGGGAGCAGAGCTCAACTACACCCTGACCAAAAAATAATTCTTTATAGCACCAGATTTAGACATTATATTATAGGTTATGTTATTTTTATTCACACTATCCATAATAAAACCAAGTGTTTAATGAATAAAATGATGATTATTTGGTGCATAATTATATGGTTATTACTTTTTTAAGAATTAATATCATTGTTTTAGACATACCAAGTAAATATAATGTAGTTTCATACTTTTTATCATGAGTAACATCTTTAAAAAATAGTCTAGTAATATATGATTCTTTTCTAGATGAATGTATTTTTGCTTTATAAATTAACACCCATTGGTTTGAAAATATTTATAAATATTTGGTTTCATGTCTGATCCCACATAATTTATCTCCAAAAGAGAGACACCACTTGGTCAAGAAAATTAGACCATACTCATGGATCTTAGGGTATATTTTTTACATAGGGTTTGATATAATCATACACTAGTGTATAAGGGAGGAGGAAATGGTTGACATCATCTATGCATGTCATGATGAGCTTTATAGGGGACATTTTACTACTAAGAGGACAAAATCCAATATCTTAACTAATGGTTCCTACTATCCCACCCTACATAGAGATGTTATCACATATACCCAGTAGTGAGATAGATGTCAACATATGGGGAAAACCACACGTTCTGAAGAGATGTACTCTCCAACCCCAATCAGTGTTGGATTTATTTGAAAAGTGGGGCATGTTTTCATTGGTCTAATAAATCCAAAGTCTAAAAATTAACACATGAAAGGGATGAGAAGTTATATAATTTCTATATGGGAAGAAGTGAAATCTTTAACACATGCAAGGGATGAGAAGTTATATAATTTCTATATGAAGATATGTTTACAAGATACAGATTATCAAGGGAGATAGTTATATATCAAGGACCATAATTCACATTTTATTTGATTATAACCCTTTTTTGTGAACATGAAATATGGCATGAAAATTCTATTCCATGTCATCCTCAATCTAATGGCCAAGTAAAGGCCACGAACAAATAATTGGAAAACATCCTCACTGAACCAATAGTTGACCATTTTTGGGATTGGGTAGCATATCTTTGCAAATTTATATGGTCATATCAAACAACATGGAAATCCACAATATGGTTCACACATATGAAATAGTAAATGGAAATAAATTTATTCTCCCCATAGAATTTGAGCTCAAAACTTTGAGGTCTACCCTGAAACTTGGTATAGAATTTTATAAAGCATGGAAGGATAGAATACTAAAATTCAACATCTTAGATAAATTATAGAGGGAATAATTATAGTATACATAAATTATTCAACAATAATGATTTATATGGAATGATAAATTCATTAAAACATAAGAATTTCAACCAAAAGATTGGGCCTTGTTTTATGATTCCAAGTATAAGCATCACAAAGGAAATATGAGAATATTATGGTTTGGTCCTTATGTGATAGATAAAATGTTTTTCAACAAATAAATCAAGCTAAAAACAATCAATATGTTAATATTATCTTTGATATTAAGTGATCATTTTCTAAATTTTTATAATAAACTATTTTCAAAAGAATACTTAATATGGAAGATCAATGAAAAATACCCCACATGGATACGAGGCTATCTAAGATAGTCAATGAGCACACTCTTTTCAAACCTTAACCCTTATAGGACCTTATTTAAGAATTAAAAGGGTATTACAACTCACCTTTCATATCCATGGATAAAGGGTAAGCAATGCATCACAATCTTGACTAGACTATCATTTTTTTGGTTGGCCAAAGGCTAAATAAACATTCTAACTTTACAAATAATCTTCTGATTAGTTAGAATTAAAAAAAAATGAGAAAAATAATTGTTGGGCCCAAAATCAATCTAAGTATAGGATCTATGCCAACACAATAAACACTTAGGCATGAGGTAATCACTTGGTATGATTATTATTTTACCATCTTATGGTGTCAACTAACACACAGCTACCCAACTCCTTTCTAACTCAATCATCATCGAGAAGCAGACACATGAGATACTCATGACATGATAGAAGTAGGGTAGTGGAGCTAGCAAAATGATTGCATCTAATGTCAGCTCAACACTCGACATGTTACTTTTACTCAAGCACTAAGATGTTCCCAAGTGTTATAAAATTTGAGTTAATCTATTTAGTAAGGAAGAGAGATTGGAGGATCAAATCCCTATAGGATTGATTCTAGATGTTATTTTCATCATTATAGCTTATATTTTAATTTGAATGCCTTTGAGGCTCCCCATTGTAGCGCCCAAGCTTTCCTGTGAGCCTCTAAGCCTTCAGTAGATTTAATATGAGCATTTGCCTAGTTTTTATTGATATATAATATGTGTTTGAACCCTATTAATGATGAATGGTGTTGTGTCTAATGAGTTTTAATCTAGTATATGTGGTGGTGACTATAGGATTAGAATGAGAATGGTTTATTCAATGTTTTAATAAATTGAATGTTTATATTTATATTATGTATATTAAGTTCCCATAAGCTTTCACCCTAGCCCAATCATGTTTCTTATGTAGTGTATGATGGCATTAGCACCCCACATAGAAATGCTCTAAGTATAGGAACAACCCTACACCTCATAATGATGCTTATACCAAAGTGTGAGTCTAAGACCAAGCCCTTCATCTAAGTACTCCATTAAACCCCAAGGCACCTCACTAATGCTAAGTTAAGGAAACCAAAGGCTTATGCCGATGAAGATATAAGACCACATCATATAGGCTTGCACCTAACAGACAGTCAGATCCTCCCTAGAATGATTGTGCCCATGAACTTACCAATACCATTTGACGAGACCATAAAATGGCTCATTATATCCATGAAATAACATCCTTTTTCCTTACACAAGAAGTGGATCTAAGTTTATTTTCTAAACTTATGATTTGTTTAGAATGAAATAGAGAACTATATCTTGGTTATTTCTTTATAAATTATTGTCTTTTTGTTTGTTGATTCTTGTTACTAAATCTTTGGAAAAATATATTTATTTGTGTATATGTATCCCATAATATAAGCTATATTATACTTGAGCATAAAGATCTAACTAAATATCAGATTTAAAGTGAGTTACAAGCACTTTGGGTATAGTTATGGACTCACTCAATTCATATCTACAGACTCGATCAATAGTTCTACATCTATGTAGTTCATTGATTGAAGACCAATTCAAAGCATCAAACATCAAGGGAGCCATCATAGTCATCAATAATTCAAAGAATTAAACTTAGAGAAAATCTATAGAATCACAGGTCTAAAATCTATAGACTTTGTAGGTTTTGTAATCTATGGACTCTACAGGTTTGAAATCTATGGAATCTGTAGATCTAAAATCTATGGACTCTACAGGTTTTGACTCTATAGGAATATCTACAAATTGTGCAAGTCTATCTATAGACTAACTCAAGATTGTATCTATATTTATATTTGTATAATTTTATTCCATAAATAATTCTCTTCATATTTCATGAAGATTAAGGTTATGTTGTAAATAGATAATAACATCTCTCTCCATATTTTATGGAAGATCGAGATAAGCTAGAATATCTAAGTTGTTATGTTGTTCTCCATATTAGGTGGAGAGCATCTAGGATTATTATTCCTAATAAAGGAGTTGGTTGGAAGCATGAGATTATAAATGTAACCTCCCACACCATTATAATCAATCTTGGTTATCAATAATACATTCTAAAGCTTTGTGACATAAATCTAGTGTTCTAAGTAAAATCATCTTCTGAGGAATGAGCTATCCACTCATTCCAAGGAAGATGGATAAAATGTATTTTTATTTATTTATTTATTATGTAATTATGCTTTTGAATTATTATGAATTATTTTTCATGTAAACATTTATTTTCTCTAAAGTGTGTTGTGAACTTGCAAGTGTTTTCTGTGTTTATTGTTTATTTTCAATTCAAAAATTTACTTTCTTTTATTTTCAATTTAGAAATTTACTTTCATGTAAGTGTAATTTATTTTTTTGCAAGTGTGATTTAATTTCTACAAGTGTCTTTATCCATTTCTGCAAGTGTGATTAAATTTTTTGTAAAGTGTGGTGTGATTTACTTTCCTACAAGTGTGTTTTTCAATTCTTGCAAGTGTGGAGTGTGGTAGAAGAGACCAATTGCTAGAGATATCTTTTTCCTATTACATACAGCCTTAGACACTAGCCCTGGATTGACATTATTAAATGATGAATTGATTAATTATCACCATTACACTAGCCAATGTCCTTGGAAGATAGAGTTGTGCCATGGTCCAAATATCCCAAAACAGGCCTCGATCTTTTCTCCACCATGCTTTAGGTGAGCACATAAGGATTGTGCCTTATGTGAGTGATGTCAGTGTAGTTTAGTGATAAATGTTGAGTGATATAGGATCATTCAAGGCTTGCACTATGTTGTAATAAGTTTATGTCTAACTTGGACATCTAGATAAGCATCTGACAAGGTCGATGACTTAAGAACCCCTCTTTTTTATAACATTTTAGTTCCATTACCAGGACTCATCTTGAATTTTGTTATTGTAATGGTGTACCAAAATTATTATCTGAGTCTCCCTCGAGAATATCAAGTGCTAGCTATAAAAAGTGTAAAATAGTTTTGTTTTGAGGCATTTGACAAGTAGAAGATATAAATCAAGGAAGTGGGTCTAGACTCATCTATATGATGCTTTTTATAAGGTTTTATTTTAGAACTACCTAAGTAAGTGTACCAATAATTGGCTATTTATGTGACACACAAAATTTAAAGATATGAACAATGCCTCAAGTGGATGAAAGAGTGCCTAGAAAGGCTTGATAACTTAGATGCCACTTGGACTAGAGCCATAGACAAATGGTGAAAAGGGGAGCTAAATAGATATGTGCTTGAGTTAGTATTATTGACATACTCCTACCCTAAATAATTAGAATATATTTTCTTACATGAACCTAGAGGCACATTCATAAGATATTTTATTATCAAAATTAATAAGTTGATGGTGGATTATAGCTTTAAAACCATGAGAATGGAAGGCTAAAGTCCTCTCACATATGATTAGTGCAATAGGGAATAAGGGGATGTGTAGGTGAATCATAATGGAAGGGGAGGATCAATTTGACACCAGAGAGCTTAGGAGATAGGCTTATAAAAGGAAGAGACAAATGTTAATGGAAGATCTAGAACTTGGAAGTACCGAGAGGACCCATAACAAACAAGAATGGCATGGGGAAGGATCTCATGAATGGAAGAAGTACCTAGAAGAGGGAAGCTTGAATCTATATAAAAAACTCCATAATTGACAAGTGAAGAATGCTTTGGGTCTCTGTATAATTTGACCATTAGAGATGCATTAGATGTACCTACCCCCTTTAGACCTACAACATGAGCTCATGTGATGGATCCCTCACAAGCAGATAGAAGAGTTATAAGTGACCCCATTGTCAACCTCAACTTTGACCATTTTATATACTTAGATAATAATTTTGTGTTTAAAAAAATTCCCCTTACGAAGAGCTAAGTGAGGATACCTTTAGACATTAGGGTGCTAGCCTAACTAGATAAAACATAAGTGCAAGCATTCTAGTCCAACCAATATTAGGTACATAGCCTAAGCAACCTCCCAAGGGAAGTGTCTCAACACCATTAATTAGTATTATAATACCATTATCATCCATAGTTCTAGTGGTAATAACAAGAACAACACATAGGCCATTTGCTAAAGGTATTGGAGGACCACTAGCAAGACAAGTACTAGGAGGACAAGTACTTTAGATACTATCTATTCTCCTATCCTAGAATTATTATGAGATGGGCATACATATGCCTGATTATTGAGGCATAAAAAATTTTGAAAAGCATGTGCTCAAGTGTGAACTATAATGGCATGCTCAGGTTATAACCCAATTTGAGCAAAAGGAAACTCATTTCATGATAACTCTACTTGATCACACCCATACTTGGTATAGGAAGTTTGATCCTAACCAAAATATGGTTGATTATGACACCCTAAAGGAAGCATTCTTGAAGGAGTTTTCCATACCTAAGTTTGAATAGTAGAGCATTGCCATGTTCAAAGAGATTAACTAAGGATTATCAGAGAGCATGTACCTAGATAATGTTATATTCAAAACTCTTCTTTCTAGGTTCCCTTATGATATTCACCCCTCCCAACACATGCAATGAATTTTGGGGAGAGTACTAGTACCATTCAAAAGGGTGTTGTCCATGAAAACATTCATACACCCTTAGAAAGTGCTTAAAGTCATGCTCAAATATGAGGTAGTTATTAAAATTGACATAGGGATTATCCCTTTCATGAAGGTACAAATTATGTCTATGGCCTCCCAATTATAGAAACTAATTTCTATTTCATTATAAGATGTTCTAAATGGGTTGTGTTGCACTGACTATGAAGTAGAAGGCTATAATAGGAATAACTACCCTCAAAGGAATATGCACACATTAATTTTTAGTTATGAGGTGTGTCATAAGGCACATGATGTTCACTATCCTTTATTTCAATGTGATAATTAGGTCATCAAAACGACCTATTTTTGATTATGTGATGCAAATACTCATACCATTGTTGATTTCCATGTAATTGATGAAATACATGAGAATATGAGCAGGGTCACATGACAAGTAATGGTAGTAAAAGGAGCGTAAGGAGCCCAAGGAAATGAGGGATATGATTATCAAAATACAATATATGGGATGAAAAGAGGCTCTTAAGGGTGAGGTGGTGGATGTAGTGGAGGAAGGTTTCCACCATAATCATGTTACAAGTGTGGTTCGATTAAGTATTATCAATGTGGCTGACCTATACATCTAATGTGTGAGTATTTTCAAGGAACATACAAGGTCAAGGAATGCTCTGAATTGTACAAAAAATTGACGTAAGGTATGCCCAACATAGATAATGGTGTAGGGCTGATTATGCACAATCATAAAGTGGATAAATGGACTTTAAAAGTACAACCAATTTACATGGAGCTAATTAAAGTACAAGAAATTAATCATAGTGGACTCACTACTCAACCAACAGTTGTGTTAGTATGATAGTTACACCTAGAATATGGGGAATCAAGCTACATTAGTGAATAACATAGCCTAAACCCAAATCTATATGTTATCCAAACTTTGGGTGCCAAAAATATGTATTGTATTAGGCTATGTCCATGATTCAGAACCTACAAGGAGAGATCCAAATGACATGAGACCTTGAGGCACAAGCTACCACTTCTTGTAATAATTAGGATGGTCATGAAGCTAAAGTACAAGAACTAGTAGATATCTTACACCTCCTAAAAATAGAAGGGATGATACCTTTATTAAAAAAAATTAGAATGTGTAGGGTAACAAATAGTTGAAGTTGTTACACCATGTATGGAAAGGATAGGTGAGGTTAGGCATACCCAAAATGTGGAGTATGACCAAGAAATCCTATTGAATGCCACCATTGATGGATGGTCCATCTATGAGGTCATTATTTACAAAATACCAAGATCAATATCCTAACCAAGAATGCATGGGAAAAGATGGGTAAACTAGCCTCGAGGCCCTCTCCCCATGTACTCTTCATGGCCAACAAGACCTGAATATAGCTGATCAAAATTCTAAAGGGAACTATTGTATATATTATGGGTACTAAATTCCATGTTGACTTTGAGGTAATCAAGTTGGTTGAACAAGATAATTATCTAGTGATTCTAGGAAGGCTATGGTACTACATGAACAATGTTGATATGCACTTCAAAAAGTGATATATGACCTTCAAAAATGGAAAGGATAGGTCAGTGATTCCCCCCTCAAGTGACCAAGGACCCCTTATGTAGATATCATTGGTCTTAAATATGAAATCAACCATATATATAATATCATGGCATAAGGCATCGACAATCTCAACCCCACTAATCAAGGAGTGCTCTGTTGTGAAGATGGACAATCCACCTTAGACACCACCAATGTCACTTGTGACTGATGGGTCAAATAAGCTTATGAGGCCACTGGTCATAGGTACTTATTGGTATGTGCAAATGCACTAAAACATGTGATGTTTGGCTAGGTCTAGATTGATTGCACTTTGAAATGATGGGTCCCTTATGATGAGAAGAAAGGAAAGAAGCTACTCTGCTTGAGTAAAGGTAAACTTGTGGTGCTCAAAAAATTTTAAGGGTGAAACCTAGTGTAAAAATATGTATATGATCTCAAATCATGTGTAACTAAATAAATAAATAGCATGGGTGCACTTGTGTATATATTCAGAAGCACTATTGCTCATTGTTGGGCAATGCAAAAGTCTAACTTACCAACTTGGCAAGATGTGAAATCATTCATTTACACTAGATTTGGGAGAAGTAACAAGGATTTGGATATATTTTCATACTCTGGTGAATCTAATTCCATAGCACATGTGCACTTATGTGAAGATACATGAAATAATTTAGTGTAACTACCCCAAAGAACTTATGGGTGCATGCCTTTTATATAACCCTGAAGACATGGGCATAAGCATGGTATGTGTTCAGTGAGACTCACCATGAAATAATCAAATTGGATTCCATTAATGATAATTTTATGCACACCTTCTCCTTTTCCTCACATAACTTTGGGTTTATCAAGCCATTACAAGTAATTTAGAGTGTAGTGTATGAGGGCACTGTAATCCTTGAGGAGCACCAAAAACACATATTCAGGGAGAAAGGGATAACACACTAGAATTTCTTTGAGGAAAAAATTCTTAATAGTGACTTGAGTGAAGAAGATGATGAAACTTGGAAGGAGTGTTACTAGAAAGATCTGATAGGTGAAAGAAAGATCATATGCCAAATAGATGATAGTGCTCCTAACAAAGAAGACCCAATTCATCTCCACATAGAGATAATTGAGGGAATATAATAAGTTAAGGACTCACACAAAGAAAATAATGAACCCTAAAATGCACTAATAAATACCATCAAGGTGTAAATTATCTTAGAAGGAGAGCCAAAGATGACTTCTTTGGGTACCTATTGGTCTAACACCTAACTAGTGTGCATTGTGGATCTCCTAAAGGAATTCTAAGACTTGTTCCCTATGAATTATCAATATATGAAGGGCACCCACCCATCCCTTAGGAAAATGAGAATAAATCTAATCAATGGAATAATACCAATCAATAAATTTCCCTATAGGATGAATCCCACCCTTTATGTTAATGTTAAAATAGAGATCAATGCAATGCTAGATTTAGGGGTCATTTACCTTGTATAAGAGTTTGAGTGGATAATCCTGATGGTGATTATCATAAATAAGGATAGGCACATTCATATTTGCATTTATTATATGATGTTAAATGTTTCATACATCATTAACCCCTTCCTAACTCCATTCACTAAAGAAGTTTTGGATGGCATCATAGGCTATGAAATCTACACCTTCACTAATGGGTTCTCTAAATACCACTAAGTCTAGATTAAGGAAGAGGACAAGGCCAAAACAACCTTTACAACTAAATGGGGATGTCTTGTTTATAGCATGATGCCCTTTAGACTCAAAAATGCACCATCTATGTTCTTTAGAGTGGTGATCACTACATTTAAAGACTTCATCCACAAGTTATTCTAGGTTTACCTAGATGACTGGATAATGTATGACCTTATGAAGCACTATTGTAATAACCTGCACCTAATGTTTTATAGGCGTAGGTAGTTTTATATATTCTTAAAACTAAATAAGTGCATCTTTGTGACACCCTTTATAACCCTTCTCTAATACATCATTTGTAAAGATGGTCTACTTATTGATCCCATGAATATTGTGATCATCATTCAGCACCAGACTCCTTCCACATAAAAATATGTTCATACCTTTCTTGTCCACTATGGATATTATAGAAATTTCATAAGGATATATGTAAATATTGTGGTGCGAATAGAGGATCTCTTGTGAAAGGATGGCTCGTTCTATTAGGGAAAAGTGCAAGAGGATGCCTTTGAAATTTTGCAGCTCAAGTTGGCTAATATACCTATTTTATAATTCCACAACTCAATGATTCATTCCACATCCATGTTGATGCATCTAGATCTATAATTGGAGCCATTCTAGCACATCCTAGTGAAGGTAAAATGGATCAACCCATTTCCTTCACTAGTATAAAATTGACAAATGTAGAGTATAACTATACCACAATAGAGCATGAGGTGCTCATCATAGTATACACGTTACAAAAATTTAGACAATACTTATTAGTGACCCCATTCATCTTCTTCATAAACCACAAAGTGTTTAAGTACCTCATGAATAAGCCCATCCTCCATGGTTGCATTTGTATATGGATAGTTATGTTTCAATAATTTCAATTCTCTATTATCATCAAGATGAGAAAATAAAACTTGGGTCCAGACCATTTGTCCCATATCGACTCTGATGATGTAATAGTACCTATTAAGGATGATATACTAGATGCATAACTCTAAAAAGTCTAGTATGCCCCTAAGGACTTGGTGGAGATAGCCACTTTTCTAACATTTATATTTAAGCCCCAAATAATGACAACTAAATAAAAAAACATCTCATAGTTCACACCACCACTTTTCAACTCATTATCATGGAACTATACAAACTAGGCCAAGATGAAGTCTTGCATTGATGTGTTTTGGAACATGAAATGGACTCCATTTTTTGTGAGGTGCATGAGGGGATAGTAGGAGACCATTGCATAGGAGATGCAATGGTATGTAAGGTATTACAATCAGGCTTGTGGTGGCCAAGTATATTTTAGGATGAAAAATATTATACCAAGGCATGTAACATATGACAATGTATAAGTAAATCCAACCACTAAGATGAGATGCATCTCATTCACATTCTTTCCCAAGCACCATTCAAAAAATAGGCCATTGATTTTATTGGACCAATTACTCTTGAAACACAACACACAGGGGTGAGATACATTCTAGTGACCACTAACTATTTCACCAAATGGGCCAAGGTCATGCCAACCAAAAATTACACTACTACCATAGCTACAAGGTTCATATGGGAGAACATCATAAGCCACTATGGGTGCCCACTCAGCTTGACTAGCAATAGGGGCACACATTTCATCAATGAAACTGTGTGGATCCTACTGATAGAATACATGGTGGTGCACCATAAGACAATGCCTTATCATCCCCAAGTGAATGGCATAGTTGAGGCATTCAACAAGATCTTAGGGATGTGCCTCATAAATATATGTGATGTTGGTCACAAATATTGGTATGATTATTTGTAGTATTATGGGAATATCACATAACTTATAAGCACCTAAATAAGGCTACACCATTTCAACTAGTATTTGGCACTGAGGTAATTATATTGATGGATTTCTTGGTGCCCTCATTCCACATCACATGAATTGGTCAATTATATTACCAAGAATCATTGAATTCAAGATTGGAGGACTTAGAATACTTAGATGAGATGTACAACCATGTAATGTGGAGCTAGTAGGTATAGAAGGCATGCCAGAAGCTCAAGAATGACAAGCATATCAAGTATAAAGTACTAACTAAAGGGGCATTAATCTTATTCTATGAATCCAACTACCTCAAGAACCTAGGTAAGCTATAGATAAGGTGTATGGGTCCATATGTCATCTATAATATATTAAAGACTGGTGTATGCAAGCTATGCACATTATCATGAGTCGATGATAGTGTGTAATCAAATTAAAGTTTGGCATAAACCAAATAGTTCCTAATGAATTGAGTTATGGGGATAAGTGAATAATTAGTACTTTGAAGCCCATCGATAATACTCTTATATCACCTTCATGCATAATTCCAATTAGGTGAGTCAAGCATGGATGCTTTCTAAGTGCTTGAGGCTAGACACCTAAGTTATGGGCACATGAAGTTTTCCATATTTAGACATAAGGTACACTAGATCTCAAAGTGCTAGATTCAATAAGTGAGGCACCCTAAGGCCCACAGGAGAACTATTTTAGTGATTTCACATATAATACCAGTTAGGTGAATTAAGTGAGGTTGATTCCTAAGAACTTACAACCAGACACCTAAGTCTTTGGGTGCATGTAAATTGCTAGACTTGGAAAATAGGAATACTAGGTGATAGATAAATATGCACAAGATACTCATGTGCATACAATGAAATAAGGGTACACATGATGCTAAGAGTGCAAGAAACCTAGAGAGTGAAGTGTTGGAGGGCCAGTGTAAGGGATTTGTATGGGGTAGGATAGGCTAAGGCAAGAGGTAGAAGCATAGATGCATCAACCAAGATAGGAAAGACCACTTGGAATGGAATCACAATATGAAGAGGAAATAAGATTGTGGAGGTTGAGTCATGTACATGTAAGGTGTTGCACCTAGGTTATCATAAGGAAGGCAAAGGTCACTCTGATTAAATAAAAGCATAGGAGAAACATCATCAGGGCAAGTTGGCATCCACTCAAAGCAAGGTTGTAAGTGATTGTTTGAATTACACATCACTTCACTAAATTACCGTTAGGAAAATTAATTGAGGTGATGGTGGAGGCACAAATATCCACATTAATTACATGTGTGACAATAGATTTTCATTGATTTTATGGGTTTTGGAAAATCTTAAGAACTCTAGGATTTACCACACCATTAAACACTTGAAATTATGATGGTAACTAAAATTAGGGTATAAAATATCAAGACATCAACTAGTTTAGGTTATAAACCTTAAGATAATCTATAGACAATAATGCATAGTGAACTAGAGAAAACTAGAGCTAAAGTAACAAAATACTACTATAGTGAGACTTTGAGCACCCCTATATGCAAAAAGTGAATGATTGTGTATAGAAATTAATTATGTTCCCTTAAATATTACCAAATAAAATTCAGGGGCACAAATTGGGCAAGAACCATGAAGCAAAAAAATATAGTGATGCCGAGGCTACCATTAATAGCACATGAAGCTCGAGAGCTGAAGACACAGTTGCAGACCTTATGACTATGAAAAGTGCCAAAAAAATTTGAAGGTTTATCAAGATAAATAGACCATGTTTCAACACCAGTTAGTTTAGGATGGGGAAGAAACACATGATATCCAGCCCATTATAGTCACATAAGGATGCCAATAGGGTGCATATATAAGAAGCAATCATGGTAAAAAAGAAGGTGTAATTGCTAAAAGGAGTTAGCATCTCTAAGGTTGATCTGGAGGCACTTACAAAGAAGTCTTATCAAGAAATGTAGTTCTCAAAAGAGGTTTTGATAGGAGATATCTAGGTATCCTTCACGTATAACTTACAACTCAAGGAATATAACCATCACACTGTAAGCAATGCACAAGACCTAATACAACACTGGGTGGTAGATATAGAGATAAAGACTAAAGTAGGCATGATACTATTTGATGTCTCCATTCAAGATAAATTGGTAACCATTGCCTCAAATCAACTCTATGAGTTACCATGTTTTAGAAAGCTATAATATCTTGTATATTTCCTCCTCTCTTGCATCCACAAGGACCAATTCTACTTTTCAAGAAGGCATATGAGGTTGTTAACTAGAATTATTAGGTGAATCACCAAACTCCTAGACTCTAGTATAGACATCCACTAGATGATGGTGAATGATGAAAAAATTTAAAAGATTAAAAATATATTAAGGTATTATAAGGGAGGTTTTGTGTTCCCAATCAAAGACATTAAGGACCTAGGAATGAGAGTAGTTACATGCCTGGTGAGTTCAAAACTATGTCCCAGTAGTTGATGGGTAGATATCACAAATACCTACCTATGAATTTCCTGCCATATGGTACAAGGGGTCAAATTTAATATCACCAAGCTCATAGTGGAATATATGGTGAAGAATGCACTTGAGTGCCACACAACATAGGAGACCTTCTAGTGGGGGTCAATTTTGATTTTAATTGTCATAGAGGAAATTGGAGTGTCAGATGGTGATGAGGATAACCTTTGGCTATTTTTGGTACATAAGGACTCCCTGGATATAAAATATCAAAACTTCACCTACCCCTAACCTTCTCCTAGAAATAAAAGACTCATGTGATGGGGTGGTATGCCCAGTACATTAAGGCATTTACAGAGGAATGGTGAATTCCTAAGGATCTCCCTTAGAATATGTTTGGGATGGTAACTTTTATCATAATGAAACACTTTTATGTGGTGCACTTAGTGCTCATAGATGGAAAAAACTCTAGTTGGTTAAATCTCCCCTATTCTTTCTTGGCTAAATACTTTACAGACACACTTCAAAGAATATCCAACACATAATAGTTAGACATCCCATTCAAGACTATGGATTTAGAATGGAGATAGTTGTAGCAGCAATACGTGTGCCTTAGGGAGAAAATAACCAAGGATGAGGAAGATGACTCAAATCACACCAAAATCCATCCCCTCTAAAAGGAGGTCATATGTGGGCACATCCACATGCTTTACTATGAAATGAATCCAAAGAATAAGGGCATGTGCCCCAAAAATGATGATGACCTCCTCCTCTATATTGGTGATGAAGGGAAGTTGGTGCTAGTATCAATAAATAAATATCCTCAAAATAATAAGGGGGATACACTTGAGGAGATACATGAGTGCATCATATTGAAGATCACCTTTGATGATGAAGCCACCCCCTCTATACCAAAGAATAAGTGTGTGGCCTTCACGCTAGGGACTGCCTTGCCCAAGAAAAAGGAGAATAAAAATAAGTCCAAAGGGATGGTGTCAATGCCCATAATAACCTTGGAAGAGATGGAGGTGCAAGAGGCACATGAGGAAGTAGAGGCAAAGAAGGAATGTAAATAAATGGAAGAGGAAAAATATGGAAGGATAAAAGTGTACATTGTCCAAGAAGAAGAAACAGGGGAAGATCCTATCACCATAGAAATTCATAAGGATCTCCAAGGTGTCACTACTACTATAATTAGGGGGAAAAAATCCATCGAGCACCTCACCCACAAAACCCACTACACAACCTCCACAAACTGAGGAGGAAAAGAGGTTCTAGTGGATAGAAATGGGCCTTAATAAAGAAAATATAGAGGAGACACTGGATCTAGATTGAAAAAGAGATAAAATTAAAGCCAAGGTTATGACATTAAAGGAAATTTCAAAAGTAGATGCCAAATAAATAGAGGTCAAAGAAGAAGAGACCTTATCATAGGCAAAGAAGAGGAAGGAAGAGAAGAAGACCGAGGAGGAAAGGTTAAAGAGATAAATGGAAGTAAATAAGGTTACCACAAGCATGAAACCCATGAAGTAGAAAGTAGGAGGGGTTCTTAGCACCCCTGCCATCATAAAGGAAGAAATTACACCACAGGTGCACCCTAGTAGTGAAAGGATGTTTGGAGACAAGGAAGGTGATACTTGTACCTCAAAATATTAAATAGAGAACACAAAAGAAACCTATCAGACATAGGAGGGTGAAGCTAGCACTAATGAAGAATAAGGAGTGGATGAATGAGACAAGTTTGAGGAAGAACCCCTACTAGAGAAAGAAGAGATATCAGAAGAGGGTACAAGAGAAATAACTAACACTAAAGAGGAAGAATAGATGGATGTCACCATCATTGAAGAAGAGGATGTTAAGATGAGCCTGTGAGAGAAGGCATAAAAGGGATTAACTGATGAAGATTATTATATGATGGATTACATGCCCTTTAGAGCTACCATGATAAGGACACACCATCAATTGTCCTTTGCCTTTGATAGTTATATAGATAAACCTCATTTCAAGGTGTCATAAAAGGAAATAATCAATGCATATTAACCATAGGAAGGGTGTCACTCCCTTCTTATCAAAACCCATGCAATGAATCCAGTAAGGTTAGCTAATGCCCTCATCTAAAATGGCATTTGAGGTAGTGTGGAATAACATCGTTAATGTTGTTAGATCCTTAATTTGAAAGCATATCACGTTAGAGATAGAGGAGGAGATTAAGGCCATAAAATTCAAGTTACAATAATTGGTCAAGCACGTAGAGGAAGCTGATCCATCCCTCTTAGGAAGTGTTAACACTTTAAGTTTTTTTGAGGTTTATAAGGTGTGTACACTAGTAGAGTAGATACTCCCAAGATTGAAGGTAGAATCAGCATCAAAAAAAGAGGAGGACCCTTGCACTACCATAAAGCAAGATATTGCCACAAATCTCAAAAAGGTGGAATACCTCTTTATGAAGCTTGAAGAGGGCACAAAAGTGACTGATGTAATATTATAGAACTTCTCCACCTAATATTTAGTCATCAATGCATGCCTCACAAAGGAAAAAGGGTATAAGGACACACTAATGGCATGGGTATACACTATTAGTAGGGTCAATCATGCATAGATCATGGCATAGGTCAATACTTTGAGTGCCCAAATCAAGACCCAAGAGTAGGACCTAGAAGAACACTTTTATGCCTTGCAAACAAAGGCCTACAAATAAGGATCAATCCTAGATGGAAGTGTAATAAAATCAAAGGAAAGGATATAGGCCTTTAAGAAATATTTGGATAAAACTAACATGCTCACCCTCAGTGCCACCTCCATAGAGATAGATGATGCCACAAAAGAAATCAAGCTCACAATCTAGGGCTTTGAGGATTTCAGAGAAAAACTAAAGGAGTGTGTGCCCAAGCTTTGCATGTCAAAAGCACTGGAAGACTATTCTGAGGGTAGACTAGCAATTTTTTATGGGGTAATGCCGGGCCCTAAATCTATGTAAGTATAAGATCTGTACCAATGTAATAAACACTTAGGCATGAGGTAATCACTTGGTATGATTTCTATTTTGTCATTTTATGGAACCAAATAGAAGGAATATAACTAACTCCCATTTAACTCAATAACCATTGATAAATGATCACATGGGATAATCATGGCATGAAGAATAAGGGTAGTGGAGATAGTGTAATGATTGCATCCAGTGCCAGTTCAGCACCCGACATGCTCCTTTCACCTGGGCACTAAGATGTTCCCAAGTGCTATAAAAGCTGAGTTAATCTAGTTAGTGAGGAGAGATTGGAATGGTTAATCCCTATAGGATTTATTCTAAATGTTATTTTTACCATTATAGCTTATATTTTAGTTGGGATGCTTTTTAGGTTCCCCATTGTAGTGTCGAAGCTTGCTTGTGAGCCTTTGGGCCTTTAGCAACTTTAAGATGAGAATTTGCCTAGTTTCTATTGATATATATACTATATTTGAACCCTATTAATGATGAATGGTGTTGCATATAATGAGTGTTAATTTGGTTTATGTGGTGGTGATTATAGGATTAGAATGAGGATGGTTTGTGTAATATTTTAATAGATTGAATACTTAGATTTATATTATGTATATTGAGTTCTCGTAAGCTTTAAAACTAGCACACTCATGGCACTTTTGTAGTGTATGATGGCATCAACACCCCACATAGAAATTTTCTAAGTATAAGAATGACCCTGTACCTCACAATGATGTTAAAGCCAAAGTGTAAGTCTAAGCCCAAGCCCTTCATCCAAGTACTCCATTAAACCCCCCAAGTGCCTGACTGCTATTAAGTTAAGGAAACTAAAGGCTTACACCCATGAAGCTATAAGACCACATAATATAGGCTTGCACCTAGTAGACAATCAAGTCCTCCCTAGAATGGCTATGCCCATGATCTTTCCATTTCCATTGCACTAACCAAGGTCCCTAGAAGATAGAGCTACGCCATGGTATAACTAACCCAACACGGGCCCTGGTCCTTTCTATATTATATTTTGGGTGAGTGCATAAGGATTGTACCTTATACGAAGTGATGTCAACATGCTCGAGTGATAAATTTTGAGTGCTACATGATTATTCAAGGATTGTGCCATGTTGTAACAAGTCTAGGTATGACTTGGATAGCTAGATAAGTGCTTGACAAAGTTGATGACTTAAGACCCCTTCTTTTCTAAAAAAATAATGAAAATAAATTTGTTTTAATTCATTCTTTTGATCATCAACTCATAACACTTTTACGAGCTCTATACAATTTCCAAAAAAAGTTTATATTTAACTATGGGTTGCATCTTAATGCTACATGTTGCATCTAATTTACTACGTGTTATTCATTAATTGTTATGGGTTAGCTCATAGTTGTTATGGGTTATCTAAAATATGTTATATGATTATGGTGGATGATAAAAAATGATGGTATAAGCTATAGGAAGGTTAATACCTCTACTTCAAGTTGGGGAGAATGTTACACCCTTAACCTATGGCATGTCTAGGGATATGTGTGGCTGACATATGGTTTACATACATCTTATATTATCTTGTCACATTTATATATGTTCTTAGTAAGGTCAACCTATATAATGACCATCACTAAGTAGAGAATATAGGAGGTAGTGGTTAGTATGTGAATATCATATTATGAATTCTTTTCATATTACATTGTTATGTAGGTTGCCCCCTCAAAGTAGCTAATTTATATTTATCAAGCATTCTACTATTATGTCAATTATTATTGTGGTTCCATTATCTCTACTCTCTTTTTTTCAATATGTTATTCTACTATGCAAACATCTAAGTAATTAAAATTACAAGTGGTAGTAGCGCTTCAATTTAGGCAAGTTTCAATAGTGATAATTTTTTCAGATCTAGGATTGTGCATCTCCTACAAGATGGAAGATCAAAAAACATAACTTGCGATCTAGGAAGAATTTGATTTTTCCATAATTTTAATATTTTTTTGAAAAAAATAATAGTAAAAAAACCTTGAAAATTTTAAACCTTGTGAAAATTAGCAATTGTTGGATTCATCTCTATGAGATTCTTACAATGGTATATTATGCCAATATATTTTTAGGCAAAAATTTTTACCCTTGTGCACATTATCATTTTTTAGATTTATCTTAGTGAGATAATCACAATGGTCTCATCTACTGATACACTTTTTTCAGAGTTGAAACCCTCCTAGATTTTGTGCATGGTTGGTCCTAGCACTCATAGATGTGGGAAAGGGAAATAAAATTCCTAAAAATCCTCACAAGGATGACATAGAGTCTTTAACTTTAAATCCATTTATTTCAAAAGTGGTTCAATGAATTTAGTTAGATTTAGATGGCATGGTGTGGAAAGATGACCCTAATATAGTTAATCGGTACTTTATGAGGATGAGAGGGGACTTAAATATATTATGTGATCGATTGTAATAATAACTAGGTAATTTTCCAACTTTGTAGCTTATTATTTGAAATATAACCCTTCACCACTCTAGTTTAGTTCTCCTCAAAATAATCACACCATCAATCTTGGTCTAAAGTTAATATTGCTAAAATTAGACTTGTACAAGTTTGATGGTAATGATCCACTCACATGGATAAATCAAATTGAAAAAATTGTTTGATCTACATCAGACTCCATGTTCTCAAAAGGTGGTTATGGCCTCTCTACAGCTATAACTTAATCAATTAATTTTGTATTGATGTTTGTGGGCTCAAAATAATAATAAAAAGGTCTCTTAATTTCTTGGTCTATATTTTCTAATTAGTTATAGGTCCACTACTGCAACAATGTCTCAAAAAACTACTTCATCCAAAGAGGTAAACTATGATAAACATGGATTGTAAAGGATAGTAATCATAAAATTTAGAAACTCTCCTTACATGTGGTGGACATCATTGATTAAAATATGGTTTCTCTATTTTTAGATGGCCTCAAATATAACATCCAATTTAAGGTTTGCATGTTTATTTAGAGTTCAGTATTTGAAGTCATCCCAAGGGCACACAAGGTAGAGTAAAATGAGTTGATCAAATGAATGCCTTTTATTAATGTCTATGAATGCCCTTTTCCAACACCATCAATTCCTCAACCTAAGAGATTGATCCCTCAAGAAATTGAGAAGAAACATGTAAAAGGTTTGTGTTTTATATATGATATTAAATGGATCAAAGGACATCATTGTGCTGGAAACAATTTATTTTGCATCGAAGGCACTAATGAGGATAATGAAGATGATGAGACCTTAGGTGCAGGTTTGGATGAACCCAAGGACAAATATGAATATTCCCAACCTATAACTTATTCTTAAGGACTTTTAGGTATTAGTACTCCTCAAAATCTTAAGGTGGTGGGTTTCTCAAGAAGAAAAAGGTGACTATGTTGATTGAAATTAGGAGTACACGCAACTTTATCAATTGTAATTTGGCTACTCATTTATTTTAGTGTAGGATTTTTCCTATTTTTTATTTTACTAACATGGTATCATTAGATTATTTAGGCTAATAATATTTCCTTAATAAAAATGTACTTTAATTGATGTGGCATGAAAAAAATATTCATGAAACACATCATTATCACTATTCATAAGTACGAGTCATGGGTACTATTCATGTTGATGTGGCAGGTGATGTAGGTGATGATACAGGAAGGTGATGTGGCTTGGCATGGCCCATGGAGGATATTTCCCATGTGATAAATTTTATGTTGACCTCCATTATGAGAGCGGCATGAATTCCATGTGGGGAGCAAATTTAATAGGTTTAGACTTGGTCAAAAGGAGTTACCACTAGTTTTTGGAAGCACATGTGGAGTGGGGAACACCTTTTAAAGATTCCACTTGTTGGAGGGGTTAAAAATAAAGTGTATCACATGGTGGAGAACATTTTACTATGGATGAATAGTCCTTCCAAGTGGAGGAGGTCTAATTTTTTTTCTTCCTTTGTTTCCCTCTCATTCTATCCTTGTATTTCTATAAATAAATGTATTCCTTTGCTTCGTAATTAGGTTAGTTTGGGAAGAAAGATTGTGTGAAATCTTTGGGAGCCTCCTTGGCTTGGAATTCCATGTATGTAATGTTTTGAGAGGATAGCTTATTGAAGCATTAATTATGTGTATGTGAGATTTGTTAATTAATGAGAATATGAGATGATTTTTTGAGAAGATTATGTGTTATGAGAGAATTATGAGGTTATTTTGAGAAATCATTATGAGATTGTTGTGTTTAAGAGAGTTATGGATTGTTGAATCCATGTTATGGTTGGAGGCCACATCAATTGGTATCAGATCTATATTTGAACACATCAACTGGTATTATAGCTACATTAAGTGGTATTAGAGCCACATCAAGTGGTATCAGAGTTGTATTTGGACACATCATTAAGTCATTTTCTAATTATGAATTGAGTTAACTACTTTTATAGGTGACCTAATTATTCACTATATAATATACCTTACTATGTACATATAGATGAAATTTTGAGAAAATGGATTAAACTGCCTAAATATGCAATTTAAATCTAAAATTTCAAACTATCTAATAGGAGAGATTAAGGAAGCAAATCAGAATAAATGAAGAAACTCTTACCAATTCCTTGCTTCAGCTATCTTCCCTCCAAGATCTTCAAGTAGATTATAAGATTGTTGATTGAAATTAGACTTAGAATTTTGACATGGTGATGGCTTGATTCATGGATTATGGATTCATGGATTATTTGATTGACATGGATTCATTCATGGATTTGCTAAATTGACATGGAGATTTTATGAACTTCATAAATGGTTTCTAGTTACTTTATCCATGGAGGAATGGCTTATTTAAATAGTCTAAGGAGAGAAGATATATGGCTCACAGTAAAATTTGAGCTATGAGGATCAAGGGTGTAGGTTTTTCCAAGGAATTAAAAATTCCTTGGAAGCCTCTAAAATAGAAGCTTCTAGAGAGTAGGGGCCAAGTTAGAGGAGGTTATAGAATTGAATAATTATATAATATCCTTAGGGATTAATTAGTATTAGTATAGGTAATAGGTATGAAAATAGGGACTAGGGGTGTAGGAGAGCCTATGAATAGGCTAGTGTAGGTGGGTAGGTGGGTCATGGGAATTTTATATTCTCAAATAATGGATAAGTGGGATTAGGATTGGATAAGACATGATTTAGGATAATTAATTTATTGGTGGGGTATGAATAAGGTTAGTGGATGAAGAATGATAAATGGGGATATTATATAAATGACTACAAGGGGTGATATTAGGATAAAATTAGAGGGGGTTAAATGAGATAAGAAAATTTTATGTCGACTAATAGTAATGCAAGTGAATTCAGATGTATACATTTTACCCCTCTTTAAAAGGGAATTATGAGTGGACAAAGTGGAGTGAGTAATGGTCTTTCAAATAAAAACCATTTCGTGGATGAATATTAGTATATGATGTTAATGGATATGATGCCCACTAAAGGGGACATGCAGGAAAGAATGAGATGGATGGCCACTAGAAAGAGGAAATGAGGAGTGGTATATGATGGATAGATAAGGGGATGAGATTTTAGATGTGAGAGAGATTATGAATAAAATAAACTTGACCTTAGTAGTGAGATATAAATGGATTACGCTTTTGGAAAAGACATATGCACAAGGGTTAGAAATGATGATGAAGATGAGATAAAAGGCCATAATATTTAAACATATCCTAGGCAAGGATGCATATCAAGGATAGATATAGACCAAAATACCAAAGGCCATAAATTATCAATGAATCCCAAGTATGGACACATGTTGGGATAGCATCAGGTTAAAGATAAGATAGTGATTTGATAAGATTAATGATGGGTATAACTCAAATTTAAAATCAAGTGATAGGATGAAGAGGATGAGAGAGAATAAATGGTATGATCAATTGACCAAAATACAAAGGAGAAGAATTGGATTGTATTTCATCAAATAAATGAACTATAATATGACTAGTAGAGATGATGCCCCTATCAAGGATACATTCAAAGGAGAAAGAGGTGATAATAAAGTTAAGGTTCTGGTAATCCCCCAATCAAGGGAGGAAACTATAAAATTTAGATGAATGATTGATGGGAGAATGGATGTTATGATTTCTCAAGCCTAATCGATAGGTGTGGGAAATTGATGAAAAGGTTAGGGAGATGATTGTGTGGATGGTGTTTGATCAATAGATTGATTGATTAATGATTAATCTCATAGATCAAGGATTTTGATTGATGATAGACTTGAGGATGAAATAGGTGTGATGATAAATGATATAAAAAAAGGATAGGGTGGTTGAGCTAACGTCAAGCATATAATGTGATTGTGCATTACCTACATAGTCTAAAAAGACCTCAGGCTAATGTAGTTCAAACTAGAGGATAAATTACCATTATTTATTAAAAGCTAATGATGATGACTATGATTAGTGATTAGAGGATGACATTAGTTATTGGAGGATATGACTTAGATGATGAGATGAGGATAAAATATCGAATGTTAGTCGAATGGGTCAAGAGGATTAAATTAGTGATGGGAATAAGAATGATTATATGGGATAAATGATGAAGATGTAGATTATTAACTCATCATGTTGTCAAAAATCCATTAGATATGGCACTAGGTAGTACGCCCCATGATAAGAGTATGACCAAGAGGATAGGGTGCCAAAGTGCATGTGCAAATAAATAATTTTTCATCATTAAGGGCACTTATAAGCATTATTGTAGCTTTAGTGACCTTATAGCATCCTCGTTCATTTCCCAATATACAAAAAGAGTCACAATGCAACATAAACTAAAAATAGGCATAGACAAACATAAAATAAGTAGATACAAATATATATATATATATATATATATATCAAATAATAGATAAGTAACACACACAAGTATCTACATGTAATGTCATTATGTCTTATTTAATGGTCCATATTAGAGTTGATGGGAGGTTTGATTGGGGATGAGTTGGACTAAGTTTTTCATGATGATGATGATGTGATTTGGGATTAAGGATAAGAACTTGGACAAGATATGGATTTTAAATATGTTGATTTTCATTTATGTCTGTATAATAAAAGAGCCTAACAAGATGAAAAAACACCACACTTATCATATTATTTAGAATAATTAACCTATTAAAATAGAGGCTAATAAATAGCCATATAATAGGAGAAACAACCTCCTATAAAGAAGGAACAAACCACCTAGATTAGATAATAACCATATGGGAATATATTTCTCATACCACATGAATATTATCCTTAACATTCACCCCCTAGTGTGAATGTGGGGAGAATGAATCCCTATAATGTAACTGACCCATACTCATGATCCCTCATGAAGTTTTTCAATGTAGTAAACCTACAACCATGATAACAAATGGTTTTTAATGTGCTGAACCATCAACCATGACTACAAATGGTTTTCTAGTGGGTAACCACCAACCACAACTATAAATGGTTTTCAATATGATCAACCACTAACCAAAAAATCATGAGGTTACAGTATTTATTTTATCCTCATCACAAACATGATACAAGATCAAATACAAGGATAGAAGTTCATGTTTTACACTCTTTGAATAGGCATGTATCATTTATTCTTATTTTGGAAATACACATAGCTAAAATCAAACACAAAACATAGAAAATATCACACCACACAAATTTTCCACTAAAGCATAAGTGGTCACTTCACTAGTGTCTTACGAGAGGCTTGAATAGTCTCTATCCTCCTGTGCCTCCATCCTCTAATGACATTGCTTAGTACCCAAAATATTCAAAATTATACCCACTATCTTTAGCTATTAATTGACTCTCTTCCTTAGATTCTTCTTTGATGACTACATTAACTTCATTAAGCTTTCCTTTGAGAAAATATGTATCTCAAATTTTATAATCTAAGGTTGTATGTCCTTTTTATTACAATAGAAACATTCAAGTTCACCTTTTTAAGAAATTTTCTTATAGTTCTTTTTATTTTTTAGGTACAATGGTGTTTCCTCTTCCACATCTTCTGTAATTCTTTTCTATTCTATTAAGAGTGCATAAATCATATCTTTTAGGGACTATGAATGCATTTTTCTAAGAGTAAACACAACATTATTATATTTGGTAGAAAAACTATTCAATAGAATTGCCTTAGCATCATCATCATCATCAATTAGGGACTTGATTTTTGCTAACTACCTTATGAGAGATCTAAGTTCATTTATGTGACTTGACATTGTGCTTTATTCATTCATTTTCAATTTGAATAAGTATAATTTTAAACAAAACTTAGCATTAACATCTTTGGCACCAAACAACTTATTCAATTTTTCTCAAATTTTAGTAGATGATTTTTCTAAATCCACTTAATGTAGTTCTAAATCAGAAAGTGCAAGGCCAATGATGGATTTGGCCTTATCATATCTACTACTCCATTCTAAAAATTTGTTTGCATCTATGGGTTTTGTTTCTTTCCCACTGAATATTCCCCACAAATTTTTATTCATCAGCTACATTTGAATTTTTACCTTCTATGTGTGAAAATTAAGACCATTAAATTTCTCTAGTGGGATCTCTATGGCTAGGACATCGGTTACCCTAAAAATGCATCTATACAAATGATTTGAAAAAACTTTTTACCTAATAATCACCTAAACAAGACCCAAAGACTTTGAAAATAACTGACTTTAATAAAAAACCATGACTAATATATTTTTATTTTGATCAACATTATTACGTACAATGACATACTTTGATACTTTTGAGTTTTGGGCTGAGAAACACACCTAAATAAGAGACTGTATTGTACAAATATACCAAATTACATTTTGCATCAAACTAAAAATGACTTTTAATATTGATATATAATACACAAAGAATTAATAGGACCGACTAAAAACATATAAATCCTTAATTAACTTAAGAAACTAATTTACCAATGACGCCTTGCATGGAAGTAATTTGAATTTAAAAAATATCACATAATACTCAGTAAAACTAAACCTATAATTGGCATGACTATTATCATACGTTAACTTCTATATTGTTCTTGTAGTTTTGATTGGGTAGTAAGTTAACAGCTTATCATTAAATTGTTGAAGTGCAACATCTGAGCTAAAAATGTCTCCCTTTGAGCCAAAAAATTTGTTTCTTTTTGCATGGGTTATGATTATATTGGTGGTATAATGTAGGCTAAGCTTGATTTCAATACATTAATCAATATAATACCATATATCTTGAGCCTGTCATAATTTAATTTGATTACAAATTAGCACATGCAAATTTGACTGTAAGATTGACTAATATATATTAATTGCATTAAGACCAATTGATAAATGGAAACCAAAGGACTGGTAGACCTCATGCTGCATGATTCGGTAGATTATGACATGCACAATTTGACATAATAGGTCTTGACAATAAAGATGGTAATTAGGAAAGCCTCATAATAAAATATATGCACAACAATATTCTACTAAGCAATCAAATAAGAGTGACAAATGGTGATATGGGCATAAAATGTAGCCTTAAAATTGAAAAATTATTATTAAAACTATAAAATTTGCATTGATAAAACTAATCTCTCATATTACCATAGGTAGTCATGACTTTAGAGATGACCCTTCAAGACTCAACGCACCATATTGTACTCTATTGTGGATTATTACTCTAATACCAGATGTTGATTATAGTTTAGGTCTACATAATAAAAGAGCCAAATAGGATGAAATAAAAGGTAACACTTATTATATTATTCAAAATAAATAACTTGATACAATAGAGGATAATAAATATCCATATAATAGTAGAAAAACCCTCCTATAAAGAAGGAACAAACCATCCAGATTAGATAACAACCATACGAGAATATATTTCCCATATCATAACCATACTATGTGAATACTATCCTCAAAAAAATATATTATGGACTTGGATTAGGATTAGTATTTGGATAAAGATATGGATTTGGAATAGACTAGGGACTTGGATTAGGATTTGTATTTGGATAAGGATATGGATTTGGAATAGACTAGGGACTTTATTTAGGATTAGGATTTAGATAAGGATATGGATTTAGAATAGACTAGAGACTTATATTAGTATTAGGTTTTGGATAAGGATATGGATTAGGGACTAGGATTAGGAAAAGAATTGGATAATGATATGGATTTAGATTAGACTAGGGAGTTGGATTAGGATTAGGATTTAGATAAGGATATGGATTTGGATTGGACTAGGGACTTGGATTAGGATTAATATTTAGATAAGAATATGGATTAGGGATTGGGATTGTGATAAGTATTAGACTAAGGAATAGGATTAGGATACGGTTGTTGAAGATAATAGGACAAGATGACTAGGATGAGAAGATGATTAGGATATAAGACAAGACAAGATGAGAAGATGGCTAAGATATTAGATAGGATGACTAGGATGTGTAGGAAAATTGGAAAGATGACATAAGACAATACAACTTAGATATTTTTGGATTTTTTGGATTTTATAATTTTTAAGGTTTTTGACATATTTCATTTTTTAAGGATTTTTGGGATATGTATGTACACTATACAAATGGGCTTACTAGAAAAGGGAATACCAAGCCTAGAAACTAAGATAAGGGTGGATCAAATAATGGATGTAATGACAAAAGGATGAGGGTGATGTGGAAAGGGGGATGAGGATCAAGAGGAAATGGACTAGGGATTTCCATTGACCACATCATGAAGGAACTATATGTTTATTGCAAAGGAACTAGATGTTTATTGCATGAGTGTCTATTGGAGGATATGCCAAGATGAATCTAGAACATTTTTAAAGACATATTTCACTCTCTTATGAAGGCCAATACTAGAAGAAAAGAGGGAAATAATAAGATTCATGATAGGGACAAAGGGATATGATAGGGATGGGGTTGATAAGGGATGTATTTTATGGATGAAAAGGATGTATTTTTTCCCAAGTGTTGAGGTACAATGCGGATAGTAGATTATTTTACCATGATGTCAAAAATTGATTTTCATCATGGTACTTGCCCAAGGCACTAGAAGACTAGTTTTCACCATTAGATGAATGATTTTTTTTTTTAATTTGTTGAATTTTTTATTTTTTATTTTTTATTTACTTTTTAAAGAGCATCAAAATTTTATTAGATATGGGAAAGATGAAATAATGGTGATACTATCTAGATATTTAATTGACACCTATTTTGGATATATGTGATGCTAGGACCATGTGATGGATGTTAGATTCCTGGATGTCCTAGTGACCTTTATTGACTCTTGATTTAACATCATCTAGATGTCTCCACCAAGTGTCTTTGTAACCCCTATGAGTGACAATATTGGTCAGGGATATGATATATGGTATGGATGGAAGTATGTCATGATTGTGATGATGGGATATAATATTTGAATGAATGATATGATGGGATGGGGAGTGAAATGGGATTCAACATTTTTATACATCATTGGATATGGTGGAGGGTATTCTTTAGATTGGTGCCATGAGATTAAGGGATCCAAGAACTTTTGAATTTTTAATTATTTGATACAAACATTAAGAGGATGGTTAGCTATATGATTTGTGCTTTTGACATTATTTTGATATGCTAATTTTTTATTTTGATTTTGACTTTGGTTACCTTTTGGTGCTTGATTGTGGGTTTTACCAAAGGTAAGTAACATTTGACTTGATAAATGATTTGGATTTAGAGAGACCCCTAGAACTTTAAGGATATTTATACTAAAGGATAACTCTTTATGACTTGGATTATTATAATACTCACCTTGACTTTGATTAATTATATTTAGGTCATAATAGGCTATATTATTTGATGGGATTAACTAATTATGGGCTTAGATCCTTATATATTCAGCACACAATGTTGTATGTAAAGGGAAATATAATAATACATGTTCATGTTCATCCCATTCATGGAGTGGGATGTAGGTATTATGAAAGGGATGTGGATTGTTAAGAATGTGTGGTGGATTAAGGGGATAATGGGTAGCAGAGTCCTCATAAAGGTCACTAGGAACCCTAGCCTTAATTTCAGATAAAGTGTTCTCAATAATATCAAAAATATCACTAAGAATATTAGGGGATTTATCATATAAAGCCAATTCATATCCAACTTAATGATATTCTATTGATAAAAAATCTAAGGATTATTCTATAATTTCATCATCTCAGGTAGATTAAGATCCATGCCTTCTATTTGGTCAATAGTAGAAACATCTTCAAAGAGATAAGTGTTGGCATTACCTTCATAATCTATAAGGGATGATGATTCTAACATGATTTATGATTTAGATGTTATTATCAAACATGATCCTGACCATTCTAATTTAGACTTTGACAAGGATGTTAATGAGGTGATGTATCCCATAAATGATTTATTAGTAAGAACCATATGATTTTTTATAAGTACCTCTTTCACCTTGGGTATATGAAGGGATGATTTTTGCTTTATGGTTTTCTGAAGATGGAGGATGTGATGTGAATGGGTCATATAGATGGATTGTTCAGGGATGTGTGTTGGATGAATGGGACTAAAATCATGACCTTGGTGAGGGAAGGGAGAAGATTTATTATATTTAGGAATAAAATCTTGGCATACCCCATTTTGCATACTCATAGGCATGGATGTGTTGGGCTCTCCCTCAATTTCAAGGACTCTATTATATATGCAAAAAAAATTAGTTTGATACCATGAGGGCACATGTTTGGACAAATCAAGAGGTCATGTTTGAGGGTGGAGAATCATGCCTATGGACCTCAATTTTCAAAATAGTGATTTCATTGAGAGGGGCAGAGGGGTATACAGATTGTCCATGACTTTGGATGGGGAATTATTAGATAGAGTTATGGAATAATGGGATGGTGGAGTATGGGATTTTTTAGGAGGAAAACAATAATTAGGTGAGGATGACAAGTTATTCTTCCATTTGCTAGTAGGATGGGGGATATGTGATAGAATCTAATTGGTAGATGGATGATTTGATTGTGGATGGGTATGTACTATGTGTAATGTGAGTTGGATGGGGTCAAGACCTTCAACAAGTTGGGGACCCATCTTAAAAATCCATGAGAGGATTGCCTCCTTGTTTTCAATAATATGCTAGCTAAATAGAATGATCTTTGGACTAAGAAGGTCATGATTAGGACTAGGACTAGTGGATGGTGGAATGACATGTGATGGCGATGAGATTTGATGAGGGAATTTATTTATAATTAACCTTAGCCTTAGGTGATCAAAATCATCAAGAAGGTGGGTAATCATCTCCAATATCAATAAAAGGACATTATCCCTATTGGAAAATATGTACTCATTAAATAGGGTAACATTATCACTTTTATATTAAGAGATGTGAAGATTATAATTTTGATGAATGGACAATGGTTTTGATCATGGTGAGATAGGGGATTTTAGATGTGGAAGGATATGGGACATTGGTTTGGGCTTAATGTAATTAAGCTTTAAAGGTAGGTAAGCACCCATTTCTAGGGCCCACAAAAGGATCTCATCCTTGTTTTCAAATAGGTATTGGTCTATGAGGATAGGGTCCAAATACATGGGGATAGATGATAAAAGGGGAATAGATGATGTGAATGTATATTTAAGAATTGGATAAGTACTTGGATAAAGTAATACTAAATGATTGAGCTATTATGATAAGTGATGGGATAGATAAATGAGATTGATATGATGTGAGATTAAGATCAGATTTCAAACTAATAGTACAATAAGTGGTAATGATCTATTCAAAATGTTTAGTTTTCAATTTAGTAAAAGGATTGGGATTCTCTAGTGCCTAAATTAAAACTATAAAGATGATTATTAGATGGGTGCTAGTTTTGAATAGCCAAGATGACTAGATTAGATATTACTAGATTGATACTAACAAAGTGATAAGATGTTATCAGGTCATCAACTAGGTAGGAGATTTGACGTATGTGATGAGAGATAGTAGACTACAATGATAGGATGATATGGATGGATAACAAGAGGACTAGCTCAAAACCTTAGATCATATTGCTTAAGGTGAGATGAATTTATGATTAGATGATGGGGTAATGGGATAATGGGATTAAGATAAGAAAAAGTGTATATAGATGATGATGAAATGACAAAGGGTTAATACGAATGAAATGGGTATGTTTTGGACATGTGTGTGACCTAAAATCCAATAAATTAAGATGTAATTACGATGAAAATGGTTTAATAAGGATGGGATAAGGATGTCAAAAATTATATTAAGATAGGGTTAAAATGACATGATGGAATGTATAAAATAGACAAGATTATATGATATTAATGATGTACAAGATATGATGATGGTTGGATTTGATAAGGGTGTATAAGAAGACTAAGAATGTACAAGAGTATGATATGATGATGATACAATGATAAATGAGATGAAATATAGAAAATCCAAATAACTATGTATAGGTTCATGTGAAAGACTAACTCAACTCACAAATAGCACTGGTCTAGCATGACACACACCAAATAAAGCAAACCATAAACCTAGGACTATTAAATTGATTATGGGTGTGTAACTTGATGACTACACCATCTAACACTTTATGTGTGAGGCTATAGTCTGGTGACCCATAATGAAATCTCCCAAACCCTCTCAACCCCATCTTTACATGATGGTCACTTGGTATCTAATATTGATTATGGCAATGGATCAACTATTACAGCCAAAACATCTTAAGCTAGGTTGAATGGGCACTTTAGGGGCATCCTTGATATAGACTATGTATAATGGGGCGAAACTCTATATAAGGTGATGTATAATGCTTGGTTTATATAATTAACTCTTCCCCTTCATGGATGACTTGTATGGGTTCAACTGCTTAGCCTAATGATAGTTTTCCCTGATATTTATACTCTGTCAAAACATGGAGTATGGATTAGTGCATAGTGGTGAAATCCATGATCACTATCCCCCTAAGATTATGGAAAGTGTGTCGGTGTAAATTCCACGTCATTTTTCCCATAATAAAAGAAGGGAGTGTTTTTTAGTAGTTTTTTATCCTCCAATAATCATTGTAAGGACACAAGGAGTAAAGCATTCACCATCGTAGCCCTTCGGTGACAGACAAGTAGTCTTAAAAGAGATTAATTAAATGATTAATTAGATTTGAGATATATACAAGATGTAAGAATATAAAATAATATAAAAATGATTTAAACAAGGTGATTAAAATTTTTAAAATTCCAAAATGTCTTTGATAGGTGGCTTGAAAAAATGATTAGTAATTTGATTGGCACTCGTGAAAGGTCAACCTACAAGACAAGTGATTAGTAACTTTGATTGATAATATTAAGGGGTAACCTAAAATATAATACATTAGACCAAATATGACCTAAAATATTAAATGTTATCAATCCAAAACCACTTCTAGATTCACCCCTGCAAGAAACAAAATATTAGTCTAATAAGCCTTAATAAAAACCACAAAAAAATTATGATTTGGATCTATAATTTATTTGGGTGAGGGGGACATGACATGGACGTTTGGAAGTGTAAAATCATAATGGGGTCAAGGGTAAATTCCCCTTACAAGGTTAAGGGTCAACGCCCCTTATGGGATCAAGGCTTAGAGCCCCTTGTGGGGTTTGGGGGAAGATCCCCTTGTGGGGTAAAGGTAACTTGGGCCTTGTAGGAAGCTTGGTATGACCTAAAATTCATTAAGAATGACTATAAAAATGCACTCAAAAATGACAAAATTGAAGGCAAAAATAAGTGCAAAAATGTAACTACAGAAGGCAACATCATAGATACATAGTTAGAACAATGCAATACCACAACTAGAGACTACAATATCATGATGTTATATAGATATGTTTCTTCCATTTTGAGTTATTTTTCAAATCTCACTGTTCCATACAATTACATCTTCATATATTAGATCTAATCTATACTGATCCTTGCTTATGTTACACTCCAACATGGTATCCAAAGTTTAGCTGATATATGAATTCCATCGATTTTATTATGAGATCTAGCATTCCAACTTGTTCATAATTTTTCATTGATTTTAATTTTCCATGGTTTGGTGGGGTTTCTTGAAATCCATGAAAATTTACATATATAGTGTCTCTAAATTAAAATGGAACAGCATCATTGAATTCATAAGGTGTTAAAACCCTAAAAATGGCTGTAAATATGACCTAGTTTTGTGATAGTTAGTTTTTGGACATTTTGGAGGGTTTCAAGGCTATTTTTTAAATTCTAAAAAAATCTATACATTTGGTGACTTTGAGGAAAAACCATTTTTAGGTTTTTCAATAAACCAAGTGGGTCTTTTCTATTTTTTAGAGAAGTTGCTCAAAATATATACTTTTAGAGGTTTTTTTAACTCAACAAAATTTCCAACCCTCATAGAAAATTTTAGTAGTTGGGTAGACTTTTGGGTGGTCAGAATCATACCCTCTTATCATCTTATAGCCTTACTCACATGCCTATAAAAACAAAACAACCTTTTTTCATGCCTATCAAAACTTGATAACCTTGTTTGCATGCCTATAATAACTTGATGTTCTTTTTTATAGCCTAGATAAAACTTAATAGCCCTACATGTAACTTCAATGAACTCTAATGACCTTGTTTTCACACCTATAAAAACTTGGTTGTCCTACTCACAACCCCCATAGATTCTAACTATCATGAAAACACACTTGGAAGACTCCAACATCCCTACTTTCAATACAAGTGGGCATTAATCCCCCTGCATGTAACCTAGGCAGAATCCAACCCCAATATGAGCACACTCTAATCTTCACCTACCCTCTTTGTACAATGATGTTTAAGAGACCATAAAATTTGATCGAGTGAAAATTTATACTATTCATTTAAAAAGTGGAGACATTTTTTGGGTGACATCACCCTAACATCAATCAAATCAATCAAAAAGGGGAGGGGGAGCACCCATTTTAGGTCTTAGCCCCTAGTTATATGAGAGTCAATCCCTTGTCACTTATAACCCAAAAGTGCTTAAATTTTGATCTAAGGGGGCATACATTTTTTGTGGGGAAGTTGATTCCAAAAAAATTCAACCCAAAATTTTTCACACCCAAAAAAAATCAAATTTATACAAAGTGGAGATCATTATTTTTGTGAGCAAGAAACATTTAGACTTCCATAACTTTCAAACAATAGCTCCTTTTCAGGCACCTTTTTTTTAAAAGTGTGAGTTTTTTTAGCTCTATACATTATCAATATGTTTGTGCCTTGTAAATTTGAACCTATATAAATTCAAGGGGTTGGATATTCTTAATATTTTAGTACACATATTTCAACATATGCTTCCTTTTTTTAC
The DNA here is from genome assembly GCA_037957365.1 of Torreya grandis. Taxonomy (NCBI): domain Eukaryota; kingdom Viridiplantae; phylum Streptophyta; class Pinopsida; order Cupressales; family Taxaceae; genus Torreya; species Torreya grandis. The sequence goes on along the minus strand of JARHVA010006455.1, from coordinate 642,929 downwards.
AATTGATCAAAGTTCAATTATAATTTTTATACCATTTAATTATCATGAGAGGAAAATCAAAGTGTAAATTCTCTTGAGGAAGAAAGGCTTGCACTAAATCACAATGGGTATAGAAAAAGAATTAATACTTGAGGTAGAGAAGGTGAAGTGGTTTAACAAAATTGATGAATCATATGGTTTTTTATGCCTATCTATGTCTCCTAACCTACTCTTTCATATGGAATATGCTACTACTCCTAATGAAGTCTAGACCATATTGGAAAAAATAGTTGGGCAGAATAACATAATGAGAGGTCATGGTTAGAGAACAAGGTCATTAGTTTGATCCCAAGGTGACTTTGATATGATACAAAAGTTATTCACAAAGTTCAAATCACTCAGGTTACAATTGAAACTATGTGGCATTAACAAAAAAGAAGATCAATTGATTATTTCCATCCTTTCTAAATTGGGATATGACTATTATATCTTTATTTCTACCTTTCACACCACCAAGCATGAATTTCGAGCTACATTTACCATGCCATCTTTGGATGAATTTTTTGCTAACTTGACTTAGGAGTAAGACAAGCTTATTCAAATGGGTATGCTAAAATCATCTAAATTATATTCTTTAATTTTTATTCAAGATAAATAGAAGGATTCCAGTAGCAAGGAGAATAAATATAACAAGAAAAACCCATAGTAAATAAAGGGTCAAAAATCTGATGCTAAGTCCAAAACATCAAAAGAGTCCTCTTTAGTGAGAAACCCAATAAAGAATGACCCATATGTGCCTACTGCAAGAAATATGGGCATTATGAATCCAAATGCATAAAGAAGTAGATTAACCAATTGACCAAGATGCTTGAGAAGATTAATAAGTTTCCCTAATTCTTCAATTTAGATTTCATCAACACATGAGTTTTCTAAGGCCAAAGATAGTAAAAATAGCCAAGATAATGGCACAGAACTTGTTGCAGTTATGTCCCATCCTTACGCATTGGTAATTGAATTTGGTGCCTCACACCACATGGCTTCATCACATGACATGTTCTCATCCTTGTAGCTTTGTTCTATGCCTTCCATATTATTGGGTGACAATACTTCCATCGAAGTTAATGGGAGAGGATCTGATGAAGTGAATTATGGGAGATTTTATGATGTTCTATGTGTTCCCTCTTTATCCACCAATCTATTATCTATTTATCAAATCACTCACATTGTTTCAAGAAATAAAGTTGAGTTCACACCCAATTTAGTGGTCATTAAAGAAGCATATAATGACTCCATTATTATATTTAGGAAAGTAGATCACTAGTCATGATTTTATACTTTCTTACATTTTAATCCTAATCAACCCTCTACTACACTTCTCACTCATTTAAATGGGGTGAGTAAATTATGGCATGAGTGATTCATCCATATCAATTATCACTACCTAGAGTAACTTAGTCATCATGACATAGTTTAAGGGTTACTAGGAGTCAAGTTTTTTTTGGTGTTTTCCATGGTTATGTAATAGGAAATAATCCTAAGGAGAAGTATGACAAGGTAAATCATGAATAGTTGAACAGATATCTAAGATTGTTCATAGTGAGATTTCTATTCCATTTCCAAAACTTTAATTCAATAAGACTAAATACATGCTTACTTTCATTGATGACTTTTTGAGGTGTACTTAGGTGTACTTTCTTAAGTAGAAATTAGACGTCTTTGATTATTTTCCAAACTTCAAGGCACTTGCATAAAAATAATCAGGTAAAGCCATCAATATTTTTCACACTGATAATGGTGATGAGTATGTTAGTAACCATTTTGAGTAATTATACTGGGATTCAAGTTTTTTTTTGGTGTTTTCCAAGGTTATGTAATAGGAAATCATCCTAAGGAGAAGTATGACAAGGTAAATCATGAATAGTTGAACAGATATCTAAGATTGTTCATAGTGAGATTTCTATTCCATTTCCAAAACTCTAATTCAATAAGACTAAATGGATGCTTACTTTCATTGATTACTTTTTGAGGTGTACTTAGGTGTACTTTCTTAAGTAGAAATCAGAGGCCTTTGATTATTTTCCAAACTTCAAGGCACTTGCATAAAAATATTCAGGTAAAGCCATCAATATTTTGCACACTGATAATGGTGATGAGTATGTTAGTAACCATTTTGAGTAATTATACACATTAGAGGGGATTGAAATACAACATACAATTCCATATAGTCCTTATTATAATGGGGTTATAAAATGTAAGAATAGGTCCTTGAAAGAAATAGCGAATAGTATGCTACACTCCAAGTCTCTTGTACCTCAGTATTAGGTCAAGGCCATCAATGTGCTTTTTTATATTCAAAACCAAGTTCCTCATAAAGTATTGAATGGAGTCACTCCTTTTGAAGCTTAGAACTATCAAAAACCCATGGTGAAACACTTTTGAGTGTTTTTATCTCTTTTTATGGCCTACATTCTAAACAATAAATGTAAGGCAATGGAACCTCAAAGTCGTTTTTGAATCTTAATTGGATATCATGAGGGTGTTAATGGATACAAGCTTCTCCATCCCACTACCCATGAGTTTTTTCATTGAGAGAAGTGTTCAATTTCAAGAGGGTCCTTCAGACTCCACACTTGACACCTCTCCTTCTTCCTTGGTTACACTAGGATTTGATGATAGTTCTAATTATTTAGATCTACCTAAGTAAATTTTTGATGTGGTGGCAATAATATCTCAACTAAATGCTTGAATTAAGAGAGAAGAAGAGGCAAAAAATAACACAAGAATTTTCTCACACCAAATACTTTCATATTCAAAAAAATAACATTACAACAGTTCTTTACTACCACCACATTACAACACCTTCAAACAATAATAATTTCACTCTTTTCAAACTTTCTTTCCAAGAAGATACATATGAACCACTCTGAAAATACAAATAAGGATTATCATCCTTTTAAATAAATCCAAAAGCTAAAAAAACTAGTATTCAAGGAAAATACATTCACCTTCCACTAGGATGGATAATGACAAATAAGGTGGAGTAGAAGATAAGGAAAAATCATGCCTCATATCCCACTTGGGGTCATTATGACTTGAATATAAACATCACTATGGAAAAGTTGATACCACCTCCACAATAGGACAAAAGGGATAAGGAGATATCACTATTAGAATAGTGAACCTTGCCACCACTACCAAAATCATCCAAAAGAATATATATACTCTCTTTTTAACCAATATCTCATGGTAATTATTCCCCATGCCACATATGCAACTTATAATAGTGTCCATCAAGAATAGTGACAATCTAGAATAGTCCAATAGTGCAAGTCAAGAATAGTGTCAAATAGTAACCATCAAGACACCTTTCCAAATAGAATAGTGGAACCGCATCATCAAGACACATCACCAATGAAATAGTAAAACACATCACCAATGGAATATTGATGCCACATCCTCCTCCTCTGGTTAAAACAATGCAACTCCCACGAGTTGATTTGAATGTAATCCTTACATTTCTTCTTGTCACTTTTATATAGATCCCATTCTATAATCCAATTATTTTCCACTTATTACAATACTTCCCACTACACCAAATATTTGTTATAGCTTCCTTGCCTCATGTGCAGAGTCTTCATATCCAAAATTTGCACTATCTTTTCCTTCTTTGGATTATTTGATCTCCTCCTACTATCTAATATAATTATATAATTCAAATTACTATTCTACAACCTCCTTCTCATTTCACCTTTTTCCATATATTCCTCTACATCATTACTAACTTTCTCTGTAACTGGTAATTGTAATTTTGATTTTTTTGTGAACTTGTTCACCAAACTAGGCTTGTGATTCTCCAAACTTTCTTCAACAACTTTTAACTATCCTCCTTCCTCAACCTTTAACCTTACATGGCCACTCTCTTCATCTTTTGTATGTCACATTAACTTTTTCCCATTGAAATACAACTTATTATCCTCATATCCTTGATATATTATTTTATAGAAAACATACTTTCTACCACATCTTCTTTAAGGGGTATTAATATTACCATTGTGTCATCTTTCAAAAATGATTATGTATTATTTGTTCCATCATGAGTGACTTTCCTATCAAATTTACATGGTCTCCCCAACAATACATGTCATGCATCCATGGGCAAAACATCACACCACAATTCATCTCTATAACTCTTTCCTATGGAAAAATTCACCAAATATCTCTTGTCAATAATAACCTCGATTCTTTTTTTGAACCATGAAACTCTATATGGATTAATATTCCTTTCACAATACAATACTAATTTCTCTACCATTTCCTTAGATACCATATTCTCACAACTTCCACCATCAATAATAACACTGCATACCTTTCTACTAGAAGTGCACCTTATTCAGAAGATACTTGTTTGTAACCATGCATCACCACCTTCTATTCCTTGATCTAAATTTTTATTTGGAGTTATCATGGTCCTTCTCACCATGATATTCTCTCCAAATTATGATATTTCAAATTCAATAGCTTGATCTTCTGGATCAGCTTCAACCAAGTTTACTCTTGGGTAGTACTCCTGTCATCTTTCTTACCTATGAGGACATTAATTTTCCTTATGTCCTTATTCTCCACATATGTAACAAACTATGTCTCTAGGTTGGTTAAGAAACCAACTTATGGCACCTCCATAACCTCATCCCCTTTGGAATCCTCTTCCTCTTTGATGATTTTAGAAGTTTTGTATGTTATCTTCTCTCATATCTATATCATGTGATGATTATCCTCTTATATAATCAAATCTACTACTAGTGGTATTTAAACCACCTTATCCCCATGCTTGAATGGATTTTCCTCATCTTGGACCAAATTTCCTTCTATTAACTTGTCTATTCTACTTCTCTTATGATTTCAAGGTTAATTTATAAGCCTCTTCCATACTCATCACTCTATGCATACTCAACTCATCTTGAATGGAAAATTTTAATCCATTCACATAGCTTGCACCCATTTTCTCATTTGTTTCTTAATGCTCCACTCTTATGGATATCTTGTAGAATTCATTTGTGTACTCTTGTACACTCTTATCCATATAATTTAAATTTTTAAGTCTTCCTTTAAAGGTTTTAGGAGTAATCTAAAGGAAGGAACTTCTCTCTAAGCTTCTTCTCCATTTCTATCCATGTATTAATTCGTTACTTGTTCTTTATTTGCCTCTCTTTTTGAAAATGATCCCACCAAATCATGACATGACCCTTCAACTTGGTACATGCAAATTTCACCTTATTTTCCTCTAAAATGTTTTTCCACTCAAAGAATTTATCCATGCTATTTAACCAATCAACCAACTTCTTTGGTTGTAAACTCTCCCCATAATTTGGAACTTCAATTTTGATTCCATCATTTCTCCCATCTAAGGTTCTAATCATTCTTTCCTCTATTGATAGTTGTTCTTTCTCTTAAAATAATTCTTATTCATGAATTATTTGTCCTTCTATGTCATCTCTTCCTTGCCTTATCTTTGTGTTTGTGAATATTATGGCTAGATGTGCCACTTCTCTCCTCAAATCTTACATATCTTTGTTCATTTGAGTCAGTCTTCCTCTTTATTATCTTCTTGCCATACCTGCAAATGAAAAATGCAAACACAAATCCTCCCTAGGATTCTAATTACTCTGATACCACCTAATTTGGCGCTTATACCACTTTATGTGGTGGAAATAATCTCTCAAATAAATTCTCAACTAAATGCTTGAATCAAGAGGGAATAAGAGGTGAAAATTAACACAAGAATCTCCTCACACCAGATACTTTCATATTCAACAAAATAACATTACAAAAATTCTTTACTACTACCACATTAAAAATCCTTCATAAAATAATAATTTCACTCTTTTCAAACTTGATTTCCAAGAAGATACATATGAACCACTATGAAAATACAAATAAGGATTGTCATCCTTTTAAAGAAATCCAAAAGCTAAAAGAAAATACTATTCAAGGAAAATACATCCACCTTCCACTAGGATGGATAATAACAAATAAGGTGGAGTGGAAGACAAGGAAAATCACACCCCATATCCCACTTGGGGTCATTATGTATTAAATACAAATATCACTATGGAAAAGTTGACACCACGTCCATAATTAGACAAAAGGGAAAAAGAAATGTCACTATTAGAATAGTGAACCTTGACTCCTCCACTACCACAAGCCTCAAAAAGAATATATACTCTCTTTTTGACCAATATATCATGGTAATTGCACCCCATTCCACATATACAACCTATAATAATGTCCATCAATAATAGTGACAATTTATAATAATTCCAATAGTGTAAATCAAGAATAGTGTCAAATAGTAGACATCAAGACACCTCACCAAATAGAATAGTGGAACCACATCATTAAGACACATCACCAATGAAATAGTAAGACATATCACCAATGGAATATTGGAATAAAGACACATCACCAATGGAATATTGGTGCCACATCATCTTCCTCTGGTTAAAACAATGCAACTCCTACAAGCTGATCTAAATGTATTCATTCCATTTCATCTTATCACTCTTATATAGTTCCCTTTCTATAATCCAATTATTTTCCACTTGTGACAATCCTTCCCACTACACCAAATATATATTATAACTTCCTTACCTCACGTACACAGTCTTCATGTCCTAAATTTACACTCTCATTTCCTTCTTCTTTGGATTATTTGATCTCCTATTGATATCTAATATAATTTTGTAATTCACCTTAATCTTTTCCAACCTCCTTCTCATTTCACCTTTTTTGACAAATTCCTCTACATCATTACTAACTTTCTCTATAACTGATAATTGTAATTTTGATTTTCCTATGAACCTATTCACCTAAATGGGCTTGTGATTATCTAAACTTTATTCAACAACTTTTAACTATCCTCCTTCCTCAACCATCAACCTTGAATGTCCACTCTCTTTATCTTCTTGTATGTCACATTAACTCTTTTCCATTAAATAACAACTTATCATCCTCATATCATTGACACATTCTTTTTTATAAAACATATTCCACTCCTTCTTTAAGAGGTATTAATATTACCTTCATGCCATATTTTAAAAATGAATGTGTATTCTTTGATCCATTATTAGTGGCTTTCCTATCAAATTTTCATGGTCTCCCCAAAAATACATGGCATACATCCATGGGTAAAACATCACACCATAATTCATCTCTATAACTCTTTCTTATGGAAAAATTCACCAAACATCTCTTATTAATAGTAACCTCATTTCCTTTTTTGAACCATGAAACTCTATATGGATTAGGATGACTTTGACAATGAAATCATAATTTATATACCATTTCCTTAGATACTATATTCTCACAACTTATACCATCAATAATAACACTGCATACCTTTCCATGAGAATTACACCTTGTTTGAAAGATACTTGTCTACAACCATGCATCATCACCTTATTTTCCTTGCTCTAAATATTTATTTGGATCTATCATGGTCCTCCTCACCATGAGACTCTCTCCAAAATCTGCTACTGCAACTTCAGTATCTTGATGTTCTAACTTAGTTTCAACCAAGTTTACTCTTGGATGGTACTCTTATCTTTTTTCTAGATTATGAGGACATTCATTTTCCTTATGTACTTATTCTCCACATATGTAACAAACTATGGATCTAGGTTGGTTACGAAACCAACTTATAACACCTCCATATCATTGTCCTCTTTGGCATTCTCTTCCTCTTTGATGATTTTGGAAAACTTGTGTGTTATCTTCTTTCCTCTTTGTACCATGTGATGATTATAATCTTATATAATTAGATACACCACTAGTGGTATGGAAACCACCTTGTCCCCATGCTTGATGGGATTGTCCTTTTCTTAGACCAAATGTCCTTCTAGTAGCTTGTCTATTTTGCTTCTCTTCTACTTTAAAGTCTAACTGATAAGTTTATTCCATACTCATCACTTTATGCATACTCAACTCATCTTGAATGGAAAATTTTAATCCATTCACATATCTTGCATCCATTTTCTCATATGTTTCTTCATTCTCCACTTTTATGGATAGATTTTAGAATTCATTTGTGTACTCTTGTACACTCTTCTCCATCTACATCAAATTTTGAAATCTTTTTTAAAGGTTTTAGGAGTAATCTAAAGGAAGTAAATTCTCTCTAATCTTATTCTCCATTATTCTCCATGTATTAATTCTTTACTTATTCTTTCTTTTCCTCTCTTTTTGAAAATGATCCCACCAGATCATGGCATGACCCTTCACATTCGTACATGCAAATTTCACCTTCTTTTCCTTTGACATGGTTTTCCAATCAAAGAATTTATCCATGATATTTAACCAATCAACCAACTCTCTAGTTGTAAACTCCCCCCATAATCTAGAACTTCAATTTTGACTCCATCATTTCTCCCCTTTAAGGCTCTAATCATTCTCTCCTCCATTGATAGTCATTTTTCCTCTTACAATAATTCTTCTTCATGAATTATTTATCCTTATGTGTCATATCCTCCTTTTACTCTCCCTATGTTGGTGAATATTGTGTCTAGATGTGCCACTTCTCTCCTTATCTCTTGCATATCTCTATTCATTTGAGCCAATCCTCCTCTTGCTTATATTCTTTCCATACCTACAAATGAAAAACACAAACAAAAATACTTCTAGGATTCTACTTACTCTTATACCACTTGATGTGGATATGATACCACTTGATATGGCAATGATAACACTTGATGTGGTAGAAATAATCTCTCAAATAAATCTTCAACTAAATGCTTGAATCAAGAGGGAATAAGAGGACAAAATTAAAACAAGAGTTTCCTCACACCAAATACTTTTATATTCAAAAAAATAACATTACAACAAGTCATTACTACCACCACATTACAAATCTTTAAAATAACAATACTTTCACTCTTTTCAAACTTGCTTTCTAAGAAGATACATTTGAACCACTATGGAAATACAAATAAGTATTATCATCCTTTTAAAGAAATCCAAAAGCTAAAAAACCTACTATTTAAGGAAAATGTATCCACCTCCACTAAGATGGATAATGACAAAGAAGGTGGAGTGGAAGACAAGGAAAATTCTTGCCCCATATACCCCTTGGGGTCATTATGACTTAAAGACAAACATCACTATGCAAAATTTGACACCACCTCCACAATAAGACAAAAGAGAAAAGGAGATGTCACTATTGGAATAGTGAACCTTGCCTACTCTATTACCACAAGCCTCTAAAAGAAGATATACTTTATTTTTGACCAATATATCATGGTAATTGCACTCCATGCCACATATGCAACCTGTAATAGTGTCCATCAAGAATAGTGGCAATCTAGAATAGTGCCAATAATGCAATTCAATAATAGTGTCATATAGTAACCATCAAGACACCTCAACAAATGGAATAGTGGAACCACATCATCAAGACACATAACTAACGAAATAGTAAAACACATAACAATGGAATATTGGAATCAAGACACATCACCAATAGAATATTGGCATCACATCACTTCCTAATGATTTAGATTCTTATTCTAGTTTCAATGATGAAAGCAGTGATGAAGACTCACCTCATCCTTCTCCCATAATATCTTTAGAGGATGAAGAATCTCCTCCTAACTCTCTGAGCACTAGTTCTCTTTAGACTAGATAGACATTATAAAGTGTTATCCAATGGATTAGATATCTATCAGACATGAAACAAGCCCATTCAAAATTTTAGGATGCCCCACATGCTTTCATTACATTTACCTTAAATGTTTAATTGTTTTGTGAGTCATCAAGCACTCCTTCGTGGGATACTACTATATAATAGGAGTATGGTTCCTTGTTGAGAAACAACACTTGGAACAAGATAAAACACACATATTCTTAAAAGGGACTTAGTGATAAAGGGGGATTTTAGGGACTAATGATTTGGAGCTTCTTCCTACAATGGATGAATCTTATCCAATTATAGCATGCTATGAATATATATATGGTACTCATATTTAAGGTTAATAATAATCAAAGCTATCAAATAACTACATACTTCTAAATATCATTACTGGGTATAAGAGTAAGATGGATACGTTACCTCGAAACTAAACTAGGCTGACCAAAGTGATTAAGATTGATTTAAAAATAAAAAATATGCAAGTGCAAGTCATTAAGAGGTTTTCATTATAATTTTCCATCAAGAGAGTCCAAATGATATGACTCAGATGCATATTTATGGGTAATGATATATGGGCTGAGCCAATTTGGAGAAAATTTTCCCCTTTTGTTTTTTTCCATATTAGTTACATGCTGATTTTTTTATTTAAAGATAAGATCACTAATGTTAAATTCACATTGATTTAAATGTTTATTATAAGCATGTTTAATTCATTCATGATATATATGTAGATGTTCAAGGGCAACTAAGCGATGCTCACCAAAGATTTCAAGCTAGGCTAGTATTTCATGACAAAAATCATCTTTGGAAATGATATCCTTTAGGGAGATGCAAAGGGATGGAATCTAAACTTTAAGAGGAAGTAAAAATTTAGTACCATAGACTAAATAGAAAGGTTTAATGCTTATAGGGGTTTGAATACTAGTCTGATAATCCCATAAGGCATAAGTAACATGCAAGTGCTAATTTTTGTCTGCATCATTGACTACTTTGGTTAGGATTTTGACTAGGGTCTTCTTAAATGCCTCAGCCTAGCCATTAACTTGGGGATAGTAAGGCAAGGAAAAACTAAGTTTAATACTAAAATAATCATATATTTCTCAAACCTTTTTATTCTTAAATTAATTTTTGTTATCTATGATGATCATATGAGGGATGCCAAAGTGACAAATGATATGTTGAGTAATGAATTTAATGATTTTATCTACTTTGGTCAAGATAAAAGGGGTAGCCTCCAACCACTTAGTAAAGTAATCAATGGTAGTAATAATAAACCCATGATGTTGAGATGATTTAGGATTAATTTGTCTTATAATATCAATCCCCCATTGAGAGAAAGGTCAAAAATCATGAATGAATTACAAAGCTTGGCTAGGGATATGGGATAAATTGGCATAATTTTAACATTTGATGTACTTCTTAACATACTCATAATATTCTTGATTTAAAGTGGGACAATAATAACCCAATCATAAGATTCTCTTAGTGATAACATGACCATTAAAGTGTCCTCCACATGATCCATCATGAGCTTCCTTAATAGAAAGTGTAGCTTCATGATTTTGAAGACAACGAAGAAGAATGTCATAAAAACCACACTTGTAAAGGATACCCCCCAGTATGAAAAAATGGGTGATAAAATGTTGAAAGGCCCACTTAGCATTTATAGATAGGTTTAAGAGGAAAAATCCCCCTAGATAAATAATCAAATATCTAGAAATACCAGAGATCTGATGGATTATCCTCTACATTATGGATAGAAGGGAGGCCTATTTGGGTAAAAGAGGGTTGATTAATCCTATGAATAAGGACAAAAAATGTTGACTCCTAAGATAAAGATGAGATAAAAGAGGCTAGGGAGGCCATGGTATCTACAAATTTATTGGTCGATCAATAGGTAGCTTGGATAGCATAATGGTCAAAGGTAGCAAACAATTGATCAACTAAGATTTTATACTTATAAAGAGTATCATTCTTGCACTAATATATGCCTTTGATTTTGTTGACCATGAGTTGGGAATCACCATAAATATTGAGCATTTTAATACCCAAAACCAAGGTGATTTGGAGACCTATGATTAAATCCTCATACTCTACCATATTGTTAGTGTAATCAAAATCAAGCTTAAAGGATAGAGGGATAGGTGTCCCCCTAAGAGTAATTAAGATAATTATAATTGCCCCACCACATTCACATTTATACCCATTAAATAAAAGAGTCATTTGAAATTATGGATCTAGTTGAGATGTGGAGGCTATAGATTCATCTAGAAATTCAAAATTAATAGGTTGACTATCAAGAAGGGGTGCCTCAGCAATTTCATCAAAAATAATTTAACCTTTGACTAAATTTTAATGGATAAACTCTAGGTTAAATTTTACCATAAACATAATCCACTTAGCCATTATATGATTTTGATAAGACTTAGAGTGCATGAATTTTAGGGGATCAGTGCTTATAATAACATAAGTCCTATGATTGAGAAGGTAATTTCACAATTTAGTAGCAAAATAAACAAAATACAAACACAACTTTTTAGTATGAGAATAACATGTCTCATATTCAACAAGTGTACTACTAATATAATACACAACCTACTCTTTATGTTGTTTATCACAATGGGCCAGCATAACACCAAGGGCATGGTCAATAAAAGAGTTGTATAAGAAGAATGGTTGTCCTCATTTTGGAGGGGTGACAACTGGTGGTCAGAGAAGGTATCTCTTAAGAGACTCAAAATCCTCTTGACAGTTAGAAACCCACTTAAAATGGATATCCTTTCTTAAAAGGATATGGAAGGGATGATAGTGATCAGATAACTCAGATATAAAATGATGAATAGATTACAATTTACCTTGAAAACTATGAAGTCGATTGAGATTAGATGGAGGTGGAATTTCTAGGATGGTCTTGATTTTAGTAGGGTTAACTTTTATCCCATGGATGGAGATACTAAATACTAGGAGTTTACCTATCAACACTCCAAAATGCATTTTTTGGTGTTTAAATGGACATGAAATTGGATTAGGTGATTGAAAATAACCTTTAAAATGGAAAGGTGGTCTTTTCATAACTTTGAATTACCAAGGAGGTCATCTACATAATCCTCCACAATCTTATGGATGATATTGGGAAAAATATAGGTCATGGCTCTCTGATAGGTTGTTCCTACACTCTTTAAGACAAATAACATAAAATGATAGTATAAAATCCAAAAAGGAGTAATAAATGAGGTCTTATGTTGGTCTTCTAGTGTGATAAGGATCTGATTATATCCAAAAAAACCATCCATTAATGAAAACATTCATGGCTAGTAGTTAAATCTACTAACTAATCAATATTAGGGAAAGGAAAGTCGTCTTTTGGAAAAGTGATATTGAGGTCTCAAAAGTCAATATAAAGGCAAATCCCCCTGTAGGCTTTGTTATAGGTATTATGTTAGATACCCATTGAGGTTAATTGATAGTTTGGATGAAATTAATGGATAGGAAGTGCTATATATCTTCTTTAACTAAGAGTGCAATGAAAGGATGCATTTTCTAAATCTTCTATTTGATAGACTTAGCATCAGGAAATGTAATGATATTATGGATAATGATGGCATATCACTAAAAGACCAAGTGAATGCCTCATTGTTATTAGCTAGAAACATAATGAAGTCCTAATATTTCTAAGGATCTAATAATTTATTGATTTTAATGATGCATAGAGTCTATGGGGACCCTATGTTAACGTCAATAGCGGCCTCATTTAGAAGACTAGATGTTTTTGATGGGAGGGATTTACATAGATAAGATTTTTCAACACCTAAATGAGTTAAGATGGATTCATCATCTTAGAACTAAAGAATAGGTATGGTAGGATAATCATATCCTATCATGTCAGGGTAGGATAGAGGAATGGTGTGGACGTCTTCATCTCACTGATAGACTAGAGGCTCTATGGAAATGGTGTTGACTAAAAAAAAGTTAGGTGGGATGGATAAGATGCTATCAATCAAGGAAGAGGTGTCAGATGGTGAAGAGGGTGTATCCTCTTTAGGTATGGGGGGAAGAGTGAACTTTGGGGAAGACTTGGGGCTTTTGATAAATCCAAGGCTGTGTTTCTCATGCGGTTATTTAAATTCTCCCAATACAACCTTGTGAGGACCCTATTTGTAATCTCCCCTAACAAAACCTTTCTAGGTGCATTGCTACAAGTATGTTTCTATGAAATGAGGTTTATCAATAAATGATAAGTTAGATGTAAATGGTTTATCTTGAGTTTGCTCAGAAGGGTCTATGGAAGGCTGGTCAATACCTCTATAAATTAGATGGATGTGAAGGAATGATAGACCGAAAAGAAGAGTGTCCCCCATATTAAAAAAATAAAATGGTTGTTTATCGAGGCATCCATATTCTTGTGTTGTGGGGAGGGTATTAAGTGTCAGTAATTAGTAATCTCTAATCAAAATTTATGGGAAAGTAGAATTGATGGTTTCCTTACCTAGTCTCAATGCAAGGATGGTTGTGCTAGTGGATGCTTTGTTGGATGGGGATGGGGTAGCACTTTGTAATGGAATTAGGAACTCATTAGGTTGAAAGTTAAGTTTAAAATTTTATAATCGATGGGGTTCAACCAAGATGTTATGGACTTTACACTCATGTTCAAATTTAATGCACCAATGCAATGTTGAGGCGATGTAATGCATGGCATGTATCCAAGGATAACTTAGGAAAATGTTATACTAAAATTATCCTTCAATGACATAGAATAATTATGTAATAACTCTTGTGCCTACTTGAATGTGAATTATTACCATTCCTAACACAAGGACAATGGTGTTACTAAAGGCTCCCAATATAGTAGGTGATTGGGCTACCACTATCTTAGGTAGCTAAATTTGTTTAAACATGTGGGATGAGATAATATTTAAACTAGAATCATTATCTATCATGACTCTTTTAATCTAAGTTTAATCTATTTGGGTGGTGATAAACCTTGCTGTAAAGTTGGTATCTATGAATCATGAAATGTAATGGATAAGGGATTCTAGAGTGATGTAATGAAGGCTAAAAATGGTTAAGGCTTGTATGTTTGTATTTTTGTGGCCCATAAGGCTTCTGTCATGGCTTCATGATGTTATGGGGAGTTATGGACAAGTTTATATAAGGACATTTTGACTAAAAGTTGGTGCAGTTACTTTAGGATAGATATTTATATAAGCTTTGAAGTATTATTATTTTGTGCATTTCCTAAGATGGAGACCTTAGGTTTAGAGGTAGGTTTTTTAGGATTATTTACAGTAGGAACTAGTGCTTTTATGATGGTTACATTATATTTCTCATGATTTTAGGTCTTTTGACCCTATTCTTAGGATTATGTGGCTATATGAACTACATCTATCTAGAATAGAGGAGGTTTTTTTATGTTTTTAGAGTCATTTTCACAATGGGGGAGAGAGTGATGCCAAACATAATCAACAATTCTATCCTCCTTTATAGTTTTTTCTGACATGTTATTTTCTATGGTGGATGAAACTACAGGGAGATGGGCATGATTTGGTTATTTTGATAAGAGATCATCTTCATCTAATATATTTTAGACTATCACTTTTAAAGCATTATAGCTTTCTATGTTGTGCCCAACTATTAAATGGTATACACATGACCTATTTTCTCTATACCATGATGGCTTTTTATTGCAAGGGTTGACAAGTTCTATAGGTGGTAGCATGATTGAGGAGGTCTGGATAAGCTAATCAAGGATCTTAGAATAATATCCCTTTAATTGGTTTTGACTCAGCTTTTTCATCCTTCGAGGTGCTAGTGGAGGAGAGGTACATGGCCTCGAACCTTGGCCTTTTGAGTTAGCTCTTTAGGTAGTCCTTACAATATGTATTTTATGTTGATGGTAAGTTATTACTCCTAAACTAGGTGGGTAGTAGGGGTTTAATAGATCATGGATTGGCATGACCATAATGGGGATATTTTGTTGTGATGGCACTTATGTTTGAATGCTAGTTCCTATGATAGTTGCTTTTAGTTTGGCTAAAGGATGGGGCCCTAGTATAGACACTCTATTCCTAATAGGAGTAAATGTTGTTTTTCATTTTTGTATATGCATAGGGGTTGTGGGAATGTCCTCTTCATGTAATTAAATCCTAACATGAGGATGTTACAAAGTGTAAACACCAAAAAACTACACGTGAAGGTTTTAAATGTTGAAGTACCCCTAGATGCCCAACCCACCTAAACCCACTTTTATAACCTACATTTAAACCTCAACCATTTACCTTTGACCCTTAACCTAACCTAACCTTTTTAACCCATTTTTACCCTTCACCTCTGAACCCTCGACCATTGATGGTCACCATGACCATCGATGGTTAGGCTAACTATCGATGGTTATGTCCTCACCTTTCAAACCTTCAGACTCAATTAGTGTATGAGCAAACACATCAAAATTTAATTTAGTCAACTTATAATACATCTACCTATTAAATTTCGGTAGTAATCACATCTCTTATTTTGCCTATAAAATAAGGAGAGTAGGACCAAGAAATAGATCTTGACAATCATTCTCCAAATTAGTCTCTCCAACTATCAACTCTCAAGACCAACTAGCAAGAGCCTTGTCTTTGTAGGTTTTCATTCTTTCAAAAGTCTCCAGGTATAACACAAACCTAAAGTGTTTCCAAAATCAATCTAGGATTCACAATAAATTTAAGTATCCATTTTGAAATATTCAGTTGCTTTATTTCATTTTGACACCTCTACCTAAACTAGACCACTTCTAAGCAATTACTTCTAACCTCATGACTAATTAACTAACCCCAAACAACCTATTATGCTTGTCTATGATTTGCTCATAATCTAACCTTCAACCTTAAACTACACCCTATCAATTGAAAGTAACCATCGATGGTCACCTTAATTTCCAATAGTCGACCCCAACCACTAATGATCACTATGACCATCAACGATCACTATGTGAACCCTTCTAACCAAAAACTAGCAACCATCAACCACCCCTAACCTCAACCAAAACCCTATGTTTTCAGCCCCTATCACCTCATAGACCATAAATAGCAACCTAACTTGACGTAAACATCTCTTTAACATTTTATCATTTACCTTAATGTTATTTTGTTAGAACACTAGAATTCATTTATAAAGTATGTATTTCTTTAGATGTAGTACTTTTATGTTATATAGATTTTATTTTAAAAATTAACTTATATCAAAAGGTGGATTGACAACCTCTTAAATATCTCATGCTTCTTGGATCTAGCTTTTTAGGCAATCCACCCAACCTACTTAACTAACCAACCCTTTTATAGTTTTCTCTTATTGCAGGTCCTCTGCCCAAGTAAAAGAAGAGTATCTACAACCATCTAGATTATGGAATGCACACCATATTTAGGTTTTACCAACCTCTACCCCTCTGTCAATTTTACCTTTCTTCTATAAATAGATATAAAAGCAAAATTTGAGTAAAACATTATGGCACGCCTGGTGGGATAGATTATTACATCTAGTCCCCTTTTCTTCTTTATTCTCTACTCATACATTGAAATTGAAAATTTATTTTGGGTATAAAATTAATGACATACATTGATTTCTTTCATGTTTAGCTCATTTAGTTAAATTAAAATCTAAGTAATCAATCGTAGCTTCACTTATTTATCACACACCATACCAAACCACTTATCAATCAACAAATCTTAACACCTGACATAAGGCCCAACTAGGATTTCATCACCTAGTAGTAAAAGTTCACCCTTTGGCTATCTTACTTAGACTTCACTACCAATAAGAGAAACCAAAACTTAGCTCTCTAGTTGATTCTAAACTCTATAAATCAATATATACTAGCTAAGCACCCAATACCCTTATCATTGTGGTATGTGAAGTGAGGGGGTATGCCCCAATATCAAGCCATGTATTGACTTTCAATATATATTTTAAGAGCCATAACTAACCTAAAACCAACCATTTACTTCATTTATAGTACATGTTATACAAGCCAAGTCTTCCAACATTCTTTCTAACTTAAGACATAAGCCAAAAGAGAGACTAAAAGGAACCTTAAGACTTAACATACTTTAGTGTGTGTTTTGATTTTTGAATTTTTCTTGTCTGCTCTTTGTTTTGAGTTGTCAAAAACCTAACTTCCATCATCTTGCCTCCATTACCTTATCTAATGGGAAACCAACTTATATTCTCTCTTGGAGATCCTAACTTTGCTAGGATCTTGGAGAACAACCATCTCACCTTAGAGGAATACCTTTCATCAAAAGCCATTTGTGATCCTAAGCCTACCTAAAACCAACTTAACCTACCCAAAAACCAACCTAACCTCACCTATAACCAACCTAACCTCATTAGTAATCAACCCAACCTCATCCATAATTAATCAAACCCTACCTATTACCTATGAAACCTCAACTACAACCAACCAAAAAACTATCAACTACCACCTAAGATGGTTACAATGTTAATAGACCAGATAATCAAAGTAGAGTCATTTATTTCTTGTACCCATAATTAATCAACCCTCACCTACAACCAATCAAATCTCAACTACAACCAACCAACAATCTATCAATGACCATTTAACCATTGTCATACCCAACCAACAACCCATCAACACCAACTTAACAATTATCATAACCAACCTCAAATTCAACCTATCTAACCTCATCAACCATTGGGTCACCTACCCCAATCCATATTGAGGCAGCCCTCTTTATCTCAACATCGAGATTTGGTCTATCCTCTTTATGATCCAACCAATAACTATTATACCAACTTATTAACCTTACCCAAACAATCAAACCCACCCAACCTATCAACTCAACCAAAGCTATCAAACCAACTAACCTCATTAGACCAATTGATTAGCTCTAAAACTCAATATTAATCCATCATTGAACCTCATTTTTCACCAATTTTTGTGCACACTAATAACCAAAGTCCTCAACATAAAGAGGTTCATCCATTAGATTTGGTTCTTAGTCAACCTATAACTAAGGAAACCATAATCCAACCCTTAAAAACCACTTATCAACCAAGTGAAACCTTCTCAACTTTCCTTTGAAATCACAATCAAACCAACCAACCTCTTCCACTTACCCATGTATAACTAACCAATCAATCTCTTCCGCTTACCCATGTGGAACAAACTAACAAACCTTTTACACTCATCCATGTAGAACTAACCAATCAACCTTTTCCACTTACCCACATGGAACCAACCAACCTACCTCTTCCACTTACCCATGTAGAACTAACCAATAAACCTTTTCTACTTACCCATGTAGAACCAACCAATCAACCTTTTCCATTCACCCATGTGGAACTAACTAAACTACCTCTTCCACTTGCTAATTTTATGGAATTTACCACCAACCAAACCAAACCTACCATTAACCCAGCCAAACTTACCTCAACCTAATCTTATCTATAACCATCCACCCAACCTTACCTCACCAACCAAACCAACAATCAAACCAACCCAACCAACAAACCATCTCAACCATTTATCTTACCTATCTCAACCAATCAAACCAAACTCTACACTAAATCAATCAACCACAATCAACATACCTTTTAACTCAACCATAAATAACTTATCTAAAAATCCAAACCAAGATCAACCCATCAAAACTACCAACACTACCCTAACCTACCCAAATCAGATCTAACTACATTTTCCTTGCCTTGGTGCAATAGAGAAAATCCCACATGAACCACCACCTACAACTTGAACTAGCTAACCACTAACCAATAACACCTAATGACTAATAACTAACACCCCTTTTAGAGGTGGATGAAGTCATCTTCACCCCTCCTAAACCCTCTTATTAACCAACATCTCACCTTGGGATCATTTTCCTATCTTTGACCACCTATGGAAAGAGAAAACTAGGAGAAATTTCCCTCCATAAGGCTTTGACCATTTATCAACCCAAACCATACCTTAACAATTGACCAAACTAACCTTTAGCATTTTTACCTCAACATATCAACCAACCAACCCTGAACTATTGGATATAACCTTTCTCCTTCACCCAACCAAACTTATTGGAGAGTCACCTTCTCCTCCTACTTAGTGGAGTCACCTTCTCCACCAACCTACCTAACCTTTATAAATTACCCTTCTCCACCTTACCAACCCAACCAATCATTTGTGCCTTCTCAGGATCACATCCTACCTTGAATACCTGAGAACTCACCAACCAACCACCTTACCTTAAAAAAAGAAACCATTGGATATTACCCTTCTCTACCAACTTATTTGGAAGTCACATTCTCCCCCAACCATTGGAGATTACCCTTCTTTACCAACCTATTTGGGAGTCACCTTCTCCCTCAACCTTTGAAGAATACCTTCTCCATCAACCTAACCTAAACCAAGTGGTATACCAAATTGGGAAAACCCATTTGGACACCACCTAACCTATTTATTAGTCACCTTCTCCCCCAACTATTGGAGATTACCTTTCTCCACCACCCAATGAACCATTGCAAATTACCCTTTTCCACCAAACTATCACCTAAACAACCTCACTTTTTTAAAAATCCAATCCTTTTCCATGTCTAATCAAGTGTCAAAGAGTAATTGGGGGACATATACTCTCCTAATTAAGATAAACCATTTACACAAGCATGGATCTGGGTCATATTAGAACCTCAACCTCCTCAACATGCTATTTTATTTGCACGTATGTTCTTAAGTTAAACCAAGTTACTTGTCATCTTGTGTTTAACTTAATATCATCCCTTATTTTCAATCACCTTCATCTCCTTATCTTTAAGGACAACTGATTAAAAATAGGATCAGGTGATTATCCATCACAACCTTAGCCTAATCCTAAGCATGGATACCATGGCTCTACTCATGACATGATCCTCATAGTTTTTATCACTTAAACCATATTTTTTAGCCATCATTAACCTCCTTGAGCTATGTCTTTTCCTCCATAAAGGAAAACCTTAGGCTTATATAGACATTCTATATCTAAACTAGCATATAAACAATTTAGGATATGAAAATATATTTTAAGCCAACATCTCTAGCATGCAGACTACTTTCTCAAAGGATAATTGCCCCAAACCAATAAAAAATGTGTCAAACATAAGGTAGACTACTCCCTTGAAATATATATATCAAACATGAACAAATATAAACTTCAACCATTCCCTTGAATGATGGCTAAGTCAACTTTGTCAAAAGCAATCATTTGAAGCTTCATGCATCAATTAGCTTCCCAAACATATCAAACTAAACAATATTAGACCCTATATCAAAATCAAACACCAAAAACTCCCAATAAAGCTACAATTAGCTTTCATATATAGCATTAGTAAACTTCCCAATCAATCAGTCTACACCGAGCATATGACATGGACTTGTCTATCATAGTTCCTAGGTCACCTATAGAAATGGCAAGCCATCCCCATAATAAGGTTACCCTACCTATCACCCACTACCTATCATCCATCTCCCATTTTGTCCTCCATAAATCAAGGTATTTTTTAGCTTACTTAGCACCATGTGATCAAGCTATATTTTTTTAACCATTGTTGAACTAACAACAAAGAAAAACATGTGAGGGGTTTATGTTCATAAGCCCACCCATATTGCCATCATGGTCTTTATCAATCACATCATTTAGCCTCTTCCTAATACTTTCATGACCACTTAGGAAGATGTGTCTTCCTCTTTTTTAGTCATTAAAACTAACCAATCAGTGAACTTATTTGGGAGTCACCTTCTCCACCCTTTTGGAGCCACCTCCTCCACCAACCAATTAACCTAACTATGACCCATTAGAGAGCACCTTCTCCACCAAACCAAACCTAACCTAACCTTTGGATATTAATATTCTCCAACTTACACTTACCTTAACCATGAACCATTGGAGATTACCTTTCTCCTTCACCCAAACCAAACCAATTAGTACACCAAATTGGAGTAACCCATTGGAATGCCACCAACCAACCCACATTACCTTAACCATGAACCATTAGAGAACACCCTCTCCAACCGACCAACCTACCAACCATCTGACCACATCCACCTCGATGTTGGCCATTTTTTACCCAAACTATTCACATATTTTATGATGACCTTGCCTTGGTCCTTTTGACCACACTAAATAACCATTCCATGCTAAACATTTGAATTTACACCACCTAGTGCAAAACTATACCATTTATGTTTTTTATGAGAGCACTTCCTTCCTTAGATACTTGTGAAAACACCAAACCTATATATGAGACTTTTGTTTATGAGTGTTTCCAACCTCCATGCTTAAATGTAGTTACGTAGTCCACTTTTCACTTGTCCTTCTAGAAATAACCTTATTTTAACCAACATTAGAAACTTAGTCTATGTGTGATCTTGACTATCACATTTAGTCGCATTTTATGTGCATTTTTGTGCCTAAATGCCCAACTTCACCTATCACCCTTGTCACCTACCTTCCCATCATCTTAACCACTCATCAAACCCAAACATGATTTTGTTTCACCTCATAAACTCTTGGTTTGAGAGGGATCACCTCCTCCCATACTCAGGGCAATCGAACCTTTGACCCACAAGTTGTTTTCTATTTTATAGCTTACTGATACAAATTTCATAAAAAAAGGGATAAAATATAGACACTAAAAAACTACAGATGATGGTTCCAAATGTCAAAGTACCCCTAGATACTCAACCCACCTAAACCCACCTTTCTAACCTACTTTTAAACCTCAACCATTCACCTTTGACCCTTAACCTAACCTAACATTTTTAACCCACCTTTACCCTTCACCTTTGAACCCTCAACCACTGATGGTCACCATAACTGTTGATGGTTACACTGACCATTCACAATTAATTCCTCACCTCCCAAAACTTTAAACTCAATCTGTGTACAAGCTAACACACCAAAATTTAATTTAGTCAGTTGCTAACACATTTCCTTATTAAATTCATGTAATAAGCACATCTCTTATTTTGCCTATAAAAGAAAGAAATCATGACTAAGAAATAGATCTTGACAATCATTCTCCAAATCATTCTCTCCAACTATCAACTCTCAGGACCAACTAGCAAGAGCCTTTTTTTTTAGGTTTTCATTCTTTTAGCAAGTTTGTAGGTGTAACACAAACTTGAAGTGATATCAAAATCACTCTAAGCTTCACCAACATCTTCAACCAACATTAATAATGAATTTAAGTATCTATTTTTCATTATTTAGTTACTTTATTTCATTTTGACACCTCTACCTAAACCAGACCACTTAGAACCATCTACCTTTGACCTCTCAAATAATTAACTAACCCCCAATAACCTATTATGCATGTCTACCATTTAACCATAATCTAACCTTCAACCTTAAACTAGACCCTATTAGCTAATAGTAACCAATAATGGTCACCTTGACTACTGAAGGTCAACCCCAACTATCGATGGTCACTATGTGAACCCTTTTGATTAAAAATTAGAAACCATCAACCACCCTCAACCTCAACCAAAAACCTATGTTCTTGGCCCCTATCACCTCATAGACCATAAATATAAACCTAACCTGACCTGAATATCTCTTTAACATTTTAGCATTTACCTTAATGTTATTTTATTAGAACACTAGCATTCATTTATAAAGTATTTATTTCTTTAGATCTAGTATTTTTCATGTTATGCAGCCTTTCTTTTCAACATTAAATTATATCAAAAGGTGGATTGATAGCCTCCTAAATAGCTCACACTTATTAGATCTATCTTGTTAGGCAATCCACCCAACCTACTTAACTAACCAACCCTTTTCTAGTTCTCTCTTATTGCAAGTCATCTTCCCAAACCAAATAAGAGCATCCACAACCATCTAGATTATGGAGTGCACACCATATCTAGGTTCTACCTGTTAGGATCTTAGATTACAATTGATTACTTTTGTATAAGCAACTAAACATAGAATTAAACTAGAAGTAATAAGTAACTAGAAATCAGAAATGGCAAATAATAAGAGATACGAGAAACAATGAATCTATATTAAAATTTTCAGAAGGAAATATAATGAAGAAACCTTTCTCCTCACACCTCTTGGGTGTACAATAATTCTCCCTCAAGAGTTCTCTCTCTCTCAATCAATCAATTACAACCAACTCAATAACCGAGTTGTTATTCCCTCTTGTGACAATCAACCCAATTGTTGTTGTCTACACATAATACAATACAGCCCCATGGGTCTCTTGAATAGAACCCAAAGCAAACAATAATTAGAAAAATGGACTCAAGACTAAAATTATTCTTTACATGCAAACTAACTATTCTCCTAAAATTAGAACAATTTTGGAAATGCACAGATGACCAATGTCGGTCTGAAGATGACCGATGTCAGCCAACCCCTAACTGATGTCAATTACTGTGTAGCTGAAGATACCAGATGTCAGTCGACCCCTAACTGATGTCGGTTGGTTCTGACTAATATTAGTTATTGTGTAACCCAGCAACCTCCACATTTGTACATCAATGAAGCTTTTAGCTCCACAACTCAATAATCTCCCACTTGGAGATAAACAGTTGCACCTGTACCTATACAGCAACATCCTCTAATCATCTCTGGCTTGTTTATCCATCTTCAAGTTCAATCTTGAAGACCAAAAAAAGTTGAATGAATATTCAACTTCTCCTTTGTTATCAGCTTTGTTAACATATCAACAGGGTTCTTATCCATATGGATCTTTTCTAGCTTCAACTGACCATCCTCCAATACCTATCTAATGAAGTGGTACCTAAGCTGTATATGTTTGGTTTTTGAATGAAAGGCTGAATTCTTTACCAAATGAATTGCACTTTGACTATCACTATACAATCTGTAACTCTCTTGCTCCTTTCCCAACTCTTCCATGAACTGAGTCATCCAAATCATTTCCTTGCTAGCCTCTGTGACTGCAATGTATTCTGCCTCTATAGTAGATAGGGCAACAACCTTCTACAACTTTGAAATCTAGCTAATCACTGATCCACCAATAGTGAACACATATCCTATGGTGTTTCTCCTACCATCCAAGTCACCTGCCATATCTGCATCTACATACCCATGTAGAGAAGTGTTTGACCCTCCATAGCATAAATGCCTACTGTTGGTCCTTCTC
Organism: Torreya grandis; assembly: GCA_037957365.1. NCBI lineage: Eukaryota > Viridiplantae > Streptophyta > Pinopsida > Cupressales > Taxaceae > Torreya > Torreya grandis. Next base: position 618,136 of record JARHVA010006455.1, on the reverse strand, counting down.
AGATATTTGAGAATCCACTGAACTACTTTCCAGTGTTCATTTCCTGGATTGGCCATAAGCTTGCTGATAACTCCCACTACTTGGGCAATATTAGGTCTTGTACATACCATAGCATACATCAAGCTCCCAACTGTTGAATCATATGGAACTCTGGTCATGTACTCAACCTCATCATGTGATTTAAGACACTGTTATTTGCTCAACTTGAAATGTCTAGCCATAGGTGTGCTTACCAGTTTTGCATCTTGCATATTAAACCTCTCCAACACCTTAATCACATAATCCTCTTGAGACAAAATCAACCTGTGATTTTTCTTGTCTCTCTTAATACTCATGCCAAGGATTTTCTTTGCTACTCCTAAATCCTTCATGGCAAATATCTGAGCTAATTTTACCTTAAGATCAGTAATTCCCTGCATGTGTGAACCTGCAACAAGCATATCATCTACATATAATAACAAGATAATATAGCTACCATTATCCAATCTGGTAAAATAAACACAATGGTCAGATTGACATTTACTAAAGCCATGCTTTGTCATAAACTTGTCAAACCTCAAATACCATTATCTTGGAGCTTGCTTAAGACCATATAAGCTTTTCTTCAACCTGGCCTTATGTCTCACTTGTCCATTCTCTCCTTCCTTTAACCTATATATCTATTTGTTTTTTAGTGCTTTCTTTATGGCTGGCAACTCAACCAAATCCCACATATGGTTCTCTTTCAAGGAATCAATTTCCTCATTCATGCCATGCTACCACTATTTCTTAGATTCTACTTGCATTGCCTCATCAAAACTTTTTGGTTCTCCACCATCAGTGAGCAACAAGTAGTATAAAGAAGGGGAATAATGAATTAGAGGTTTACTTACCCTTTTAGACCTCCTTTTAGGCATTTGAGACTCATTGACAGCTTGTTGTCCACCCAAATTCTCTGACAGTGACTGATCCCGGTCATCTCTAATCGATGTCAATCTGCACCTGACAGATGTCAATTTTACCTGACCGATGAAAATTTCCACCTAACTGACATTGGTCTCTACCTGACCGACGTTGATTTCTACCTGATCAACGTCAGTCTCTGTGTTTTCTTGTGAGTGATGATTTTTACCTGTGAGCTCATTTTGGATCATAACCTCTTCCAAATCAAGATTGCCCTACTCAAAATTATTCAACCTCTTGAGTTGATCACTATACATCACCTTCTTATTGAAAACTAAGGCTTTCTATTTCTTAAAAGTGTTAAAAACATCAGATTTCTTCTTTATATAATAAACCCATACCTTTCTTGTAGCATCATCAATGAAAGAAACATAATACTGTGATCCTCCAATAGAAGCTACCTGAGCTGGTCCTCACATGTCTATGTGAACAAGCTCCAACTTGTGCTTCTTCTTTGTTGTCCCAGTTTTCAGAAACCTCACTTTCTTTTGTTTCCCAAAAATACAATGCTCACAAAAAACTAGATCTATGTTTTTTAAATTTGAAAGCTTACCTTTTGACTTAAGAACATTCATTCCCTTCTCACTCATGTGACCAAGCCTACAGTGCCACAACTTTGTGTCTACATCTGAAGTAGATAAAACAAAAGGAGAATAATCAGTAATACAAGTAGATAGATAAAGTGTACCTACTCTCTTACCTCTAGCTAATACAAGTGCACCCTTGGAAACTTTTCAAGATTTAACTGTGAGAGTTACTTTGCAACCCTCATCACCCAACTTTCCTATAGAAATTAGATTCCTCTTCAGGATGGGTACATGCGTGACATCCTTCAACACCCATGTGTTGCCATTCTGCAATTTTAGCTACACTTTTCCTTTTCCAACAATTTGATAAGGCTCATCATCCCCTAAATAAACTTTTCCAAAGTCTCCATGGACATAATCATTGAAAAATTCTCTATTTGGGGTTGCATGGAAAGAAGCACTAGAATGTAAAACCCATGATTCTACTTGACTATCCAAAGAAAATATAAGAGCATCATGTGCAACAATACCTACATCTTTTGCTTCTTCATTACCTTCATGCTGATTTTCTTTCAACCAATGATCTTTCTTTGCATGTCCTTTCTTTCCACAATTCCAGTAGGTTATTCTTCTATTTCTAGATTTGGATCTACTTCCCATCTTTTACCTTGATTTCCCTTGTTTGTCCTTCTTTCTTTGCCTTCCCCTACTTTCAACACTTAAAGCATTACCTGATGTTTCCCCTGTGCTTTTTTTGAATATTTCTTCATTCAAGATTACTCTAACAACATCATCAACTTTTAAGATATTTGAAGCAGATGCAGTATTACTAACTGCCATTACCAAACTCTGCCAGCTTTCAGGTAAAGAGCATAAGATTAAGAGAGCCTTAATTTCATCATCAAAAACTATTTTGACTGAATTTAACTAATTTACTAATCCATGGAAATCATTAAGATGACTAGATACAGATCCACCTTCCTACATTTGCAAATTAAATAATTGCTTCATAAAATATACCTTATTCAAAGCTAAGGATTTTTCATATAAATTTGTCAAAGTATCCATTAACTCTACCGTTGTCTTTGCTTGTGATAATTTGGAAAACACAAAAACTGCCAAGCTCAGCGGTATAGCTCCAAGAGCCTTTCTATCAAGAACATTCCATTCTTCATCTTCCATATCTGTGGGATTTCTTGAAACCCCACCCAACGGTAAATACAAATCTTTTTGATACAAATAATATTCTATCTACATCCTCCATAATTGATAATTCTTGCCATTGAATTTCTCCATTCTTAGTTTACTTTCTTCTGCCATTGCCTTACTCCCACTCAATCAAAAACCCCTGTGAGTGAATTCTGTAATCAACAAACACTAACACATTCTGATACCAATTGTTAGTGTTCCTAGATCTAATACCACTTGTTAGTTTTCCTAGCTCTGATACCACTTGTTAGTATTCTTAGCTCTGATACCACTTGTCACTATGTGAACCCTTTTGATTAAAAACTAGAAACCATCAACCACCCTCAACCTCAACCAAAACCCTATGTTATTGGCCCCTATCACCTCATAGACCATAAATATAAACCTAACCTAACCTGAATATCTCTTTAACATTTTAGCATTTACCTTAATGTTATTTTATTAGAACACTAGCATTCATTTATAAAGTATTTATTTCTTTAGATCTAGTATTTTTCATGTTATGCAGCCTTTCTTTTCAACATAAAATTATATAAAAAGGTGGATTGATAGCCTCCTAGATAGCTCACACTTATTGGATCTATCTTATTAGGCAATCCACCCAACCTACTTAACTAACCAACCCTTTTCTAGTTCTCTCTTATTGCAAGTCATCTTCCCAAACCAAATAAGAGTATCCACAACCATCTAGATTATGGAGTGCACACCATATCTAGGTTCTACCAACATCTACCCCTCTTTCAATTTTACCTTTCTTCTATAAATAGATAGAAAATCAAAATTTGAGTAAAACATAAAGAATCTCCCTTTGGGGATCATCTATTTTTGTTTTTGGTATCTACAACTTTTCCCTTATTGTCATAATGATTTAGTGTCTTCCTAGCAATAGGGGGATCTAGTCTAGAGATAGTTTGAAGTGTAACAGTTTCCTCAAGGAGTAATAAGCTAATAAGAATAGGTATACTAGGTGCATGTATCAAAATGGTGTGAGAGATGAAATCCTACAAAATTTCAACACAAACCTTTTCTTCAATAAGTTTTTCCTCTTTTGGTTCTCGAGTGTCTTTGGATGTGTATTCTTCCAATAGGTCCCAAACAATGAGATCTTGCATATGAGAGGATTTTTTTGGGATGTCTTCACTGGGTTTGGATGTTTCAAAGGTGTCTATTATAAGGATATTAGGGATAGGGGTATCAACAACTTCTTTAGGTAAAATATGGTCATGGATGGTATTAATTACGTGGGTCTCAAGTTTTGATGTAGACCTTGATTAATTTTGTGTGGAATTTGATGTAGAGGCATGATTTGGGAAAGGTTGTCTGAATATATCTATGGATTGGTTCATTGGGGCATTAATATTGTCTAATTAAAACTCTCCTTGATCTATAAGACTTTCCAATAATCCTTTGAAATATCAACATTTGCTGACATCATGGCCTATCACATGGTGAAAATTATAGAATTTGTTTTCCCTAAACCAATTAGGTTTAGGATGAAACTCATCAATAAGTATGACAAGAGGGATTTTAATAAGAGAAGACTTTAAGAGACTATCTAAAATAGATGCATAGGATTGTCCTAGAGGGGTATATTTTCTTGATGGAAAGTATGTTAATGGTTTCTAAGATTGTGTCTATGATGTGGAGGGCTTGGATTTTTTCTTGGTTTGAGGGGGTGCTAAATTCATAACTATGGTATTGGCTACCCCTTGGTTTTATTTTTGTTGTTACTAGGAGTCCCTTTGGAGGGTTCATATTTAAGGTTCTTATTTCATAGTTTTGGCCTTTTCTTATTTAAGGGCTCTAATTTCAAACTTGTGGGCCATTAAAATGTGTTTTATGCATAGTTTTGATGAAATGTGTTTTACGCATGCTCTCATAAATAATTCAATTAACTTAGGCTATGGTAAGGAGAAAGTGAGTTGGTTCATTAAACTTTTCCATTTAGCTACAAAGTCAACAATGGACTCATCAATGAATTGCTAAATAACACAAAGGTCTATAATGATAAATTTCCTTGCTATATTAATGGAAAAGTGTTCTAGGAATATTTGAGCTAATTGTCCAAATGAAAAGAGGGAATGTTAGAGGATTGAGCTATACCAATCTAGGATAGGCCCAATTAGGGACATAGAGAATGTCCTAAGAAGGAGTGCAGCATCTTGCATTATGATATAAAAAGCATGTTAAAATGCTCAAAGATGTTGTTGTGGATCCTCCTTTTAAAATTTGGTAAACTTAGGGAGTTCCCATTGTAGAGGATATGGTTTGATAGGAACAATGGGATTGATGGGCTCATTATAAATATGTTTGTAGGTGAGCATGTTATTCTGCCTAGAGGTAGAAGCTTCCAAATTAGCCATCCTATTCATAAATATGCTCATGAAATTAGGTCAGACATTATGCTAAGGGATGCCTCCCAATATGTTCTAATGTGGGAGTTGGTATGTGGATAATGGTGTAGAAAAGGCATGAGATAAGGGATATCCTATCGACATACTTATGATGGGTTGAGAAGCCACCACGTACTATGGGGCTTGTATAGGGATGTATGTAGACCTAATCACTTGTGTAGTTGCTATATATTAGGTAGTCAAGGGTACATACTATTGAGATGAATTAATCATAGGAACCTATTGTAATGGTTGCATTTGGGTGCTTACAGGCATACTAGTTTCAATCAGAGGAAGCATCACTAGTACCAATACAACTAAGTTTAAGAGTGAGATAGTAATTAGTTAGGTAGTTATAGGCTAAGTAGTAGTAACATTCTGAGTTGGAGTAATGATTAGAGATGGGGTGCTAGACGTCACTAGAGGTGGGTTACCTAAGGTTTGTGTCATATTGGTATTAGAACTAGTAGGAGGGGGATTATTATGAGAGGTCACCATAGTAGTAGTAAATCCTTCATGCTCTTCAAAGGGCACACCATATAGATGCTATAAAAGTTACGTATGTGGAGATACTAAGATGCAAATAGATATGGAAGTGAGATAATGATTAAGAGATATGGGGTACTAGACGTCACTAGAGGTGGGTTACCTGAGGGTTATGTCGTAGTGGTATCAGAACTAGTAAGAGGGGGATTATTATGAGAGATCACCATAGTAGTAGTAAATCCTTCACACTCTTCAAAGGGCACACCATATAGAAGCTATAAAATCTACGTATGGGGAGATACTAAGATGTGAATAGATATGGAAGTGAGATAATGATTAAGAGATATGGGGTTACTATCTATTATGGTGGAAAAATTAGGATCATCTTGGGTGTAATATCGAGGGATGCCTTCTCTTGTGGATTCAAGAGAAGTATTGAGACTGGGTGAATTTTCCATAGATGAAGATGTAGATAGGGGATTGATATTCTTCTATGACTATTTTCACATAAAAATCATGTAGCGATAAAAAAGAAAGAAATAGAAAACATGAAAAAAAGATTCCTTTTTTATTATCTTGTTTTAAATGAGGACGAAAAGATAAACACACTAAAGTTATTCTTACAAATTTTTACTTCCTTAACTTTAAAGTGTGGAAATAATAAAAAATAAGGATACCAAGGGTCCTAATAAATGGAAATCTATGGATAGTTTTAGGTTTTGTTTTAGAACTTAAAGGGATATATATTGGTACCTATACTTAGCTTGGTGTTGGGGCCTACCCCCTCACTTCAAAAACCATAATGTAAAGGTGTTGGGTGCTTATCCAAAATATAACATAGACTAGAGTTTACACTCAGCCAGAGCACTGAGTTGGTTCTCCCTTTAGTGGTGAAATCCAAGTCAGATCATTGGGAAAAAGTTATCATGAGGTGATGAAATCCCTATCAATTCTTTATGTCAGGTGTTTTGATGAGTTTATTATGAATTTGATTTGGTTTTGTGTGTGATAAAAGTGATGGCTATGATAAATTCACTACCTAGATTATTCTATGTGAGTAAACTAAGAAGGCAAAATGAATGCAGATTCTTTAATCTTTAAAAGGAAAAAAATACAATTTTGATATTTTTGAATGAATTCAACAAATAGAATAAAATGTGAGAAAGATAAATAAATTTAGAAACAAATTTTAACAAAAAGAGTGAGACCTCACGATACCACCGGGCATGCCAAAATGTTCTAGTAGATTTTCATTTTCTTTGAATTGAAATGTGATTTACTAAAAACTCTAAATAATAGGGTTAATGTTGTTACCTATGGATTGGAAGATGCTTGTGCACTGTTTTCAATCTAGCGATAGTGAGAACTCCTTTTTGGATAGGAAGCCTAACCTGCACACATATGGAAACTTGATAAAAATATATTAATAGTGAGATGGGTGGACTACCTAATTAGAGATCAATTTTAAGAAGTAGTACACTCCCTTAGATGGATGTCAATCCACTATTAAGAAATTAAGTAAAATAAAAACATAAGAAATTACAAAATAGATAAATAATGTGATAATGATATTAATCCTAATTTTCCTCAATCAATTCAACAATGTAAATAAATTATTCTTCCCAGTAAGTAGAAGAAAAATATACATCACCCTAAATTATAGCTAATGATTTTTTCCAAGATTCACGAGTGGTTTCCCAGATGATAGCATAGAGGGCTAACTCAAAATCAATGTCATTCGGATCTACAAATAGAGGATACGGGACTATGAGAAGATGAAGGATGTTGGTCATGTTGTGGACTACACTAGGTAAGGTCATATGTAGGGATAAAGCCATGTTTAAAAAGTAATCAGTGGAAGATTTAAGAATAGAAGCTTAAGATATAGTTTTGGATCCTATGTATTAAACACAATAGATTGATGTCGATCTTGATAGGTGTTGGTTGAATATTTTGTCAATCATCATACTGATAAATAAAATATGTCTGATCAGCCAAAGTAGGAAGATTAGTCATCCAAATGTGTAGTTTTACCACATTAGAAAGACACTGATCTCTCCTCTCATCAAGGGGAGGTTCCCTATAGGTATACTATATATATATATAAACAGAAAATAATACTCATGGGTGGGACAAACCATCCATCTCTCTTCTTTCAGAGATGATGCGCATGGATCAAAGGAAAAACTTAGGGGAATTGACAGATAGTACTCTTCTTTCAGAAGTACTATTCAGCAAACCACAAGAATACTCCTGGCAATAACAACAAAATGTAGCAAAGGATGTAAAAACCAGCAAATCGAGATGCAGCACAAAGTCTTCACATGGATTGCTCAAGATTAAGATATGAAGGACAATGAGGGCACAAAGTTGCCTCAAGGTCCTTTACACATAAATGAAAAGAAAACACACTAAAGGCAATTATGGGGGCACAAAGTCTCTCCACAGTTGACTCTTTAGGACACCTTCTTGACTACTATCACTAATTCTACTTGTTGAATTAAAGGAACAAAATATATATTGAAGAAAAAGACATAAGAACAATTTCCTCAATAACAAAGATATTACAGCACAAAGTCTAAAAAACCACTTGCTTTCTTATTCTAGTAACAAAATATGATCGGCAATCTGAGCTCAAAGTCTCAGTAATGCCTTATAATTTGGGCAGAGTTCCTTCTTATTGTCAAAAATAGAGATCCTTATTACAATAGAAGAAAGTCCCTTATATATCCTCTTCAAGAAGGACTTGGGAACAATCAATACATCATTTTGCATTGGAATCTGTTAAGAAGACATGCTGGAACTTAGGGGCACTTTACCCATTTTATTTTATCAATGCAAGGAAATAAGTCATGCTTATTGAAAGTTTGTAAATTTCAATTTTTTGCCTGGCAATCTGATCTTATCTTCATCATTCCTCCTTGTCTGGCTAATTGAATCGGGTCCTAGATTTAATTTACTATTCTATTCCTTTTCTGCTTTCTGCTAGTCTTGGCTTTGAAATCTGTGAATGTATTCTAGTCTATATGTTTAAAGGATCAATGGCTAATTCACTGTGTTGAATTTGACATTTTCAGGTGTGCCATTCCGTTGTCTTCTTTTAGCTTTTCTGTTTGCCACTTTTCCAGATTGAACTTGCCCTTTTGGGCCTTGAGAAATGACCCATTTTGAGTGAGGAAGAGCCTCCCGCAAGGGTATCTACTCTTTGGGCAGTCTTTGAAAGGCCTTCAATCTTCTTTGGGAAAATCTTTGAACTTTGGCGATGAACCAACTATTGAACCATTCCATTGAACCAAATGTTGAACCATTTGACATTGAACCAAGGCTTTGAACCATGTCTTTAAACAACTGTTAAACCAAGACATTGAACCAAATTTTGGTTCAATGGTTCAAACAAAGCCTTGAACTGACTGATGAACTGTTTGATTGAACCAAAGAATGAATCAAAGCACTAAAACTGAGTGGATGAACCAAATGTCGAAACAAAGCATTGAACCACTTGATTGAACCTACCTTTGAACCATTTGACATTGAACCAAAAGATGAACCAAACGTTGAACCTACTGTTGATGCTTTTCGATGGAAATTTTTGTTTGAACCAAGGTGATGAACTAATTTTGAAAATGACCAATTGTTAGAAACTAATTCTTTTGATTGAACACACCTGTAGAAGTTGTGAAGCCCATTGAACTTGTAGAAATGAGCCTGTTTGCAGTCCGTAGATTTTTGAAAAGCTTGAAAAATGAGGAATTTGAATGCTCAAGACAAAATTAAGAAAGGTAAGAGATAATTTTTGTCTGTAGGACCAAAATAATTCAAACGTTATCCCAAAAAATAGCTAATATTTTTTGGGGGACAACAGCTGGCTCTAGTTGGGGAACTTTTGTCAATTGCGAAAAAGAATTGAAAGGAGTAGAATCCAGAATCTCTAGTGTCTTCATGTGTACCATTGGGTTACGGAGTCATGCTACCCAGAAATGAAAGGCTTCAAAAATAGAAACAAATGAAATAAAACAAAATTAAAAACTATACATATATACATATGCAATGATCTGATACTTCAAGAGTTGAAGTGTTTCAGATGCTGCCCATTGTGGGGCAGAGAAAAGAGCGTGACATCTTGATATTTTAGTATAAAGCTATTTTCACCAATGTGCCAATAAATTATAAATGTGCCTCTCTAAAGGGAGTCAAACTTTCCATGCATCCCCTTTGGTTCTCTCCTTTTGTCCCGTAGCAGGACTTGATCTCCAATCTAGAAATCACAATTTTTGGCCTTCTGGTCAAAGAGTTTCTTTACCAAACTTTGATGAACAGCAATTATGCCTACCACCATGGTTCTTTGTTCCTCCAACTCAGTAAGGTACATGATTTTTTTATCAAGAGAGCTTTCATATGTTTGATCTTCAATATCCTTTGCCAATTTCAAGGCTGGCAATTCTAAGGTGATTGGTATCTCAACATTGATACCATAAAGAAGTTGAAACGGAGACATACCAATTGCCTTTTTTGGTGTGATTATGTCTGCCCACATAGCATTAATTAATGTTTTATGCCATGTTCTTTGATTGTCATCTGCCAGCTTCTTGATAATAGTTACCAGATTCTTATTGTTGGATTGTAATGTCCCCAAAATTATGATAAAGTAAATTAATTTAATTAATTTAAGTTGTCCAAAAATTAATATTACTTCAAAAGGATGACTTTAATTAATTTGGAAATAAAATATTAAATAAGTTGGCTTCTTCTAGAATATTCCTTAGAGCCTTTAAAAGAAGTTGAGGGCAAAGCATTTTATATCTTTTGTTTGAGAAAAATTTTTGATGCATTATTGTAAAGCTTGAATCTCTGATTCAGCTAAATCTCTGAGGATGAAAACCTTCAGCAGATTGGAGAAGAGTTGGATGAAAACCTAGCTCTTTGTAGGGGTGGATTCGTGATGGAATTCACATTGAGCTTATTGATCAGATCTGGGGCTTCAACGGTCATTCGCTAGCGTACAGGTTGCAATATATTGTATTTGCAGATTGTACAAAATTTGTATAGATTTGTACAAATCCGTGTAAATTTGTATGCATCAGTGGGGAGTACAGAGACTGACGTTGGAAACTCAGAAACTGACATCGACAGGCAGAGACTGACACCGACAGGCAGAGGCTGACACCAGGAAACTAATCACGGTAGGATATCGACTGACATTGACAGAATAACTGACGTCAGCTACTATGTTTTTGACACAGCAATCCGAGCCATACCAGATCCATGGTTTATTACCAATCAGTGGAAAAAATTAGGTTTTTTGAGACCATATTTGTATTATTTTTATTTGCATGATATCTGGACTGTATTTGCATTTTCTATTTATCTAAAATATGTTTGAGGAAAATCTATAGTTCTGTTACAACCATATTTAAGTTTAGATCTGGTGATATATCTGCTATTGCACTCTTGTTGCAATCATTGAATTATTATCTAAGTTAGTACAGACCGGTTAAGCCATTTTGGGTAGTACTCTTTGCATAATCAGTCATCTCAAGGGTTGTTATACTTCAAAAATGTATTATTTCTGAACATGTGTAAATTTGATCTTCATTTCTAAGTAATTTATTCATAAAAATTAGACTTAAGTAATATTTAGTTTCAGCTAGTTGTTAGTATTCTCTTTGTTGGGATATTTTAGTGGTATTAGAGCCAATCATCTTGCCAGCTTGTAGGGGTGAATATATTTTATCTTTATGTATTCAAGAAGATTTGATATAACTCATAGATACTTTACATGTAGAAGAGCTCAGTATGAGCGTGAGTTGGGTATAGAACATGAACCTATCATGGCAGAAGAACAGGGGGATGCTTGAAAAAATCAGGATGAGGTAGAGAGAGAGATGATGAGGACTCTCATCACTACTCAACCCAAGATTATTCAGGCTTTAGACTGATTACAGGATACCATGGAACGTTTGGAGGTAGATAGACACAGAGGCAGGCAGAATAGATCAGTTTTAGTGACAGGTAGTCATCATAGCCATTAGTCCAGTCAGCATAGTCATCAATCCCATTCTTCAATTGGGAGCTCCCATCATTCCTCCAGGCAAAATCACCACCATACACCTACTCTGAATAGGCCATTGTTACCCCAGTTCTTACCAAGTGAACAGCCAGCATAGGTGGAACCACCAGAGGTTAGATTTTAGGAGTCAATTTTGGCGGTCATAGCTGAGTGGAGAACTCTACCTCCTAAGGTTTGGGACGTCTTTCCTCTTCCCCAATATTGTGCACAGCATAGAGATGCAACCAGGTTTAGGGGAGATCATGGTAATAGACCACCACAACAGTAGCAGAATCGTGACCTCAATAGAGCTACTGGGAAGATTACATTGGCCCCATATAATGGCTCTAGTGACACTAGTGCAAGAGCTTGGGTCCACAAGCTAGACATATATCTTTCCTTGAGGCCCATGCCTGAGCGTGAGGCTATTAAATTTGCTATGTTGCATTTAGAGGGGATTGCACATGATTGGTGGTACCATGGATTGGTCACCCAGGATCATGCCTTAGTTCACTCCTATGCTAAGTTCACTGAGCGACTCATTGCACGGTTTGACCGTAAAGATATAGAACTTTACTACAGGGATTTGGCTCATCTTAGAAAGAGTGGTCATGCAGAAGCTTATATTAATGAGTTTCAACATATTGCAGTTATGTTACCTAATATGCCTCAGAGACAGAGTGTGATGTTATTTATTGAGGGATTACAAGATAGACTTAAGGGCCTGGTTCATGATTTCACACCAGCCACTCTTAAGGAGGCCATTGATGTGACATTGAGACTAGATACTGTTCCCTCTTCTTATCAGGCTGATAAAAAACTAGTGACAGACTCTCAGCCTACACAGAAGGCCAACATGCCACAAAATAAAGAAGGGCCATCTTATATAAACCCTTGGATGAATCAGGAGACGAGGAATGATTTGAGAAGGAAAAAGTTATGTTTTTCCTGCAAAGATCCATGGGAACTAGGACACCGTTGCATGGGTAAAGGAAATGTTCATTTGATTGAGGTGACTTCTGAATTAGGGGATGAGGAGGTACCTGACACTGATATTAAAGATAACATGCAGAATGTTGAGCAGGTACAGACACAGTTGGAGTTAGATACCCCTGAGCCCATGGCATCATCAAAAGTGAAAGATAAGATCAATCTCATCAACATAACAAGACAAAAAAGGATAGATAACATTATTCAAATAAAAGATGAATCAGAAAATACACTTGATTCCCCTAAGTTAGTTCCATGTCAGGTGATAGAAAGCAAGACCATGATGGTCAACTATTTATGGAGGTTGGTGCCTTTTACCATGACTACATAGTGAGGAGAGTTCATCACCTTTCTTTTAGCTCACATGCAGATGATTGGTTGATGCATAGATGTGGATTGATGGGGGGCTTATACCATCAATCGTGGGATGAAGAGTTTCCATCTACAGAAGATGAAACTAGAGTCTATAAGTACTCAACTCAGTTGTGTATGAAGAATTACTTACAGGGACAGCAGTCAGTTATCCATCATGTTATTATGTATCCGACAAGGTTTGCTACTTCTATGTCACAAAGATTTCACACAGATACATGGTTACAGGATGGTTATGGGAATTTGTAGAGCATGATAATCAGAGTAGCGTAGCGGTCTTCTGCAAAGACTAAGCATAGTGTTTTAGATGGTCAAGTTTGCAAATTTTTGAGAATGATATGGGATCCTGGAAGTTGGTGTTGGGTATTAGGGGTGAATTGCTTGAGGACAAGCAATCTCCAGGAAGGGAGGACTGTAATGTCCCCAAAATTATGATAAAGTAAATTAATTTAAGTTGTCCAAAAATTAATATTACTTCAAAAGGATGACTTTAATTAATTAATTTGGAAACAAAATATTAAATAAGTTGGCTTCTTCTAGAATATTCCTTGGAGCCTTTAAAAGAAGTTGAGGGCAAAGCATTTTATATCTTTTGTTTGAGAAAAAATTTTGATGCATTATTGTAAAGCTTGAATCTCTGATTCAGCTAAATCTCTGAGGATGAAAACCTTCAACAGAAGGGAGAAGAGTTGGATGAAAACCTAGCTCTTTACAGGGGTGGATTCGTGACAGAATTCACATTGAGCTTATTGATCAGATCTGGGGCTTCAACGGTCATTCGCTAGCGTACATGTTGCAATATATATTATTTGTGAATTGTACAAAATTTGTATAGATCTGTACAGATCCATGTAAATCTGTATGCATCAGCGGGGAGTACAGAAACTGACGTCGGCAGCTCAAAAATTGACATCGACAGGTAGAGACCGACACCGGTAGGTAGAGGCCGACACCAAGAAACTGATCACGGCAAGATATTGACTGACGTTGATAGAATAACTGACGTCAGCTACTATGTTTTTGACATAACAACCTGAGCCATACCAGATCCATGGTTTATTACCAGTCAGTGGAAAAAATTAGGGTTTTTGAGACCATATTTGTATTATTTTTATTTGCATGATATCTGGACTGTATTTGCATTTGCTATTTATCTAAAATATGTTTGAGGAAAATCTATAGTTTTGTTACAACCATATTTAAGTTTAGATCTAGTGATATATCTGTTGTTGCACTCTTGTTACAATCATTGAATTATTATCTAAGGTAGTACATACTGGTTAAGCCATTTTGGGCAGTACTCTTTGCATAATCAGTCATCTCAAGGGTTGTTATACTTCAAAAATGTATTATTTTTGAACATGTGTAAATCTGATCTTCATTTCTGAGCAATGTATTCATAAAAATTAGACTTAAGTAATATTCAGTTTCAGCCAGTTAGTATTCTCTTTGTTGGGATATTTCATGGATTTAGCTTGTCCATTCCCTTGTAGAAAATAATCAAAACAGTGAGAGTATAATTCCATAATAGAAACAAAATTTTGTAATTTCCTGAGAGGTGAAATAAGTTGTACTATCAGTAACAATTTTGATTGGAACTCCAAACCTGGAGATGATATTCTCTTTGAGGAAGTTGCATACAACTTCTGAAGTAGCATGCTTAGTTAGGATTGCTTCTACCCACTTGGTGAAATAGTCAGTTACTGTAAGTACATAATCATGTCCAGCACTTGAAGATGGGTTTATGGTCCCAATAAAATCAAGTCCCCATTGTTGGAAAGGTTCTTTTATGATCACTGGCTTGAGAGGCATAGCAGCTAACTTGGGTCTTCCAATAAATTGTTGACAAAGTTCACATTTTCTCACCCACTTATGTGCATCTTGGAAAAGAGTTGGCCAGTAATACCTGGCTCGCAAAATCTTGTGAGCAGTCACAGAAGCTAAGAAATGTCCTCCACAGGCCAGATTGTGGAAATATTTCAAAATTTGGGTTTGTTGCTCCTTGTCTACACAGTGAAGGAATACTCCATCTATGCTTCTCTTATACAGGTTGTTAACCCAAAGGATAAAATTGGTAGCTTTCAACTTGATAGTCCTCTTTTCTTTGTAAGACAAGTGAGCAAGACATTCACCATAAGTCATAAAATAGGCAATACCTGAGTACCATTCATTGGTAGTAGAGACAAAAAGGACTGTTGGAGTATTTTCCACTTCATCTTCTTCATGCTATGTATCTTCTGGCTTATTGTCATCCATCAATTAGCATAAGCCTTTACCTCTGACCAGCTTTGTTGGCTTGATATCTAGATCAAATTCTTGGATCTTTGTAATCTAATTACCTCTCTTTGTGCCAAACTCTTGCTGAGTTAATATAGACTTGACTATAGTGTCAAGAACTAAGGCAGTAGTATGTCAATTCAGAATATAAAAGCAGAAATGTTTGACTACTTTTACCAATGCATAGGTGTGTCTCTCTATATTTGAATACTTCATTTCATGGGTTTTAAGAGGGCAACTCATGAAAGAGATGGGGGATTCCATACCTTCTTTGTCCTATTAAATAAGAATCACTGAAAGAGTATGCTCAGACACATAGCTGTATATGATGAAATCTTTGTGGTAATCTGGACAAACCAAGGTAGGGGTGTGAGAAATGGCAGTCTTGATATCTTGAAACACTGATTTGCCTTCTTTAGTCTAGCTGAAGACAATCTTCCCTTTCATCATATTCACAATATGTCTAGTCTTCTCAGCAAATTTGGGGATGAATCTCTATAAGAAATTCACCTTTTTGAAGAAAAAATAAACAACATTCTTATTTTTAGGTAGATTAAGCTCTTGAATAGACTTGACTCTATCTGAGTCAATATTTATGCCTTCTTTAGACACAATGTGTCCAAGGAGTTTCCCCTCTATTACTCCAAAAATAAACTTTTTAGGATTTAAGGAAATACCATTTTGGCAGCAGCATTCCAGCACTTATTGTAGGTGGCGTACATGATCAGATAGACACTTTAAAAAACTATCAAATCATCAAGGTATACCACTATGAATTTACCAATCTCATCTTTGAAAGCCAGATTCATAGCTCTTTGAAAAGTAGTACCAGCATTTATTAGACCAAAAGGCATTCTCTTATATGCAAATGTACCCCAAGGCATAGTGAATGTAGTCTTGTATTGGTCTGCTTTACCAACTTCAACTTGATTATAACTTGAGAAACCATCCAGCATTGATAACATCTCTACACCTGTCACTATTTGAAGCACTTGATCCATAATTGGCAAAGGATATTTATCCTTCAAAGATTCTTGATTTAAATTTTTGAAATCTACACAAATGTGAATTTCATCAATTTTCTTCCTTATAGGCACTATGTTTGCAATCCATGTAGAATGATGGATTGGAAAGATGATTCTAGCATTTAACATCTTTTGTATCTCAGACAGAATAATACCTGACATTTTCAGATTATACTGTCTAGATTTTTGCTTGTATGGCATTGAGTCGGCCTTGAGAGGAATGTTATGGCAGATTTCATCTGGTCTGAGAGACTTCAAGTCTTCATAAGAATATGCTAAGACATACATGTATTGATAGAGTAAAGAAGTGAATTTGAATCTTTCTTTAGGGGTGCAGCACTTACCAATATTGATCATCTTGGGATTGTCTTCAGTAGACAAATTCACTTGATCAAATCTTTGAGAAAAACTCAATTTTTTTTGTTGTTATTTAATGAATCTATCATGTTTGTCAAATAGATTTTCAAGAGAAACCAGGCCTTTGGAAATTTTGTTTCCTTTTAGCTGCAATAATTTTTCATTTATATATGAGCTTAATTCAGACACAAATTCATTCTTCTGAGGTTCACTGCCTTCAAAACATAGTTGTTCAAAATTATCTTTTCATTCTAAGAAGGCAATGATTTGATGATCATCATTGAACACTTGCCAATGATTAGCATTGTCAGGAACACTTGGTCTATAAACTAGCTCAATGGTATACCTGTCTTTTTTGAAATCTGAATGAGGAATTAAGAGAGTTTCTGAAATAGCAAGTGGATCAGCTCTGTCATTAGACTCTCTAGGTATGGCAAAAATATTGAAAGCATTAAAACTTTCAATTTAGTCTGAAACCAAGTTATGAGAGTGGCGTAATATTTTATTCTTAGTTTGGTATAAATTACTCACTTGACAAACTACTAATTCAACATTCCCTTCGGCATGAAGAAACTTAATGCCTTTTACTTGAGCAACCTTCATGCCCAACAACAAAGATTAGTATTCAGTTGTATTGTTAGTATTGTTGAACTGTAATTTATAAGATGAAGGGAACATATCTCCTTGAGGAGATATCAAGACAATCCCATCCCCTGAACCGGTAAAAGAATAGCTGCCATCAAATTCCAAAGTTCATATTTCATCTGATACTGACTTTTTTTTAGACTTTCTTTCATCAAAAATGGAGAATCCTCCTTGGTCTGTATTACAGCTTACCAATTTTTCTATTGTTCTTATTGAACTAATTTCTAAGTTGATACTTTCAGGTGTTTCATGCACTTCATCTATAGACAAAAAATAATTACCCATACCTATGGATTCAAAAAGAATTTGAGCTTTGGGGGCTGATGTCTGAGTGACCACAAATTTTGCTTCCTTTTCAGGGAGAAATCTCTTCATCACACCTTGGATAGGGATTCTTGCCTCAGATAGATCCATGCTTAATTCACCTCCCACGTCCTTGCAAAAATTTCATCCAAACAAAATGCCATAAGATGCTGGGACATCAACCACCAAAACAGTCATCTTGATTCTCTTGGCTAAGAAGGCTGCAAATACAAATTGGACATCTTTGATTTGTCCCAACAATGGTACTTGCTTATTCTCTATGGAGAAACATCTCCTAAATGTCTTGGTCAGTGTGAGACCAAGGGATTTAGCCACTTTAGTAGGTATGACATTGTCTGAAGCTCTAGAATCAATAATGCAATTATTCAACTTATATCCATTTATTAGTAATGTGACATAAAAAGGTTCAAAACTACCAGGATTAGCAAGGGGAGTGGTGACAAGGTTGTTCTTGGTGCTACATTTTTGGCAGCATCATGTGTCACCTTGGAGATCATTCATTCAATAGGGATGTTTTGATTTTTAACACAATGAACCAATATGTCTAACTGCTTAGGATGGGACTGCAGAAATTCAAATTTAGACATTTGAATTTTGGTTCTCTTTATATGGTCAATGATATCAAATGGCTAAAATGAGCTAGGTGAAAAGGATGGGAGTTCATCCTTTTGATTTTTTAAAGGGGGAGGATTGGACTACAAAAATGAAGTAGAAGGCGTAAGGGTATTTACCTTTCTTGAAACCACCGGGTCCTTTGGCTAGAAAAGAAAAGTGGATCCCTGCTTAGTAATTGAAACTGCTAATTGAGGTTGCTTTTCTGCTTTCTCTTTATCAACTTGTTGAGCTGATTAAATTTTAGACTGTGTGAATACAGCATACAATCCCTCATCTGCATGGCCTTCACTTCTAGGTTCATCTTGATAGTTCAAGAAACCAATATGGGAGTTGCCACTAATTTTTCTTCTTACTTAATGAAGAGATTAGCATCATCTTCAGGATTTAACTCAGACTGAAATGAAAAATTCATTTCAGCTTCAAGATATCTAACTACCAAGTTGTTTGGAGGTGCTTCAAGGGCAAGATTCCTTTGTGGAGGAGGAAGGTGATTTTCTTGTCCCTAATTCCTGGCAGCATTGGCTTGGTATGCCTAATTCTAGAAAGTCCTCCTAGGCATATCTCTATATGTAGGAGAAGATGACATCCCTTGTGCCACTTGCTTTCTCAGAGCTAGCATTTTATTTGCTAACTTTTGTATCATTGGGTCAGTAGTGACTGCAGGGGAGTACTCAGAAGATGAAGATAATTTTCCTTTATTAGGGTCTCTCCTTATCTTTCTAGCCAAGATAAGATCATCTTCTACCTCAGTAGCCAAGTCTTGAGGAACAACAAGGTCTACGTGTCTAGCCCATCTTAACAAGAAACTCACTTCAGGTAATTGTGAATTGATAAAAAAGCATTTGAGGTTCTGAAGTGTCAGTTGGGCAGCCAAGGGAATCTTGTGCCTCAGCATGTTGAACCTGGCAATAAAATCCCTCATAGGCTCATGAGGCTCTTTCTTTATCTAATTAAGTTGGGCCAGTAAGGCATGTGCATCTTTTACAGGCTTAAACTTGGCTTCAAATTTGTCTTTCAAAGTGTCCCAATCAGTAACTGACCCAGCCTGTAGGTGATAGAACCAGTCAGTAGCAGTGCCTTGTAGTGTCTCCATGAATAGCCTGACCACTATATCTTCAAATTCCACCCCTATTACTGTGTAGGCTATGTTGAAAGCTGAAATGTGTTCATTAGGATGAACCTTCCCATCATCAAATAATTTAGGAAAATTCTTCCTTGAACTGCATGGAAGCTCATGCAGAGGTGGAGTCAGATTCAGGGGACCAAAAGAATTACCCCAAGGTCCTTGAGCCATGATTTGATTATGGAAAAGTGGGATCACTAATCCAAGTGTAGTGTGAGTAGGCAAGGCTCGACCAATAGTTCGTCTAAGGTGAGATTGTGGAGGAAACAATTCAAAATTATTCTGCTGTGCCAACTCAAGAAGGGTCTACAACACCTTGGGATTTTTGGCCTCTGGTATATCGTGAAGTTTACATATTGTAGAAAAAAAGTTGAAAAAGAGTAGGATATGCTTTAGCTTGAAGTTTGAAACTTCAAATTGTGTGCTCTTTCCCTAGCAGAGTCACCAAAAACTGTTGGTTAAATATTTTGTCGATCAGCGTACTGATAAACAAAATAGGTCTGATCAGCCAAAGTAGGAAGATTAGTCATCCAAATGTGTAGTTTTACCACATCAAAAAGACACTGATCTCTCCTCTCATCAAGGGGAGGTTCCCTGTAGGTATACTACATATATATATATATATATATAAACAGAAAATAATACTCATGGGTAGGACAAACCATCCATCTCTCTTCTTTTAGAGATGATGCACATGGATCAAAGGAAAAACTCAAGGGAAATGATAGATAGTACTCCTCTTCTTTCAGAAGTACTATTTAGTGAACCATAAGAATACTCTTGGTAGTAACAACAAAATGTAGTGAATGATGTAAAAACTAGCAAATCGAGATGAAGCACAAAGTCTTCACATGGATTGCTCAAGAGTAAGATACAAAGGACAATGAGGGCATAAAGTCACCTCAAGGTCCTTTACACAGAAATGAAAAGAAAACACACTAAAGGCAATTATGGGGCCACAAAGTCTCTCCACAGTTAACTCTTTAGGACACCTTCTTGACTGTTGTCACTAATTTTGCTTGCTGAATTAAAGGAATAGAAGATATATTGAAGAAAAAGATATAAGAACAATTTCCTCAATAACAAAGATATTATAGCACAAAGTCTAAAAAACCACTTGCTTTCTTATTCCAGTAACAAAATATGATCGACAATCTGAGCTCAAAGTCTTAGTAATGCCTTACAATTTGGGTAGAGTTCCTTCTTACTGTAAAAAAAAAACATCCTTATTACAATAGAAGAAAGTCCCTTATATAGCCTCTTCAAGAAGGACTTGGGAACAATCAATACATCATTTTCCATTGGAATTTGTTAAGAAGACACACTAGAAGTTAGGGGCGCTTTACCCATTTGATTTTATCAATGCAAGGAAATAAGTCACACTTATTGAAAGTTTGTAACTTTCAATGTCTGCTTGGTGATCTGATCTTATCTTCATCGTTCCTTCTTATTTGGCTAATTGAATCGGGTCCTGGATTAATTTTATTGTTATGTTCCTTTTCTACTTTCTGCTAGTCTTGGCTTTGAAATCTGTGAATGTATTCTGGTCTGTATGTTTAAAGGATCAACGGCTAATTCAGTGTGTTGAATTTGACATTTTTGGGCATGTCATTCCTTTGTCTTCTTTCATCTTTTCTATTTGGCACTTTTTCGGATTAAACTTGCCCTTTCAGGCCTTAAGAAATGACCCATTTTGAGTCAGGAAGAGCCTCCCACAAGGGTATCTACTCTTCAGGTAGTCTTTGAAAGGCCTTCAGTCTTCTTTAAGAAACTCTTTGAATTTTGGTGATGAACCAAATGTTGAACCATTTGACATTGAGCCAAGGCTTTGAACCATGTGTTTGAACTAACTGTTGAATTAAGACATTGAACCAAACGTCAAACCAAGTTATTGAACCAAATGTTGAACTAAGACGTTGAACCAAATTTTGGTTCAACGGTTCAAACAAAGCCTTGAACCAACTGACGAACCGTTTGATTGAACCAAAGAATGAATCAAAGCACTAAAACTGAGTGGATGAACCAAATGTTGAAACAAAGCATTGAACCGCTTGATTGAACCCACCTTTAAACCATTTGATGTTGAACCAAAAGATGAACCAAACATTGAACCTATTGATGATGCTTACTGATGGAAATTTCTGTTTGAACCAAGGTGATGAACCAATTTTGAAAATGACCAATTGTTAGAAACTGATTCTTTTTATTGAACACACCTGTAGAAGTTGTGAAGCTCGTTGAACTTATAGAAATGAGCCTATTTGCAGTCCGTAGATTTCTAAAAAGCTTGAAAAATGAGGAATTTGAATGCTCAAGACAAAATTAGGAAAGGGAAGAGATAATTTTGGTCTGTAGGACCAAAATAATTTAAATGTTGTCCCAAAAAATAGCTGATATTTTTTGGGAGACAACAATAGGATCGATATCGATCGATAGAATTAGTGTCAATTCAGATTGAATTGGCATTGATTCTGTGTCTAAATTTAATAAATAGAGAATAGGAAATGAGATAAATTTGATAAAAGAAATGGTTTGATAGGTAATAGGGATTTTTATTGATGCTTAATAGATTTAATGGATATTTGAATGACTGATAATTAAAAGATAATGATGAAACTAAAATGTAATACTTACCTTTTGATTGATTTTAAGAAAAATTATTCCCTTCTACAAGCAAAGGCAGTATTTCCAATTATGCAGAGGATGTGGCTAAATGAGCTAAAAATCCAATAAAGTGTTAGTACAAATATCATCAAAGTCATAAAGAAAATGAATAGTAATTCAAGGCTCTTAATATTCTCCTTCCATCTCAAATGTAGACATAGGCTATATATTTATGGATTGACATCGATCTGGAGAATCGGTGTTGATTTGCCCAAAATGGAGACTTTAGCATTGTAGAAACCCCTGTTTCCCTGATTTCTAAAACTAAATGTTTTTTGGACTATTTTTGTGTATTTTGATTTTTTTTGTGTTTTTACATGAATACAAGAAGAATGTGAATTTGCAAGATAAATTCGTATAAATTCAAATAAATAAATATTGAAGCAATAAACCCTTTTTCTAGCTAAACTATATTCTTATTATTCTTCCCAAATGATTACAACATCGTTTCTCTATCATGCACATAAAAATAATATAAAAATATTGTTCAAAAACTTGATTCTTCTAGAATCTGAAAGAAAACCTAGATCTGGTATGGCTAGTACGGCTATAGTAAATAAGCTTGAAATAGTCACCAACATCAGTTATACTGCCGTGGTCAATCGAATAATGCTGTCAGAGTCGGTCGATGTCGGTATGAGTCGGCTGATGTCAGTCTCTATGTTATCAATGTCAGTCTCTGTGCTCCCTGTTGGCTCTATACGGCCTGCTACTAAATCATACAAATTCCATATAGTAGCAAAAAAATAGTACGGCCTGGTATGTCTGCACTCCAGAACTCAAGGAAAGTGCACCACTCTGATAGTCTCATGCTAGATGATTTCTGGATCAAACCCTGATGAAATAAATACCTGTGAATCTCTGTGATAACCTCTGTGTGAAGTTATCTCTCAAACTGGCAATAGATCAGCTGATATCTCACAACCTTTGAATCACACACACTAAATATTACACGTTCTCTAATGCAAATCAAATACTGGAAACCCTTGGCTCAGTCTTCTTAGAAAAATACTTAGCAAAAAATTTGTCTTCAACATGAATGAATATGGCACTACCTCCAATGAGAAACCCTTAAATCCTCAAAAAGGTACGCTTTCCCTAATTAGGGTTTCATAATTAAAAATTAGGGTTTCCTTCTCTTTTAATTTTTACATAGTTTCAAGACACAATTTAAATTATAAAATATAATTAAAATGGCCCCCTTCATAATGAGCGCCCCCTTGGGTCAAAACACCTAAGTCATTAAATTACGCCAAATAATTAATATTTAATTAAATCAATTAAATATTAATATCTCCCTCAAAAAGTATCTAATTCTCGATCTATTTGAAGTTGGTAAACAAGGGAGTGATTCCGCACATGACCATACCATAACAAGGGTGCTCCATTGAGTGCCAAAAATCCCTAAAAATAGGAGCTCATGCAAACAGTGTCTGAAAGAGCCTGAATGAAAGTCAACGGAAAAATTATGCTAGTCAAAGCCAAGCCAAGATCCATCAAGACCCTCTATCCATCCTATCAGCCTATGAGGGTCGCATAATAGGCTAACCATTAGCTCTGAGAGATGTCAACTAGAAAGGGGACATGACAGTCTGCCCCTCCTAAAATTACTTGTCCCCAAGCAATCATTGAATAATAAACCAATCTTGGATCCCAAATGTAGTCATGATCTATACTATTGTCAATCAACGCAAGCTCTTGTAATATCCTCTGCAATATAACCAAGAGGAATCCATAATCAAACTAGTGAATACAACTCAACCAAACTCCAAAATCACAACTACCACAGTCAAGAACCCATGAGAAACAAACTCTCAAAATATCATAACCCAAGTAGAGTGGACAAATCAAACTACCAAAATCACAAATACCATATACACATTCCACCATGCTATGTGGAAGGCACACTCCAACTCTACAACAACTCCCAAATGGAACTATGCCAAGTGCAGAGAATCCACACACTGTACCTCTACTGTAATCAACATATCTCTGCAGATCACCAGCCACGGTCTCATCACCCAAACTCCTATGCATCACTGATAATGAAGAGACATCACATGTTAGATAGAAATAAGACAAACCAAATCTACTTGCCATTAACTCCTATTGTAAGTCATGCACCAACAAACTATCAATCCTAGCACCAATCTCCATTTTAGGCTGACTACCATGCTCAACTGTAGCACCCAACTCAACTGAATCTAACTTCAGTGGAAATAAACCAGATAAGCCAATACTAGCATCAAGGATAGATATATGCTCATCCCCACTATCTCTAATGATCTCAACTATGGACATCCTCAGGTCACCAGATATCACACCCTGTGACTATACAAACTCTGGTAAAGACTGAAGTCACTCTAACTCCATGGTCACCTCAGCCAAATGAAACTGTGACTCCTCGAAAGCCAACTATGCACTCTCAAGAATCTCAAAAGTCACCTCGAGCTGCTGAGTAAGCTCACTCACCTTATCTTCCTTGACCAATAATACATCATATGTTGTACTACCCCACACCCTAATATAATCTCTATTGGCTACCAACTGCATATAATCCTGTCTCAGAATCCGGATAGCCTCCCATAAAGAGTGGATCTTTGTCAAGGAAAAATAACTACCTCCTTGCTCATCACTAGTAGGAAAACCCCACCCATAAACTACTAACAACTAATGAGCAGCATCAAAATGCTCGCAAGCAATAGCAATGTCTCGCTCACTAACTCTCAGGTGACTAGACACATGATTGTGCTGGCTGGTCGAACTCCTATACTCTACCCCTAGCACACTATAGTCATTCAATCATGGATCTAGTCAGCTGAATAGACACATGATTATGTTGGCTGGTCGAACTCCTATACTCTACCCCTGGCACACTATAGTCATGATTGTGTTTGGATCCCAAATGTAGTCATGATCTATACTGCTATCAATCAATGTAAGCTCCTACAATATCCTCTAAAATATAACCAAGAGGAATCCATAATCAAATTGGTGAATACAACTCAACCAAACTCCAAAATCACAACTACCATAGTCAAGAACCCATGAGAAATAAACTCTCAAAATATCATAACCCAAGTAGAGTGGACAACTCAAATTACCAAAATCATAAATACCATATATACACATTTCACCATGCTATGCAGAAGGCACACTCCAACTCTGCAATAACTCCCAAATGAAACTATGCCAAGTGCAGAGAATACACACATTATACCTCTACTATAATCAACATATCTCTATAGATCACCAGCCATGATCTCATCACCCAAACTCCTATGCATCACTAATAATGAAGAGACATCACATGTTAGATAGCAATAACACAAACCAAATCTACTTGCCATCAACTCCTGTTGTAAGTCATGCACCAACAAACTGTCAACCCCAGCACCAATCTCCATATCAAGCTGACTACCATGCTCAACTATAACACCCAACTCAACTGAATCTAACTTTAGTGGAAACAAACCAGATAAGCCAATACTAGCATCGAGGATAGATATATGCTCATCCCCACTGTCTCTAACGATCTCGACTATGGACATCCTCAGATCACTAGATACCACACCCTATGACTGTACAAACTCTGGTAAAGACTGAAGTCGCTCTAACTCCATGGTCACCTCAGCCAAATGAAAGCCTCTATTAGGTTATGTTTGTATTCCTATCACTCTACCTCTAATCCTAGTGTGTGTGAAAGTCATGATATTTAACTTTCCACTCTCTTAAAATATCTTATTCGGTCAACCTTGGATATTTTTATCAATTACACACATAATGAAGTGGTTATACGAGTAGATTCTAAGCTATTATTAGTTTTAGGGGGTTAAGAATGGTAAAAGGATAAAAGTAATAAATATTTAATAGGTAGGTAAATAGTAAATACTCCAAACTTTAAGATAGGAATTTATTTAGGAATTTAAATATAACAGGACCTAGGGCACCCTAATAATCATCCCTAAAGGTATGAAATTATAGTGTCTATAATAGGTGTATCTACCAAATAAAAATTTTAGAAGATGAGTATATGGACAAGTTCAAATCATGTTTGGTAGTAAATGTTTTTCTCAAGTACCTAGCATTGACTATACTAATATGTTCTCCCTAGTTGCCAAAATGAACTCAATCTAACTCACTCTTAACATTGCTACAACACATCATTGGGATATTCATTAAATGGATGTGAAGATTTCTTCTTGGTGACATCAAATCAAAATTATACATGGAGTAACTATAAGTATTTTTAGAATATTCCTCCTTAGTTTTCAAACTTCAAAAATCTATTTATGGCCTCAAATAATCTCCTCAAGCAGATGGACTCCTTTCTTCTTTCAATGGGGTTCACCAAATGCCATTCTAATTTAAATGTCTAAATTTTGTAGTAGGATGATTCACTATTGATTTTTGTTCTCTATGTGGATGACCTATTGATCATAGGGAGTTCACCCACCATCACATCAATGAAAATTACTTTGTCTGACAGGTCTTAACGACTGACTTAGGCTTGTTGCACTACTTGGGATTGAAATTTATCATTCTGACTTCAAGATCATTATTGCACAATCCAAGTATGATCTTGATTTTCTTGAAATTATTTTAACATGGCTAAATGTAATCCATCTCTGACTCCTTTTCTATCTCGTGTGAAGCTTAGGGCTGATTTTTCATCTCTTTTGGTTGATGCTACCTTGTATCAATAACTTGTTGGTAATCTCATCTACCTCATACTCACTAGACCTAATATCTCATATGGAGTGGGCATGGTCTCAATATTTATGCAATAATCACATGAAGTATACTCAAAATTAGTTAAACATATTCTCCACTACATGCAGGGTACTCAAAATATTGGATTTCACTATGGAGTAGACATCGACATCAACTTTATTAGTTATAAAAATTAGTTGGTCAAGCAAGAATCATAATGCTATGAATTTATCTTATACTAAGGCAGAATATAAAATAGTTTTTAATGATGCCAATGAGGCTATTTGGTTCTCATTGAGTTTGGCATCCAATTTTGACCAATGATAGTCATCATATATGATAACCAAGTCACAATACAAATATAAAGGAATCTGGTCCTATATCAACCTTCTAAGCATATGGAGATTCACATGCATTTCATTTGGGATCTCATCCATGAGCAAGTCATTGATCTATGATACATCTAAACAACATAAAAAATTATTAATATATTCACCAACCCTTCACTGAGAACAACATAAGGTGACTATGTTTATTGACTCTAAAAGTATACACAACTTCATCAATAGTAATTTATCTACTCATTTGAAATGTTTCATTTACCCAGATCCATAATTGTAGGTCATGATTTCAAATGACGATACCATAAACTATTATATAAAATGCCATAATATTAAACTTGTTATGGGAGACTCCCTGATAGATTATCTTATGTTTGTTATTCCCATGAGAGGGTTGACATTGTTATCAGAGTGCAGTGGCTCACCACTTTAGGCACTATTAATATCAATTTCTAAGAACTATTCATGTGCTCCATTCATAAGGTAGGATATTTAAAATTCATGGGTTATGGGCTAAATCTCCACAACTAGTTAGTTCCCATCAGATGGTGAAGCTTGTTAGAAAAGGTGCTAAAGTATTTATGGCACACTTTTTTTCCATAGAGGTTCAACCAACCAAATATTCTACCCATCTTGATTTACAAATGGTGTTGGATGACCATTCTATTATTTTTGGTGACATGCCAAGAGGATGTATACGAGGTCAAGCACATTATAATGCCATCATACTCTTTCTTGGAAGTACACCATCTAAAATAGAAACCTACAAGTATCTCTATGCCTCTAAGAGTGAAATTACAAATATGGTATATGATATGTTGTAGTTGAGAATTATCTGACATAGCCAAAGTGAATATTCCTCCTTAGTGGTCATGGTGTGGAATAAGGGTGACAATTAGAGGATGTGCCTAGACTATAAAGAACTCAACAAGTACACCATCAAAAATAAGTTTCTTATTCTAGTAATTGATGATTTTATAGATGAATTTCATGGTGTTGTTTATTTTACCAAGTTATATATATTCACCCTATGTATCATCATATTCAAATCCATGAAGAGGATATACCTAAAACAAATTTTATAACTTGTGAAAACCATTATGAGTTTATGATCATGCCTTTTGGTCTCACAAATGCACCATATGCATTTCATATTTTGATGAATATTATTTTTAGTCCATTTTTGATAATTTTTTTGTTGGTGCTTTTTAGGACATCCTCATTTACAAAAAAATTTGGGAAGACCATTTAAAGAATGTGAAACAAGTAGTCTCAGTTCTAGAACAACATTAGATTTATGAAAAACCTTCTAAATGTGTTTTTTCATCTAAGATTTGGATTACTTAGGTTATATTGTTTCACACGAAGGAGTGAAAGTTGATCCTAAAAATATCCAAGTGATGATAGAGTGGTAGGTTCCCAAGACCCTTAAGAACATGGGTTTGTTAAAAATTATGGTAGCATCAAATCCCCAATCACATATTTTTTGAATAAATACTCCTTATAGTGGACTGATATAGCTATGAAGTCATTTGAATAATTTAAAATGACAATGTGTACCACTCCAATTTTGGCCACTCCTGATTTTTTTTTAATTTTTTTATGGAATGTGATGATCATGATATGGCATGGAGGTTTTACTCATGCAATAATATAGAATATTTACATTTGAGAGTCACAAACTAAATGGTAAAAATAGGCTCAAGAAAATCTATGAGAAAGAGATGATGTCTATTTTACATGTAGTCAAGTAATGGAGACCTTATCTATTGGGTCATCAATTTCAAGTACATAATGATCATGATGACCTCAAATATTTTTTAGAACAATGATTATCTTATGAAGAACAAAAAAAATAGGTGACTAAAATGTTAAGATATGATTTTGAAATAATCTATAAGAAAGGAAAAGAGAATGTGGTGACAGATGCACTATCCTAGAAGGGATGAATTAGTTGAGGCATTTTTACGTGAAATAACCATTCGGTAGGCAAATTAGATAAAGGAAGCAAGATCAAAATGGGATAATGAAAATGTTACCATGATTTGATTCAAAATATTCAATAGGATTCTGGGGGACCTAAAAATTTTACAAGGAAAACACATTGTGGTATAAAGATAGATTATATCTCTCTAAGCATTCTCTCCTCAAACATAAAATCCTTTAGGAAATTCATGCCTATCAAATATGATATCACTCAGTATCTTTATAAACATTTCATAGAATCAAGCAATATTTATTTTTGGAAGGAATCAAGGGAGATGTCCAAAAGTATCTGGTTGAATGCATGGTATGCCAAGAGAATGAAGTTGAAACTATTAATACCCCAAGTCTTTTGCAACATTTATCCATCCCTAACCAATGTTAGGAGCATGTTTATATGGATTTAATTATTAGGTTACTATGTTCTGAGGGTAAAATTTTTATCATTGTATTTGTGGATTGACTCACCAAGTATGCTCATTTTTGTTCCTTATTATAACCATTTATTTCTAGTATAGTAGCTTATATTTTAATCATTACATTTTATAAATTACATGGTACTCCAAAGATCATTATAAGTGATCAGAATCCATATTTACTAATAATTTTTGGACTAAATTATTTCCATGTTTAGACTCTAGGTTGGCTCATAGCTCATCCTATCATCCTCAATCTTATGGGCAAAAATTGATCGTCAACAAATGTCAATAAGGGTATCTCCATTTTTTTGTTTCTAAAAATAGGATAAATGGGTTCATTGGTTGCCACTTACATAATGGTGTTATAATACTTTTGTTCATAATTCATCTAAAATGTCTCCATCACTTCAACCTTTAAGGTTCATCCCAAGGTTCGATTTGCTGAGGAACTCTTTCACCATCAACATGAGGTACTCACTAGTTTGAGGGAAATTTAGCCATGGCATAGAATTGAATGAAGTATAAAATATATAAACATCATAGTGAGAATAATTTTAGCATAGGTGACTGGGTATTCATACGATTACATTCATATAAGAAATTTTCTTTAAAGCAACAAAAAAGGATAACAATTTATCTCCTAAGTATGATGGCCCTTATCAAATATTAGTGTGGCCTACAAGATAAAATTCCCCTGGTCTACTCATATACATCTCGTATTCCATGTATCTTCTCTAAATAAGGTAATTAGACACAAAGTTTCTACTCAAACCGAGTTACCTAAATTAGATGAGGAAGGTAGGGTTTATTCTAGATCTTAAAGAGATACTTGAAACATGCACTAAACAACTACAAACTAGAGTGGTTAATGAGTTTGATCAAATAAAATAATATGCATTGTGAAGATGCAACATGGGAGGATGAAGCTTTCCTGAAGTAACATCCATTGTTGATTCAACATTGAGGACAATGTTTTTCTAAAGCGGAGTGGCATGCTACACCCTTAATCTATGGCATGTATAGGGATATATGTGGTCAACTTATGGCTTACATACCTCTTATATTATCTTATCACATTTCTCTATGTTCTTAGTAAGGTCAGCGTAAGTAAAATATGTATAGGAGGTAGTCACTAGTATGTGATTATCATATTACAAATGTTGATCTTATTTCATTTTTTAGGAGGTTACCCAATGAAAGTGTCTCGATTATATTTATCAAGCATTATTCTCTTCTATCAATTATTATTGTGGATCTATTATCTTTGATCTCATTTATGCAATATATTATTCTACTATGTGAACATCTAAGTAATTTAAATACATAGGATGATTTATACAAACATCTATGTGTAATGGGATGTTAAGAACCACTAAATTTTTATTTAAAAGAAATTTTGTAAGTTTTATTCAATACACCCTACACTCCTCTAACCATGTCCTTCTTGATTTACCACATTTTCCTAACTTAGAATCTCCAAATCACTCAACAAAAGATTACCCTTGAGCACTTGGCTCTATCACACCTACTCCAAGCATCTCTAAAAGGCCAAGAAAAAGTATTACTAGTAGGTGATTAGCATAAACAATAGTGTTACTCTTTAACTAGTCATATTCAACTAGTTTTTCTCATAGCATGCTTTCTCACCACCTAATATAGGAAGGTAAATTCTTTCTATAAGATGTAAGTTTTTATCCAAGAAAACTAAAAACTATGTTGCAAGAAGTGGCATTTAGTTAAATATATCCATTATGAATTCACCATGACCAATCCATTTTAATCAACACTTTCAATCTTTATTCTATTTAACAAGCATCCTTCATTGCATCCCACATAACCACTTAACAAGATACAAACACAAACATCTAATCATCAATAGAAATAAAAAAAACTAAAATTGCTAAACTAATTTGTGTGAGGTAATAATGACATGTTTTTATATGAATAATCATGTTTTTCTATTTAAACATTTATAATTTATGTAATCATGAAATATTTAAGTACTATTTCCACTACTATGGTTCCACTCATGGAAAAAATATTCCTTTATGGATGATCTTATCATATCAACCTTTTCTGCCAAAACTTCCATCCCATCTAATTATTATCTTCCCTTCCACACATTTTTTCACACCTTAATTTGTCACTCAAAGACAAATTACATGTCATTTGGGAGGTGAGTTCCACAAAAATTTGCATGATTCAAATAAATTCAATGGGCACATGGAATGTCTTGCCATGGATGCTATATGGAACCAAGTGAGTGATTGTGGAAAGATCGTGATTATTGAAATTATTTGGGGATTTAAAAGAAGACATGTTGTAAGGATAAATACTAAAAAACCATTAGAATTAGCCTCACAAAATAAAAAATTCAAACCCTATGGTATCTCATTAATTAGTTAACATCATGCACTTTTATTACTATTTTGGTGATACTACTAATTCGGTACATGCAGATCTCAAGGACAAGTTAAGAAATAGTAAGGCTTAATAGTTAACATATAGCAACTGGACAGGTTAACCTAAAACAATTGTGTAGACAACCCATAACAATAATAGGCTATTACTCTAAATTGTATAAACTATAGATAAACTGAGTTTAACCTATTACAACTATATAAATATCCATTTTAACCTGTATCAATTACGAAAATGACTATTGCAGCTTATAATAACTATAGAATAATTTTTCCAGCATGTAGCATAACTATCACAGTTAAATTTTAGTTCCTTATTGTTACACATGTTGAGTTTTAATGGTTACGTTGAGCATGAAACAGATCCTATAATATAGGGAAGGTGAATCAATGACCAATACATCATTATTACTCTGTCCCCTATGGAGCGTGCTTCTCAAACTATTATAACCATGTAATTATTTTGTTCTTTATTGTAACCAATTGATCTATCATGTAGCATGAATATGTTACTTTCTTTGTAGCTATATTATAATAATAAAATGCCTACCTTATCTATTAAAGATAAGATAGTTTGGCATAAATATAATGAATTTTTTATTATTGAAGTATGTAGAAGATAGAGAATGCAGTTTGAAGCTTTTGTAATGTTTTTTACAACAACACACACATTAATACAAGATTCATTAATGTAAGAAGGGTTGATGTTAATTAAATTAGTTATTTCAATGGAAGGATTAGAAATTAAGTTTGATCAAAAAGGTCCCAATTGTAAGGAGTTTGGTAAAGATAATTTTATGTTAAGTACTTTTTAATTTTTTTTTGTGATCAATTATAATTATAGTTTTGTGTGTGTGTTTCCAACATTCCATATATTTCATTTATTAGAAGCAATTAATATTTTTATGATAATTCTTAACTCGGTATCAAGACTCTTCCAAAACACAAATTAAAAAATCAATTCCTTTTAGTAATTCAATTCTCAAAAGTGTGATTTCATTTCCAATACTTTCTTTTCATGTATTTTTTTTATGCGGGTGTGTTTCCTATATGCAACCTGTAGATTTCCAATGTCTGAAAAAAACTAGTTTTATACATAAATCTCCTACATATTTCCAAATACATGCCTTGGGTTGACAACTAGTGAAATTAATAGTATTAATAAACCAAGTGGCTACCTTATCCCATCATTCATGGGTAATATTGTACACAAGTATTGATCAGCTATGTTAGGTTTAATTAGTGGTTTAAATATTATCATCATCATCTTCACTATATTAATCATTAAATACATTTCCATAATAATCATAATTATTATCATTTACATCATTTTGAAAAGGAATAGAATTCATAGAAGCATTTTTAATACCATAAATAAGTACATCTAAATGATGAGCCATTGCAAGTACACTATGGTTTCAAGTAAGTGCAAAGTAATGAGAGATAAAGAGATTTAACAACACAACCCTAAAAAAAACAAAATTAGGAACATGAAAAACATAACCATTATAGGTGGGACAACACAATATAAATGTATGAAGATACCCTAAGATAAACACAAATAATAAGGGCTAATTATTGGGAAACAAATGAGTGAAACACTATAAAATATCCTACCAATGATAATTATAACATTATTCTAACCTTAAAATGAAGGGGAACATGCAAGTACATGTGGATAACATTGGAAACATGCAAGGGGTAACCCTAATAATATGAAATAAAAATGTGGTGCAAATGAGATGATGTGTCCAAGTGATTGGCTACCTTATTCCCTAGAGGGGACATACACTCACTCTCTAATGGTCACACACACAAGCACACTACTCATACTTGAAACTCAAACACACAATTCATTGAATCCAACACTTTGTTAAAAATATCTAATTAAACACACATATGCTCTATCATTCACTCAAAATAATGTACTTATTGCATTACAATAAGAAGACTTAAACTTGCACATAGCCCCTCCTAGACTTGACACATTATCTCTACTTTTTTTCTTGGAGAACTCAACTCTTAAACTCTATCTATTCAAAATTTAGAGCCAACTACCTTTGCTAGTGCCTTGAATATTACTCCTAAACATAGTTTAATATTCATATAACCTCCTCATCCTCTTGTAGTGCCTATTCACCTTCCTTAGCATCTTATAAATGCTCAAGAACTAACAATTCATCATTTTGGATGTTACTTTTTTTTTTAAATTCATATGAGTGAAACCAAATTAACATTTTTGAAACTATCATGGTAGTTTTGAAACCATCACTTTATGTATTGTATCAATTTTGAAACCATCAGGGTAGATTTGGAACTTCCAATTGAGATTTCAAAACCACTACAGTGGTTTTGCAACTATATATAGTATTTAAACTTCTAGAGGCCATATCGTTTGCATACAAAATATAAATGAGATGCAATTGTTTCAAGTACATAACATTTTAAGGGGGGTTTAAATATGTAATAAACTGTAGGTTTTTGTATGCCCTTAATTCTATTTTTTCTTATGTCACATAACCGATGGTGGAGAAACTAAACTAACTCACTTAGAACATGTATATTATTGAAACTGATCCTTCGATGATTTACTTGATTTCACTAAAGTTTTGAACTTATATTTATTCCCCTTAGATCAACTTCACCATGCCAAAATTATAACCAAACCAATAAGACCACATGAACAAAAAACTATTATTTTTGGTTGATGAAAGATTGTGTGTACCCTTAGATGTACCTATATTAGACACCTAAGGTTTAAAATTCATGATATCGAATTCAAAAATATAGAGTGCATGATATAACCATTCTCTTTTGTAATTGACTTGATCATGAAGTCTCATTCCAACATTTTAGGCACCTCTCAATTTTATCTTTTTATTTGTTCTTCCTTTTTTATCCATCTATTTTAGCATAAATTATCCTCCTCCACCTAGATCTGATTACCATTATTTTTTCCTTACCCATTTATTGGTTATATTATTTCCACCTCCTTTAATATTCTCTTTTTCTCTACTCTCTTTTAGGTTTTTTCCCATGACTATATATCTACCACGAAAAAAATTCTTCAACACCATTGTTTTTTCATCCTTCATTAGATTTGAGCCAACCACATCCATCTAATATCTCCTCCTCTCTCATCTCTAAATCACACCAATTTAAAAATTTAAATCATGTTTTACCTTATACTTCCTAGATTGCTTCTCAAAGAACTCAACATATCTTTGAGCATCCAAATGAGTTAGTTTAGTTTCTTGTATAGATGGAGCCACTTGTTTCCATTATAGTAGCTTCTATTTTCATCAATACATTTTATAAATTACAAGGTACTCCAAAGATCATTATAAGTGATCGATATCCCATATTTACTAGTAATTTTTGGTTTGAATTATTTCCATGTTTGAGCACCCAGTTGGCTCATATCTCATCTTATCATCCTCAATCTGATGGACAAACATTGGTAGTTAACAAATGTCTAGAAGGGTATCTCCATTTTTTTATTTCTAAAAAATAGGATAAATGGGTTCATTGGTTTCCACTTGCCTAATGGTGGTATAATACTTTTGTTCACAATTCATCAAAAATGTCTCTATCACTTCAGCCTTTAAGGTTCATCCTAAGGTTTGAGTTGTTGAGGAGATATTTCACCATAAACATGAGGTACTCACTATTTTTTGGGAAAATTTAGCCATGACATAAAATTAAATGAATCATCAAGCGCATCAACATCGTAGTGAGAAACATTTTGATATAGGTGACTAGGTATTTGTATGATTACATTCATATAATCAAATGCCTTTAAATCAACATAAAAGGATAACAAGTTATATCCTAAGTATTATGCCCCTTATCAAATATTGAATAATATTGGTAGTGTGGCCTACAAGCTAAAATTCCCCTGGTCCACTCACATACATCTCATAATCCATGTATATTCCCTAAATAAGGTAATTAGACATATAATTTATGCTCAAACTGAGTTACCTAAATTGGATGAGGAAGGTAGGGTTATTTTGGATCCTAAAGAGATCCTTGAAACATGCACTAAACAACTACAAACTAGAGTGGCTAATGAGTTTGATTAAATAGAAGAATATGCATTGTTAATATGATGTTAGGGTGTGGAGCTAAAAGATTCACCTTATTGCAAACAGGAGGTTTTCAGAGTATGCAGTCGTCGGCATCGGTAGGCCACAACCGATGTCGGTCAGTGGACGTGCAGAAGAAAATTGACATCGGCAGGAATCGGTCAGCGTCGGTCACCTCCAGTTAGATAGGGACCAATGTCAGTCACCTGTGGTGGTCAGAACTATTGTTGATGAGCAGTCAGTTAAGTGAACGTGTTGTTTGCATGATGAAGACCAGTTAGAGTCTTGAGCTGCAAGTCTAATCAGTGTATGCATGAGATCTATATAATAGACTCATGGGCTGTATTTTTAAGTGAAAGACTTGAAGAACTTGGAGATTTCTTCCCCTGGAAGAGCATGTTCTTCCAGGTATGTAAGATCAAGGTTGGTCAGCAGGGGATTGCTAGTTCATGGAGGAGATCTACATGTGATAAGTAAGATCAGGTTGGTCTGCTGGGATGTGTGTATGCGAGGGTCAAACAGAGATTGATGGGGAAGCAAGATCCAAGGTGACAGCAATACATTAAGAGCAGGATCATGGTGAGATCTACTTGGAGTACCAGTTCGTACTTGATTGTATAGATGTACAATGAGGTGAACAACAGCTTGTGTTAGCTGTGTGTTGTGACCTAGTGAGAGAAGATTACTCTTGAAGGAAGATTACTGTAAGCCCACGAAGTGGAAGAAAGAGTGCCACCTCTTTGTTGTAATTTCCTTCTACAATGAGTTGAATATAATTGTATATTGCCTCTCACATTCTGTGTGTTTTCTCATTGATAGTTACTTGTTCTTCTGTGTAATTCTACATGTTTAATTGCTTATACATTGGTAATCATGTGTGCTCTTAAATCTAACAAGTTGTGTCAGAGCTTTGGGGAACTTTGGTCCTATCAAATGGTATCAGAGCCTGGTTGTAGGTTCAAGAGTTTGATACCTATCAAATGGTATCAGAGCAAGGTTGGACATTCTCAGAGGAAGTTTGACTAACAGATGGCCCAGATCTATTAAGTGTTGTTGATTACAGGTTACTCACAGGGATTTTTGTTTGAGTGGGAGTATAGCAATGGCAAAAGAAGGTAAGCTGAGAATGAAGAAATTCAGGCACAGGATTAACATCACAAGGAGTGTGGTGGGTTGTCTTCAAGTGGGAGCTTGAAGAGGAATACAAGCCAGGATGCAGATTAGACAAAGTACTGGTTTAGGTACAGGTGCAACTATTTATCTCCAAGTGGGAGATTGTAAGGGTGTGGAGCTAAAAGCTTCACCTTATTGCAAATGGGAGGTTTTCAGAGTATGCAGTCGCCAGCGTCGACAGGCCACAATTGACGTCAGTCAGTGGACATGCAAAA
Organism: Torreya grandis; assembly: GCA_037957365.1. Taxonomy (NCBI): domain Eukaryota; kingdom Viridiplantae; phylum Streptophyta; class Pinopsida; order Cupressales; family Taxaceae; genus Torreya; species Torreya grandis. Next base: position 580,789 of record JARHVA010006455.1, on the reverse strand, counting down.
GAAAACTGACATTGGCAAGAATCGACTGGCATCGGTCACCTCCAGTTAGACAGTGACTGACGTCGATCACCTATGGCAGTTAGAATTGCTATTGACGAATAGTTAGTTAAGTGAACGCATTGTTTGCATGATGAAGACCAGTTAGAGTCTTGAGCCACAAGTCTAATCAATGTATGCATGAGATCTATATAATAGACTCATGGGCTATATTGTTAAGTGAAGGACTTAAAGAACTTGGAGAGTTCTTCCCCTGGAAGAGCATGTTCTTCCAGGTATGTAAGATCAGGGTTGGTCAGCAGGGGATTGCTAGATCATGGAGGAGATCTACATGTGATAAGTAAGATCAGGTTGGTCTGCTAGGATGTGTGTATGCGAGGGTCAAACAGAGATCGGCGGGGAAGCAAGATCCAAGGTGATAGCAATACATCAAGAGCAAGATCATGGTGATATCTACTTGGAGTACCAGTTTGTACTCGATTGTACAGATATACAATGAGGTGAACAACAGCGTGTGTTAGCTATGTGTTTTGACCTAATGAGAGAAGATTACTCTTGAAGGAAGATTACTGTAAGCCCACGAAGTGGAAGAAAGAGTTCCACCTCTTTGTTGTAATTTCCTTCTATAATGAGTTGAATATAATTGTATATTGCCTCTCACATTCTGTGTGTTTTCTCATTGATAGTTACTTGTTCTTTTGTGTAATTCCACATGTTTAATTGCTTATACATTGGTAATCATGTGTGCTCTTAAATCTGACAAGTTGTGTTAGAGCTTTGGGGAACTTTGGTCCTATCATATGCAACATGGGAGGATGAAGCTTTCCTGAAGTAAAATCCATTGCTTATTCAACATTGAGTACAATGTTGTTCTAAATGGGAGTGGCATGCTACACCCTTAACCAATGACATGTCTATGGATATGTGTGGTAGACTTTAGGCTTACATACCTCTTATATTATCTTATCACATTTCTCTATGTTCTTAGTAAGGTTAGCCTATAGAATAACCATGGCTAATTAGAAAATATATAGGAGGTATTGGTTAGTATGTGATTATCATATTACAAATTTTGATTTTATTTAATTGTTAAGGAGTTTACCCCCTTGAAGTGTCTCACTTATATTTATCAAGCATTATACTTTTATATCAATTAATATTGTGGATATATTATATTTGATTCATTTATGCAATATATTATACTATTATGCAAACATCTAAGTAATTTCATTACAGAGGATGATTTATAGAAACATATATTTGCAATGGGATGTTGGGAACCACTAAAATTATTATTTAAAAGGAATGTTTTAAGTTTTACTCAATGCACCCTACACTCATCTAACCTTGTCCTTCTTGATTCACCACATTTTCCTAACTTAATAGCTCCATAATCACTCAATATAAGATTACCCTTGAGCACTTGGACCTATCACACCTACTCCAAGCATATCTAAAAGGCCAAGCAAAAGCAGTACTAGTAGGTGATTGGCATAAATAATAGTTATACTCTTTAACTAGTCATATTCAACTAGTTTTTCTCATAGCATGCTTTCTCACCACCTATTATAAGAAGGTAAAGCCTTGCTACAAAAAGATGTAAGTTTTTCTCCAAGAAAACTAAAAACTATGTTGTAGGAAGTGGAATTTAGTTAACTATATCCATTATGAATTCACCATGAATTTCAATCAACACTTTCAATATTTATTCTATTAAACAAGCATCCTTCATTGCATCTCATATAACCACTTAGCAAGATACAAACACAAACATCTAATCATCAATAGAAATAAAAAATTGAAATTGGTAAACCAATTTGTATGAAGTAATAATGACATGTTTTTCTACAAATAATTTTTTTTTCATTTAAACATTTATAATTTATGTAATCATGAAATATTTAAGTACTATTTCCAATACTATGGTTCTACTCATGGAAAAATTATTCCTTCATGGATGATCTTATCACATCAACCTTTTCTACCAAAACTTCCATCCCATCTAATTATCATCTTCCATTCCCCACATTTTTTCACACCTTAATTTGTCACTCAAAGACAAATACATGTCAATTTCGAGGTGAGTTCCCCAAAAATTTACACGATTCAAATAAATTCAATGGGAACATGGAATGTCTTGTCATGGATGCCATAAGGAACCAAGTGAATGATTGTGAAAAGATCATAATTATTGAAATTTTTTGGGGAATTAAAAGAAGACATGTTGTAAGGATAAACATTTCAAAAACCATTCGAATTGGCCTCATACAACAAAAAATTCAAACCCTATTTTATTTCATGATTTAGTTTACATCATGCACTTTTATTACTATTTTGGTGATACTATTAATTTTGTACATGCATATCTCAAGGACAAGTTAAGAAGTAGTAAGGCCTAATAGTTAACATATAGCAACTGGGTAGGCTAACCCAAAACATATGGGTAGCCAACCCATAATAATAATAAGATATTACTCTAAATTGTATCAACTATAGATTCACCCAATTTAACCTATAAAACTATAAAAATTTCCATTTTAACCCGTATCAATTACGAAGATGATTATTGCATCCTATAGTAACTATAGAATAATTTTTCTAGCATGTAGCATAACTATCACAGTTAAATTTTAGTTCCTTGTTGTTACACATGTTGAGTTCTGATGGTTGTGCTAAGCATGGAATAGATCCTACAATATACGGAAGGTGAATCAATGACCAATACATCATTATTACTCTCTCCCCTATGGAACACGCTTCTCAAACTATTATAACCATAAAATTATTTTATTCTTTATTACAACTAATTGATCTATCATGTAGCATGAATATGTTACTTTATTTGTAGCTATATTATAACAATAAAATGCGTACCTTATCTATTAAATAAAATATAGTAGGGAATAAAGATAATGAAGTTTTTTTTATTAAATTACATATAAGATAGAGAATGCAATTTAAAGATTTTGTAATATTTTGTTGCAGAAACACTCACATTGATACAAGATTCATTAATGTAAGAAGGGTTGATGTTAATTAAATCAATTATTTCAATGGAAAAATTAGAACTTAAGTCTAACCAAAGAGGTCCCAATTGTAAGGAGTTTGGTAAAAATAATTTCATGTTAAGTAGTTATTATTTGTTTTGTGTGATCAATTTTAATTATAGTTTTATGTGTGTGTTTCCAACATTCTATATATTTCATTTATTAGAAGAAATTAATAATTTTATGATAATTATTAACTCGGTATCAAGACTCTTCTAAAACATAAATTAACAAATTAATTACTTTCAGCAATTCAATTCTCAAAAGTGTGATTTCATTTCCAGTACTTTCTTTCCATGTAATTTTTTTATGCAAGTTTGTGTCCTATATGCAACCTATAGCTTTCCAATGTCTGAAAATAACTAGTGTTGCACATAAAGTTCCTACATCTTTCCAAATGCATGCCTTGGTTTGAAAATCAGTAAAATTAATAGTATTAATAAACCATGTGTCTACCTTATCCCATCATTGATCGATAATGTTGTACATAAGTATTGATCATCTATGTCAAGTTTAATTAGTGGTTTAAATTTTATCATCATCATCATCTTCACTATATTAATCATTAAATACATTCCCATAACAATCATAATTAATATCCTTTACATCATTGTGAAAAGGCACATAATTCATAGAATCATTTTTAACACCATAAATAAGTACATCCAAAGGATTAGCCATTTCAAGTACAATATGGTTTTATGTAAGTGCAAATTAATGAGAGATAAAGATATTTAATAAGGATTATCCATTTCAAGTACAATATGGTTTTATGTAAGTGCAAATTAATGAGAGATAAAGATATTTAACAACATAACCTTAAAAAAGCAAAATTGGGAACATGAAACATATAACCTTGATAGGTGGGCACAACACAATGGAAATGTATGAAATTACCCTAAGATAAACACAAATAACTAGGGCTAATTATTTAGAAATAAATGAGTGAAACATTATAAAAAATCATATCCATTATAATTATAAAATTATTCCAACCTTAGAAGTAAGGGGAACATGTAAGTAAATGTGGATAACCTTGGGAACATGCAAGGGGTAACCCTAATAAAATGAAATAAAAATGTGGTGCAGATGAAAATGATGGTGCCAAGTGATTAGCTACCTTATTCCCTAGAGGGAACATATACTTACTCTCTAATTGTCACACACAAACACACTACTCATACTTGGAACTCAAACACATAATTCATTGAATGCAACACTTTGTTATAAATATATAATTAAACACACATATGCTCTATCATTCACTCAAAATTATATACTTATTACATTAAAATAAGAAGTCTTAAACTCTTACACAATCCCTCCTAGACTTGACACATTCTCTCTACCTTTTTTTGGAAAACTCAACACTTAAACTCTATCTATTCAAAATTTAGAGCCAAATCCCTTTTCTAGTGCCTTGAATATTACTCCCATACACAATTTAATCTTCATCTAACCTCTTCATCCTCTTTTAGTGCCTCTTCACCTTCCTTATCATCTTATAAATGCTTAGGAACTAGTAATTCATCATTTTGGATGTTACTTACTTTTTGAAATTCACATGGGTGAAACCACATTAATAGTTTTGAAACTATCATGGTAGTTTGAAACCATAACTTTATGTATTATATCAATTTTGAAACCATCAAGGTAGATTTGAAACTTCCAATTGAGATTTAAAAATGACTACAATGGATTTGTCACTATGTAAAGTATTTAAACTTCTAGAGGGCATATCTTTTGCATATAGAATCTAAACGAGATGACATTTTTCTAAAGTACATAAAATTTTAAGGGGAGTGTAAATATGTAATAAAATGTAGATTTTTGTATGCCCTTAATTCTATTTTTTCTTATGTCACATAACCTTTCCATTTCATCTGTTCAATAGACACAACCACTTCTTGGATTGTATTGATGGTGGAGAAATTAAACTAACTCACTTAGAACATGTTTATTACTAAAAAGTATACTTATATGATTTACTTGATTCCACTAAAGTTTTGAATTTATATTTCTTCCTCCTTGGATCAACTTCACAATGCCAAAATTATAACTAAACCAATAAGACCACATGAACAAAGAACTATTTTTTTTGGTTGATGCAAGATTATGTGTACCCTTAGATGTACCTATATTAGACACATAATGTTTAAAATTCATGATCTAAAAATCAAAAATATAGGGTGAATGATAAAACCATTCTCTTTTCTAATTGACTTGATCATGATGTCCCATTCTAGCTTGTTAAGTACCTCTCAATTTTGTCTTTTTATTTTTTCTTCCTTTTTTATCCATTTATTGTAGCATAAATTATCATCCTCTACCTTTATCTAATTACCATTATATTTTCCTTACCCATTTATTGGTTATATTATTTCCACCACCTTTAATTTTCTCTTCTCTCTTGTAGGCTTTTTCCCATGACTATCCATCCACCACAAAAAAGATTCTTCAACACCATAGTTTCTTAATCCTTCATTAGATTTGAAACAACCACATCCATCTAATATCACCTCCTCTCTCATCTCTAATATCACACCAATGTAATAATTTAAATCATGTTTTACCTTATACTTCCTAGCTTACTTCTCAAATAACTCAACATATCTTTGAGCATCCAAAGGTATCTTATCTTTACTTACTTGTCCTCTCTCCAAGACATCCAAATTTACTTATAGGGATATCAGCATCTCCAACTTTTATTCTTCATAATCTTCACTCACTATTGCAACAACTCCTCTAAATTATGAAGACTCCATAATATTCCATCTCGCTCGGATTTATTTCAACATATCTACTAAGTCTTCTACCTCTAGTGATCTTTTTTCCATTAATATGTATTATTTTATGTGTTATATCTTCTCCATAATTCATGGTTATCTTTCATAACCTGCAAATGATTAACTCAGAGTCTCACACACCCAACCCAATAAGGAAATCCTTGATCTAATACTAAGTTATGCAGAAATGAATGAGAGGGCCAAGTGAATAGATATCTTATTCCACACCAGGGATGTACACTCACTCTCTAATGACAACACAGTCAAACACACACTATGTTGGATTCAACACCATGTTACAAGAATATGATTAGACACATATATGCTCTCTCACATTCATGCATTCATAGACTTATTAAATCATATGAAGATGTAGTTCCTCACACAGTCCATCTTGGAATTGACACATTCTCTTTTACTTTGTTCTTTGAGAACTTAACTCCTAAACTCTCTACTTTCCAAAATTTAATCCAAATCCCTTTTCTTGCACCTTTAAATCTTCCTTTGACTTACTTAACCTCTTAAATTTCCTCTTCACCTTACTTAGCATCTTAGAAATTATTAAAAACCAACAATTCATCATTTTAGGTAATTATTTTATTTTTAAAATTCATGTTGGAAAAGCTATCACTTCAAATGGTCAATTTAAAAACCAAAGTGTGGCTTCAATATTTCTATTTTATTTATACTTGAGATTTCAAAACTATTGGGGTAATTTCAAAACTACCACTTAAGCTTGAAAAACCACCATGATGGTTTTACCACTGTGTAAAGTTTCTCAGCTTATGAATTCTATAATTTTGTATATGGACTCTAAACAAGATGATTTTTTAAGTACATAATTATTTGTGGGAATCCAAATATTTGATCAAATTCAAGTTTTGGGATTTCCTTGGTTCTATGTTTTCCTCAACCCCAAATCCTATATGTTTTATCCCTTTAATAGACGTATCCATTTCTCAGATTGTATTGATGGTTTAGAAACTCAAAAATTTCATTCAGAACCATGTAGATTATTTAAATTGATCCTTATATGATATACTTTATGTGAATAAAGTCTTGGAGTGCTGATGTGAATGAAGTGTTAGAGTATTGATGCTTCACCTTGGATCAAATTCAATATGTCAAAACAACAACCAAAACCAACAAGACCTCATGAACACATAACTATTTTTTTGATTTGATGGAATATTATGTGTACACTTAGATTCTCATACATCACAAGGCAAGGTATAACCCTGAAAGGGGAAGGAAACACACAAAATAATAGTTTATGGAAACCTTTGATGAAATTGAATTGGATATGCAATATAAGAAATAATATCACCAAATAGGTGTAATATATATAAAAAAATCTCACCAAATTTATTTATTGTAAAGGGGTTATAGGTTAAGATACATTATGTTAAATCATAATGCAAAGGAACAATCTAAATCTAATATAAATATGACAAAACAATAGTAAATACAAATATGACTTATGTAAAAATGGGAGTTTAGTTCAATTTGAAACTTGACAAAGGAGGTTCATAAATAAAAACTTATATTCTAACTTCCCTATGTATTGGTAGTGAATTAAAAATTATGAAAAAAAGGTCCTATGACAGTTATGAAGATAACCCAGACAAGAGTAATGATTTGATGATGCGTAGAAAATGACTAGTATAGAAGTGGTTTGATACTAGCTAACCATTTAAAACTATTTTGATACTACTAGTCTAGTTTAAAACTATTTGTTTGTTACAAAAATGCAAAGTTTCTAGTTACAAAGAGGTTTTTATATTTTGTTCATCTATGTAGGGGAATCCAACAACAAACACACTTGTTCTGATCCCACTTGTTAGGATCTTGCTCCTCAGAAAGAGCACAATATGATTACCAAATATAAGCAATTAAACATGTGGAAATATACCAGAAGCACAAGTAACTAGAATTCAAAAATAGCACAGAATATGAGAGACAATACACTATCTTGTATTAACACTTTGTACAGAAAAGAATACAATAAAGAGCCGCCACACTCTTCCACCTTACAAAGGCTTCCCACACCTCAAGTGTACAGTAATTCTTCTTCAAAACACTCTCCTACCAAAAATGGTCCCAACACACAACTCACACACAGAATTGGTGTTCACCTCTCCAACCAGTCAGTAATAACCCTGCCAGTACACCAAGCACTCTATAGTACTTCAAGTTGATCTCCCATGAACCTGTAACCTGCAATTCAACAGACCATACTTACAATGGAAGGATCTTCCTTGCCTTCCTTTCTAGCTCATTAGTGGAACTAGGAGAAAAACACACTTTGTTCTCTTCACTAGCACACTTTACAATACATGCCAATGGGTCTATAAATAGATCCCAAAATTAAACAATAACTTAGACTCTTAGTTTACTATAATTATCCATGCAGCTCAAGGCTCGAAATAGCCTTTACATGCAAACACTCTATTCACTTAACTAACTTTTCATGCAACGAGTAGTTCTGGAACACACAGGCGATCGACGTCGAACCCTGCTTGCCTGGTGTTGCCGACGTTGGCCTACTTCCTGCCGACACCGATTGCCTTCTGCACTGATCATGACCGACGTCGGTCATACTATCGATGCCGGTGCTTATGGGTCTTCAACAACCTCCTTTTCTTTGTCTGCAACAAGTTGAAGCTTTTAGCTCCACACCCTAACAATCTCCCACTTGGAGATAAACAGCTGCAACTGTGCCTATACCTGTACACCGTCTAATTTGTTCCCTTGGCTCTATATCCCTCCTCAAGATCACTCTTGAAGACCACCCACCACAAAACCTATAGTGTAACACCTGTCATCCAAATCACCTACCACATCCACATCTACAAACCCATGTAGAAAATAACTTGAACCTGCATAGCATGTGCACCTGCTACTGGTCCCTCTAAGAATCCACTGAACTGCCCTCCAGTGCTTCTCTCCCGAATTGGCTCCAAACTTGTGACAACTCCCACTGCTTGGGAAAACTCAGGTCTAGTACATACCATGCACTTAACCTCATTATGTGAATCAAGAACCTATTTTGTGAACTGTCCAACCATCGGCGTGCTAACTGGTCTCACACAATCATCCTGAAACAAAGTCAACATGTGACCTTCCATGTCCCTAGAACACACTTATGCCAAAGAATCTTGCTGCTCCCAAATTCTCCATGACACACCCCTAAACTAGCTTTACCTTTAGTTCAGCAATACCTGTATATGTAACCCTGCAACAAGCACATCATACAGTAATAGGATAATGTAGCTAATATTATCCAACCTGGTAAAGAGAAACACAATGATCAAACCTTCATTGCCCTGTAGCTTATACAAGACCATATACCCTAGCCTACCGTCTCACATATCCATTTCCGCTCTTCTTCATCCTGAACATCCATTTGTCTCTCAGTGCTTACTTCCAGCTGGCAACTCCATGCAAAAACTCATGTTTGGTTCTCCTCCAAGGAATCACATCCTCCATCCATGCCAAGCTCCCACTGTTTCCTGGATCTACCTATTCTGCTTCTTCAATAACTTCCTGGTTCTTTACCATAAGTGAGCAACAAGTAGTGTAAAGAAGGGAAATGATGAATTTGAGGCTTACCTACCCTTTAAGTCCTCCATATAGGCGCTTGAGACTCCTTGACAGCTTGTTGTCCACCCAAAATTCATCTCAGTGACCGATGCCAGTCACATTCCAATTTGCACCCGACCGATGTCGGTTCCCTACGACTGCCTCATCACCGACATCGGTTCCCCATTGTCAACGCCAGTGTTTATCTACCCTAAGTCACCGATGTCAGTCCTTGTCTGCACATAGCTAATGCCGGTCCCTGTCTAGATGTCGACGTTGGTTTTCCTACCGACGTCGGTCTCTATGTTTTGCTTGTGAGAATTGACTTCTACCCGAGAACTCCTTTTAGATCAAACCCTTGTCCAAATCACCTTTGCTCTGCTCAAAATTCTTCTACCCCTTGTGCTGAACTCTGTCTGTCACCTTCTCCTTGAAAACCAAGGCTTTCTTGTTTTTGTCACTAACATCAGATTCCTCAAGAAACATCACCTTCTTCTTCTGTATACAAAAACCTCGATCTATGCTCTTCAGATCTGAAAGCATACCCTTTGACTCAAGAACATGCATCTCCTTATTCATGTGACCAAGCCTATTAAGCCACATCTTCAAATCTACAGCTGAAGTAGATAACCTAGAAAGAGAATCAGTAATACAAGTAGATAGATAAAGTGTACCTACTTTCTTACCTCTTGCTACAATAAGTGCACCCTTGGTAACCTTCCAAGAGTCCACTGTGAGAGTTACTGTGCAACCCTCATCACCCAAACTTCTTATAGAAATCAGATTCTGCTCCAGAACTGGGACATGCATGACCTCCTTCAACACCCATGTGTTACCTGTCTGCAGTTTCAACTTCACTTTCCCTTTGCCAACCATCTAACAAGGCTTACCATCCCCTACACAAATTTCTCCAAAGTCTCCCTAGACATACTCATGAAAAAATTCCCTATTTGGAGATGCATGAAAAGAGGCACCAAAATCTAAAACCCTAGATTCTACTTTATCCAAAGAACATACCAGAGCATCCTGTGCAACAAACTCTACAACACCTGCTTCTTCTTCATGTCTATCATGTTGATCTGCTACCAACCAACAATCTTTCTTTTCCTACTCTTTCTTTCCATATCTCCAGTAGGTTATTCTGCCATACCTGAACTTGGACCTCCTGCTATTAAACTTCTCCATTCATAGTCTACTATCTTCTGCCATTGCTCTACTCCCACTCAAATAGAAACCCCTGTGAGTAACCTGTAATCAACACATACTAACCAGATCTAATCCAACCTGTTAGTATCCCAACCAAAAGCTCTAATACCAGTTATAGGGGAATCCAAGAACAAACACACTTGTTCTGATCCCACTTGTTAAGATCTTGCTCCTCAAAAAGAGCACAATATGATTACCAAATATAAGTAATTAAACATGCGAAAATATACCAGAAACACAAGTAACTAAAATTCACAAATAGCACAGAATATGAGAGACAATACATTATCTTGTATTAACACTTTGTACAGAAAAGAATACAATAAAGAGCCACCACACTCTTCCACCTTACAAAGGCTTCCCACACCTCAAGTGTATAGTAATTCTTCTTCAAAACACTCTCCTACCAAAAACGGTCCCAACACACAACTCACACATAGAATTGGTGTTCACCTCTCCAACCAGTCAGTAATAACCCTGCCAGTACACCAAGCACTCTATAGTACTTCAAGTTGATCTCCCATGAACCTGCAACCTGCAATTCAACAGACCATACTTATAATGGAAGGATCTTCCTTGCCTTCCTTTCTAGCTCATTAGTGGAACTAGGAGAAAAACACACTTTGTTCTCTTCACTAGCACACTTTACAATACATGCCAATGGATCTATAAATAGATCTCAGACTTAAACAATAACTTAGACTTTTAGTTTACTATAATTATCCACGCAGCTCAAGGCTCGAAATAGCCTTTACATACAAACACTCCGTTCACTTAACTAACTGTTCATGCAATGAGCAGTTCTGGAACACACAGGCGACCGATGTCGGTCCCTGTTTGCCTGGTGTTGCCGACGTCGACTGACTTCCTGCTGACGTCGGTTGCCTTCTACACTGATCATGACCGACGTCGGTCATACTGTCGACGCCGGTGCTTATGGGTCTTCAGCAACCTCCTTTTCTTTGTCTGCAACAAGTTGAAGCTTTTAGCTCCACACCCTAACAATCTACTTGTGTTGAAAAAAAAACATCTCTATTTCTCAAAATACCTACAATCTCCTCAAATCACTTTTTATTTCTATGAAAAATGTCAGATCCTTTTGAAATTTTTAGATCAACTTCATCTATGTCTTCTGATTAAAAACCACTATAAGATTTTCAAATTGATACACAGAACTTATATAATTACTTATCCTTTCTCTCAGCCCTTCTAAGCTCCAAAATACCTTGAAAGAGAATAAAATATATAAGTAGTCATTGGAGAGGGATTTCCCCAATTAGATTCTCAATTGTAGACAATTTAATGATCATCACTCATATTGTCCAACAAATAATGAAGTGTAATGTTGAGATCTTGACCCTTATCCTTATGTATGAGATGTAATAAAATAGTAGATTTTATATGTTCTTTCACTATTTATCCTTTGTATCTCTCTTGCACAAATGAACTCCTAGGCATATTTATTTATAAAAAATATTTTGAACTTATATTAGGCACTATACATACCTAGGCTAACTTCTACAATGCAAGGGCCTAAAAAAGAGGGAAATGGGGAGTGCATTTATTGTACTTGACTTAAAGGAGGCTAAATCCTAAGTTAAATTATGGTTATGCTGATAATAGAAAGTAAATTTTAAAATTATATGAGATGAACTATAATATATTCAATAGAAGAGGAACTTTTCCACATGGAAATTAATAAAAAGGCCCATAACGCCCAATTAAATCCAAATGTGTAAGATAATCTCAAAAATATTATATATTATAATTCAACACTAATAAATATCATAGGATAATTTTTAGGTATCTACATTTAGAACATGAAGGACTTTAAAGCCACAAGATATACAATGCCTCATAGTAAAAATTAGTTATTATATTTAATATATATTTTAAAATTCCATCTAGATAATTCTTTTATAATAATTGATTTACAATAGTTAATAAATATTATAAATTATGAACACCATAATGTTGGAACACAACTATCTACTAAGAGGGGGTGAATCAGTAGATTGACTAATTTAGTCCTTTTTAAAAACTTTTAATGCAAACTAAAATATATATGCAGAGATCACATACACAAAAATATGCATAACACTAGATATACTGTGGAAAACCCAATATGGGAAAAACCACCATGAGAATAGCTGTTAGAAACTATTGTTCTAATCCAACCTCACACTAAAGAACCTCACTGGTTACTATTTTTAAGGGTACTGAACCTAAGAGACACCAATCCCCTAATTTATAAGCACCTACTCTAAGGAAGCACCAACTCCCTAACTGAGCACCAACTCAGCTTATCTGATGGCACCCACCAATCAGGTCTATATTATGGAGCTACAACTCCATATTAAAATATTGATTCATAAATGAATCCAATTCAATTCTTTTTTACAAATCTGGTCTGTAATTGTTCATGCTTTTCACATCTATTTCTTGTCTTCTCTTCCACTCTGCCCCTATGTTTTGTGTCTCTATATTTCTGTTATTTGACACAATTCAATAACACTAGTTATAAGATCAATCGCACATTTGTCATCTGAATAAAATTACTTATATTTCATCAATAAAATAATTAATAAATCATTTTTATAAGATATATTAGTTTTATGGGAAGGCACTATCTTGTCAATTAATAAAAGAGTATATTCTATTGATTGTTTATACATTAACACAAATAAATGTTAAAAACTATTAAATATAAAAACAATTTAATCATTAACTATCTCAATATTCGGATAAAATAATATTTTTCCTATTATACATGAATAATTTCAAATTGAAAGGATTAGTAATTACATCAAAATGAAGATTGTAGAAACATAGACCCAAAACTAATGTATGACATCATATGGTGCAATGAATATAATAAATATTATGATAATAAAAAAAATTGAATAAACTTTGTGATAGGGAAGAAAACATTTCATGTTATCATAGAGAAATGATGTGATGTCTTTGGTGATTTTTAAATCATTAAATCTTATTCATTATAACTGCCCAATTTTCCAATGCATCTCCAAATGTAATATTATAGGGCCACATAGTATGCCTAAAATCAAAAGTAAATTTTCTGACAATCTATGAATCTTTGTTAAATAGAGGTCATGATTGTGGTTGCGCCCCCAAAATTGATAGAGATTACTTTCCAATGCATGTAACTATTATTGTGCATTCCATTTTTGAAGTATATTATCCTCAATAATGTCTATTGTGTCACTTTTCCAACTGTATAACCCATGACTCTCTCTAGTAAACTTGGTTCGAAGTGAGGTTGACCTTCAAAGGTGTAAGTTTCAAATTGTTGACCTTTAATTAGCAAGGCACTCAGCGGATGTAAATAAGTTTATTAGATGCACACAAAAATGTAATGGTGGTTAACACATAAGTTAAAAGAATGATTTTTACAAATAATTATCAATCGCATAATTGTCATCCAAATAAAATTGCCTATATTTCATCAATAAAATAAATAATAACTCACCTTTAGAAGATATATTAGTTTTATGGGAAGGCACTATCTTGTCAATTAATGAAAGAGCATATTCTATTGATTGTTTATGCATTAACACAAATAAATGTTCAAAAATATTAAATATAAAAATGATTTAACCGTTAACTACTTCAACATTCGGACAAAATAGTATTTTTCCTAATATATGTGAATAATTTCAAATTGAGAGGAATAATAATTACATCGAAATGAAGATTCTAAAACCCATACATCCAAAATTGATGCATGACATCATGTGGTGCAATCGAATATAATAAATATTATCATAATTAAAGGAAAATTCGAATAAACAATGTGATAGGGAAGAACACATTTCGCATTAACGTAGAGAAATGATGTCTTTGGTGATTTTCAAATCATAAGATCTTGTTCATTATAAGTGCCCAATTTTCCAAGGTATCTCCAAATGTAATAATATAGGACCACATAATATGCCTAAAATCAAAAGTAAATTTTTTTGTCACAACTAATTTATGTGAATTATTAAATTATTTAATTAAGTAATTAGAATTATTAAATTATTGAATAGTTATAAGGGTGGTTGTAGAGTATAATTGTGTGAACCGTTAACAAAAATAGTCAATTTTATATTTGATATTTTAAATCGTTATTGATCAGTTTTTTTTCTCTATAAAAATGATTGAAAAAATACAATTTCTTACACATTTGTGAAGTTTGAAACCAATTTATTTCCTTTTTTAAAAAAAATTGAAATTGATATACTAATACAACTAAATTGAATCCATCTATCATCAATCAATAAAAATATTTCAAAAAAAATAATAAAATTTATTAATCAATATAAAATAAATTTAAACTAAATATTTCAATATTAATACATCTTAACTTTATTTTGTCAAAATCCCAATATCAGTTGGCAATATGTGAACCTTTGTCAAACTAAATGATTGAAATTCCAATAGTTAGGTGGCAAGGATTTGAATATATATCAAATATGCACTTTTACATATCTACTAAGGGTTGTGAAGGTCCATATTTCAATTATGGAGAGAGCATTATTGTTGAAAAGATTTAATATTCCTTCAACCCCTAGGCTCATATGTTGAATTTTTAGGTTAAAGAAATATTATAAAGTCGTACTTGTGACCAACTCCACCTAACTTTAACGCTCATTACTCAATAGACATTGGCTCTTGCTTATAATTTACATTAATACCAACCCCACGTGCGCTTATATAAATATATATAAATAAAAACCACTTAAAAAAGAGCTATGTAGTGGTTATCTAGAAGCTACAATGATTATTAATATCTGTCCGGAGTTATAACAATTATTTTGACCGATTTTTATTAACAATCAATAAAAATTAACTATTAGTAAGGCCCAAAAGTATTTGGGAATGTTTGTTGGAAAGTATTAATAGTTTATGCATTTTTTAATTGTCACTAAACAGTGAATATTGTATGATTTGCAATCAATAAAATGATTTTATTTTTTAGAATTTTTAACAACATTGTAAACATAGTTCATATTTATCGTAATTCTAATTTTTTTTGGTCATGGAATAGGTACTTATATCGCAATTCGGTATTTATTCGAGTCGTTTTGATAAGTATGGATGTATAAAGAAGTAATAGAAATGGGGTTCACGAAATGTTGGAATATATTTATGGAATGTGAAAATTGTGTGATTGTGTGTTTTATAAGGTTTAAGGGTTGGTTCGATCTTGTAGATTGATGGTCATTTTTTTGTTGATAGTAGATTGATTTTTCGCTGATGGTTTTGATGTTGGTGTTTTATTAGTTCACGATTTGTTTAGTCTATTGGATATTTTGTTAGTTACTTTTTATTATGGTCTTTCTAGTTAGTTGTTTTTAGCGTTGTATCAAGTTGTGGAGCCCCTTCAAAATTATCATCTTTGCCTATATCAAAAAAAATTAAAATGTAGAATAAAATATTGAATATTGTTGTCATGTTTAAATAAAAATATTGAGATAATATGTGCACAAATACAATCGATTAAATAAGATATGAAGATCTATAAAACAAGGGTCGTGTAATGGTTAGTCCCTACTTTTAAATTGAAAATTGTTTATAGTTGAGTATTTGTCCATAAACATAAGAACTGCAATGTGGTTAGTCTTACCACTAAATTTTATATATTGAATTGTATATAATTGAATTATTTAAATCTAGTTTGTGAATATATATTTAATAAGCAGACAACGTGATTAAGTTGCCTAATATTGATAGTATTTATTTGTAATTGAACATAAAATTAGTGTTATATTCATATGTAAATTAAATTATGAATATTGATATTTTAGAGAATTTATTTAATAAAATTTGTAACATTATTATCATTAAAAATTTTAAAATATAAATTAATAATTATTTTCATTAACATATAATTGTTGAAATTTAAAATTTAAAATTTAAATTAATGAGTTATTTTTATTATATTATAGAGAATTAAATTATTTAAATTAATAATTTTATTTTGAAATTAGATTTATATTAAAAATTAAACTAATTATTGAAAAGTATAAGAGGAAGAAAATATTGAGTGATTTACATAATAATGAGTTGTTCAATTTTAAATTAATTTTTATAGGCATAAAATGTGGAGTATTTAATGTTAAATTATTATAGGGGATACGTGTTAATGTTGCATTTAATCTAGAATAATATACTTGAAGAAGTTTCTCTGGAGGGGGACAGAAGATAGGTTCAAGTTTCCCCTTATCTCTTGGGAAAAAGCATGCTTGCATAAAGGGAAAGGGGGCTTGGGTCTCAAGAGGGTGAAATCAATGAACCAAGCTCTATTGGCCAAACAAGATTGGAAGGTGTTGAAGGAAGACAACCAATGAATGAGAATTATTAAAGTCAAGTATTTGAATTTTTAGGAGGGTTATTGTTTCCTTGCAGAAGAAGGAACTAACAATGGGTTAGCTTTTTGGAAGGCCAATTATAAAGGAAAGGATCTCCTTAAAAGAGGATTAAAATGGAAAATAGGAAGAGGAAACAAAGTGGATTTTTGGTATGACCTTTGGATTAATCAATTTTTGCTAGGCTCCTCTCAAGTTTCAGCGAGACTTAAAGGTCATTTCAAGGAGGTAGTTGGCCAGTAAGTACATGAATACTAACAGGTTGTTAATGGCAGCAAAAAGTGGAAGATCTTGCACAAAGAAGGAATGAATCAACAAGAAATTCTTTTTTTCCAAGAGCTAAACAACCAACTTTAGATTACTCACATTAGTAGATTCCTCAAAGATGATAAACTTATCTGGAAGGCAAATCCCAGTGGTGTATTCTTGGTCAAATCAGGTTATCAATTATTACAAGACCAAGAAGGATTGGAGGAAAATTGGAATATCTTGTGGATAAAAAATTTGACTTCCAAAATTAATGTTTTCTATTGGATGGTTGCCCAAAATAAAATGCTCACAAGGGATAACTTAATGAAAAGGGGTATCTCTATTCCTAAGAGGTGTGTTCTTTGTAAAAAAGAGGCTAAATCTTCAAATCATCTCTTCCTTTTCTATCCTTTTGCCTCTTCTTTTCTTCAGTCTTTTCTTATTTTATCTAATTCCTCTTAGGTCTTCCTGAATTCTATACAAGACTTGATCTATCAATGGAAGGCCCCTCAAGATTACATGCCCTTGAGTTTTTGGTAGGATTTAGCTCTCTCCCATATTTTTTGGGGAATTTGGAAGTCCAATAATTTGGCTATCTTTGACAACTTTAATCCCTACCCCAATTTCACTTTTAAGAGGATAATGGCATCTATTAAGGAGAATTGGTCATCATTTACTTCTTCTTTTTGTGACCCCCCTTCCCTTCACCTTTCTTAGGGTCTTCAATCTTTGAAACTAGTGATCCCTGCTCAAGCTCAAAAGAAGACTATTGATAGATCATTGATAAAGTGGATTTACCCTCTGAATTTATGGTACAAGCTAAATTTTGAAGGAGTAGTGAAAGGGAATCCTAGTCTAATGGGAAGTGGTGGGGTAATTTAGGATTCTAATGGTAATCTTTTGGTAATATATGCAGGTCCTCTAGAGATTCAAACTAAACACATGGTAGAATCCTTAACATCTTGGTGGGGGATCGAGTTGGCTGCTAAGATGGGAGTGGAGAACTTTCAGGTAGAAGGGGATTCACTTAATATTATTAAATTCCTAAAAGGTACCTCCCAACCTTCCTAGTTGATTGCTAGCATAATGGAGGATGCCAAATCCCTTCTTTCATTGTTCAAAGGATTATCTATTGGTCATGTCTATAGGCAAGGCAATCAGAGTGCTGACAAGATGGCTAATATAGGGGTTACGTGGAGCTCCCTTAGGCATTGGTATGGTGATGTGAACATCCCTAATGATGTCATGTCTATCATTCAATATGATAAATCCCATTCTAATGTGTAAATTAATGATTATTATTATTGATAATCTAAGGTGCATGGGAATAGTCACAAAGTCACGTGTTTCATAATCATGATCTTTTCACATCTTAAGGCTATACATGAGTAGAAAGGCTTGGTTTTAATAGTTATTATTACAAGGAAAATTTCAAATAAGGGATTTTTAGACTCGATAGCTACTTGTTCTTTTTGCATAATTGTAGTGAAGATAATAAGTTTAACATGGGTGGCGATTGTGATAGAGTAGAACCAATTTATTACACAGAGGTCAAAGAGGACCCCTATGTTTGGAAGAAAATGAAGGGAGGTATATCAAATTTTATGAGGAGGATAGTAGGACATGATGTGGTAATCTTTTAATGATTTTTCTCAAGGATAGGCTAAGAGAGAAGTCAGGATATGCAACCTTAAAATCACCATATCTAAAGAAATAATTAGAGAAGTCACAGACAGGTATGGTTTGTAATAGGGTTAAAGATTTTAAAGATAAAAAAAGAAAAGAGTAGTTGTTTAATATTTTTACATTTCTGAAAAGAAAAAACCTAAGTCTTCTAAACATAAGTGTTTCTCTGGGTCAACTTGCCAAGAAAATGGCCTGATGTCTGTTTACATATTATGAAATATATAACCATCAAGGGCAAGCACACTGTCATCTTCTCCCACCATTTTATATTTCTCAACCACTTTAGAGGTCATCCCATTAGCATCCTTTTCTTCTTGTTGAAGTCTATTGAGATTTTTATTAACTTCAAGATTAATCCATCGGCTGAAATTATCCATCAGGGACTTATTCTATTAATTATTAAAAGGGGGAAACCACTTTGGAGTAAAGCTATTTCAGAGGCTATCCATATCCAAAGTGACTAGGATGATTTTGCTAAGGTCAATGAGGATTTCTTGAGATCAAGAGAGGGGAAGTCATAGGAGTTATGTGAAGAAAATGCTTCAGGCAATTTACTTTTTAGGGATAGTCAGAAGGGAAATCTTGTGTATGTTGACCCTATTTCTAGTTTGGGTCATTTTTATTTTAAGTACAATTTGTCTAATAAAATTGAACAATCCTTGTAAAATTTCCAAACTAAGGTCATTGTTTTGAGGTTGTTGAGCTCTAAAATATCAAAAAAAGTTGATAAGCTGAAAGCATTGTTATCCCTGAAGGATTTCTTCTTGTGGAAGGGAGATAATTAGAAAGAGAGAGATGAGAATGTGGGACTATCCCCACATAATAAAAATAATAATTATAACTAGAGTAGAGGAGGAGAAGTGAAAAGGAGGAATACAGGTCAGGAAAAGGCAGAAGCTAAAACTATAGGGATTAAGAGGAAGAAGGAAATTGCATACTCTCTACAAGCATTAGTAATCGAATCGAGGGCAAGGAAAATCACAAAGAAAACTACTATAACCAAAAATATATTTCTTTACTTATAGTTTGACGACTTGGACTCATAACTTCCTAGTTTATGGTTTTCTATTGTCTTTTTTTGCATATTCTTGGTAGATGGCTTGTTTGTGGTTGTAGTTTGTTGTTAGTTGGTTGAGTCTTGGACTCTATTTAGGGTTTTTGTCCTATATTCTATAGTTTTATATCTTTTGATTTATATTTGAATTTGGAATGGGTCCCTTAACCCATTTGTTTACCCTATCTAATAAAAAAATACCTTCGAAATATTCTAAAATTAATATGTTAAATTATAGGCAAATTTTTATTTTTTTATTAGATTGGTTAAAATCGAGTAAAGGGGACCCATTCACGTATGAAAGATACTAAGAGATAGACATGAATAATCAAAAAAAAGAGAGGGTCAAGAATAAACTTGAAAAAAAAATACCCACCCACTAAAAAGACACTAAACTTCAGCGAAAATCCCAGAAAAATAAAAGAAGGCAGAGAAAAAATTGGCTAGTCAAATTTAGAATAAATGACCAGTTTCTTAGCCATTGAGCTTTCCATTTTGATGTTATATTTCACTCTGGTATGGTTTATTATTTACTATTCCTTTCCATCACCCTTCCTCTTGCATTTTAGGTGGTGGAAACCTTGGCTCCTTCCTTCTCCTGCTCGAGCTCCCTGCTATCTTTCACCTCTTCACTCTGAGTGATAATGTTGACTTATGGGGTGAGCCCCTTAGTACCAATAGGATATTTTTCAATTTATGTATCTATTATTTTAATACCTAGCATCACTTTGAGATTATCAAATTCCTCTATGATCTTACTATAGAGCATTTTCTGCATTGTAATCTTAGTAAACAACTTGTCCATTGAATGCTCAATAACATCCTTGTTCCTGAGATTTGGAATCCCCTTACCCCTATTGGAGATAGGGAACACATGAATAGGGATTCCCCTATTAATACCTCTCAACTTAGAGTCCCCTTGGGAGGACTCACCTCTAGCTCCCTCAAATTTTTCCCTACCATCTTTTTCAATGTCAGAGTCGATAAAAAAGTCCTCATCCTTGTCCAAATACTCCTACTCACTAGTAATATTGATCACCTCCAAGATTATTTTAGACCAAAAAGGTTCCCCTCTCTTAACCAAAATAATAATCAAGCTTTGATGGATGATATCCACTGAAGGTTTGCATTTTAAGTTCATCATCATGGCTTCCAGTGATTTTAAAAGAAAAATGAGAGATTGATGGTGTGCCCTTTGAAATGATTGAGTAAGAGGAAGTGGTGGGAGAATAACACCATGTGTTTACCTTCTAAATTAATATACCACATGATTTTTAAATAAACATCAGGCTACTTCCTCGGCAATTCAATGCTCATGAACCCTTTTTGGGACCTTGTTTTGAGTTTTTTCTTTTCCTTGCTAAAAAAGATATTAATGAGCTCTTCCTTTCTCTTCTTATCCTTAAATGCTTTGAAACCAAAATATTTTATGCCAATTATATCTTCAATAATCTCTTTTATTATCAATATTCTCATTTCATGCATATGAACTTCCCTATCTTTCCATCCTCTGGTGAAGTCCTTGGATAGTCTTGTATCATGGCCAACCAGTCACTCCATGAAGGTTACCAAGCCACCTTTAACCATTTTATGCCAAACATACTCATCCACTTTAATATTCTCACAAGATATGGGCTCAAATTGATCATAATCAACACCCATGGTTTGTTTTTATAAGCTTCTACCATAGGTTTCCCAATACAAGCCCTTAAAAATACAATGCATGTTGGAATTGGGGGTAAATAATTTAATATTGTAGAATCCCAAGTTGGGATGAGCATGAAAAATCATAAGAGAGGATCAGATAATGATCTCCTTTCATGTCTTTACATATATTCCCTTAAACTAGATTAAATTCATCATTAAAGGGGTCATCATTTCTTTGTGTGGGTTACCCTCTATCTAAAGCAATTAAGGGAATGATGTCAGCGGGGAGGCTAGTACCATGCTAACTAAGGAAGGAGCTATAATATACCCTGATGTTAGCCATATTATCAGTGCTTTTGTTCCTTTCTCTATACACATGCACCAGTGACACCCCTTTGAAGTGATACATCAAGTTTTTAACATCATTTATAATCCCTAAAATGTTTCACGATGAGTGAGCTAGACCTTTTAGGAAATTTATGATGTTCATGAAATCACCCTCAATTTGAAAAAACTCCATGCTTAACTTGATAGTGAGGTTGATACCCCAAAATTTTACTTAGGATTTTATAACATGGTTTATTTGGGTCCTCAAGGGACCCATTTAGGCAGCCCTAATATTCCTAAAAGAATCCCTAATGACACCTCCTACTCTCGCTAGACCCAGGTTACCTTTTGTAGCCTCATCAAAATTTAGTTTAAGCTAACTATGTGAGCGATGAGACCACTTGACATTATATTTGTCTACACCCTGTTTATGAGATGTACCTAGGAGAACAAGATTTAGGTGATCGAGAATCTAGGAGTAAAGAGGGGAATTAAGCTTATCAAAAGAGGAAGAAAAGGACATCCAGTTATCTTTCACAAATGCCATGGTTCTCTTAAAGGTTGAGGATGGGGAGGGCCTATGGTTATCAAATATTATTGAGTTTCTAGATAACCAAACTCCCTAAAAAATATGGGGAAGGTCCAAGTTCCACTAGAATTTCAAAGGGGGGAATCCCAAGGTGGCTTCCATTGGGTGATTAGATCCCTCATGCTGCCTAGGGTGACCCAAGAGAAGTTGGAAGGCTAAAAAAAAGAGAAATAAATGGATGAAAAAAAAGGACAAGAGGAAAATATGCTCAATGGATTCAGCCTCCTTTTTGCAGAACACACACCAATTAGGAATAGGGATTCCCCTCCTCATCATATTATCCACCATGAGCATCTTGTTTTGTGCAATCAACTAGAAGCAGACATTAATTTTAGGGATGAGATTTTTAATCCATAAGATATTCTAGTTATCCTCAAACTCCTCCTAATCCCAAAGAGAAAGATAGCTAGATTTGTGTCAAATGGTGGAGCCTGATCTTATTATAATGCTTGGTTCCTGATAGGGGGTGTGGGGGGTAACGCCCCTCCACTACGGTCATCGTGGGGGTCTAGGGGGTGGTGACCTATTTTGGATCCCCCCTAGTGGGGGCTTTGGGGAAGCACCCCAAAATAAAAATTTTGTTAAAAATGCACTATAAATATTGTAATTTCATAGTAAATCTAGACCGTTCACTATTAGGTTGTAAATCTAATAGTAGAAATTATGTTTGTGTATTTATACCCTATATGTAACCCTCCTTTTGATATGAGGGTATTATAATTATGATAACACATTGTATGTGAGTGAAGAGGATATTGTAATGGTTGTATTACAAGTTTTTCCCTTCATTTGTTGGACTAAATAATAAGAAGGATTGGTTATTTCTATGTGGACATAGCCTATATTGGGTGAACTATGTTAAATCTATGTATTTATTGTGTTATGTTTTTTGAATTTTATTTTCATCTTTAATTCATTAATATTTCTTTATATTATGCATTCTTAACAATTGGTATCAGAGCTGAAGGTTTGTGTGGCAGATAAACTCACAAAAAAAGAGGGTTTCTGGTTCAAGTAGGAGTAATAGTGGAAGAATGCAAGTTTAAGTCAAAAAATTTAGCAACCAAAACTAATATCTATGAAAGATGAAAATGGAGGACTATCTATATCAAAAGGATATTTTCCTACCATTGTGTGGAATAGAAAAGAAGCTTATGAGTATGAAGGATGAAGATTGGGAGGTTCTTGATAGAAAGGCACTAAGAACAATATGATTGTGCCTGACAGCATCAATGGCCTTCAATATTTCAAAAGAAAACACAATAGTGGATGTGATGAAGGAATTCAATAGAGTGTACAAAAAACTCTCAACCTCTAAAAAGGTATTTTCTATGAAGCATTTATTTAATCTATAAATGTCAGAAGGTGGGTTTGTTACTGATCATTTAAATGAATTTAACATAGTCACAAATTAGTTAAGATCTATAGGAGTAAATTATGATGATGAGGTTAGGGCTCTTTTGAATTTGTGCTCATTGTTAGAAAGCTAAAATGGCTTAGTCATGGTTATTTGTAATTTTATCTCCAGTTCAAATACTTTAAAGTTTGATGATGTTATGGGTCTTATTCTTAGTGAGGAAATGTGATAGAAAAGCACGGGTGAGACATCAAGTAATGTTTTGACTATGGATAATAGGGAAAGACAAAAGGATAGAGGAAAGGGCTCAGATAATCATGGTAAGTCTAAGAAGGTTATATCCAAATCTAGAGTAACATTGGTGTGTTGAATATGTGGGAAGAAAGGACACTTGAAGAAAGATTATTGGTTTCAAAAAAGAAAACATGGGGATGGACAACAAGATAAAAGTCAAGAAGCAAATGTAGCAAGTGATGTGTTACAAGATGATTTAATCCTTTATTTAGATAATATTAATGATTCTTAGGTATTAGATTTAGGGGCTTCGTTTCATGCTACACCCCATAAAAAATATTTTCAAGACTATGTTCAAGGTGATTTTGGATAGGTTTATTTGGGTGATGGTGAACCCTATAAAAGTGTAGGAAAGGGTAAGATATAGATAAAATTATAAAATAGAAACAAATAACTGTTGAAAGAGGTAAGGCATGTTCCTGAGTTGAGAAGAAATCTAATTTCAGCAGGGTAGTTGGGAAGTGAAGGTTGCATAGTTACATTTGCAAAAAAATTGTGGAAGGTCACTAAAGGATCACTGGTAATAGAAAGAAGAGAGAAAGTAGGTATATTATATTTATCTAATGGTAATTTTGACTCTTTTATTGCTTTAGCTTCTAAAAAAGCATATACAAAATTATGGCACCATAGTCTTGGGCACATGAGTGAGAAGGGGATGCAAGTTATCCACTCAAAGAATTTGTTTCTAGATTTGAAGAATGTGGATTTGGAATTCTATGAGTATTGTGTGTACAAAAAATAGAAGAGAGTCAAACTTCTTAGATTTAGGAAGATAAAGAAGGATGAAAAGTTAGAGCTTGTGCATAGAGATGTATGGAGACCAGCTCAGGCATCATCCCTTAGTGGCTCTTATTATTGTGTTACTTTTATTAATGATGCAACTATAAAAACTTGGGTTTAATGCATATGAAAAAAATCTAATGTTTTTGATACTTTTAAGAAATGGAAAGCTTTCATTGAGAATGAGAGGGGAAATAAGTTGAAGTGTGTCAGATTAGACAATGGAAGTGAATATTACAGCAAGGAATTTGATAATTATTATTCATCACATGGGATTCATAGAGAGAAGATGGTTCCAAGAACACCAAAACAAAATGGTGTGTCGAAAAGGATGAATAGGACAATCATGGAGTGTGCAAGGAGCATGAGATTACATGCAAGGTTACCCTTATAGTTTTGGGTAGATGTTGTGGATATTATTATTTACTTAATAAATAGAAGGCCTTCAAGTCTGTTGGATGGTGGAATTCTAGAAGAACCATGGATAAGTAAAAAGGTAGATTATTCTTTCTTAAAGACTTTCAGCTATGAAACATTTTTTCATATTGATAAAGAAAATAAAACCAAGCTTGAAGCAAAATCCAAGAAATGTAATTTTATTGTATGTGGATTAATGATTTTGGTTACCATTTATAGGATTTTGAAAGTCGTAAAATCATTAGGAGTAGAGATGTGATCTTTAATGAGAAGGTCATGTATAGAGATCAGTTGCAAGAAAAGAAACAAGAAAAGCTAAATACAAAATATGCAGTACTTGATGAAATCACAAGAAATGAAATTCCAAAAGTGCCATAAAATTAGAATGTGCAAAAAATACAAGTACCTCAAACTCTTGGAAGTGTAGTTAGAAGATCTACTAAAGTAGAATCCTTGAACGATACTCTCCTTCACTTTATTATTTATTATTGACTGATGGTGGTGAGCCAGAAAGCTATGAAGAAGCAATGCAAGTAGAAACCAGAAAGAAGTGGGAGCAATGCATGAAAGAGGAGATGGATTCCTTAGTACATAACCAAACTTGGGATTTGGTTTAGTTGCTTGTAGGTAAAATAACATTGCAAAATAAATGGGTTTATAGGCTGAAGGAAGAAGATTGAGGCAAAAAGAGGTACAAGGCCAGACTTATTGTAAATGGGTTTGCACAAAACAAAGGTATTGATTTTGATGCAATATTTTCTCCAATTGAAAAAATGACTTCCATAAGAACTACTTTAAGTTTGGTAGCAGTAGAAGATTTGCACCTTGAATAGTTAGATGTGAATATTGCTTTCCTTCATGATGATTTGGATGAGGACATATATATGGAGCAGCCACATGGATACGAAGTAAAAGGTAAAGAGAAAATGGTGTGCAGGTTGAAGAAGAGTTTGTATGGTCTAAAGCAAGTTCCAAGTAAGTGGTATTTTTAATTTGACATGTTTATGATAGAATAAGGTTATAGTAGATGTCATTCTTACCACTGTGTCTATTTTAATAGATTAGATAATGATAGATATATTATAGTATTATTATATGTAGATGGCATGCTTGTTGTATGGTCTAACATGAAGGATATAAATGATCTCAAAAGAAGATTAGAAAATTCATTTACAATGAAGGATTTGGGTGCTACAAAGCAAATCATTGGTATGAGAATAACAAGAAACAAGAAAAATAAAAAATTGGCATTGTCTCAATAAGAGTACATAAATAAGGTGTTAGTCATGTTCAATATGCAAGATATAAAACTTGTAAGTATACCTTTGGGAGGGCGCTTCAAAATAAGAAAGGAACAGTGTCCTAAAATGTAGAAAGAAATCAATTACATTTCTAAAGTTCCATATGCTTCATTATTTGGAAGTTTAATGTATGCTATGGTGTGCATGAGACTATATATTGCTCATGTAGTGGGAGTTATTAGCAGGTTTATGAATAATCTAAGAAATGAGCATTAGGATGCAGTCAAGTGGATTCTCAGGTACTCAAGAGGGACCACTGATAGATGATTATGTTATGAAGGTTTAGATGTTACCTTATAGGGATATGTTGATGCTAACATGGATAGAGATTTAGATGGTAGGAGGAACACCATAGGTTATGTTTTCACTATTGGTGATACAACAGTTAGTTGGATTTCAAAATTACAAAAGATATTTACTTTGTTAACTACAAAGGTAGAGTATGTTGTAGCTACAGAAGATAGCAAGGAGATGATATGGATGCAATGATTCATGGAAGAGTTGAGGCATAAGCAAGAATATTATAAGTTGTACAGTGATAGCTAGAGTGTGATTCATTTAGCAAATAACTTGACATTCCACTTAAGAACCAAACATATACAAGTCAGGTATCACTTCATTTGTTTAGTTTTGGAGGATGGTCAACTAAATTTATAAAAGATCCATACAAGTCAAAATATTGCAGATATGCTAAAAAAAGTAGTCACAAAGGAGAAGCTAGAGAGTTGTTCAACTTTAAAAGGTCTTCAGAGATAACAAGGAAGATGAGAAACATGTCAAGGTTAAAGTTCAAAGAAAATTCCAAGGAAGAGTTGTAGTGGTGGAGTTGCAATAGTCAGTATCCAAGTGAGATATTGTTAGATGGTGAAGCTTGATCTTATTATAATGTCTGGTTCTTGACAAGGGGGTGTGTGGGGGAAATTTCCCCCTCCCTATGGTCATCATGGGGGTGGGGGCTTGGAGACAATGCCCCTGAAGCAAAATTTTGTTAAAATTACACCATAAAATATTGTATTTTCATAGTAAATCTAGACCATTCACTATTTTATATGATGGTATTGTAATTATAGTGGCACACTATATGTGAGTGAAAAGAATATTGCAATGGTTATATTATAAGGTTTTCCCTTCATTTGTTAAACTAAATAATAAGAAAGATTGGTTATTTTTGTGTGGATGTATCCCATATTGGGTAAACCACATCAAATCTATGTCTCTATTGTGTTATGTTTTTTTGCATTTTAATTCATCTTTAATTCATTAATATTGCTATGTGTTTTGTCTTCCTAATAATTTGATTGAGCAGAGGCCGATGGGGTCAAATTTCTAGATAATGTCATCCTCTTTCAGGAAGATGTTGATGTGAGTGTTCTGGAGGGTTGAATTTAATTATTGGAGGAGAATTTGGTTCTGATTTTCATCTTCTTTATGAAAATATTTCCATCTTTTTCTTCCTTCTAAAACCTTCCAATAATAACAAACCTTGTGGCCAATGGTATCCCTGAAGAAATTGACCAGCTCCAAGTCTTGGAGGGAGAATGCCAAAGGGGATTGAATCCAGGAATCTTTCCAGAAGTCAAATTTAGTTCTTTTACCTATGTTCCATTTAAGACCTTTTTTGAGGATATCATTTCCTACTCGCAGCACACACCAAAATGTTAAACCATTACCTAGACCTTCATCAGTGAGCAAGAATTGACCTTCCCTAGAATTTAGACATTTCACCCTGATAATTTTAGTCTAAAATTTGTATTATAATTATTAATGTAATATATATTTTATGTATTTTCATTGGTTGAAGTAAAAAAAATTAATTGAAAAGTAAAAGATATAATATCCTGGCGTGGCAGAGACTAATAACAATTAAAAAACTACTATTTTTAGATGTTGTAATTGTGACAATATATTTCTATAATCAAATGATTATATACACATAATCAAATTATTTAGACTTTATGTTAATAATTAGACAAGTTTACAAATATATGTAACTCAAAATGTTTTGCAAGTGAGTAATGTATTTAAATCAAATAATTAATATATATCTTTGTTGATTAGATTAGTATAAGTACTTAGCAATAAGTTAGGATAAGATTATATAATGGCAAAGATAGGGATTATATATATGTTACTTTATAAATAGTAAAATATCATTATAAATATTCTTATATCAACTAATAATGTGTGTAAATATAAGTTGCGTAATATATGTAATTAATATATGTGGTAAGCTTTATTTTTGTTGGTTGGTTGGGAGGTTTTTTTTTGTTAGTGTTGTGGGTTAGTTGAAAAATGGTATTATCACTATGAATTTCCATTGGTCAAGGTGGTAGCTTTTCAATATTATTTCTCTTCTTGTATGAATCAGGCCCCTTCTCTTGTGTGTGTGTGTGTGTGTGTGTGTGTGTGTGTGTGTGTGTGTGTGTGTGTGTGTGTGTGTGTGTGTGTGTGAATATATGTATATATATCATAATGTAGACACTTAATTTTAGTTTGAGAATAATTTTAGATTCATTTTGCTTTAATTTAGGGATCTAAAATTACCCCTGGACCAAAATTAAGTGTCTACAATGTGTGTGTGTGTGTGTGTGTGTGTGTGTGTGTGTGTGTGTGTCCCTAAACTAATGCAAAATGACTCTAAAATTACCTCTAGACCAAAATTAAGTGTCTAAAATATGAAATATATATATATATATAACCCTAAACTAATGAAAAATGAATCTAAAATTACCCCCACACAAAATTAAGTGTCTAATATATATATATATATATATATATATATATATATATAGTCTGGGGGTAATTTTAGTTTCATTTTGCATTAGTTTAGGGTTATATATATATATATATATATATATATATATATATATATATATATATATATTTTAGATACTTAATTTTGGTATAGGTGTAATTTTAGATTGATTTTGCATTAGTTTAGGGTTTTTTTTTTCTATTGATTATCAGTGCATATTATGATCTTATTGGCATATATTTTCTATGTTATGGGCAATGTTTTCTTCCCTTGCCTCTTGTTTTCTCTATGTGTTTTCCATGTTTTGCCTCTTTGTTTTTATTATTTTTGTATACTTCCTAAGAGCATACCAATACACTTTTGGTTTATCTAGGAGTGTACCACTACGATCTTGGTATTTCTTCTTTTGGGTCCCTTAGACCATTCTATCTTATTTCCCTAGTGTTTATGATTATTTTGATCAAATTTCCTTTCCCTTGTGTGTTAGTTTGCACACCTACCTTGAATTTGATGCATTTATATGTACACAGGTGCATTCATGCCTATATGAAAAAAGAGTGAATGAAAGTGTGAGTTTAAAAAAATGTCAAACATGATAAAAATAAGCCTAAGTTTAATTTGAAGAACATATTTTCTATTCAAAATCTTCATATTACATCATTTCCTTTGATCATTTAGTGAAAATCCATATAAGGATTAGGTATTGTATCATGATAATTGGTTGTTGAACTACATTGAAGGTTAGTTTCCAATAATTTTAATCATAAATATTTAACTCTAACTGAGGTAGGCCCCTCAATGACCAGCATTTTTAAGGGTTTATGTGTTGATTAGGGTTTCAAGAAAGGAGATCAATTTTTTGGGTAATGTCTATAAATTTTTAGAAAATAAAGTGAGGTTTTTAGAACCCAGGCATAAAGGATCAAAGATGTCAAATTTGTTTTGAATAACTCTAAAGTGACCAAAAATGTAGCTTAGCTCTAAAGTATGCACCTAATTGATCAGGAGTGTAGTGTTCCACTTTTGGTCTATTTTTTAGGGCTATCAGTTTGCTCCCAAAAAAATTAAGTTATGTTTGCCTTAGCTCGTATCCCTATTTCCAACTAATTTTAGCCTCAAACATTTCACATATTTTTGACAATTTAATATTTTAGCTTTACACATTTCAATTATTCTAGAATATTATTTTATTGTAGTTAGGTTTAATTTTTACTGTTATATTACTATAGTCTATTTAGATTTAAATTAAAATATTAGTACATTATACATGTAAACTATTTTAACTTAAAATATTTTGGTGAACATGTGCCCTCTTACACCCCTTTAAGGTTAGATTGTGATTTCATAGTGATAGTTCTAATATTTCTAAGGATTATTTCATTTATAATACTCATTAGCCTTGGGTTTTTTTTTCATTATACACTTTTTTGGTGTGCTTTCATATATTTCCTCACCTAAGGTATATTCATACACTACCATTGTGTTGTACCCTCTCTTTAGAGATATATCTTGTATTTTTTCATAGTAATAATTAGGTCAAAACATAATAGTGTGTTCCATGTTTTGGCATAAATAGGCCACAAACACTCTAATCTCCCCTAAAATATCTTAATTGTGTTTTTATGAAATTAATAAAATATGTTATTTAACTTATATATACATAGACACAATGCATTCATATTTTTCTAATAAAAATTAAAGCATGATAAATATATTTTTTGGGTTAAAATTGTGTGAATTTTTTTTTCTCAATGTATTTTGAATCAACAACCATGATTCATCATTAGAAAAATCATTGAGCAAAAAATATGCACATAATTTTAACCCAAAAATTATGTTTCTCAATCTCATGGACTATGAAAACATCAAAGATCCTAAAATTAAAGCATGTTAAGAATATTTTGGGATTTATTTTTTAAATATTTTAAAAATTGATATTTGGCTAGCTAGTGGGACACAATATCATTTTTTATTATACTATTTAAGCTTTCATTCGCCCTAATCGCTTACTTTTTCCTCTCCAAGGTTTTTTTTCGTGTCATATCTCATTCTCCTTAATTTCTCTTTGATTATTCCTCTCTAGGGATTTTTTAGTGTCATATCTCATTTTCCCTAGTTTCTTGTTTGTTCCTCTCTATGATTTTATTTAAAGGCATGCCTTTATATGGTAAAAGTGGTTCAAATGCACAATAAACTACACTAAACCATGAAATAATGTTTAATTTCAAAGCTACATAGATTACATTAATATAATAGTAAAAATTAGAATTAATTAAAATAAAGGAATTTCTTGGAATAATTAAAATGTTCAAAGCTAGGTTTATGAGAAGAATATTTATTTTTTATAAATATATATACTAATTGAGGTTGAAAATATATTTAGGAACCAAAGTGGAGATGACCCAAAAATTTTAGATAAAAATAAAATAAATCATAACTTTACTATAAGTGAAGTGTTGTTCTCTTGGTTACTACCAAATGCATAGATTAACTAAAATGCATTCCTGGTCATTTTTTAATTCTTATAAAAAAACTGATGACTTGAATCCTTTATTTTGGGGCTCCAAAAATATCGATTAATTTCTCATAATTCATTGTGTATCATTGGTAAATCCTTCACTTATTTTGAAACCCTAACTAGCTTACAAAACCTTGAAAGCCCTTTTCAAATGGTGTATTCATTAAGGGGCATACTTTGGTTAGACATGTGCTTAGAAAATTTAAAAACTAGTAATTAATGCAATTTAGCAAGCGATCATAGTAATATAATCCCTAATTCTTAGATGAATTTTCACCACATGAATAATTACTAATGATGCAATATGAAGGTATTTAATAGAAACTTTTGTCTTTAAATTAAAAATTATATTTCTATTTATCACCCTTGACATTTTCTTAGAAATCTTTCTTTAAACTCACTTATATTCATTGTCTCTTTCCTTGTACTATATGCAATAATCTTCATGTGTATATATAGACTTCTCCAATTCAATTTAGGACCCTATTGACATGCAAGTTGACACATAAAGGGTAAGCACATTGATAAAAAGGGATAAAAATTTAGATGAAATAGAATCAAGGGGTCAATAGATCCACAATAGATCATAACAAGAGTGTAACTTATACAAATAATTTACTTCTACTCTCTTGGTCAACCAAGAGCGTAGTAATATACTCCTAACAAGACCTAGGAAAAAGCAATAAATAGTGAAGGAAACATGAACATGGAGAAGAGATTAAATAATAAGGGAGGTAAACATGACCCATAACACAATGATAACATGCCAATAACAACCTAATATCAATATATAATCAATATAAATATAAGTATCCCAAATCAGTAAAAAAATGTCATCTAAAATTACCTCTAGGCCAAAATTTGGTATCTACATAATTCTCCATTTTGTTATGGGTGTGTGCCTAAATATCAAAGAAAAATTAAAATAAAGTGTACCTAGGATGTATTCTAGAATATTTTATGGCTAAAACTTGTAGAGTTGACAAAGTAAATATTGGAAATGATAATCACTAAAAATCAAAATAAATGGACAGATTAACTTATCTCAAAGTCTAGATCCTATGACTTACAAAATGAAAGCCTATACTCCTTAAAATATTTGTGAGTTCCATGAATGCCATTATAAAAAATTATGGTATTATAAAAAACATATATACTCATCTCTAAAATGTGATAAATATGTACCTACAAATATAAGGGAAATATTTTTCAACTAAATTAGTTTCTATGTAAACCCATAATCAAGGAACTATTTAAATCAATAAGTGGAAATGAAAAATAAAAACAAATACACTTGGATGTATGGAAATTGTGAAGTCATTTATGTGAATTCCATATCTATAAATATATTTCATGTCTAAGTATGTGTCTTGTTGAGGAGGCCAAGTGGAGTATGGTGTATAACACTTTGGGACCGTTTTCAAATGTGAGAGCAAGGAAAAGTATGTTGTATAACTCTTGTAATTTTGTACATATCCTCATGTGACTTAAGGTATTGTAAGAGGACTTATATTCCCCTTTTTGAGTTCTAGGATGAACCTATGAATTGTCTTGAGGAAATGGATTATGCGTACCATTTGTAAAATAGGAAAAATATATCTCTAGTATATAATCACAATAAGATATCATTGTGAAATTATGTACATATAAAGGGTATTGGTATAATCATAGGAAAAATATGATCATAAAATCACATATGTATAAATGACTTTAGTATATGTGTGTCTTGGTCTAAGTCATTTAAGTAAGATATCATCATAAAATAAAATAGGTAACTTGACACATGTGTATGAGTATAAATAATGTAGAAAGAATGGAAACATGTTTCCCCTATAATGGAAAGGTATAATAAATAATGAGATGCCCCCATATAAGCAATATATAAAAAATACTAGTATGACATTTTATGGACAAGATATGTTCATTGTAAGCATGGAAGTGTCATGCCTTTAATAGGAAATATATAATCAATGAAGCACAATAAATAATATGCCCAAATATAAGTAGTATAGTAGCAAATATATCACACTAATGTACACACATGGATCCTTGCCCCAATATATACATGGCAGGGACCATATAAATATAGGAAATAAAATATATAACCAATCAAACAACACTATGCATGATCTATATCATAGCACCAAGCATATATCAATGCATAGTAAATAGAGTAAGCAAGGAAATCACACCAAGCACATAGTGAACATTCCACACTCAGAGTAAACAAGGGAAAAGATGTCACACATGTAGAGTAGATAATACAAGAAATGTCATGTGAATAAATAAATCAAATGCATGAAACATAGAGTATACAACAAAAGTAAGGAACATATAACACTCATGGGTAAAACAAGAGAGGTTTGTCAAGCAACAAAGTGTATGAATCAAATATATCAAGTAGAGTTAAAATAAGAGACGTGTGCCAAATAGTAAGAATACACATCATGTACTCTATGATCAAATAAAATCACCCATATAACTAAGCACAAAGAAACATTGAAGGAATAATAAGTATGATAATAATATAAGCATATATAGAAGCACTTAATCACACAAGAGACATGATAGATTAGGAAACATAATCACATGAAAGATTAATGTGATAAATAAAACATAAATGATAATTTACCTAAAGAATTTTTAGGAACCATCCTCTAGGATGCCCTTAAAGCAAGCATGAAAGATGCCCCTAGTCAACTCTATAAAACCTTACTATATATTCTAAATCAAAATTTGTGTATTCTTTTCTTTCCCCCACTCTAACCTAGCTTCATCTACCCAATTTACCTTTAATATGGACATTACACAAATTAATGCTTTTGTGGATGTATCCTGTCTCGATAGTGCATCTACTACTACATTATCTTTACCCTTCATGTATATGAATTTAAAATAATAACCCAACATTTTTGTTACCCACTTTTGTTGTTCCTTAGATGATAATCTTTGATCCAAAAAGTATTAAAGACTACTATGATCTGTTTTCACCTTAAAATGTCTACCCATCATATAGGGCATCCATTGTTTTATTGCATGAATAATATCCATCATTTCTTTCTCATATATAGGTTTTTATAGATTTTTACCTTTGAATTGATGACCCTCAAATGCAAGGGGTCTTCCTTATTGAATTATTATTACTCCCAGCCCTGATCTAGAAGCATTACATTTAATAATGAATGTCTTTGATAAGTCTAGAGTAGCCAAAACTAGGGTGGTGCACATAGTTGCTTTCAGTTGTTCAAATGCTTTAGTGGCTGCATCATTCTAATGGAAGGCATTATTATTTAGTAATTCAATGAGTGGATCTACTATGCTGCCATACACTTTCATAAATATTTGGTAGTAACCTTTTAGTCTTAGGAACCCTTGGATGTTTTTGAGATTTTTGGGCATCGGCCAATCCACCATATCTTTGATATTATGAGGATCAACTTTGACACCTTCATGGGATATAATGTGACCCAATTACTCTACCTCTTGTATTCCAAAAGCACATTTGGATGGATTCGTATAAATTTGTTGTTTTTCTAAAACTATCAACACCTATTTCACATGTTGCAAGTGTTATTCCCATGTTTTACTGTAAATCAATATGTCATCAAAGAAAACCAGCACAAGCTTCCTTTAAAAAGACCTAAAAATAGTGTTCATCAAGCTCTAAAAAGTAGATGGTACATTTTAAAGACCAAAGGGCATTACCAAAAACTCGTAATGGTCCTCATGAGTTCTAAAAGTGTTTTTATGAACATCTTCATCCTTGATTTTAATTTGATGTTACCCTAATGAAGATCCAATTTCATGAAATAAACAGTGCCATGCAACTCATCAATTAAATCATCAATTAATGGAAATGGAAACTTATCTTTGATGATGTACTTGTTGAGTTCCCTATAATCTGGGCACATCCACCATGTGCCATCCTTATTACACACCATGACCATTGGTGATGAATATGCACTCTAGTTGTGCCTGGTGATCCCTGCCTCCAGCATCTCATGGACCATCTTTTCAATTTCACTATTTTATGTATATGTATATCTATACGATATGATATTTCATGGTTGAATCCATATAAGTAGTTGAATGGCATGATCATGTTCTCTTTTTGGTGGTAGTCCTTTTGGCATGTCCTCAAAAATAGATGGGTGGTCATCAAGAATCATCTGTATATCAAGATGTGGAGATGATATTATGGGTTAAACTTATATGAAACATAATCATGCTATAAATCCTTCTACCCCCTTTTTTAGCATTTTTGTTATCTGATGTGAACTAACCAATTGTGGAGATTTTGCATGTAATCCCCATAGTTCAATTTTTTTACCTTTAGAATGAAAGTGCATGAATAGTTCTTGTAAGTTCATCTTAATTTTACCCAAGGTTATGAGCCATTGGACTCTCAAGATAATGTCTACACCACCCATGGAAATAGTAAACATAGGAGAATCTAGATTGTACTCACCCATAGCAAGTTTAATATTGTGGTATTTCCCTAAATAATTGATTGTGCCACCATCTGCAATCATGACCTGAAATTCAGGGGTTACGTAAATGAAATAATTCAATCAAGTGGACAACTTATGGTTGATGACATTATGTGTGTTTCCTAATTCAATTGACACTATCACCTTTAGTTCCTTGAGGAAACCTACCACCTTAAGTGTTTGAGGAGTGCTAATACCCGAAAGTGCATGACAAGAGATTATAGGTTTTTAATCTTCAATTACCTCTTATATCTCTTCCTCATCATCATTGGAGGCATCATCCTCTTCATCATCTTCATTGGATGCCTCAATGTAAAATAAATTCTTCTCAACACATCTATGTTCTTTACTCCACTTGTTATCACAATTGAAACATAATCCTTTTGCACGCTACTCTTCAATTTGTTGAGGGGTCAATCTGGTGAGCAGAGGAAATGATGGTGTCGATATGCTATGATCTCTAAAGTGAGTGAATGGTTGATTCTTGTTAGATATGATTTTTTTCTCAATCCTACGTGCCATGATAATAAAATTAAAAACCTTAAGTGGATTAAACATGCATACCTCATGTTGAATGTGGTCCTTGAGGACTCCCAAAAATAGGTCATTCAGGTTCTCATCAGAAATTGTCTCCACACGTAAAGATAGGTTCTAAAAATTATAAATATAATCCTTGACTGAACCTATTTGTCATAATTTTGCTAGTTGGTTGAAGTAATTCTTTCTCACACTATTGTTATAGTGTAAGTACAGCTCCTCTATAAAAATTGACTAGGTGACATTGAGAGTCATCTTTTTCTTTTGAGCACACAACCATCAATACTAAATGAATTATTTAGGTTATAGATACAAGGATGTCATGGTAACCTTTTGTCCACATGGGATTTGATGCAAATCAAAAAAAATATCCATTTGTTGATCCAATTAAGTGGATCCTTTCCATCAAATTTACACATATCTACCTTTGGTAACAGGTTCCTTTGTGGCAAGGTACTTGGATTTGGATTAGGCTAGTTGGGAGATCCACCTTGGTGGGGTTATGTAATAGTGATAACTGGCTAATTTGACTTATTATTTTGTAAAGCCATCATAATATTTGTTAAACTATATTGTACGGATTTCATATCATATTGCATGCCTTGCATCTCACTTTGAATACCTTGCACATTATAGTCAAGTTGGCTCACTTTGTGACCTATCTCAAAGAACCCTAGTATAAAAGATCTAGTAACTCCCACTTATGATTCCATATCTTACTTGTGAGGATTTTTAGATGGGGTTTTGGCACCCTTTCCCTGGCCCCTAGTTTATGGTCCTACCAGAAAAGGGCTTGACAATGTCGACCCTGATTGGCACTTTTGAGCTAACTTTAACCAGGAAATTTTGTACTTATTTCAGCCTCAAATCAGAAACTATAAAGAACATACCCCATCTATATTTTTCTAAGATTTCCAAAAATGTAAACAACTCTGAAAATTTCCTTGAATTGTGCACTATAGATTGAAATTATGAAAACCCTAAAATGGCAATAACTTTTGCAAAAAAGATCCAATCGAGCTAAAATTGGAATGGAAGCTTACTTGAATAATTTATCACCTCTAGTAAAAAAACTCGTAGAGAAATTTGTAACCATTTTTGATATATAACCAAATTCCAAGATCTAGGGTTTTTAACCTGATTATGGCCTAAATCGACGCTTTGATACCACTTGTAATGATAAAAAATCACCAAATAAGCAGAATAACATCAATATATCACAATGATATGGAAATATAGAATAAAATATGAATAATATATAAGCCACTTCGAGGGGGCAACCTTCCAAATGCTTGCAATAAGAAATGAATACTTTGATATGATGATAAACAACTACCCACAACCTCCTATATATAGTCTACCTAGGCCATAATTACTCTATAGGCCAACCTACTAACCCAATGAAAGCATAGAGAAATGTGATATAACATCAAAGAGGGATAAGTAAGCCACAAGTCAGCTATTCTTATCCTAATACATGTGATAGGTTAAGGGCATATCAGTTAGACACAGCATTAGGGTTCTGCATCACACATATAGACCTTTCAAAGATAGGCTAACGTGACCATATAGTCACAGGTGGATCTCTTGGCATAGGTCACTCCTGACCACTCGGGTCAGTGTCAAACCTAGGATTTTAAAGTAAAGGACACTAATTTTTAGATTTCACACATCATTAGGGTTCTGCATCACACATATAAAACATTCAAAGATAGGTGAAGATGACCATACGGTCACAGGTGGATCTTTTGGCATAGGTCACTACTGACCACTCAGGTTAGTATCGATAGTCTACACTAACCCAAATCTGATAGAATTGACCCTATGTAGATAGAAACATAGTTCTTAAACCTAAAGAATCACATGCCTACTTTAGTATGTTTCCCATTTCCAGAACACAGTCGAAGTCAGATAGTCAATCAAAAAAGTTAAGTACTCATCATGTTGTTGTACTTAATTTATTTAGCATATGCCACTTATCAAGTTATTGCAATCTATTCAATATTTTTCTTTCAGATGTATGCTTGAATTCCATATTTATCAATCTGAATTACATACTATTTCCTATCGTATTAGGGTTTCTAAAACCAAAATAGGGTAAAACACTTTTCTAAAGCATGTGTGAGATTGGATCTTAGCCAACCACTCCCATAATTTATAATTTTTAAGAGAGGATTACCATTGTGAACAATCTATTGCTTACAATAATGTTCCTTTTTGATGTCATACATGCCATAAATATGACCTTATTTATAAATTGTCCATCAATTGAAAATGTTATTAATCAGGACAAAGGTTAGGGTCATGAACATCTCGCTTCAACTCAAGTGCTAGTAAAAAATGTATTTAGAGCCTAGATCCAATCATCTAATAAGAAAAAGTTGGCCTAGGCGGTAGACAAAGATGGTTTTTAAGAGGTTAAACACAAGTAGCAATTTTTTTAGAAGGAAGATAAGGGAAAAGAATCAATGGATGCAAGGAATTCATTTGACATCTTGTCTACCTTAAACCCAAAAGGAGCATTATCTACAGATGCATGCATTAAAGGAATACCAAGTATTTTCAAATATGGAAGATATATAGAGAGACCATGTTAATACAAAATTTTATGTTAAGAATTGTTCTAATCATGGAAAAAGACTTTTGGAAGAAAAGGACGACAATAATTAAATGGGTAATATTTTTGTCATAATAGTTTTTAATCCTA
This sequence comes from Torreya grandis, assembly GCA_037957365.1. Taxonomy (NCBI): domain Eukaryota; kingdom Viridiplantae; phylum Streptophyta; class Pinopsida; order Cupressales; family Taxaceae; genus Torreya; species Torreya grandis. The sequence continues at coordinate 541,092 of JARHVA010006455.1, read as the reverse complement.
ATAAGATTAGTAATATCACTTCAGAAGGCACGAGACAAATTAATGATAATCTTACAATTAACTTAAAGCAATTCATAGTGGAATCAAATGCACTTAAATATTATCAATTGAATGATTTATTTCAATATTAACGAAATAATTTTAGTGATATATAAAAAAAACTTATTTATAATTTTTTACTCATAAAAATATTGATAAAATGTAGATGACTCAATTAAATATTATATATTATTAAATTATTCTATAATAAATATAATATGTTTATAAATATATACAAAATAATCACATAAAATGTTCTAACCAAATATTATAAAATAATAAACTTTAAATATTATATTATTTGACCTAGAATCTTCCCTTCTAATTAGTTGCCTATGCTTACCATAATAATTATTTAATTGAAGTATATTATGAATATATATTTTTAAAAACTACAAATAATAATGAATTATATTTATAAAGAGATAAACTCTTTACCAAACTATATGAAGAAGTGACCAAATTCAAGTCATGGGACTCCGGAGATTTAGGAGAAAGACTCGGCTTGACACGAAATATGGTTTCGAGAAATACATATGATAAATGTGGAGGATAGATATTTATTGGGAGGACGGAACATTTTACTTTACTATATTATATTTTATTAATGTAGGATTAATCTGATTACAATTTTATTATTTATTTATTTTAATTATATTAAATAATTTAAAGTATTTTTATTAGATATATTTTAATGAATGAAGGTTTCGTCATTTATAACAATAAAAAAAGTTTATCTTTAAAATGTAGAAGACATTTTTTTATATATGTTTAGATATATATTTTTTTATTTTGTTTGTGTTTAAATTATTTTAAAATGATTCTTTTTAATAATTATTATTCTAATAATATTTTTAATATATTTTCCATATAACATGTAAATATTGTATATATTTGTTAGTAGGATAATATTATATATTTTTAAAAATATCTTATTATCTTACATCAAATAGTTTAATTTGTGTATTTTGAAATTATTTTTATAATTTTAAAATCTTCTTATTTATATAAAAACTTAATTTTATATTGATTGAAAGGATTGATATGAATTGACATATAAAACTAATATAATATTTATGTTACTATATCTCGTTTTGTAATAGAAATAATCTTCCTATTAATATTATAATAGTTTGATTGTGGATAAATATACTTTAAAATCTTCGTATTATTTATTTTTGACAATAAAATGAAATGAAATGGTTTTAATTATATCTACGAAATTGAATAGTTTATGGGATCACTGATTACACCAATTGCTCTAATCGCTCAAAGATTCATGGGACCAAAGTATTTTTTACAAGGTCGATCTGTCTTTTATTGATCTTGGTTAGCATTTTCCCCAATCTTTTTATTATATTTCCTTAAATATATCTGCAATGGAACCAACTCTTAAAGATTCTATATATTTGGCTTATATGTATGTGTACTCAACAAGCTCAATGATGAAGTACTCTTCCATTTCAATTGCACCAGTGATGCAAAAAACACAAAACCTCTCCCCCCATTGTTCCTTAGGAGTCGTTTATTTGTTTGTCTTGAATTAGAGTCTATGAGAGGTAGTTCTCAGTTGAGCATTGAGGATCTTTTCCCTCCATCTATATTCATCCCTTATATATGTGTTTTCATTATGCTCATAAGTTGGGTTGAACACTAAAATATAGTGTTGCCTTTTTTTGCTTGTCCCCTTCTTCCACATTATCATTTTGAATTTTTCGTTCACATATTTTATTAAATCTTTGCTACAGTTTAGACATTTGGTTACATTGTTATCCCATCTATTCAGCCATTTGTGGTTTTGTTGCATCAAAGTGTTCTTCCTCGTGTTCAACTCTTCTTCTCTTGTGGTCCTAGGCTATCTATCAGTCTTCATAGTTTATATTTTTTTCAAGTAACGAATAACCTGGTCATATCAATTACCTCTAAAGGGCAAGTCCCTATTTTGATAATAACGATTTCATATAGAACTAAGTCCTTAATTCTAAAATTGCTTGTGATTAGATGCTTTTGGATCTTTACTATTTGCCTCTATTTTAAACTCGTTGGTCCACCAACCCACATCTCACAGCAATATAATACTATCAATGTGACAAGTAACCTAACCAAGACCTTGGTGATCTTCCAGTCCCATTATCAACATCCCTACATATGTTTTGAAGCATATAGAAAGCTCTCCAACCACCTTGAATTCTTTTCATTCTACACGTATCCCATTTAAGCTTGTGTAAGTCGAGGCCGAGATACATGTACTCTGGCACCACTTCAAGAGACCCTTATGCAAATTGAAAATTAGAGTGTTATTTTTGCCTTTTCATTAAGAAATCATAATTTTAGTTTTGCCAATGTTTACCTTCCTCTCTACTTATTTACTAAAGAGCTCTAGAGCCCAAAGATGGTGTCTTAAATATTGGATTATCTCTGCGCTTAGAATATGGTCATCAACATAAAGCATAAATTTCACCACATAATTGGTCTAGGGAACTCTCTTTATTTCAAATTTTTTATCTAATCTTCTAGCTTATCAATGTACTCCCCAAATAATGTCAGGAATAGAGGGAAACTTTGTTTGACACATATATCACTTCAGAAACATTCAGACAGACATACTCACATTTTGATTTTAGCTTTGATTTACTCATACAATATGTGAACCGTTACCCTATAATACATTAGGACCCCAAACTTTTCTATTATACTCTATAATTTATTCATTAAAATTATGTCAAATACATTTTTAAAATCTACAGAAACAATAATATACATTTTTTTTTAATCCCACCCCTTGTGATATAATCAATAGTAATATGTTTGACCCTCGACCCTCTTTTTACCCCTTTGCCCTCTTTCTTTCCTCTACCTAATAATAGGCAAGAAATTTGCAATAGGAAAAAGAGTGAGGTGAATACAATATACCATGTTTTTAGTGTAGAAAAGGTCTAAGAACCTTGTTAAGTAGAGGGAAAAAAAACGCATGTAATTTGTTTACTGAGTTAAAGAAAATTGAAGTTTTTTCCATCTACCCTAAAGGATGCAACAATGAGGTGGTTTATGGGATTAACATCTAATTCTATTACCAATTGGGAACAAATGGAAACTATCTTCATAGACAAATATCAATATTATTGTAGAGGAATAAATCGAAAGGAAGAATTTTTTAAAATCAAACAAGAAGAAGAAGAAAATATAGAAGATTATTTGGATAGATTCCTCTTTGTTAATAAAAGATGTGGATTTGTACTTCAAGAAGATTTAAATAAAACCATTTTTCTCAAAGGTTTGGATGATGAATCTAGGGAAACCCTTGATTTAATTGGTGGAGGAAACATGAACATGGAGAAGAGATTAAATAATAAGGGAGGTAAACATGACCCATAACACAATGATAACATGCCAATAACAACCTAATATCAATATATAATCAATATAAATATAAGTATCCCAAATCAGTAAAAAAATGTCATCTAAAATTACCTCTAGGCCAAAATTTGGTATCTACATAATTCTCCATTTTGTTATGGGTGTGTGCCTAAATATCAAAAAAAAATTAAAATAAAGTGTACCTAGGATGTATTGTATAATATTTTATGGCTAAAACTTGTAGAGTTGACAAAGTAAATATTGGAAATGATAATGACTAAAAATCAAAATAAATGGAGAGGTTAACTTATCTCAAAGTCTAGCTCCTGTGACTTACAAAATGAAAGCCTATACTCCTTAAAATATTTGTGAGTGCCATGAATGCCATTATAAAAAATTATGGTATTATAAAAAACATATATACTCATCTCTAAAATGTGATAAATATGTACCTACAAATATAAGGGAAATATTTTTCAACTAAATTAGTTTCTATGTAAACCCATAATCAAGGAACTATTTAAATCAATAAGTGGAAATGAAAAATAAAAACAAATACACTTGGATGTATGGGAATTGTGAAGTCATCTATGTGAATTCCAAATCTATAAATATATTTCATGTCTAAGTATGTGTCTTGTTGAGGAGGCCAAGTGGAGTATGGTGTATAACACTTTGGGACCGTTTTCAAATGTGAGAGCAAGGAAAATTATGTTGTATAACTCTTGTAATTTTGTACATATCCTCATGTGACTTAAGGTATTGTAAGAGGACTTATATTCCCCTTTTTGAGTTCTAGGATGAACCTATGAATTGTCTCAAGGAAATGGATTATGCGTACCATTTGTAAAATAGGAAAAATATATCTCTAGTATATAATCATAATAAGATATCATTGTGAAATTATGTACATATAAAGGGTATTATTATAATCATAGGAAAAATATGATCATAAAATCACATATGTATAAATGACTTTAGTATATGTGTGTCTTGGTCTAAGTCATTTAAGTAAGATATCATCATAAAATAAAATAGGTAACTTGACACATGTGTATGAGTATAAATAATGTAGAAAGAATGGAAACGTGTTTCCCCTATAATGGAAAGGTATAATAAATACTGAGATGCCCCCATATAAGCAATATATAAAAAAATACTAGTATGACATAATATGGACAAGATATGTTCATTGTAAGCATGGAAGTGTCATGCCTTTAATAGGAAATATATAATCTGTGAAACACAATAAATAATATGCCCAAATATAAGTAGTATAGTAGCAAATATATCACACTAATGTACACACATGGATCCTTGCCCCAATATATACATGGCAAGGACCATATAAATATAGGAAATAAAATATATAACCAATCAAAGAACACTATGCATGATCTATATCATAGCACCAAGCATATATCAATGCATAGTAAATAGAGTAAGCAAGGAAATCACACCAAGCACATAGTGAACATTCCACACTCAGAGTAAACAAGGGAAAAGATTTCACACATGTAGAGTAGATAATACAAGAAATGTCATGTGAATAAATAAATCAAATGCATGAAACATAGAGTATACAACAAAAGTAAGGAACATATAACACTCATAGGTAAAACAAGAGAGGTTTGTTGAGTAACAAAGTGTATGAATCAAATATATCAAGTAGAGTTAAAATAAGAGACATATGCCAAATAGTAAGAATACACATCATGTACTCTATGATCAAATAAAATCACCCATATAACTAAGCACAAAGAAACATTGAAGGAATAATAAGTATGATAATAATATAAGAATATATAGAAGCACTTAATCACACTAGAGACATGATAGATTAGGAAACATAATCACATGAAAGATTAATGTGATAAATAAAACATAAAAGATAATTTACCTAAAGAATTTTTAGGAACCATCCTCTAGGATGCCCTTAAAGCAAGCATGAAAGATGCCCCTAGTCAACTCTATAGAACCTTACTATATATTCTAAATCAAATTTTGTGTATTATTTTCTTTCCCCCACTCTAACCTAGCTTCATCTACCCAATTTACCTTTAATATGGACATTACACAAAGTAATGCTTTTGTGGATGTATCCTATCTGGATAGCGCATCTACTACTACATTATCTTTACCCTTCCTGTATATGAATTTAAAATAATAACCCAACATTTTTGTTACCCACTTTTGTTTTTCCTTAGATGATAATCTTTGATCCAAAAAGTATTAAAGACTACTATGATTTGTTTTCACCTTAAAATGTCTACCCATCAAATAGGGCATCCATTGTTTTATTGCATGAATAATATCCATCATTTCTTTCTCATAGATAGGTTTTTAGAGATTTTTACCTTTGAATTGATGACCCTCAAATGCAAGGGGTCTTCCTTATTGACTTATTACTACTCCCAACCCTGATCTAGAAGCATCACATTTAATAATGAATGTCTTTGATAAGTCTAGAGTAGGCAAAACTAAGGTGGTGCACATAGTTTCTTTTAGTTGTTCAAATGCTTTAATGGCTGCATCATTCTAATGGAAGGCATTATTATTTAGTAATTCAGTGAGTGGATCTACTATGCTACCATAACCTTTCATAAATATTTGGTAGTAACCTTTTAGTCTTAGGAACCCTTGGATGTTTTTGATATTTTTGGGCATCGGCCAATCCACCATAGCTTTGATATTATGACGATCAACTTTGACACCTTCATGGGATATAATGTGACCCAATTACTCTACCTCCTGTATTCCAAAAGCACATTTGGATGGCTTCGTATAAATTTGTTTTTTTAATAAAACTATCAACACCTATTTCACATGTTGCAAGTGTTATTCCCATGTTTTACTGTAAATCAATATGTCATCAAAGAAAACCAGCACAAGCTTCCTTTAAAAAGACCTAAAAATAGTGTTCATCAGGCTCTAAAAAGTAGATGGTACATTTTCAAGACCAAAGGGCATTACCAAAAACTCATAATGGTCCTCATGAGTTCTAAAAGTGGTTTTATGAACATCTTCATCCCTGATTCTAATTTGATGTTACCCTAATGAAGATCCAATTTCATGAAATAAACAGTACCATGCAACTCATCAATTAAATCATCAATTAATGGAAATGGAAACTTATCTTTGATGATGTACTTGTTGAGTTCCCTGTAATCTGGGCACATCCACGATGTGCCATCCTTCTTACACACCATGACCATTGGTGATGAATATGCACTCTAGTTGTGCTTGATGATCCCTGCCTCCAGCATCTCATGGACCATCTTTTCAATTTCACTATTTTATGTATATGTATATCTATACGATATGATATTTGGTGTTTGAATCCATATAATTAGTTGAATGGCATGATCATGTTCTCTTTTTGGTGGTAGTCCTTTTGGCATGTCCTCAAAAATAGATGGGTGGTCATCAAGAATCATCTGTATATCAAGATGTGGAGATGGTATTATGAGTTAAACTTATATGAAACATAATCATGCTATAAATCCTTCTACCCCATTTTTTAGCATTTTTGTTATCTGATGTGAACTAATCAATTGTGAAGATTTTGCATGTAATCCCCATAGTTCATTTTTTTTACCTTTAGAATGAAAGTGCATGAATAGTTCTTGTAAGTTCATCTCAATTTTACCCAAGGTTATGAGCCATTGGACTCCCAAAATAATGTCTACATCACCCATGGAAATAGTAAACATAGGAGAATCTAGATTGTGCTCACCCATATCAAGTTTAATATTATGGTATTTCCCTAAATAATTGATTGTGCCACCATCTGCAATCATGACCTGAAATTCAGGGGTTACGTAAATGAAACAATTCAATCAAGTGGACAACTTATGGTTGATGACATTATGTGTGTTTCCTAATTCAATTGACACTATCACCTTTTGTTCCTTGAGGAAACCTACCACCTTAAGTGTTTGAGGAGTGCTAATACCCGAAAGTGCATGACAAGAGATTATAGGTTTTTAATCTTCAATGAAAGTGCATGAATAGTTCTTGTAAGTTCATCTCAATTTTACCCAAGGTTATGAGCCATTGTACTCCCAAAACAATGTCTACACCACCCATGGAAATAACAACATAGGAGAATCTAGATTGTACTCACCCATAGTAAGTTTAATATTATGGCATTCCCCTGAGTAATTGATTGTGCCACTATCTACAATCATGCCCTAAAATTTAGGTGTTAGGTAAATGAAACAAGTAAATCAAGTGGACAACTTATGGTTGATGAAATTATGTGTGTTCCCTAATTCAATCGACACTATCACCTTTTATTTCTTGAAGAAACCCACCACCTTAAGTGTTTTAGGAGTGCTAATACCCAAAAGTGCATGACAAGAGATTGTAGGTTTGGAATCTTCAGTTACCTCTTACATCTCTTCCTCTTCATCATCTTTATTAGATCCCTCAATGTAAAATAACTTCTTCTCAGTACATTTATGTTCTTTGCTCCACTTGATATCACAATCGAAACATAATCCTTTTGCATGCTTCTCTTCAATTTGTTGAAGGGTCAATCTGGTAAGCAGAGGAAATGATGGTGTCGATATGCTACGATCTCTAAAGTGAGTGAATGGTTGATTCTTGTTAGATATGATTTTTTTCTCAGTCCTACGTTCCATGATAATAAAATAAAAAACCTTAAGTGGATTAAACATGTGTACCTCATGTTGAATGTGGTCCTTGAGGCCTCTCAAAAATAGGTCATTTAGGTTCTCATCAGAAATTATCTCCACACGTAAAGATAGGTTCTAAAAATTATGAATATAATCCTTTACTAAACTTATTTTTCATAATTTTTCCAGTTGGTTGAAGTAATTCTTTGTCACACTATTGTTATAGTATAAGTGCAATTCCTTTATAAAAATTGACCAGGTGACATTGAGAGTCATCTTTTTCTTTTGAGCACACAACCATTAATACCAAATGAATTATCTAGGTATAGATATAAGGATGTCATGGTAACCTTTTTTCCACATGGGATCTGATGCATATCAAAAAAAAATCTCAATTTGGTTGATCTAATTAAGTGGATCCTTTCCATCAAATTTACACATATCTACCTTTGGTAACAGGTTCCTTTGTGGCAAGGTACTTGGATTTGGATTAACTTAGTTGAGAGATCCACCTTGGTGGGGTTATATAATAGTGATAACTGGATAATTTGAATAATTATTTTTTAAATCCATCATAATATTTATTAAACTATATTGTATGGATTTCATATCATATTACATGCCTTACATCTCACTTTGAATGCCTTGCACATTATAGTCAAGTTGGCTCACTTTGTGACCTATCTCAAAGAACCCTAGTATAAAGGATCCAGTAACTCCCACTTATGATTCCATATCTTACTTGTGAGTATTTTTTGATGGGATTTTGGCACCCTTTCCTCGGCCCCTAGTTTACGGTCCTGACAGAAAAGGGCTTGACAATGTCAACCCTAGTTGGCACTTTTGACCTAACTTTAACCAAGAAATTTTGTACTTATTTCAGCCTCAAATCAGAAAATATAAAGAACATACCCCATCTGTATTTTTCTAAGATTTCCAAAAAAGTAAGCAACTCTAAAAATTTCCTTGAATTGTGCACTATAGAGTGAAATTATGAAAACCCTAAAATGGCAACAACTTTTGCAAAAAAGATCCAATCGAGCTGAAATTTGAATGGAACCTTACTTGAATGATTTTTCACCTCTAGTAAAAAACATGTAGATAAATTCATAACCATTTTTTATATATAACCAAATTCCAAGATCTAGAGTTTTTAACCTGATTATGGCGTAAATCGAAGCTTTGATACCACTTGTAATGATAAAAAAATTCACCAAATAAGCAGAATAACATCAATATATCATAATGATATAGAAATATAAATTAAAATATGAATAATATATAAGCCACTTCGAGGGGGCAACCTTCCAAATGCTTGCAATAAGAAATGAATACTTCGATATGATGATAAACAACTACCCACAACCTCCTATATATAGTCTACCTAGGCCATAATTACTATATAGACCAAACTACTAACCCAATGAAAGCATAGAAAAATGTGATATAACATCAAAGAGGGATAAGTAAGCCACAAGTCAATTATTCTTATCCTGATACATGTGATAGGTTAAGGGCATATCAATTACACACATCATTAGGGTTCTGCATCACACATATAGAGCTTTCAAAGATAGGCTAAGGTGACCATATAGTCACAGGTGGATCTCTTGACACAAGTCACTCTTGACCACTCAGGTCAGTGTCATGTTGGGTGAGTATTTTGTCACTAGCTGACTGATGGCAAAATGGTTACATCAACCACAACATAAGGAGATTTATACAACAAAATAGATGTGGTGACCACAAACAGATTGAGACAAATCTCTCCTCTCAGCAAGGGGAGGTTCCCTATAATTATTATATACTATAGTGTGTGTGTGTATATATATATATATATATATATATATATATATATATATATATATAAGCTAAAAATACACACAGGGGTGAAATCATACCATCCATATCTCTTTTTTCAGAGATGATGTTCATAGAACAGAAGAGAATTCTGGTGTAATTACTGAAAAGGCACGTCTCTTCTTTCAGAAGTGATATTCAACAAACAGTAGGATTATTCCTGGGTAATAACAGAAACCACAAGAAACCAACGAAAGCACAAAGTCTTTCATTGTTCCTCCCACTGATTAGGACAAAGAAACACAATAATTTGAAGCATAGCTCAAAGTCTCCACTTCAACTACAACAGAGTAAAGGATTACGAAGGATAAAGAGAGCTCAAAGTCTCTCTAGTATCCTTTACACAAAACACAGACTGAAGACACTTATGGTAGCACAAAGTCTCCCATAGTCGGCTTCAGGACATCTTCCAGCATACTTCCACTAGTTCTGCTTGTTTGATTAAATGGACAAGACTATACTTAGGAAACAAACATAAGAACAATTTCCTAGATGACACAAGCTTATTCCAACACAAAGTTTGAAATGTCACTTGCTTTCTCATTCATTTAACAAAATATGATTAACAGTCTGAGCTCAAAATCTTAAGAATGCCTTTCAATTTGGGCAGAGCTTCACTTCTAATAACAGAGAGATCCCCCTTATACAAAATGAGAGATTACAATATATAGCATCACAAGAAAGACTTGGGTGCTTGTTTTCATGAAAATGACCTATGCTGAATTGAATGCATTAAATATCTTTGAATGGGGCATGCTGGGACAGTTCATCGGCCTTGACTTTGGCATTCAGAATCATCTCAAATGTCTCCTCCTAAGCATGGGCCGTCTGGTCTTCTTTATGACGCTTACACGGTTGTCTATTCGCCTTTACTTAATGCAAAAAAAAGGCCACACCTTTGAATATTTATGTTCTATGATGTCCACCTCGTGGACTGTTCCACCTACTGGAAATAACTCTCCTACAGATATTTCTAGATTTCCTAACGTCGTTCTCTCTTTTCTTGCCACGTCATGTCTTTCCTTGGTGATCTAAGCTCTCGGGGCTATCTTGTCACTTTTTGTTGGCTCTTTCGGCTCCTTTCTGAGCTTGTTCTCAGGTCTTTAGAAAACCAACCATTATTCCATTACCCTGAAATTGACGTCTGCAGGGACTTCATTGGTCACCTTGAACCTCTTTGAACCTTGAACTCTTTTGGTTCGAAGGTTCAATGGTTCAATGGTTCAACGGTTCATCGATACAATGTTTTGTAAAGGGCCGTGTTCGCTCTCTTATTCTTCAGTTGAACCATTTTCTGGAATCTTTCGCTTCCTTCATTCGCTCGAAGCTTCCTTTTGAACTTTGAACCTTTGAACCCTTTGAACCTTTGAACCTTTTCGATTCGAGGTTCAACGATTCAATGGTTCATTATGTTTCTTTGAATCTTTTGAAGCTTCAAACTTTTTGGATCCTTTCTTTTTCGAAGTCCGTCAAACTCTTTGAACTTGTGGAACCTTTGAACTCTTTTGGTTCAAGGTTCAACAGGTCAATGGTTCATTCTTCACTCTTCGAAGCCTTTTATTCTCTAAGTCTTTTGAACTTTGTTGAACCCATTGAACCTTTGAACTTTTGAACCTTTAGAAGTTCAAGGTTCAATGGTTCAATGATTCAATGTTAACTCTTCGAAGCCTTCTTTTCTTTAAGTCCGTTGAAGTCGTTGAACCTTTAAACTCGTTGAACCTTTGAACCTTTCAGAGGCGGGGTTCTACCTTAAACTCAAAAGGAGCTTTAACTACAGATGCATGCATTAGAGGAATACCAAGTATTTTCAAATATGGAAGATATAGAGAGAGAACATGTTAATACAAAATTTTATGTTAAGAATTGTCTTAATCATGGAAAAAGACTTTTGGAAGAGAAGGACGAGAATAAAAAATGGGTAATATTTTTGTCATAATAGTTTTTAATCCTAATAAGATTAGTAATATCACTTCAGAAAGCACAAGATAAATTAGTGATAATCTTACAATTAACTTAAAGCAATTCATAGTGAAATCAAATGCACTTAAATATTATCAATTGAATGATTTATTTCAATATTAATGAAATAATTTTAGTGATATATAAAAAAAACTTATTTATGATTTTTTAATCATAAAAATATTGATAAAATGTAGATGGCTCAATTAAATATTATATATTATTAAATTATTCTATAATAAATATAATATGTTTATAAATATATACAAAATAATCACATAAAATGTTCTAACCAAATATTATAAAATAATAAACTTTAAATATTATATTATTTGACCTAGAATCTTCCCTTCTAATTAGTTGCCTATGCTTACCATAATAATTATTTAATTGAAGTATATTATGAATATATATTTTTAAAAACTACAAATAATAATGAATTATATTTATAAAGAGATAAACTCTTTACCAAACTATATGAAGAAGTGACCAAATTCAAGTCATGGGACTCCGGAGATTTAGGAGAAAGACTCGGCTTGACACGAAATATGGTTTCGAGAAATACATATGATAAATGTGGAGGATAGATATTTATTGGGAGGACGGAACATTTTACTTTACTATATTATATTTTATTAATGTAGGATTAATCTGATTACAATTTTATTATTTATTTATTTTAATTATATTAAATAATTTAAAGTATTTTTATTAGATATATTTTAATGAATGAAGGTTTCGTCATTTATAACAATAAAAAAAGTTTATCTTTAAAATGTAGAAGACATTTTTTTATATATGTTTAGATATATATTTTTTTATTTTGTTTGTGTTTAAATTATTTTAAAATGATTCTTTTTAATAATTATTATTCTAATAATATTTTTAATATATTTTCCATATAACATGTAAATATTGTATATATTTGTTAGTAGGATAATATTATATATTTTTAAAAATATTTTATTATCTTACATCAAATAGTTTAATTTGTGTATTTTGAAATTATTTTTATAATTTTAAAATCTTCATATTTATATAAAAACTTAATTTTATATTGATTGAAAGGATTGATATGAATTGACATATAAAACTAATATAATATTTATGTTATTATATCTCGTTCCGTAATAGAAATAATCTTCCTATTAATATTATAATAGTTTGATTGTGGATAAATATACTTTAAAATTTTCGTATTATTTATTTTTGACAATAAAATGAAATGAAATGGTTTTAATTATATCTACGAAATTGAATAGTTTATGGGATCACTGATTACACCAATTGCTCTAATCGCTCAAAGATTCATGGGACCAAAGTATTTTTTACAAGGTCGATCTGTCTTTTATTGATCTTGGTTAGCATTTTCCCCAATCTTGTTATTATCTTTCTTTAAATATATCTACAATGGAACCAGCTCTTAAAGATTCTATATATTTGGCTTATATGTTTGTGTACTGAGCAAGTTCAATGATGAAGTACTCATCCATTTCAATTGCACCAATGATGCAGAAAACACAAGCCCTCTCTCCCCATTGTTCCTTAGGAGTCTTATATTTGTTTGTGTTGAATTAGAGTCTATGAGAGATGGTTCTCAGTTGAGTATCGAGGATCTTTTCCCTCCATCTATTTTCATCCCTTATATATGTGTTTTCATTATGCTCATAAATTGGGTTGAACACTAAAATATAGTGTTGCCTTTTTTTGCTTGTCCCCTTCTTCCACATTATCATTTTGAATTTTTCATTCACATATTTTATTAAATCTTTGCTACAGTTTAGACATTTGGTTACATTGATATCCCATCTATTCACCCATTTGTGGTTTTGTTGCATCAAAGTGTTCTTCCTCGTGTTCAACTCTTCTTCTCTTGTGGTCCTAGGCTATCTGTCAGTCTTCATATTTTTTATTTTTTTCAAGTAACTAATAACTTGGTCATATCAATTACCTCTAAAGGGCAAGTCCCTATTTTGGTAATAATGATTTCATATAGAACTAAGTCCTTAATTCTAAAATTGCTTGTAATTATACGCTTTTGGATCTTTTCTATTTGCCTCTATTTTAAACTCGTTGGTCCACCAGCCCACATCTCGCAGCAATATAATACCATCAATGTGACAAGTAACCTAACCAAGACCCTGGTGGTCTTCCAATCCCATTATCAACATACCTGCATATGTTTTGAAGCATATAGAAAGCTCTCCAACTACCTTGAATTCTTTTCATTATGCACGTATCCCATTTAAGCTTGTGTAAGTCAAGGCCGAGATATATGTACTCTGACACAACTTCAAGAGACCCTTATGCAAATTGAAAATTAGGGTGTTATTTTTGCCTTTTCATTAAGAAATCATAATTTTAGTTTTGTCAATGTTTACCTTCCTCTCTACTTCTTTACTAAAGAGCTCTAGAGCCCAAAGATGGTGTCTTAAATATTGGATTATCTCTGCGCTTAGAATATGGTCATCGACATAAAGCATAAATTTCACCACATAATTGGTCTAGGGAACTCTCTTTATTCTAAATTTTTTATCTAATCTTCTAGCTTATCAATGTACACCCCAAATAAAGTTGGGAATAGATGGAAACTTTGTTTGACACATATATCACTTCCGAAACATTCAAACAAACATACTCACATTTTGATTTTAGCTTTGATTTACTCATACAATATGTGAACCGTTACCCTATAATACATTAGGACCCCTAACTTTTCTATTATACTCTATAATTTATTCATTAAAATTATGTCAAATACATTTTTAAAATCTACAAAAACAATAATATACATTTTTTTTTAATCCCACCCCTTGTGACATAATCAATAGTAATATGTTTGACCCTCGACCCTCTTTTTACCCCTTTGCCCTCTTTCTTTCCTCTACCTAATAATAGGCAAGAAATTTGCAATAGGAAAAAGAGCGAGGTGAATACAATATACCATGTTTTTAGTGTAGAAAAGGTCTAAGAACCTTGTTAAGTAGATGGAAAAAAAACGCATGTAATTTGTTTACTGAGTTAAAGAAAATTGAAATGATTATGAAGAGAATGAGCCCTACAGTTTATCAGGGCTGTTGCGTTGAAATTTCATGGAAAGAACCCATTTAAAACGTTTTCGCTTTCGAAGTGAGTAGTACAACCAAAGTCGGTCGTGCCCGAGCGATGACCATGTCGACTGATACTCATGTTGACCTTTAGACCTGGCTAAAACAAAAGAACGGGTCCAATTCAGGACCGGACCGTGTGCGAAAGGTTTCCCATTCTCCGGTTCGAGTTAAATTATACATTCGACCCGAACTTAGTGAGAAGCAGGTAGGCATATTATATATTTCATGCGGGCAGCGTGCTTGCTTAGTTGCGCTGTCTTCCATGTTCAGAAATCTAGCCTGAGGCGTGAACCTCGCAGAGCTCGATCCCCTGTCATAAGTTTTTATGTTGGAGCGTCAACGGCGCGGCAGATTGTGATGGATGCAGTCGCTAATGGCAATGAGCGCACCTCTTGCTCTTCGGTTCGAGTCGCTGCAAAGCAGTAATTGGGAAATTGGGTTCAGATTGTTAAGAATTGCGTGCGTCTGTGTGGTGTTGTTCGTCCTGCGCGCGGATGGTCTGGGTTCCATGTCTACGGTCGCCGCGAGCCGCAGCGGGAATACTAGCACAGTCTGCGGGATCGTGAGGGGTGGGGATATACGGTGTTGGAGTTCTGGCAATGTTACTCGACTGCGCCGGGTGGGCATTGATGGAATCTCCGGCGGGTTTGGCGTCGTATGCGGGCTGACTGCGGATAGGTTGCGGTTCATCTGCTGGAATACAACGACATGGCAAAGGAAACGACTGTCGAATGGCAGGCCTCTGAGCCAGGTGGCTGTGGGAGAAACGCACGCCTGTGGATTGTTACAAACGGACGGGTCGGCGTATTGTTGGCGGGGAGAAGGGCCCCCCGGCCGGACCCGGTTCGCGGCCATTACAGTCGGGTCGGGCTTCGCTTGCGGGATTGCAGAGCCGAACCGGACCGTGCAATGCTGGGGACGAAACGTACCGTCGAACGCGCCGACGACTGCGATGAGCTATATTTCTGCGGGAATGTCTCACGCCTGCGGGATTCGATCCGACGACGGCCAGGTCGTCTGCTGGGGCGGGTCGAACAATTTCGTGCCTGCGCACCTAAATTTCGAGTTCGATAGTCTGGCTCTCGGGGGAAATCACACGTGCGCCAGGAGGAGGGTAAACAATACGGTTGTTTGCTGGGGATCGGGCACGCAGGGCGGGTATCCGCAGAACATCTCATTCCAGGAGATTGTAGCCAGCAACGGGTTCACATGCGGGATCGTCACCCCGAATCTCACGGTTCTCTGTTGGGGCGGCGAGACGTTCGGCAGTTCGTTTTTGATCGAACCGTTGAACGAGACGCTGCCGGGTGTCTGCCAAAGCAGAAATTCGTGTACTTGTGGCTTTTCTGCAGATTCGGACTCCTTCTGCGGCGGGTCGTCTCGGGCGATTTGCACACCGTGCCAGCCTCCACCGCCACCGCCAATGACCCTTCCTCCCTCTCCCCTTCCCTCTCCTAGGGTTATAAGAAAAATGTCCCGGGCAGCAATTGCGCTAACGGTGGTTGGATCAGTCGGCGCCTTCATCGGCCTCGGAACAATTACGTGGTGGGTGTACTTCAAGTTCTTCCGCCGGGCCAGGCGGCGCAGCGGCCGAGTCTGCGACGCTGAGCAGCAGCAGCAAATCTCCACGCCGCCCCCAACCGCCTCCCCCGGTTATCGATCCAAGCGGCAAACGTCGTCCACGTCCAGAAGGGTCCGGCGACAGCGCAGCGGCACGTCAAAGGGCCCGGAGGAGTTCTCCTTCCCCGTCCTCTCCCTCGCCACGGGCGGCTTCTCGGACGACTCGAAGCTCGGGTCGGGGAGCTTCGGCACGGTCTATCGCGGCACGCTGCCGGACGGGCGCTGGGTCGCCATCAAGCGCAGCGAGACCCGCACCCCGATAAGGGACGAAGAGAACGAATCCGCCTTCGAGTCGGAGCTCTCGTTCATGTCCCGCCTCCACCACAAGCACCTGGTGACCCTCATCGGCTACTGCGACGAAAACGACGAGCGGCTCCTGGTCTACGACTACATGCCCCACGGGTCCCTCCACGACCACCTCCACAAAGCCGCGGTGATCAACCCACCGTTGGATTCATGGGCCATGCGGATCAAGATCGCCCTGGACGCCGCCAGGGGAATAGAATACCTGCATACCTACGCCGTTCCGGCCATAATCCACCGCGACATAAAGTCGTCCAACATACTGCTGGACGGGTCGTGGAACGCCAAGGTATCCGACTTCGGGCTGTCGCTGCTGGGCCCGAACGAGGAGCATTCCCACCTGTCCCTGATGGCCGCCGGGACCGTGGGGTACATGGACCCGGAGTATTACAGAATGCAGCACCTCACAACCAAAAGCGACGTTTACAGCTTCGGCGTGGTGCTTTTGGAGCTCTTGACAGGCAAGAAGGCCATCCACAGGCAAGAGGGCAGCGTCGGGCCCATTAATGTTGTCGATTATGCTTTGCCCCGGATTGACTCGGACGATCTGCCAAACATTTTGGACGACCGGTTGCCCCCGCCGAGGCCTTACGAGATCGAGGCCGTCGCTTTTGTGGGATCCACGGCGGCGGACTGCGTGAATCTGGAAGGGAAAGACCGGCCTTCCATGACGGATGTCGTTGCCAATTTGGAAACTGCCTTGGCCTTCTCCACGCAGGCCGCCGTTTCCGTGTCGAGGAGCCTCTCGCTCCACAACAGCGACGATAATTTTGGTGTATTATAAGATTATAATTATTTTTGTACATGTTATTCTTTTGGAAAATTGGATCTCGAGAATTTATTTATCTGGAAGATTTGTTCAATCTGTCCAGAAATGTTCCATCCCCAAATTCACACAGGCCTAAGCTACACGTCATTCCGAAAAAGTCTAAAATCGCAGGTGGAATGTCGATCATTAACTCAAAATAAAATGCACATTTTCTCGTAAATTGTCCAAATGCACCTAACATTTACTTTAAAAATAAATTAAAAAACAAAATAGGTTGGTTTATATCTCTCGTTGTCCTGCTTTATCTTCTTCTTTTTTTAAATGTGAATTAGTTTTAAGTTGTTTGGATCTTTCATCGTCATACTTTTTATCTATGGGAGTTCATTTTAAATGTGAATTAGTTTTAAGTTGTTTGGATTTCTTGTCGTCATATTTTTTATTCATGTGAGTTCATTTTATACGATATAAAAGTTGATCGCAACTGATAATCTTATCATTATAAACATTTTATATTTTAATATTTTCTATTAATATAATTATATATTTTAATAATAAAAAAATATTATTTTAATATATTTTTGTAAAAAAATTTATAATTTTTTAAGATAATATAAAAATATATATATTAATTGATTATTTTATTATATAATTTTTTTTTAAATTTTTTTAATTTTGTTTAATAAAATTTAATAAACTAATCTAATAATAAAATTCATATTATACCATTTTAAATTGATCTACTATCAAATTAGTTTATAGAATATAAAAAGTGTGTACAAGAATAGAATTTCGATTGGATTCTCTTTTCATAGGAATTCCATCCCATTCAAGGAGTCAATTGTGACTTCTATGAAGTATATTTCCATAATCAAAGATTATAAAGAATTAGTTTATTTCTTTTTCTTAACTTTTTAAGTGTACATGGAAGATATATTATTTATTTATTTGTAGAAAAGCTTAATTCTATTTAAAGATAAATTTTATTTGTTATTATGATTTTTTGAGATTCATTTACGATAAAGATGGTAATATTAATGGCATTTCTTGTTTTATATTAAATTAATGTTTGAAATTTATATTTTTTTATTTATAAAATTATTATAATTGATTTGAAAACTTGTTTTATAATAAATAAAAATCAATTTAATAAAATGAAGAAAATATGTTAGTTTTAGGTTGTTTGTATTGTTCATTGTGTATTTTATCTTACATTTTTTGTTGATGTAAATTAGTTTTAAGTTGTTCAGATCTTTTATCGCAGTACCTTATCTATTTTTTATTGATGTGAATTATTTTTGTATAAACATAAAAAATGAACCATAAATATTTACCAACCATTTTATTATTGTAACCATTTTATATATCAATATTTTTTATTAATATCAATAATACATTTTTTTTTAATGAAATATATCCATATATTAGCTAAACAAAAATATACAAATAATTCTAAAAAAATAAGGCAGTATCAGAGCACGCCCGACACACTTGGCAAAACTTAGGAGCAAAACCAAAGTAACAAAGTATCATCTAGGTAGAGCGTGGAAACAAGCAACTAGATCACAAAGTCATTAAAAATATAATTTTTATGTAGCAAGAGCAAGGCCAACAAGTGGAGGATCCATATCATCCGGACCCCAGCTCGAGCTTGGCAAGCCATTGCCATCTAGAACAGGCTCCCAACCAGTAACTTGGGTAGTGTCTGTATCATCATCTACTTGCATTCGAGTGGGCGAGATAGCCAAAGAGAGTCTGGGGAACTTATCCAGCACATCCACACAGCGTCCAGGTGGCACCCCCTAAGCATATAAGTGTGGAGGAGGAAGAGGAGCACCCCAGCCTTCCAGCTCAGTAGGGGAAGGACGTGACAACTGTCGCCCTCGCTACTGCCCAGGAGGGGAAATGCACTAGTACAGGGTGCCACTATGAGAGTGGCATCTGGAATGGCTACGATGTTGCCCACCATGAGGCAATTGAAACACTTTGTCATCCAATCTAGGTCCCTAGGTGGAGAAGGCAAAACCCGAGCCATAGTGTAGGGAGCATCTACCTAATGGGAAAGGAGATCCTGAAGACACCCAAGCTCCATAGCCACTTTGTTGGCTTGGACTTGAATTTGCAAAAGAACATTTGAGATGATAGAAGATTTGTGTAAAGCAGAAACATTACAATCAACAGAAGCATGATTAAACATAGAATTATTTCTTTCTTTCCAAATCCAGAAGAGAATCTCCACTTTGAAATTATAACAAACTTGCGTGTAGATGAAGGGCATTGCGGGTTTGTCACCAAGGAGGATATGCTGCCACAAGAAAAATTCAGGCTGTAAATCCCTGAAGAGATCATGGATCCAAATCCAAACCCTTTGAGCTTTGGGACAATACCAGAAGAGATGGAGGAGCATCTCAAGGTGGCCACAAAAGGGGCAAGTAGGTTGGTGAACTCCCAACTGAACAAGTCTTCTGCCAATAACCAAGCCTTGGTGCAGTATACACCAAGCAAAATGGGCAAGCCTGGGCTCCACACAAGCCCCCCAAATAGTGTTGAAGTGAAAGCTCCACAATTTAATAGATGAGTGTATCCCCCAACGGGCGTTAAGCTTGTCGACCATAGGCAAATGGGGGGTGAGCCAAGCATAGCCAAGCCAAGGAGTGTAATTGCAAAAAGGGGTCTCAACATACCATTTCCAGTCCTTCCACCAAGGCCAAGTGGAATGAACCAAGATTTTATAGAGCATAGAAGCTAGGATGACATTGATAATCATCTGCTAAGATTCCTGGTCCACATTAGCTAATCAAAATTTAGCTTTCACTTCTTCCCAAGATAGCCAAGAGTGAGAACCCCTGTAGTAGATGTCTTAAACAAAATGAATTCCTCTACAAAAAAGCTTAAGGGCATTGATCTAAGGGACTTCTACTAGGGGCACTCCATTGCAAGAAAAAATGGGAGACCACCGCAGAGAGTGGGAGTTAGCGGAGAGCCCATTACAGAAACCAAAACTGTTCCAGAGAAGCAATGGCTTAATATTTTCCCAAGACTTCCAGATGCTTTTGGTGACAAAGAATCCCATGATCTGGACAAGAGACTGGATGAAGAGTAAATTGAGGAAGTCGAGCCCTTTCCAAGCTTTCATGCCCTTGGGCAAGCTCAAGGAGATACAATGTCTTAAAAACACCTTCCAAGCTTTTGGGCCCTCAATGGCCCACACAATCCATTTGGCACATAAGGTAGTCCCTTGCTGAGCTATGTCGATGAGTCCCATCCCTTCAGCTTCATGTGTGAGGCAATAATATTCTCAGGCCACCCTATGAAATCTTTTACCTTATGGGAAATTTTCCAAAGGAAATCTTAGAGCAATTTCTCCAAATTTTGGTAAGATTTTTTGGAAGGTACCCAACATGACGACTAATACACATGGGTGGATGCAAGAATTTTTTAGTAGATTTGAAATTTTTCTGCCAATGAAAGAGACTTGATCACCCTATAATCTAGCTTCTTAGCAACTCTGTCAACTACATATTGCCAAAATAAGGATGCTAAAGCATTGAAAGCAAAGGGGATGCCAAGGAATTTAAAGATTTCATCATGTTAGATCCATTTCCAACTAAATTTAGTAGCCCACGCTAACAAAGGGAGGTAAGATCGTCTGTAGCAATGAGTTTTCTACCATTGGATGTTGGAACCAAAAGCTAGGAAGAAGGTGTCAAGACACTGTAATACATTATCCACATTGGCTTCATCTTCAATGAGTGTAAGGAAAGAGTCATCTGCAAAGTGGCCATTAAGCAATTGCATATCTTCATGTGGATTAGCTAAACTGGGAGGGAGATAAATTCCCTTAACAAGGCCACTAGCTTGGGCATTGCTAAGAAGATATCCAAAACCCTCACTTACAAGAATGTACAAGGTGGGAGCCAGAGGGCACCCTTAGTGAATGGAATGGAATAAGCCAAATTCCTCAGAGGTAACTCCATTGATAGAGAGGACAATTGAGGCATCAGAGAAGAGCATCTGAATATTTTGAATAAAGATGGTCCCAAAACCTAGAGCCTAAAGCATAGCTGAGATGAAAGGCCATTCGATGCAATCATAAGCTTTTTCAAAGTCAATTTTGATGAAGATTGTCCCATCCCTTTCATATGGTAATGATGTTATCTGAGATATAATGGCTTTTGATGAAGCCTGTCTGTTCTGGACATACAATGAGAGGCAACATATTACACAAAAAGATTGCTAGAGCCTTGGCAATAATTTTATAAGAAACATTTAGGAGAGTGATGGGATGCCAGTTGTAGATCAACTCAGGATTTCCTTGCTTAGGTATGAATTTGATGTTTCCTTTATTTATATTTTTACCCAATGAATATGCGTGAAATACTTCTTGATAAACCTTATGCAAATCATTGCCCATAAGATCCCAAAGAGTTTTATAGAATTCACTTGGAAATCCATCAATGCTAGGGGATTTGTCATTAGCCATATGAGACACTACTTCATGTAAATCATCAACAATGAGGGGTCTATCGTAAATCACCCATTGGGCAAAAGTGAGTTTGCATGACCCCATTGAAAGGCATTGATGAAGGGCAGATTCATACTCAACCAAAGATGTTTGAGCTTTGAAAACTTGTTGATAATGGTGGACAAAATCTTGCACAATCTGCAGAGTCTTTGTGAGTCTGTTACCAGCCTCAACAATGACTTGAGTTTTCTTCTTTGAGTTTTTGGCTTGCAATAATTGAAAGAATTCCTTAGAGGCTTTGTCCCTTATTTCAAGCTAATGAAGCTTGGCTTTGACTTAAGCTCCTTTGACGTTGTAGTTATCTACAATCTGAATGTGGTGCCTTAAGGATGCAACTCTCACTTGCAAGATCCCATTAAAGGGATATTTTTACAGAGCTAAAGCCATACTGCTCAGTTCTGAGGTAGTAACAGAGTAGGAGTGTCTCTAAATTTTGGGAAGTTGGCAGCCATAAATCCATAGAAAGTGGGAGGTCCTTCTGATGGCATTATCCCACCAGAGAATCCAACTAGATTCTTGAAAAGGATGTGGATCTAGATTCTAAACTCTCCTAATGTGTGCCACCATGGGTCCATGCTTGAGCAAAGAGGTGTTAAGGAAGAATTGTGTTTTGTGGATTTTGGGTTTCATGAACTGCTATGTCACACAAAACCAAATGGGGGAGTGATCGAAAAGCCCAAATTTTGGTAGCACCTATATTGGAGGAAAAAGGCCATTATAAGAAGAGAAGTATGGTTGGTTGGACATCATTGCCCTATCTAGATGCTTCAAAATTTGAGTGGGGCCTTCCCTAAAATTACTCCAGGTGTACCAAACTCCATCTACAGTTCGACAGGTTAAATTGGGGTCATAAAGGCCCCATTTAGTACACATGTAAAACCATGCCTCCCTTTCACCAACTATCCACCTCATAGACAAGTGGCTTAATTTATCCTTGAAAGATTCTACCATATTAAAGTCACCACATAATAACCAATGGGCATCGGGAGACACATGACTCATGACTCATACATACAGGTCAAATTGGGGTCATAAAGGCTCATGTGTCATACATTGGTACACTCTAAAGCATCATTTGAGGCATAAATATTAATAAAGCCAAAGGAGTGGCTTTCAATGCTAAAAAGAGCCCAAACAAGCTGATTGGTGGGGTCCACCCCAGATTGTACTAAGTGTGGCTACCACCTTAGGGAAATGAATGTGATCACCCCTCCACATCCTATGACATTGTTAATATGAAGAATGATACTAAAGTGCCAGATGGAATTACTGGTAGGCATCAATAAAAAAATCCACCACCTTAACTTCCTACAAATAGAGAATGTCCATCTCAAGAAACTTCCTTTTGAAATCATGCACAATAAACTTGTGTTTTGGATCGGTGAGACCCTAAACATTCCATGAAAATCAATTCATATATGACAAGAGTCAAGGGACATGTCCTCTGAGTCCAACCCTTCCAAGGCATCATAATGATTCTATAGGGAGTGTCCACTATTGGCACTCAAGAATTCATATTGTTTCCTCAAGTCAGGGTCAACTAGGAACTCTTCTTCCTCTGCCTCATCAATCTTTTGAGAAGGGTTGTGAAAGCATTTGGGCATATCCCGTCGAGCAAGTAGTGGAAGAGTGGCTAGATGTGAGTTTGAAAAATTAGACCCAAAGGCCTTGACACCTTGGGATAAAATGTTAGCAGTTAGAAGAGTGTTAAACACCCTAGGCTTTTCTACCAATTTTGGAGTTGTAGTTAGTGAGGGATATTTTACAACAAGAACCTACTCCTATGGGCCATTGCTTGAAGATGTCTTACCTCCTTTGGGAGCATCAGTTGAGTTTGCGGCTTTGGTGTGAGTGTTCTTCTTCCCTACCATAGTTCAACTATCCTTAACTGGTGCCTTTCTAGCTTTAAGATAGGGCTTAGGGGAAGAGGCTGTGCAGTTGGATGTATTATTACAAGCCAACTAAAGGGGACAATCCCTTATCTTATGTTATGTGGCTTGGCAATGAAAGCAGGTGTTAGGCAAGTTGATATACAAGACTCGCTGAGAGTACCTTACATCTTTGACCTAGATTTCCACAAACTCCTTGAGGTCCTGGGAGATGTCTACTTCTACATAGACCCTTTTTTGTGGTTTGGTAGAGTAGAACCAGTTTTGTTCATGAAAAATCACACAGCCTATGGAGGACGCTATCTAGTGAATAAAGTGCCAACATGAGAGCGGGTGGCTTGAAAATTCAACCCAAACTTGGACTTTAAGAGTGAAGTGCTATGAGACCACAAATTTCATGTCGAGGGGGAGAGAACCATAAGTGAGTTCCTGACATACCAAGTGGCAGGCAAACTTATGGAGGATTCCTCTAGCATGGGATGGGTCAGAAAAGTGGAAGAGAAAAAATCCCTTAGTCATGTTCTAGACACTCTCAAGCTTAATGTCATGAGATGCCCAGTGAGTTTGAACCCAAAATCGTATCATATTTTCAGAGGGGATTCTCCTAACAAAATAACCTATTAAACAAAATTGCTCTAACCATTGACATGTAGAATTAAATTTAGGAATAGGTAATACAAGATCAGGTTCTGAAGTATTACCTTGTGGTATACCTTCAAGACAAACTTCCTCAGGGGTTTGCAAGGGGCCATTGCTCGGTGCACATCCATTCTTCTCCATAGCTAAAATAGCCAGGATAGAATGGGAAGAAGATATTATAAAGGTTGGCCTTGCATGAAGGCGAGAAACTCTAAATGGTAATAAATGCCAAGTCCTGCAGGTGTTTAAGGTCATGGTATGACACAATACTGGTCAAGCAAGAAACCAAAAAGTGACTCAATAACGTGCATGGAAAAAACCCTAACAGAACGAAAAATCTACTCAATACTTATAAATATTTTCAATAATATATTTTAAATCTTATATATATTATAAAAATCATATTATACCATCTTTAAATTAATCTACTACCTAAAATTTAAATTCTTTAAATTAAATTAATTTATAAAATATAAAAAATGTTTACTGAATATAATTTTGATTTTATTCTTTAATCATAAGAGGAGTTCCATCCCATTTAGAGTGTCAATGTGACTTGTATGTTATAATGTTCTTTTAAGCATGTTTCCATAAATACAAGAAACAAAATCAAGGAATATGAATAATTGGTTTATTTCTTTTTCCTAACCTTTTAAGCGTACATGAAAGGCATATCATTTATTTATTTGTCAAAAGTCTATTTAAAGATAAATTTTCTTTGTTATTATAATTCTCTAAAATCCACTTACCGATAAAGATGGTAATATTAATAGGATTTTTTTGGTTTTATGTGTTGGATTAAGTTAATGTTTGTAGTTTGTATTCTTATTTGTTTATAAAATTATAATAATTAATCTTAAAACTTATTATATTAAAATATTGTTACAATCTCGTATAACATAATAATTATAAAAAATAAAGATTTTTTTTAAGTTAGCATTAAGAGAGATATCAATTTCTTTTTCCTTCATTTTTATTAAGTAAATTTATTGAGGATTATGTTTCTTAGTAGTTTTTAAATTAATTGTAAGAGAGATATCGATTTTATTTTACTTCATTTCTAATAAGCAAATTTATTGAGAGCTACGAGAGATTCTTTACCTTTGAAAAAACTTTTAAAAATATTTATTTATCTTATATAATATATTAGCTTTTATTCTGTTGTAATTTAAGTAATACAATAACTTTGTTAATTACAAAGCAAAAGTCAAATACTTTTGATAACTTAATTAGTTTATATATTATAATAGTAAATTATTAAATACATAAATGGTACGAGAAATATAATAAATTTCAATAAATTAGAACCCATCAATATTTCCAAATTCAATGATGATGTATTTGGTTAGCATACATCCAAATAAGTTGGATAATTATTCTAATAGTGGTGCAAGAGCATACTACAAATCAAAGAATCTTTTATGTCTTCATATATATGGGCTATATTGGTAGTATAAAAATGAACTACAAGGACTAATAGCACTTCAACAAGCTCTTGGAACATATAAACAACCATTTTAATCAGTGAGATAGATAGTTGTCTATCTCATGACAAAATCATTGATTAAAGTAGGATTGCATTAACCAGTGCTACAAAAATTACATAGTAAATTTTTTACCATTAAGACAATTACAAAATAGCTAATCTACATTAAATGACATTTTTTTCTACAACAATTGCACAAGTTAGGTAACAACCTAGAAATTTTGAATACTCATTTTAAGTATTTTAAAATATCCAAGGGATTTTAAGAGTCACTTCTTGAAACACAAAAGGAATGGAATGATTTGAAGAAGGCATACTAGAGTGAAATAAGATATATGGGGAAGAGTGTGGATATTTTCTAAGAGAGTACAACAGATAGAGAGAGTTGTAAAACCAGTAGAAGTATTCACCCTAGCTCAATCTAAGATGGAGACCTCATGTCAATAGACCACTCTGGCATATCCCACCCATGATAGGGAGAGCCTCTTTTTGGATGAAACCAAGAGGAGCTACATGTAATAATGGAAAAAAATTGTAGACACCTTCAAACATTAATATTCATATAGACCATTGATCCTCTCATAGGAGTTATAGGCACTCAGTCTCTAGTGATAAATTTGGTGCCTGCTCTCGTTCGAGTGCATCTACTAGTTCTCATAGAAATTTAATCTTCATTTTCTTCACATTCCCAAAGTTTGACTTCACATAAAAATCTTGATCTAGACCATCACCACTTGGATCAATAGGGTCACTCACATCGCAATATACTATCCCATCATCTTGTCCCTTCCTTTGAGGTTTCATCTAGCCATGCTAATTTTAAACACCACATGAGGCATAAGAATCCCTAGGATGCTTATCATGTCTATCAACAACCATGTTAGGATATGATCCCTTCTTGGTGGAGCTTACCTGAATTAGTATTGTTAGGACCCTCTTCACCAATATCCCCTACGAGGCTACTCACCTACTTGTGTTCAGATGGAATATTGAATTGATCAATGTCCACCTTGGAACCTAGCTCTGGGTTTCTATCACAAGGATCAGAGGCTTATGGACCTATATTATCTTAGGTAATATGCAAATCCCCAGAATCTCATGAGCTAGTGGTTTTCATCTCCTACCCATTATCCATTCTTATAAATACTTTCATAAGAACCCTCTAGCACCACACATAAGATTTATTCCCCTTCTTACTTCTCTGCCTGAACTGCCTAAATCTATTTGAAACCAATATGCTAGTAATTTGAAGCATATCACAAAATTCATGATGGTGTTTATGGATTGGGTGCATGATGATGATCTTATGTTTAAGTTCTTCACTCATACCATGCAGGTCAAGACCTTGGTTTATGTGACACCCTTCATCACTTTTTTAACACTATAACTTTTTTAACACTATACACATACATATCGGATGAATATAATACATGGAAACTAATCCCTCTACATTTATATTATAATTTTATTATTATCAAGGATATGTGTCTTGATTACCTTACATCCTCTCACAGAGTAAGAGGTATTTATTAAATTTGCTCTGTCAATCTCCTCTGGAGTCTCTTCAATTCAACTTTCAATGTTGGTTGTTGATCATTGAGGCTTTATTAATACTTAGTCTAGTAAAAAAATCAGTGACACATGACTCATACATACATATCACCTCTCATGAGGAGGAGACTCATTGCCTCTCTCTACTACTCTATGGAGCTATATTTGTTAGTGATAGGGGTTTATACTCTTAGACCCCCCCCCTCTCTCTCTCTCTCTCTCTCTCTCTCTCTCTCTCTCTCTCTCTCTCTCTCTCTCTAATTTTATCTAACTCTAATAAAGTGGCCTTAAGTTCATCGTACAATGTTACATATTGAATAAAAATTGCCATTAGTAGATGAAGTGCAATTTGTGCCATAAATCAAATCATTTTTGCATTACTTTCTTTTGTTCATTTAGTTTAGCATGTGATATGCTAAATTAGTGCATATTCCTTAAATTTTCAATGTTTAAATACGAATATGACCTTATTTTTGTACTAATTACACTTCATGTAGTAGTGTGACGATCCTAGACCATCATGTGTAACTGGTGGTACCATGGCTTCTATACCAAGTTTTGAACCTCAACCTCCTAATTTATCTTATATTTTTCTTATTTCACTCTCCAACCATCTACCCTCCCCACCTCAACTAAGTATTCTAATCTCACACAACTCACTAGGTCAAAAGGTATGCATAGTTCCCAACCTCAAAATCAACTCTCTCTAGTAAATCAAGGATTCCCTCAGACAAATCATATGTAAAGTAGCATATTATCACCTCAAACACCATAATCAATTGTATCACCACTATTAAAACAAAAATGCAAATGTCAGATACTAAAATAAAAATAAATACTTATTATCTAATTAAAAATACAAAATACGCATATATTTACTTAGATCCTCCATTGGTTGGTTGATTATAGGAGCTACAAGAACTATTGCCCTTTCCCATATATCCATAGCTACCTCTTCCATGGGTGATGTATCATGCATCACATCATCATCAATTAAAAATAATCTTGGTGGTAAAAATGGTGCAATTGATTCCCTCACCCACCATATCAACTAATTATTGGTAACCCCAACATCATCTACACCTAGATCCACAATGGGGGCATTTGGCTTCTCATCATTTGTATCAATAATCTTAAATGGTATCGGTGATGGTATCTATTGGGAATCGAGGTAACTTTCTCCATACATGGGGTGATGTTGGTCTATATTGTACTAGCGCACACTATCTAATAACTCACTCATGCTGAAAATTATCAACTCCAATATTTTTATCTTGGTAATATTTGTGGATGTGGATCCTATAATGAAATTTCTTATATATTCACACAATAGAATATTATATCATATAAGTGAGAGCAAAATATGTATATCCATAACAATAATTTCTAAAAGAGCAAAATGCTTAATAAATATAGTTGAGCCACTTTGAGGGGGCAACCTCCATAACAATGCAATATAAGTAGAATTCATAATATTATGATCAAATACTAACCACTACCTCCTATATATACTCTACTTAGCCACAATTATTCCATAGACCAATCTTACTAATAACATAGAGAAATACAACAAGATAATATAAGAGGTATGTAAGCCACAAGTCAGCTACACATATCCCTAGACATGCCATAGCTTAAGGGGAGTATCGCGCCCCTCCCCTTCAGAAAAACATTGTCCTTAACATGAATCAAACTAGGATGTTACTACAATAATGATTCATTCTCCCATGTTGTATCTTAAAAATGCAAAATCTTCCATATGATCAAATACTCCTTAATCACTCTGGTCTGTAGTTACTTAGTGTTGTGTGAAGGATATTCTCATGCTCCAAAATGACTCAACATTCTTCATTTAATTTAGGAAAATCAATCTAAGTAGAAACTTTGTGTCAAATTACCTTATTCAAGAAAGATTCATGGAATATCAAATGTATGTGATTGGATAAAGGAAATTCCAACTTGTAGGCCACACTACCAACTTTTTGCAAGATCTAATAAGGGCCATAATACTTAGGGGACAAATTGTTATCATTATTCTGCTACTTTAAAGTCATCTACTTATATGGATAAAAATGCACAAAGACCCAATCACCTATGTTAAAATGTCATTCACTACGGTGTTGATCTACTTGCTACTTCATTCTATCATGTGTTATTTCTAAATTATCTTGCAAACTAGAGAGTACTTCATGTTGATGGTGATGTGTTCCTCAACAACTTAAACCTTCGGATGCACTTCAAGGTTGAAGTGATGGATGGGGAGTGATACCCATAAAATAACACAAAAGGAGACATTTTGGAAGAATTATTATACCACCATTTGATAAGTGGAGGTGAATGAACCCATTTGTCCTATTTGTGGGAAACAAGACAATGAAGATACCCTTCTAGACATCTTTTGATTACCTATGTTTGTCCATCAAATTCAAGATGATAGGACAAGTTATGAGATAATTAGGTACCATGAAAATAATGTAGTCCAAAATATACGACTAAATGTGAGATCTCGATCACATACAATGATATTTGGAGTACCATGTAATTTCTAAACTATATTGATAAAAGTATAAGCTATTGTACTGACGACAAATGGTTATGATAAGGAACAAAAATGAGCATACTTATTAAGTCAATCCATAATTACCATGATAACATTTTTAGTCTTAGACCATGGTAATCTAGTAATTAAATCTATGGAAACCTCATCCCACCTCTGGCTAGGGATGGATAAAGGCTACAAAAGAAATAAGGTCTTAATGGTTTTACCTTTTTCTATTAACATACCATGCATTTAGCCACATATTTTAGGACATCCCCCTTGAGTCCTTCCCAAAATAAATCTTGCTTGATTATATGATATGTTTTTAAAAATCCTGAGTGACCTCCTATTGGAGATGCATGAGTTCTTGAAGGATTTTATGTTTGAGCAGATAATGTTTACAAAGGTATAATCGATCTTTATACCATAATGCATTCCCCTTCCATGTAAATGTTTTAGACCCCCCAAAACCAAATTTCATATTCTGAATCAAATCCTGGGCATCCTTGTCATTCTCCCATTTTGATCTTAATTTCTCTAGATAATTTGTCTACCAAATGGTCATTGTGCATAACAATTCCTCAACTGATTCATTTCACCTTCATAGTGCATCTACCACCACATTATCATTTCCTTTCTTATATATTATTTAAAAGTCATACCCTAACATTTTAGTCACTCATTTATATTTTTGTTTTGATAAAAATCATTGTTATAGAAAATATTTGAGGCTATCATGATCAATCTTTACTTGAAAGTGTCGACCCATCAGATAATGTCTCAATTGCTTGAGTGCATGCAAAATAACCATCATCTTTTTATCATAGGTTAGCTTGAGCCTATATTTTCCCTTCAGTTGATGACCCTCAAATATAATTAGTCAAAATTCTTACATGAATACAACCCTCATGTCATATCCTGATGCATCACATTCAACAACAAAAGTTTAAAAAAAATCAAGGCAGCTAAAACTTGGGTGGTGCACATAGTCATTTTCAGCTATTCAAACACCTTGGTATTTATTTTAGTCTACTTAAAGGAGTCTTTATTCAAAAAGTATGTGAGTGCGGCTGCGATGCTACCATATTTTTTTATAAAACCTAAAACAGTAACCTGTTATCCATAGAAATCCTTGAAGGTTCTTGAGGGTCCTAGGCACTTACCATTCCATCATCGCTTGGATATTTTTAGGATCAACTTTCATTCCTTCATGTGAAAAATATGACCCAATTAACCCACCTCTCTGATGCTAAAAAAACATTTGGAAGGTTTGGCATAAAACAAATATTGTTCCAAAACCCAAAAGTACATGTTTCACATGCTTTAAGTCTTCTCAATTTTTTTTGTAAATGGGGATGTCATCAAAAAACACCAACACAAACTTTCTCAAGAATGGCATAAAAACAACATTCATTAAATTCTTGAATGTAGATAGTGAATTTGTGAGACTAAAATGTGTGACCATAAACTCATAATGGACTTCATGAGTTCAGAAAGTTGTTTTAGGTATTCCTCTTAACGGATTCAAATCTGATGATACCCAGAGTGAAGGTCTATTTTAGTAAAATAAATAGTGTCATGTAGTTCATCTAGTAAATCATCAATCATTTAAATAGGAAACTTATATTTTATGGTGTACTTGTTGAGTTCTATGTAGTCTAAGCACATCCTCCAAGTGTCATCTTTCTTATGCACCATGACCATCAAGGAAGAATATTTTCTTTGGTTGTGTCTGATAATTTATACGTCCAACATCTCATGTACCATCTTTTCAATTTTACTCTTTTGGGCATAGGGATACCTATAGGGTATAATTTTAGGTGGTGTATTACTTTTAAGTAATTTGATGGAATGATCATGCACTTTTCTTGGTGGAATTCATTTTGGTATGAAACCAAAAATAACATAATGGTCATTCAGCACCAGTTGTAAATCATAATGGGTAGACTCCTTAATTGGTTGAACTTCTATGGAAAAAAATCATGCAACAAATCCTTTAACACATTTTCTAAGCATCTTTGTCATCTAGCGAGAATTAACCAATTATAGATATTTACCCTATAAACCATGTAGTTCAAATATCCTACCTTTTGGATGAAAGTGCATGAATAGTTCCTAGAGATTCATCTCAATTATGCCCAAAGTGGTAAGCCATTACACTCCTAAAATAATGTCAACCCCAACCATGAGAGAATCAAACATAAGATAATATAACATGTAGTCTCCCATAACAAACTTAATACTATAGAATTTTCTAAAACAGTTGATTGCACCACCATTTGCAATCATGACTAGAAAGTCTAGAGCTAGTTAAATGAAATAGTTCAAACAAGCAGCCAATTTATTGTTGATGAAGTTGTGTGTACTCCCAGAGTCAATCAACATAGTCACATTTTATTTCTTGAGAAAATCCACCACCTTAGGAGTTTGATGAGTACTAATACCTAAAAGTGCGTGATAGGAAATAATAGGTTAAGAATCTTCAAATTCATCATTGGGTTATTTCAGACCTGCACCTAAGGCCTCATCATCTTCTTCATCCTCATTGGCACCATCAATGTAAAATAAATTATCTTTAGCACATTTATGTCATTAACTCTATTACTATCACAACTAAAACATAACCCCTTTACACACTTCTCTTTTATTTATTGAGGGGTCAATATTGTAAGCTGAGGAAATGATGGGGCTAGGAAATTATGTTCACAGACATTAGCAAAAGGTCTTCGTTTGACTAGATATTTTTCCTCTACCATGAAATGGGACTAGACATGCAAACCTCCATTTGGATTCTATATTTGAGGCCACCCAAGAATATGTCAGTCAAATCTGTCTAGTGATGTCATCCACATGTAAGCAGAGATTCTAAAATTGATGAATATAATCTTTCACATTCCCTATTTGATGAAGTTTGGCTAACTGACTAAAGTAGTTTTATGAGGAATTATTATGATATTGGAGTTGAAACTCCTTAGAAAATAAAGACTAGGTAACTTCAAGGCCCTTCTTTTTCTTTTGATCACACAACCATCTATACCAAATGAATTGCTTAGGTTCCAAATAAAGAGAGGCCATGACCACCTTTTGTGCATATGGAGTCTAATGTAGATCAAATAATTTTTTGATTTGAGTGATCCAAGTGAGTGGATTCTTACCATCAAACTTGCACAATTCCACTTTTGACAACAACTACTTTGAACTAAGATTGGATGTGTGATTGTTTGAGTGGAGAGTATTAAATGTGAGTGGTGGAGGATTATTTTATGAATTCTAAGTTGTAATATTGGACAATTGCTCAGTTATAAGTGTTAATTGATCCTTCAAACTATTCAAGTCCCTTCTTACCCCAATGATGTCCCCTTTGACCTTATCAAGAGCATATTTCCACACCATGCTTTATAAATATGATTGAAATTGGTGGACCGCTTCAGAAAAAAATGGATCAAAAGTGTTAGACTCTATATCATCCTTATGAGGAGTTTTTGGGGTTTCTTTCCCTTTCATGCATTTGTGAGTGTTAGGACCAACCATGCACAAACCCTAGGATGGAGGGTTTTAGCTTCCCAAAATATTATATCAATAAATTATACCATTGTGATCATCTCATTGAGATGAATCTAATGACTGCTATTGTGCACAAGGGTAAAAAATTTCAACCCAAAAAGTGTACTAAGAAATTATACCATTGCAATCGTCTCGTTGAGATGAATCCAATGACTACTAATTTGTACAAGAGTGAAAAAATTTCCATACTTTTAAATTTTTTCAAAAAAACACTTCGAACAATATTATAGCCATAGAAAAATTAAATTCTTCCATGATCGCAAGTTATGTTTTTTTTTATCTTTTCGCTCGTAGGATACCCACAACACCAGATCCAAAAAATAACACCACATAAACTTTCATAAATTGAAACTTTGATACCACTTGTAATGAAATTACTTAGTTGTTCACACAATATAATATTATATTGCAGAAATAAGAGCAAAATATGTAGATCCACAATAATAATTGACAGAAAAGCATAATGCTTGATAAATATAGTTGAGCCACTTCGAGGAAGCAATCTCCACAACAATGCAATAAGAGCATAATTTGCATATGATGATGAAATACTAACCACTACATCATATATATACTCTACTTAGCCATGGTTATTCCATAGGTCAACCTTACTAAGAATATAGAGAGATGCGATAAAATAATATAAGAGGTATGTAAACCACAAGTCAACCACACATATCCATAAACACACCATAAATTAAAAGTGTAATAGATCTTGCACATTTGGACCCCATCCTCTAGCCATTTGAGGTGCTCTCTATATGGGTGCCATATAATGTGAACCTCCCATAACTTATCCAAAATATGAAGATAACTAATAGTGTCTCTCAACTCCTATCGTATTTATAGTTTTTTCCAATTATTGCTAAGGTCTCATGTTTCTAGTCCTTTCCCATTATTGTTAAGGGATCTTTCCAATTGTTGTTACGGTATTTCTAGTTGCTATAAATGGTGTTGATGTAGAGCTTCTTGGGCCATGGGAACAAAAATCAAACAAACAAAAAATACCAACTAAAATTTTAAAAACAAGAAATAATTAAATAAAAATTAGGGACTACATTTAACCACCTTGATCATTTTCTATTTCGAGGTCCCAAAAGAGAGGCATAAATCAAAATCTTCTAATACATTACCACCCCCTAATCCAAGGTTTCCTCTAACTACCACATTTAAATTGATCTTTCTCATCCCCTAGAAAGGGATTAACTACTATACATCAAACTTCAAATTTTTATTATCGTCCCTCATGGAACGGTTAACCACTTACATCAAACTTCAAAAATTCTAATTTTATATACTAGCATAAATCAAAATTGGTTCACTAAAAGGGTTGTGATCCAACAGGTGAAGATGATAATTGCTTATATCCATCCACCTAGGTACAAATCCCTCTAGATACCTGACATGAAGAGTCGAGTGGTTAGGACTAGGATAATATCTTGAGTGATTATCAGAGCATGGATACCCCTTACTCACCGTTACTTACCCAAAAAAGCTCACTAATTTAAATGTACACTTACTCATCAATTAATTTGCTATATATTTATTTTCAAAATATGAACTAAAATACCAACATTCTATATAATTCAATAGTTCTATATAAATATACCTGTTAAAATATGCACAAAAATAATTAATTCAAAAACCACTACCACTACCACCCCACCCCCACAAGGTTTCCAAAACTTCTCCATCGAAAATGACCTTTACCATCCTCTTAAAAAAAATTCAAACACTATGCTTGACCTTGCCACTCATATACAACTTTTAATTTATTTTTTTCAATTTATAATACTTAAAGTATTTTATTTTTATGTGTTTTTAAATGTATAATACTAACTATTATCACTTGTTTTTCTTATAATTCTTTTTAGGATATCTTTTGACCTTTTCTTTATTTAAAAAAAAAAACCTATAGCATGAGGAAAACATGTATTTAATTTATTAAAAGCGACATTTGGTTTGTATTGATTAATAATAGAAAATATTATTGCAACGTACTCTAGATATTGCCATGTCAAACTAAGATATAAACAAATATATATAAGTTTGAAGGGGAAAAAAAAATTAAACGTCAAACTAAGATCCATGCCCGTCAAAGTTAATATCAAACTATTTATAAATTTTTATTTTATGAATATAATAATTAAATTGACGATGACCATTCCATTTTTACATTAGTCCTGCGCTTTTTTTTTAAAAAACTTTTCATGTTAATGCATTTATTATCGATTATATAAGTCTTATTATAAGTGGTATGCATATTATATGATTTTAAGGTTTTTATGTGTTTATCGATTATTAGTATAAATTAAGTATTATTGACATGTTACGTGGTTTTTCGTTGTGCTCTTTTTCTTTTCTTTTTAATTTCACGATTGTTTAGTGGTTTTCTTAGAAATCTACTCACTATAGTTCTAAGGTCGAGTTTTGTGTGGTACCGGTGAGTTAGGTTACATCTACAGTTTGTGGTCCCATTTCCACTTTTTCGGCCATTTGATGTCCATTTGCATACCAATAAGGTCATAATTTGAATTCAAGTAATGTATAAATACATAGATATTTTAGTGCATTTAAGCATCTAGAGATCATCTCAAAAAAAATGTAGC
This sequence comes from Torreya grandis, assembly GCA_037957365.1. Lineage (NCBI taxonomy): Eukaryota > Viridiplantae > Streptophyta > Pinopsida > Cupressales > Taxaceae > Torreya > Torreya grandis. The sequence goes on along the minus strand of JARHVA010006455.1, from coordinate 504,636 downwards.
ATTTATTTTTCATAGGAATATATTAAACATCTACAAGTATTTTAGATAAATCAAACAAACATTTAGAGAGCATTCATTGTGTATTGAAATTTATATTAACGACATATTGCATTGCACTTATATGCCTAGCTAATGAATTCCTACAATTATTGTAGTGTTCTTTTAAATACTGTGCAATGTTGAGGGGCTTGACAAATCTCGAGGAAGCTCAGTTATTCCAAGGTGTAACATAAATCCCAAAATATATTGTTTTCCTTGTCATTTTCATAGTTAGCTTCCTAATCATGGCAAGGAAAAGAAACATCTTTTACTGATGCTCACAATGAAGCATCATAAAAATGAGCAACATTTTTGGAATCCTGGATCTAAAAATCACAGTCATAAAAAATTATACTTGCCTAACGCTTCTCATAAATGTACTCACTATGATTACACTAGGGCCCAAAAACTTCTTGATGATTTGTACAAAATCCTCCATTTTTCAAGATTCTTTAGGTTTTTCATTGTTTTGTCAAAAAATCTTAATTTTCATTGTAAAACTTTGATAAATGTCTCCAAATACCCTTGATATTGAAGATACATTCTTATATCCTCTTTACATCTTTATTTCTCCGGTTGTTGGAAAACTAATTAGGATTGATTTGTTGTTTTACATTTGTTTATGCCTAGTTATATATTTATGGATATTCATATTGTAAATTGATTGAATTCATTTATTCAAAATATATTTTGGTGAATTTGGCATCTCTTACACATTTTCTAGGGTTATATCTTGCTTCATTTGTGGTAGATTTTATTTTATTAGGGTTAATAATTTGGTATGTTTCTTTTAGGTTTCATCAAACCTCGATGTGTTATGCTTTTCAAGCCTAGGTTTATATTTTGTACCTATAAACACCTAATTTTGATACAAGCCTTATAGTTATAATGTTTCATCTTGTTTTTATACATATGGATCAATGGATCAGATTAGGCTTTTATTGACATTTTCTCTTGCATTTTCATCTCTCTATTCTTCTTTGTGTGGCCACGTATTCTTCTAATTTTCTCTTTCCTATTTGTTTTTTGTGTCTTGTGATCCTTGTGTTTTTTCTTTAGATTTTTTATTTGTCTTTTTTAATATCAGAATTATTTCAATACCAATCTCATTACTATTGGGATCCTTCCATAGTGGTCAATGTGCTTTTTAGGCCTTTTTGGCTCTTGGGTCTAAGTTATTGTTATTTGACCCCCATTTTGTCAACATTTATATAATTTCTCTATGTCAACTTACATACTATTATATCCCTAATTTAAATTTAATAGTTTATATTTACAAAGGTAACTTAGGACATTTTTAAAAAAAGGAAAATAGGAGGAAGCTACATCATTCACATCTATACTATAATTACAATGTCTCACATTCTTTATTTGTTGAAAAATGATTGCAACACTTGTACCAAAAGAAGGAATATTGCATTAGTGAAATAACATGTAGATCTCTCCCTAATTACATCTTGTGTCTCATAAAATAAGGATTTCTTGATGATATACATGAGTTTTGATATACAATCTTGAAAACAAATTTGCCCTAATGCAGGTAGACCCCTTGAAAAAAACCTAATGTTTTATATCCTTTTTAGGTCCTCTTAACTAAGATTAGGTTTTGATCAAAGGAAGAAAATTCAATAAATTTCACACATTATTCAACAAATATGAAGGAGGTTTTTGACACGCAACTGTTGATGAAATGGATCATATAGTTTAACATCATACAACCCCACATAACCATTATCGAAACAACTAAGCCCATGTTGAAAGGCCTTTCACTATAAGAGGATTTTGATTCTAGTCCTCTCAATATTAGAGAGATTTGATTATGGTCACACTATCAAAGTTTGGTCTTCTTTTTTGATCATCTTCTACACTATCTGAGGGCCTACTTTTGATCATCTACAATGATTGTCTAGATCTAAATGAGCCTAAAATTAGGTATGTACTCCTAAACTACCTTATCAATTATCAATTGCTCTAGGCACTATTATTAAATCTAAACTTTCCTATGTCTTATTTTATTTCATGATTTATATCTAATTAGCTCTAATTATCCTAATCTTGATTCCAAACCCTCGATTAATTAGATTTAAGACCCTTTGGTTTTTGTAAGATGTGTTGCTCTATGATTGCATTGTATTATCATAAGTGATTAGTACTAAAATTACTATGTTCCATTACAAATTTATTCATCATATATCTTTGGTTACGCCTAGATAAAGCTTGAATAAGAAAAATGTATTCTATAAATGTATCTAATGTCGCTTCAAAAGTTCCATTACAAAATATTTACCTTTTCTAGATGGCAATGTTGTCAATGGACCTTAAATGCATAGTGTATGAATATGAAGATGATTGTGATTATTAGGTTGAATTATATGAACAATATAAGTATGTAACATTGATAATATTAGGAAATATACTACTAATAATTTGATGTTGTAGCATCCAAGGTTGATGATCAATTTTTCATCACCCAAAAATAAATGACATGTGTTAGAGAATGCTTGTGTACTTTTTGGAGGTGTCACCACTGATTTTCTTGTCAAAGATAACCATGAAAAGCCTAAGAAACATCTGTAAAAATCCAAGACTCTAGGAACATCAAGTATAAGAGGTTTTAGTTATGTAATAATGTTCAATTTTACTCCTTCTTGGCAGAAGAAAAAATCCCTGGTTGAAATGGGGGTGGTTGTGAAACCACTTGTCTATATTAACTAGAGGTTACATAATTGTTGGTGTGGAGAAAGTGGTGGTTTTGCCTACATTAGTTGCAAAAATATGTTAATGACCCAAAATGATGAGCTTTTCCATTTCAATTATTTTCCAAGAACACAAAAACTTATAGAGGAACTCCAAGAGGTAGTGAAGAGGTAGAAGAGATTTGCATTAATTAGATTTAGATTTGGGAAGAGTGAGAGTAGTTTTAATTAGAGTAAAAAGAGTATAGAGTGTGGCTTTAGGAGAGAAAAAAGAATATAAATCACTATTCTAGTCCATTGAGGGATGTGTCTAATATGGCTTCTTATTCATGATCGTAATTCAATAAATAAGGCAAGTTACATGTGTGTGTGTCTATTACATTTTTCTCACATGAATTCAATAAAAGTGTGATTTGGTCTCTTGCTTAGAAAATATTGTGGTCAAGTGTGTGTCCATTAGATAACATTGAGTATAGGTTATGGTGAAAGGTTTTCATTCTATTGGTCCTCTCTTACCCATCCTAAATAATTTGGTCTCAAAGTAGGTTGTGTCCTACATAGCTAATAGTGTGAAACTTTAGTTGAGCCTATTGTAGATTGTGAAAAGTCCTACATTTTTTAGAGTTGTGAGGAATAAAAAATGTCATGCATAGGATTACCTATTGAAAGAGGAAGTGGACCACCAAGAGTTATAGACTTAACATATATGTTTGGAGGTATCCAAGCTAGATTGGATGTTATGAAGAGTGTACAACATAGAAGAGTTATTTCCAATATGAGCAAAGATGAATTAGAAGCTCCAAATTTTTAGCGCGAAGAGTTGGATGAATTCTAAAATGTCATTACCAAGATGGGATGTAATAAAAATTTGGACAGCCCTAGCTACTCAATAATTTTGTGCCTTGAAGATACAATTTATTAAATCCTCAAGTTAGAAAAGTAATTTGAATATGGTGAAATGAAGGACCCCAAAATATTGAATATTATTTGCATATATTTGAAGAAGCATGCATCCTTTTAGTGGGATCATGTGCACTTAGAAATTTATAGAAGAGATAAACAAAAAATAACTACTTAAGATAGGATGGTTATAAATTTGAAGGGTAGTTTTTACCTTTTGATTATCAATTAATTTTTTTCATGAAGCTACAAAATTTGAGGTGCAGAGACACGAATGTAAGGGATTACATGGAGGAGTCTCACAAGCTCATAATCCAGGTTAGTCATGTTAAGGATGATGAATAAAATATCTCACGGTATTTGAATGTTTTTTGTTTTCCATAGAAGATGAGTTTGGAATGATTAATTTTTATTCAATGAAGAAGCCTATCAATGTGCTTTGAAGGTTGAGGATAAGTTGTCAAGTAGGCAACAAAATATAGAGGAAATTTTTCAAGAGGAAGAGGTCAAGCTAACACCTGAAGAGGACAATATAATTATGAGAGAGAAGCTATCACTTCTCACAATCACAATCATGCACCAAGAGGGAAATGGTATTATTTAAGATAAATAGAATATCCTTCTAGACAAATAGGATACAATGGTATAAGAAGAGGTAGAGGTTTCATGGGTACAAGTTTTAGGTCTGGAGATGTTCCTCATAAAGCCTATGAGCTCCCACAAGTACAAAATAACAAAAATAGGAGAAATGAGGCTTACAATCATATTGCATAAGGATGAATAAAACATTGCATCACTCAATCACTTGGAAGAACCAAAACTTTAAGAAGCTCTCATGATAAAGAGAGTGCTTCTAAAACCAAGGAGGAGAATATATTATTGCAAAATATTTGCAAATTTAGATGTAAGTGTTGCAAGGTAATTATTGATAGTTTTTAAAGAAAAAAATGGTGTCTAATGAAATGGTAGATAAGCTTGGGTTGAAAATAATTACACATCTAAATTCATATAAGGTTTCTTGGTTACAAAACAGACAACATATTTTGGAAAATAAATAATTATGCTCGATTTTTAGATTAGGTCTTACAAGGATGAAGTTTTTTGTGATATTATGCTAATGAATGTATGTCATTTGTTGTTTGGTTAGACCATGGCAATTTGATAAGAACGCCATACATCATGGTAGAGAAAATACTTACAGACTTGTAAAAAATGGAAAGTACAAATGAAGGCCAAAGAAGGAAAAAGAGTAAGAAGTGAACACTGGTCATAAAGTTTTGTTAGTCTTCAAAAAATAATATTTAAAAAAGGCAAAGAAGGAGAAAACATGTTTTGATTTCATAAACAAACTCATGTATGTTGGAATGGTATATAAGGTGATTGAAATTTTACATGAAGTGAAGGATTTACTGTGATAATATGCTAAGATAGTTTCAAAGGATTTTTTGTATGGATTGACACCCATGAGGAGAAGTATCTATCACATGGATTTGACTCTTGGATCTAGTTTGAAAAAATAAATTGGTGTATAGATTGACATCCATGAGAATGAAGGGGTGAAGACACAAATATAATTAATCCAGGCAACAATTTAGGCGACAATTTGGGTGACGGTTCTACCCCAATTGGTGACGGAACATTCGAGAGCCATTACTTTTGCACCATAGCTCTGATTGACTCCCTGTTTGAACTGTTGGAAAGATAAGAAAGAGGAGAACATAGTGAGATGGCACTGAGATCCACTCAGTGGTTTTTGACCCTTGAAAACCCAATGGAAGTTCTCCAAATTTTAATTTTAATAGTGCAGTCTAAAAATAGTAAGTTTCTAAAAATAGTAATTCCTCAAATTATGTATTGTTGTAAATCATGGAAGTCGAACCACTTAATATCCCTTGAGATTGGTGACCTTCCACATCCTCCTCCTACCTTCAAAATGTGTGTAAATGAAAATGTAACCCGAAATAGAAATGAGACATCTCTTTCCAGAGATAAGCATATGGTTGTATTGCAATCTTGAGTAATAAAACATCCCTTCTCAGAGAAATCATTGTTACTATGTTATTTTCGTGTTCTTGAAATATCTATCAATCAAAAAATTTGAGTTTTGGATCAAGAATAATTGTTAAATAATGGTTTGATAATTTAAATCCTGAGCCCATGTGTGGTTACAAAACTATTAGCACCCAAGAAAGGTGGAAAATAGTGTCTTGGCATGGATTTTAGAGCCATAAATAAGATTACAATCAAGTAAAGATTTCCATTACCTTATATGGATGACTTTATGACTTACTTGCGGGAAGCAAGGTAATTCACAAACATTGATTTGAAGAGTGGGTATCACTAAATAGTATTTTGTAAGGTGATGAGTTGAAGATTATGTTCAAAATAAAAGATGGTTTTTATGAGTGGCTAGTTATGTCATTATTTTGACAAATGCACCAAACACATTCATGACACTCATGAATTAATAATTAAAGTCATATTTTTGTAAATTTGTCATTTTTAATTTCAACAACATTTTTATTTTTAATAAGGCAAAAGAAGAGCATTTAGTGCATTTGAGGCAAGTATTTCAAATTTTAAAAAATGTTATTGGTCAACTTGAAAAAGTGGAGTTTTATGAAGGAAGAGTTGATTTACTTGGGTTTTGTGGTCTCACATGATTGATTGAGGATGGATCTAAAAAATTGAAAATACATTATGAAGTGGCCATCACCAAAGAACATGTTGAAAGCAGTACTTTTCCATGGTTTAGCTAGTTTTTACCAAAATTTCATTAGAAACTTTAGTAGAATATGTGCACCAATCATTTAAAAATGAGAGGTAGTATAAATTAAATCCAATGGACAGTTGCAGTTGAGAATAGTTTCTATGTTTTATAAAAAAAAGGTGATTGAACAACCATTGTTAGTATTACCAGATTTTAATAGAAGTGTTCTAAGCTGATTGTGATGTTAGTGGGACAACAATAGGTGAAATTTTGAGTCAAAATGGTGGACCCATTGCATATTTTAGTGAGAATTTAAATGATGCCAAATAGAAGTATTAGTTTTATGATCAATAGTTTTATGTTATTGTGCAAGCTCTTAAGAAAAGGGATATTAATTTATTCCAAAGGAATATGTTTTGTACACGGATCATCAAGTACTGTAATTCATAAACTACCAAGGTAAGTTGAACCAAAAGCACATGAAGTGGGTTGAATTCCTGTAGAGTTATTTATTTATTTTTAAACATAGAATTGAGAAGTCATATAGAATTGTAGATGTATTGAGTAGAAGATGCCTTTTGTTGAATGAGATGAGAATAGAGCTAGTTGGATTTGAATTTGTGAAATATTTATATGAAAAGGATATGGATTTTAGAGATGCATGGGTAGCATGTAAGTTCCCAACTGGCATGGATAGAACTCCATAGTTGGATTTAGTTTTTCAAGATGGACTATTATCCTGGATACAACAATTGTGTGCATCTAAAGGATCAATAAGGGAAATTTTGACAAGAAAGAAGTATAGTGAAGGATTGGTTAGAAATTTTGGAGTAAATAAACATTACAGATGCTAAGTCAGAGATACTATTGGCATAAGATGAGTATGGATGTGAATAAATTTGTGTAAATTTTTATAATTTTCCAACATTCTAAGGGGAAAATTTGTATTGGTTTGTATAAGGCATTGCCAAAACCAAAAAGACTGTGGAAATAAATAAGCATGTATTTTGTGTTTGGGTTTCTAAGGACACAAATAAGTAATGATTTTACATTTGTTTTTATTGATATATTTTTTTAAATGGCACAATTCATTGCATGTAACAAGAATAGTGATACCACAAGCATTGTAATTTTGTTTATGAACTTAGTAAGATTATGTGATTACCTAAAAGTTTAGTTTTTAATAGAGATATTAAGTTTTTTGTTCATATTTCTAGGAATTTTTGGAATAATTTGGGCACAAGATTGAGTTTAATTTCAACCTATTACCTACATATGAATGAGAAAATAGAGGTAATGAATTAAATCCTTGTGAATTTATTGATATGTTTTGTGGGAGATAAGTCCAAATAGTGGTATATGATTCTAACACAAGCTAATTTTTCATAAACTTAATAAAGTATAAAGAAGTATCCATTTCATATTGGGTATGGTTACAACCCTAGAGGTATTACTGAGTTGCGACACTTTCTATTTGAGCACAAGTTGAACCATAGGACCATGTAAAGTATATGCAATAAGTGCATCAAGAAGTGAGAGAAAAGTTGGAGAAAAGTGTCATGAATTATAAGCAACATGCAGATCTCAAGAGAAGGGAACAATAATTTCAAGTCAGTGACTTGGTTTTGACACATTTGAAGAAAGGTAGGTGATGCATGAACATCAACCTAGAAGTTATCATTTTAGTGTTTTATCTCCAGGAAGTCAAAGGTGGTCAAATTTGAGAGTCAATGTGTGTATGGGACCTTCTTAGGTTCATTTGTGTCTTGAGTGTTCATTTGGATTCATAGAGTTGTCTCATAACTTCTAGGAGTTTTCCTCCAAATTTAAGAATTTGAAAATTCAAATGTTTGTAAGAGCCTAGGAGGGCTTAAACATGGTCTAAGGAGGTTAGATGAGTGAATAAATGTTTAATATGACCAATATGTGTTGTAATAAGTGTCTAAATACATATGTGTCATGTTACAAGTTGAAAATAATGTCTTTGTTTTGTAGCACACCCACTAATCCTATGTTGGGTTGACATGTGTTAGTTATATTTTGGTAACTAGGAACCAACGTTGAAGCTGGCAAAAGAGGAGTTTGTACATGAGTTTTTGGTGTGGTAAGAGAGGAAGAGATCTCTATATGGGATGAAGAGGGTTGAAGAATGATACAAAACAATAAACCTTCATAAACAAGCTGATCAAGTCCCATATGGACTGTTTTGTATGAAGGATTGATTCAATGAATAAGGTCTAGTGATGATTAAGGGGTCTGCAGGTAGAATTAGACAATGAGAATTTGTAGGAAGGATTATATCAATGAGGGGAAGCTATACATAGTTCCACATTCTCAAAATAGTGCATGGATTTCTCAAATGAAGGGAAAATAATAAAATATGGCTACAAGCCTAGGATGAATATTGCAAGTTGAGGTATAGAATAAAGGAATGAGTTGTGTTTTAAGCATTTTGAGAGGTAGAGACAAAATTGATATGGTCATCTAAGGATATCTCCAAGAAGATATTAAGTTCATGATATACATGTAATGTTTGGATACTCTAATCCAAGAAGGTGCCTAGGAAAGAGAAAACAAAGGGATTAAAAGATATTTAGTGAATGAAAAGAAAGACCAAGAGGCAGAGGTAGATGATGAATTTGAAATTCATCTAGGAGGATTAAGGCCATGAATAGATGTATTGAAGATTAAGGAAATAGAGACTTATTAAAAAAAAAGGTTCCTAAGCTTAAGGATAAAGAAGAAAGATTGAACTAGAAAAGGAGTTGTGAATGCCAAACCTTCAAGTAGATTGAGACAAGTTGGCTTGAGAACAAGATGTCGATGGATAATATGACTTCTCCTCAATACCTCTGCATCATTTTGGTATTAGAGCAAGGCAAGGTATGATTGGGTAAAATTGTGTTTTGATATCTTTACAATTTATTGATTTGAGTAGAATACATAATGCCATGAGGTATGCATAAGAAGTAACCTTACATGGTGTTGAGGGATAAGATAAGGTTTTAAGTCTGATCCATTGAGGTCAACATATAGGAATATTGGATTAAGGAGAGATAAAATCCCCAAAGTCCTTTGAGAAGGACAAGAAGTTAGTCAAGAGAAGACTAGAAAAGAGAGAGGAAAAGAGAGCATTAAAGCTCCAAGAAAGAAGAGAGAAGAAAGAATACTCCAAAAGAGAGTCAAGAGATTTAAGAAGAGATCCCAAGTGAGGACTCAAGGAAGAGGAAAGGCCCAAAAGAGGTCTCAAAGGCAAGCTTGAAAGACTTGCTAAGAGAAAGGTCTAAATAGGTTAAGAAAACAAAGAAGAATAGAGGAGATGGACATAGAGAAATAAAAGAAAGAGTGTGGAAAATAAAAAGGAACCAGAACAAAGGAACACTAGATAGAGATTGGAGAATTCCAACACATAGTCTCTTTGAAGGAGGATTCTGTGCATATACAGTCGACAGTGAGTTATAAGGAATTAAGACATGCAAATAGGGTATAAGCTTCTTGTGATATGAATGATAACAATGTTTGAGTGATTGTTAAATAGGTGGATGGATTAAAAACATATAAATCTCAGTATGCAAGAACAAAGTCTTGTCAAGTAAGGTTTGTAATAACAAAGTCCTATTAAGTAAGGTAACCCTGCATATATATAATGAAACCCATGTTTTAGAGGATAGCAAAGAAGGTTTACAAATTTTATTAAGGAATGGACTTGAGGATAGTGTCTTATTGTTATGAATAAAGGAGAGATCAATAAATTATCATGGAACCAATCAAGAGACACATGACTTGAAGGTAGACACCATCTAAAACCTTGTTGCCTCTGTAGTCTTTATTACTTCATGACTATGTATGTTATACTTGAGAGAAAGCTATATAAATATAATGATTCATTAGTATTTATGGGTGTTGATACATGTTTAAGGTTTTTAATAAATCTTAGAACTATATTCCTTGTATTGGAACATGGTAGAATGTGTGGGGCTATCTAATAGGCCTGAGTATCACCATTTGCCCTGCTTAGTCAAATGCAAATTGGACTAGAAAATGCATACAAAGACTTGAAAAAGGCTTGAAAATGGTTGGAATATTTAAATAAGACCAAAATATAACCTTTGAAGTTTATTTGAGCCTTTGGTTCCTCTTAAAACTCAAGATATAGATTTTTGAAGGCCCTCAGCCTTGTGTAGACCTAATAAACCCTACGATTAGGGTTTATCCATTATAAAGACTTCTCACTGTTAAAAACTCACAAAAAATTTGTAATCTTGCCAAATTCAATGTGTTATAACATATTAAAGTTTTTTTAGGATTTTACCAACTATACAAGTATGCATTTGACATCAGGGGTATTGGCCTAGACCTAATTAGGCCTAAAACAGAGTGATTTTGCAAAGAAGGCGATAGTTAGGGGATAAATCAAGACAAGAAATTTAACAAACATATCAAATAGGCTATAATAGGCTCAAAAATGGGATTAATTCTTGGGGAAGGTGCCTTGTTTGTTTAAAATAAATGGAAATTATTTAAAAAGGGCTACAAGCCTTGTATTAGCCTTGTGACCTTGAGATGCAATAGGTGTAGAATAGTGTGATTGAGCCCTTGGAAAGGAATAAATAAAGTGAGAGAAGATCATTAAAGACCATTCATGTGAGTGGAAATAACTCCAAATACCTAAATGAAGATGTGACACTAAAAACCTAAGAGGTTCCTTAAAAAGAAACAAGGAAGAGACTGAGAGTCTTTATGTGAGCTAATGAATTATATGCAGGGGGAATGATTGTAAGTGAAATAAAGAGACTTAAAGAATTCAAATGAATGTTGGTGAATGTCAAGGAACCAAGAATCAAGCAAGGAAATCACCGAGCACCTCCATTGAGTTAGTGGAACTGGGTTGAGATAAGGACAGTCAAGATCAAGCACAACCAAAGAATGAGATCATTTGTAGATACCAATTGGATTGGACACTAGATGGTGATGTTTTTAAGGATTATCCCTATATCTCTACATCAGTAGATTTTTAAAAGGCACATATAAAAATATGAAGTAAAAGAATATTGGACCATGTAAAATTTTACAAAGATTTACAACAAATTTGTGAGATATAACTGCTAGATGGGATTGATATCTCACATATCTTCAATGTGATAGATTTTTACCTTTGCAATGAAAACAAGTGATGAAGATGTGGGTTTAGATGTTTCAGTTTCAGATTGGAGACTGATTTCATGATAAATAAAGAGAAGAGATAATAATGGTGATTGATTCTTGAACCTCACAAGGATAAGACACAACAATATAAAGATTATTTAGTCAAGTGGAAAGATAGATTAGTTGAAGGTTCAAGTTAGATAAGTGCATCTGAGATTTCTAACAATAGAAACCCATTATAGAAGCTCACTTATGGTTCATGAATAGGAGCTCAATAATGTAGTGATGTATGATGTAGGAGCATCTAGGTTGATGAGTAATCTTATATCACCCAAAAACATATGTCATGTGTTAGTTTATATTCATGTATTTGTGTATTTTTTAGTGATGTAATCATTGTTTTACTTATCAAATATGATCAAGAAAAAATTTAAAAACATATTTAAGCTCCAACACTCAAGTAACATCAATCATATAAGGTTTTACTCATCTAATAGGGTTCAATTTTACCCATTCTCAACAAATGATGAAATTTTTGGTTAAAACATGTGGCAGTTGTGAAATAGGCAACTTGCATTAAGAAAAAATTATGTATCTATCATGGTTGTTTCAAAACCATCAGTTCACACTTTGCAATGGTTTCTCCAACCTTATTTTTACATAGGGAGATGGTTCCATTTGACCCATTTTCCCAAGAATAGAGGAACATGAATAGGCACTCCATAATGTAGTGAAGGAGTAAAATAAATTCAATTCAGTTATAGTTAAAAGTTGGGAAGAGTGGAAGTAGCTTCAGTTTCAAGAAAAACAACAAAGGATGTGGCTCTAGGAGAGAATAGAGAGTAGCAACAATTGTTCAATTTCATTGAGGGACTATGTATTACATGTCATCTTCTTCATGTTATAAACTTAAAATTTAAGACAAGTTAGGTGTATGTGTTTGTGTTGTAATTGTTTCACATGAATTCAATAAAAGAGTGAGTTTATTTACAGCTCTAAGAGTATTGTGCTCAAATGTATTTCCATTGGAGAGTGTTGAGTATAGGTTGTGGGGAAATGTTGCCATTGACTTGGTCCCCTCTTACCTATCCAACATCATAATGTTGTTGAGATATCTAGAATTATGGATGCATTTAAAGAAGTTCTTATAAAAAATTACCTTCTCATGAAGTAATTTTATAAATTCCTTCTCAATCTATCCATGTCTCTACCATTTCTAATGTTATTACTTCTCAAAACACAATGTTGTCAAATTATTTAGGTCTTTATATTTATTTTTATTCTCAAAATGTTATTCCTTCAAATTCTCAAGGTCTTTCTATTGCTTTCTTTATTCTCAAGATTCAATTCCTCTATATTCATAACATTTTTCCATTGCTTCTCAAGTTCTTCTAAATTATCAACATGTTTCACTTCCTTCTATCATTTCCAATGTTTGAATATGTTTCTCAAAATCCTCTTGTTCAACCCTCACTAGCTTATATGATTTTCAAATTGATTTGAATGTTTTTTAATCCTTGTCTTTCTCAAAATTCTCTTATTTTAATTTATTATATTAATAAAAATCTATCTCTATACAAAATCCCAAAATAACTGCTATGATGCATATATTTTGTGACTTTCAATATCAAATTAAAATGTTTTCTCAAGAGTCTCAAAATCCTAGTAGTAGGGTTAATTTTATTAGTATTATTTTTAAACCATTTGGCATATGAAGGGCTTTCACATTCATTTTCAATAAAAAATATTGCTCAAAATTTTGAACTATTTAATGGAAAAGGAGACCCTTCTCATCGTATTAGAGCTTTATATGCCTTTTTCTTAGATTTTGTCCATAATGATAAATCAATAACTAAACTATTTCCAAGGAGATTGAAGTAGTATGTACTTGATTAGTTCTAACACGTGGATACATAAATTCCTTCTCAACATTAGTGGATGATTTCTTAACTCATTTTTTAATAAATGTTGATAAGAAGGTCAAATTTTTACACTTAGCTCAAGTTAGACAAGAATCAAATGAAACTATTAGTGAATATTGGATCTAATTCAAGATGACGGTTCTCGACTTATTAACTACTAGATAGTGAGTTTTAATGTATTTTTATAAATATTTTATTATTAATTATTAAGAATAAAGTGGCTTTCAACACCTATCAATACTTCAATAAACTTTGTCATATAGTTAAGGATTTTGAAGTGAAATTTCTAGATGCAAATATGCTTAATAATGAGTCAAATTCTTCAAATGGTGAAAATTTTCAAAACAAACAAAGTTTTAAGACTAAAATCAATGAGCATAAGTTTCAACATAGTAATTATGTTGATAAGGTGGTCAATGTTATAGACAAACCTTCTAAGAGGCTTGTGGTACCTTAACAAAATGAGTATAGGCAATTCATGAGACTTAGTGAGAGTCCATAAAATGTCTTGCAGAAGTTAATTAAATGCAATATAATAAATTTATCTTCAATAATATAATTTTATTCTTTAAAACCATTGCCTAAGTATTTTTATGCCAGTGATACTGTGATTATCATAGAATTTTATGGCATTCTACAAATAGATGCATCACTTTGAAACACAAGATATAAGATTTTATTGACAATGATCAAATTCAATTAGATGCCACATATACAAGCTCAAGTGAAATAATAAAATCATCAATGCATAAGAATCAATCAACTAATATTAGAAATGTCCACATGGTAGATAAACCAATATATAACAATGTGTCCATGGATTATAAAAAACATCCACATGATGACTTTATTGAAGTAGTTGATTCAATCAAGAAAAAAAACATATAATCAAATTATGTTTAATAAATACAATATATTTCATGATATTGATGTATAGGATTTATTCAAATCATTCGAAACACAATCTTTCTTATGGAGATAACTTTTAGTAGCCTTTTTTAAGCATAAATTTCAATGTTTTGACCAATTTGTAAGGATTCAGACCTTGAAATTTTATATCTAGATACCCAGTGTCCTATTTTATCAAATATAAAAATTTGAGATTATAAATCTTGAGGGAAGATGTTATATTTTCAAGTTTACTATATTTTTAGGCCTTTTCATGTAGCCCTATTAAGGCAGTGTTTTTAGCTTATTTTTGTCCACACATAGTTTAAAACCAAAAAAATGGACTTTATAGGTACCCATTAAGGCCTTACATCATTATACGAAATTTTAGGTTCTAACTCTAAATGAAAGTACAAAAATTCAACTCTTCTCTTTAGCAATTAGGTCTTTTAGGCTTAGAAAGACAATTTGGATCTTAGAGGATCCACACATGCCAAAAATCAAAAATAATATTTTATTCATATATAAAACATAAAACCCACAAATTATACCAATTTTAAAGGCCTGGTTCAATCCCTAGATAGCAAAACCATGAAATGGTCATTCATGTTCACTAACTTCTTTACACAGTGCTAGTAGGAGTAATTTTGAGTTTCAATGAACAAGATGAAGTTTTAATGGCTGATTAAAATTGGAAAAGGAATTTTAAGACATGATTAACACTTATAAAATGATAAACTTACCTTTTCAATGACAAAAATAATCAATATTGACAATTCTGACCTATAGGATGTCTTTTTTGTGAGCCCTGTTCTGGGTTGTTTAGGCAGAATTATGAATCTTGAGAAAATTCCAGTCTTGTCTTGTGTTTCAAATATTTAAACACTATTTTAAAATTCCATAACCCTTCTCAGTTTCCTTCCATGGCAAATCAATCTAAATTGAATGCAAAGTTTATTTTTTAAGACTCAACCTATTGTAACAAGAAACAATATACACAGAACTTCCAAACTGATGTTTGCTCACTTTCTTATCAAATTAATGTATATTGAATATAAATTTTTAAATATAGAATATAAAAAATATATTAAATATTAATGAAAGTTTCTTGAGACAAATAAACATATCAAAACCTAGAATTTTGCATTGAAGAGACTTCAACTTTGTGAATACACAAAATGTATGAGACAACCTTCTTGATTTGTAATTGTCACCTTCTTATCACGTCTTGGAGCCTTAAAAAATATATCTTCCACTTTGAATTATGGTTTAAAATCATGTTTAAAAATCAATATATATGTCCTACAAATTCTCTATCTACTCAAGGACCTCCAACATAGGTCTTGAGGAGGTTTTTTAAGTCAAATTTGCAAAACAAGAACAAATGTCTAAAAAGACAAAAGAGGTCATTCATGATAATTAAAACATTAAGAGACACTTGAAAACACTTAGGACACTAATCATAACTAAATCAACACCTAAAAACCATTAAAATTTAAAGAAAATCCTTTTAAACCAAAGTTCCTTATTAAAAAATTTGAATTTGAATTTTGGCAGGGAATGAAAAATTCAAATTCTAGCCTATCTAATTTAACCTAAACACTTTTAAATGATTATCAAGTGTATTATATGACCCCTAAAAACTTTATAAGAATTTAAACAATCTATATGACCCTTAAAGCAACTTGATCAAACCAAAAATGAGCAAAACAAGCCAAAATTCAACCTTGGAGTGATGCTTCTGCATCAGATACTTCATATAAATGGTTGTTATTTATAATAGCATTCATATGTGATTATGAAGAAAATGGCATAATGTTTGAAAATCACTCAAGTTTGAACATATGTACTGAATAGTTTATCTATAGTTTTTGACTTAGCATTGATGATTAGAATATACTCCTAGGGTTACCATAGGAAATGATGGTAGTGAAAGGGAACTACTTGGTTGTATTATTTTGCCTATTAAAGTGTGACAAAATACAATTCAATATTTATTTCATGTAGTGTCTAACATTGGGCCATAATTGTTTTACTTGGTCGACCACATATACATCAACAACAAGCGATTCCTTATATGGTGTGTAAATGTTTGAAATTTAGGCATCAAAATCAAGTGGTTACAATTCAAATAGATGTTGATTTTTAAAATGAGTAGAATAAAAATTAAATTGTATGAATGGAATTACCATGAGAGCTACTACCTAATAAGAGGTCACAAATAATACGATACATAAAATTATCCCAATGAGATTACATTTGTCATATCTTATGCCTCCAAGATAACCATAAGATCATCAAAAATTATATGTATGAGAAACATTAACTATCGAGATAGTTAGTCAATGAACAATGTTACAAATGAATATGATGATGAATTTTTATCTTTAAAATCATGGCTATCACAATTCCCTATGAATGTTGTTAATAGTCTTAGTGATTCAACTTTCATATCTTATAATGATTATCATAAACCTCCTAGCATTATTGGTTAGCTTCACTAACAAATATTTTAGCATGGTACCTAAGCACTCTACTTGTATAATGTATTAGATTACTCTGATTTATTGTAATGTTTTATATGGTTTATTCTTAGTTATGCTTTGTGCTTATTGATTATTTTATGTGCTCTTTATGGGCAATATATATTAATTTGATATCTACTACTAGGTTATATTGTATCTATTATTAAGTGATTGCAACAAGAATGTCTACCATGTGATTACATTAGAGCACACACATCTCACACACATACACATACACATGCATATACGATGCAAATATAAAATATATCAATAAATCATAGGTTACAAAAGTACAATAGGGGGCACATGACCCATACAACTCATATATGTCATGCAAGGGAACGATCCCCTCCCCTATTCCTACTACCCTATAGGACAACAGATAATGTGGATTGACTATCCTCCTATGTTCCAGTCCCCTCAATCGTGATATCATTATCTCGCTCTAGGAATATCGTATTCTCTTATATCAATTTGTGGTGCATATGTTGAAGCTCCATTTACTACAAAAATATGGTTTATATGGTTGCATCATTTTTGGAGGATGCATTACCACTTTTCATCTCAATATATCTCTCTGATTTCTTATGTTGTTAGTCTAGTATTGGGTAATATATTTGTGTTTGTGCTCGGGTGAGCTCTATTGCCCTAGCCTTGATGACTAAATTGAACAAGATACATGTCTCCCTACTTCAAATTTAACTCACTCGAACATTTCCAAAATATGTCCCAAAATATCTTGGTTAGTCTCTTGATCTCAACAACGATGATGATGATCTAGTCATTGCCTGTCATTGTTTCATATTAAAGAAAGATTAATTAATTAATTAATCCTTAACATTACTAAAAAATAATAAATTAACCACAATGATCGTGTTACCTAGATATTATTATTGTCAATTTGTGTCCCTCGTTGCTTGAATTGGAGCAATCCTTAGTATTTCCTCCTTCGTCCCTTATCTATCATAGCCTCCTTTCACCTAGAGACCAACATGCCCACCAATGCTTTGTGACAACTACATCATCAACCCTTGCATCAAGATGATCTCATCCTCCTTATCATTTATGTGCTATAGATTTATGCTCTAAGGTGAACCCTCCTTTTCACCCCTTTGTGGGCACCTTTGAGTTCTACACCAAATAATACTTGTTAGGGATACATCCTATATTAGCCCATATTGTCTTAGTATTCTCTCATATTGAAACCTCTCGATAATGTCAGAACATCAACACCAATATCATATTTTCACTCTAATCTACCACATTTGTGTAACAACCCACCCAAGATGGTCTTTATAGGGCCCCTAGGTCATGTCTCTCTTATCGAGGGGATCTATGGCCCTCCTACAATAGGCAATATCCTTCTCTCTCTATCTTTTGGGTCTTAATGCAACCCATCTTCCAAATGTCATATCTCTCTATATTAAAAGTTGAAGGGTAGGCCAAAAGGCCTAACCAAAGCTAAGGGATCATATATCCAAACTTGTAAGAGTGTCCCCATTGATATTCCACCATTGTATACCTCAACCTTCAAATGTTATCAAACCAATTTACGCTCTTTATGATGTCAATTGTTATTTTTTGGAATACTTTTAATTTCTCTACAAAATATAATAAAGACATCCAAAATGCCCAAATAGGAGCTCTTTTGTAAATTAATAATAAATCAAAATAATTAAGTTGTGAATAGTTAAATTAAACAAGTATGTAGAAAGACAATATATTGGATTTTTAAAAATATATATTCATTTGGGGTGTTGAGGTATAGAGTATCCATTTTCACATTTCAAGGGTGGGGAGATGAGGAGAAAGTGACAAAGAATTTCCTATATATATTTGTTATGGAGAGCAAGGCCTACTATGGAGAGCCTACAGTTTTCAAAAAATAACTAACAGTATCCCCAACGAAATTTATTAAAAAAAATAATAATAAAAATAACCATAATGAAGAAGCTTTACAGGTAGCTTGATAAAGTGATGGTATTTGAAGGGTTATTTTACTATGGAGGAGGCTTGTTATTTTTTATTCAACCCTTTCATAAGAAAGCACTTTTTTCCCTAGGAAAAAATAACTATGGCCATTGATATGAGTTTAAAAAATTATTGTATGCCATGCAACATGGTATTTCAAAGTACATGGTCACTCTTGCTAGTTACTTTAACTCAAAGGTAGGCCACTAACTTAAAGGACTTACAATAGACATTGAATAATCAAAAGACATTCTAAATCCCACTTTGTAGGTCTTTCAAAAATTAAAAAAGGTAGTTCATATGTAAGTGTTCCCTTGAACCTTTGCAACAATATTACGTTTCAACGTGTAGTAGTTCATAGGCAGCCCATGGGTGTTGAACCTGGATTATCCTACTGTCAATGAGGTTAGTTAATTACATTGTAGTGATTTAATAAAGGGTCAATCTCAAATTAATGCATCCTTTTACCCTTACACTACAAAATTTTGAATGATTTTTTGCAAACTTATTTAGCTCCAACATGCATTATAATGTACATCAATTCAAATCCACAATGAAATTACCAATGTCTTTATGCTTTCATAACCCATAACTATTTCACGATCAAGTGTCAAAACTAAAGCAATTTTTCTAGTTAACAAGTAGAGTAATGTAAAGTCTTTCATTCAACTTAAATGTTTGTTAATTAGAAAGAAATAAGAAGCCATGTATGACATAGAACAACTTAATCATGTGCCTTCCATAGTCCATATATTTGTAACTTGACTTACTAAAAGTGAATTACATGGTAAGTCCAATAATGAGCATGTTGTGGACATTGCACGTAAAAATATGACAAATATTCATTACAAGTATAAAATATGCATAGTCTCTCCTCATAGAAATTTGTAGACAAACTTTGTAGTTTTCACAAATATGTTCCCTATTTTAAGGGAAAACATGAATACTTCCTTGCAATTTAAAGAAGAAATTAACCCAATATAATTTCCTTATGTGCTAGCAAATACAAATGCTAAAAAAATGGAGAGACAACTAGAAGTCACACATTAATGCGTGTGCGCATCTTTTTATTGAGTAAAAGGAAGTTTATGCATCTAAATTCGCTCGGCTATATTATCATCACTAATATATCTAATAGTCAACACTAATTCCATCCAATCTAATTTATGTCTATCCCAATCATTTATCTAATAATCTCCCCTTCAATTATTCTTCATCTACTAACCTTATTCTATCCCACTTCATTATTAATCTATCCTAAATCCCCATTATCCCATCCTAATCATATTTATCTATTATTTGGAAATTTTAAATTCTCATGACCCCACCTAACCACTTACATTAGCCTATCCCTAGGATCTCATAAACCCATAATCCTTAATCATCTACCTAATCCCTATCTAACCCATCCCTAAGCCTAATTAATCCCTAAGAGGATTCTAAAATTATAGGATTATAGAATTGGAGGATTCTAAAATCCTCTCTATTCTAACCCCTCCTCTCTAAAAGCCTTTAAATCTAGAGCCTTCCAAGAAATTTTAAATTTCTTTTAATTCTCCATCATTGATTCCCTCCATCCAAATTCAAATCTCCACCATTGATCTTTCCCTCCTCTTTTTATTTAAACAATTCCTCTCCTCTATAGAAGGCCATCTAGCAAAATCATAACAAATCCATGTCAATCCAATCCTTCATTGAATCAATCATCAAGCATCCTCATCATGCCATCATAATGTCCACAAATTTGAGTCAAGGTAATCAATCATACTAATATCTTTGTTTTCATTCCGTTTGATCTTGGTTTCAAGCATTTAGATTTAGGATTTAAGTGTATGATTGAATATCTTGCTCATTTAATTGCACGTAGTTCTAATGGCTTTAGACTTTACTTAGTAGTTTGAGATTTGAGGGGTTTAATTTAGTTAGATTTAATTCATAGAGCTCAAATTTTAGGCTAAGTTTTGGCAACCACAATGGGAGTTTGCTCTCAATGTAACCTTTTTGTTTGTTAGAAATCCTTTTGACAACTTGTAGGATCAACTGGGAGAAGAAAAATCTTGGATTTTTAGAAATTTTGTGCACACGGGTGAAATTTGTGACATTACACTAGTATTCATGACTTTGTTCTATGTAGTCATGATATTTCCCCTATAAGTCATAAATTTGTGCTAACCATTAACAATTTTCCCTGACTGTGATAGGTTTTGGCCTTCCAACAATATCGTAACTCGTGAGTTATGACTTTGCATAAAGAGACATGATTTTGTCTAACAAGTCATGTTTTTGTCTAACTACTAGTGGTCTGTTTGTAGGTTTGTTGCAAAATCACAACTTCATGAATCACGGTTTTACCTGATAAGTTGTGGTTTTGCACTGTGGAGTAGCAATTTTTTAGGTCTGGAAAAAACATAAAATCATCTATTTGTCTATCCATTTATCATTCCATTGACCCCCTTTGTACTTGTAGGATTTTAACTGCATATGTTATGTTTTTCATAGGATAATAGTCAGTCAAACATCTTTTGTATCTTGCTTTAGTTATTTGGGTCCTGAAATAAAATTTGACTAACCACATTTCATAACAATATTTCATCTATGTAGTTTGTTGTGTGGTCTATGTGATTATCAAGTGCATCAGGAAAACGAGGCCAAGATAGAAGATAATCAACTAGACACACTTTTATCTTTCCCCTATCTCTGACAAAGCCGTAGATTTTAAAAGTTTCAGAATCGTGACCTTTCTCTATAGAGTTGTAGTATTGTGTCCATAGTCACGATTTTGTCATTTTGATCATTTTGAATTAGTCCTATCTACAAATTGTCTTTGAGAATTCTTTAGGGTAGACTTAGTGTAAAATTTGTTTAAATACACTTTTTGTTGCTCAAAATTTTGATTCATTTTCTGATAAAAGTCTAACGTGTTTTGTGTATAAAATTTTGATATGTCATGAATCAGTTTTAATTTGCCTCTATCAATAAACATTCATAAACCTCTGAGCAACTTATCAAAATCTATTTAATTATCAGTTTCTGATCAAATATCAAAATCTTAAGGTTTGTAGTTTATCATAAAATTACAACTCTCATTTTTAGTCAGTGGCGATATTATCATTTGCAATAGCAGTTTTGTAGTATATAACAACATTGCTAATCTCAATTTATCATTAATAGTGATTTTTACAGTTTGAGTCACGATTTTGTCTATCACATTTTTTCAAGCTAACCATCATGGTTAATCTAAATTTTGCAAGATCACAACTCCTGAACTGTTATTTTGCTTTAGAGTAGTGATTTTGTCATTTTTGGTTGTGGTTTTTGTTGTTCCCAAAATTTGTCACTTATTTTTTGGGACAACATATGAACTATTTTGGTCCTACAGGCCAAAATTCTCTCTTCCCTTCTAAAAAATTATTCTGGCATTCAAATTCTCCATTTTTCAAGCTTTTTCAGCTAACGGACTCTGCAGGCTTATTTCTACGGACTCCACAGGCTCATTTCTACAGACTCTGCAGGCTGATTTCTATGGACTCTGCAAGCTTATTTCTATGAACTCCGTAGGCTCATTTCTATAGACTCTACAGGCTTATTTCTACGGACTCTGTAGGTTCATTTCTACGGACTCTGTAGGTTGATTTCTATGGACTTCGCAGGCTCATTTCTATGGACTCCGCAGGCTCATTTCTATGGATTCTTCTACGAACTCTGCAGGGTTATTTCTACGGACTCCGTAGGAAAGAAACAAGTTCCCAACATAGACATTTTCAAGGTTAGTTCAATCGAACATTTAAAAGGAGTCTTCCAAAAGCCCGAAGGACAAGTGCCCTTGCGGAGGGCACTTAGGTGCCAAAAGGACCTTTGTGACTTTTTTAAAAGGCAATTTTGGAGGTCAAACAACCCTTGTGGAGGGTAGGTGATGAGCAAAATAGACCATTGCAAAACGCTGAAAGGGTAAGGTTTTCTTCGAAAAAGTGAACAAGGCAGAAAAGTTGAAATTCCTTCAAATTTTTTCAAGGCAAAAGACACGGCAAATTCTTTCAGACAAAAAGTTCGAAGGAATTCCTTTGAACTTTTGTCTGAAGGAATTCGCTCGAAAGAGAAAAGCTTGAAGGAAAGTGGCTAAGGCAAAGGAAAGGTTTTCTTCAGATAATGTCTGAAGGAATTGACACGAAGACCGCCCGAAGGACCTCAAAGGGCAAGTACCCTTGCGAGGGGCTCTCAGCGACCAGGAAATTGACCTTTCTCAAGACCCCGAAGGGTAGGTACCCTTTGGAAGAATTCAAAGACTAAGCTCGATCAAAGGAAATCTAAAAGAAATAAAGCCAAAGGAATTGACCAAGGGGTGACGGGCCCACGGACGTCAAAGTTGGGCACCATAAACTAGTCGTTGGAATCCAGACGTCTGGTGACGTCCCCAAAGCTGTCAAATTCAAGGCAATAAACTAGTCGTTGGCTTTCAAATGGTGACAGATGCGCGAATGTCATCTTTACGGCAATGAAATAATCGTTGCTCTTTAAAGGCTTGAGTGTGGACCTAAATGCATTCAAAGGCCTTAAGGCCAAAAGAAAGAACCGTTGAGAGAAGAGCGCAAGGAGCCAGCAAAGCTAGGAATATAGCCCTAAGAGCTCAAATTTTAGGAAAAAATAAAACCAAGAAGAGACAAAGTTGTAAAAAGACAAAAGTTAAAAACAAACTCAGTGACCAATTGAAGAGGGAGCCGAAAGAGCCAGTAGAAAGGGAAAAGATAGCCCAAGAGCTCAAATTGCAACAAGAAAGAGGGAAAGACCAAAAATATTTGCATAGGAGTTATTTTCAGTAGGTGAAATAGTCCACCAAGAAGACATCTGAGCTCACAAGTATTAAAAGTGCAGCCTATTTTTCTCCTTTGGAGTTAAGGCAAAGTGGATAGTTGTGCAGATATCAAGTGATAGACCAGATGACCTAGACCCAAGAGAAGACATTTGAGATGAATTGAAACACCACAGTTAAGGCAGCTGCCATGTTCTAGCATGGTCCCTTGACAAAACTGAAAATGCATTCAAGACATTGAATGCAGCATAGGCCATTCAATGGAATAAAGTGCCAAGCCTTTCTTGGCTACTATCTATTGTAATCTCATTTTTTATGCAAGAGAGATCTCTCTATTATAAAAGCAAAACTCTACCAAAATTGAAAGGCGATTACTGAGACTTTGAGCTCAGATTGTTGATCATATTTCTTTATTTGAATGAGAAAATAGGTTACTTTCAGACTTTGTGTTGTTATAGCTTATGTCATTTAGGAGATTGCTCTTATGTCTATTTTTTGAATACATTCTTGTCTATTTTATTAAAATAAATAGAATTAGTGGAAGTAATTAGGAAGGTGTCTTGAAGCCAATTTGGAGAGACTTTGTGCTGCCACAATTGCCTTTAGTGTGTTTATTTATTTTTTGTTCTTGTATAAAGGACCTTGGGATGTCTTTGTGCCCTCATTGTCTATAGCTCCTCATAGTTATAAGGGAACCTCCCCTTGATGAAAGGAGAGATTTGTCTCTTTTTGATGTGGTAAACCTACACATCTGGCTGACTAATCTCCCTTGTTGTGGTTGATACGACCTATTTTGCTCATCAGTTAGCTGGTGACAAAATATTCACCCAACAGTTTTCTGCCGACTCCGCTAGGGATCTATGAGCATTTCCAGTCCTTTTCCAGTCTATTCAAATTGAAACATTTCATATCGTTGGGGAATGACGTGAAGTAGAAAAGAACACTGCCAGCTTCACGCCAACAGTTTTTAGCGACTCCGCTGGGGAAGAACAAATAGTTTGAAGCCTCAAACTTCAAGTTGAAGTAAGGCTAGTTCTTTTCCATTTTTATTCTACAATTTGGTAGCTCCACGCTATACAAGAAGCCAGAGAGCCCAAGGTGTTGTTGACTCTATTTTTGAGTTGGTGCATGTAGAGTAATTTTTACTCTACGTCGTATTTAATTTATTTTTTATCCAAGCGCTGCAATTTTGGTTCCCAGACGTAGCGGTAGAATTTTGAAGCAAAGGGCCGATTCATTTTGCCTAAGTGTTGAGATGCAGCGGAAGCTGCCAAGTGTCACCCTTCGAGCACAAGTCTTTTTCCCCTTCTTGTTTCCTTCATCTCATTTGTGCCCAAGTTTAAGTTTAAGCGAAAGCTGCCAAGTGTCACTTTTCAAGAGATGAAGCTGGACAATTGGCATCCTCCGAGGCCCCTTTTGTAACTTTTTAGAGAACCACAGACCATGCCACATACCCAGTAGAAATTAAGTGAAATGCACCATGTGTCAACACCTGTGTCTCATATCAGCGTTTGCATTTCATTCAAAGACTTTCAACAAGCTAAGCAACAGAGAAAGTGGAAGGTGCCAAGTGTCACTCTCCAGTCCTTTTGCTCCATCCCCAAAAGAGAAGCAGAAAATGCCTCGTACCCCTAGACGAAGAAGTGAAAGATGCCACTTATCTTCCTCAAAACCGCATAAGCCTCCATGTGTCAACGCCCGAGAGAATCATCTTCAAGGTCTATTGATAAATATAAAACGGTGGTGGGTCCCAGGTGTTACTTCAAAGGTCTGTGAAAGCTGCCAAGTGTCACCTGCCATAAAAGTCTAATATGTCTCCTGAATAAATCTACAACACAGCCAAGGGAAGCGGAGAGAGCCGTGTGTCTTTGATGAATCAGGCGAAAGGTGCCAAGTTTCGTTCTCTGGTACCTCCTAGACCATAAAGAGAATTTCATGAATCGGCTAAGTGTCCTCTTTCGTATCTAATAAAATTGAGTGTCCATCTATCTATTAAAGTGAAATGGAGGGAAAATCAGATGGAGTTAATTCAAGTAGATGAAACAGTTCATCGGATAGATTTTTGGAACCCCCCATAGCATTGAAGGCGTCGTCTATTTGTCCCCTAACAGCAGAGGCATAATAGACAGTTGAGCGGCCAGGGAGGCAAAGGACGGAGAAAATTGTGCAGGAAAAGAAGTGATCTAAAGAGACATCCAAGGCTATATAAGGAGGATTGTAAAATCTAAATAGGGGGAAGATTTCTGATAGTTTAGACTTCTTGTAATTTCGACCAGTAATATCATTTGCTCTTGTCTTGATTTCTTGAAATTGTAAAAATTGATATAATCATGCATGTTTATGTGCCCTTTATGTGGCTGAATGAATTAAGGAAATTTAAGTTCCATGCCTTGGTTGGTGTTACCTGTGTCATTTACACAATAGTCTATGCTGTAGATTTGCTAGTGTTGTGATTGAAAATGTTATTTGTTTTTGTCTCATTTTCTAGAATCTGAAGTTCTACATAACTATGCGTGACTTTTGCGCCTCTTATGTGATTGAAGGGTTCTATTACGAAGATTGAACACTATGCCTTTGTTGACAATTCCTATATCTCAGCAAAAGACTCCCCTATTGTGAGCCTCTGTTTTTGTTATTCCAATCTTTTACATTGATCATGCACTTGTCTGCTCTTAAATGTAATAGAATCATATAATAGCCTCACTGTGCTCAGGTTAGGATTAAGATTACGCTCAGGCGCATCGCCATAGATAGGTTTTACTTCTTGCATTTTGCATTTTTGTTTAGTCTCCTATCCATTTTTCCCAACACCTATAAAATAAAAGAGACCAGCTTCTTTAAAACCTGGAGGTTGTTTCAAGCCGCATCGTCCCACAGCTTGAAACTTCTCATTGTTGATTAGCTAGGATCTAACGTAATTTTACGCCATCAAAAGTTTTTGGCATGCCCGATGGGACAGATCTTTCAAGGAGTTGAAGAAATTTTGGTGTATTCTTCAGCCAATATGGCTTTGGAGGTTTTTATCGACACCAACAATGATTCTGAGCCAATCAGTTTCAACCTGTACCAAGTATGGGAGCCCCTGTACCCCCAAGAAATTATGCAAGCTGGAATGCTGATCAGGAGGAAATAATCTCAGACTTTCTTCTCACTTTGCAAGATAGCCATGAGTTGGTTACAAATGAACAGAACAACATTAAGCCTCAGTTATATGTGCAAAATAATTGCGCTCTCTCAAGATTATCCTTTCAGGAGGATAAGGCAATAGAGGATGATTTTGACGCAGTCTGCCACGAAGCAGAAGGAAACAGGTCAAACCATGATGCACTGTAGAGGGAATGTGCAGAATAAAAGGCTAATGGTGATAAACCAGTAGCCACTAATTTCTTGGTGAAGAGCACCAGTCTAAGGGACCAACATTCAAAAAGCTTTCAAGGACAAGCAGAGTACGTATATGTTGGAAGCATGTTCGATTTTGATCCACTCAGATACAAGCCAAGCAAGGTGGCAGGCAAGAGGAGCTCGTCATGAATTTTTTTTCTATTCAGCTATTTGTCTGGCTCCATAAGTCTTCTCACCATAAAGGAGACTTTAGAAATGTTCATTTTGATCCAGGGGAGAGGCAAATACACTTGGTTAGCTGTATATAGTAGTTTGCTTTCAATTTTATTGCTCTATTTTCCCATTTTTTCTTTTAAATAAGTGTTCTTTGAGCACGTGGCCACATAGTGGGAGTCGGGTTTTTTTTTAACAGGCTCAAAAGTCTTGGTGGTCGCCAATAACTGTAGATTAATTTTTACTCTACGTCGTATTTAATTTATTTTTTATCCAAGCGCTGCAATTTTTGTTGGGGAATCCAAGAACAAACACACCTTGTTCTGATCCCACTTGTTAGGATCTTGCTCCTCAGAAAGAGCACAATATGATTACCAAATACAAGAAATTAAACATGCGAAAATATCCAAAAGTAACAAGTAACTAGAATTCACAAATAGCATAAAATATGAGAGACAATATACAATCTTGTATTAATACTCGTACAGAAAAGAATACAATAAAGAGACGCCACACTCTTCCACCTTACAGAGGCTTGCCACACCTAAAGTGTATAGTAATTCTTCTTAAAAAAGTTCACTCTCCTACCAAAAATGGTCCCAACACACAACTCACACACAGAATTGGTGTTCACCTCTCCAACCAGTCAATAATAACCCTACCAGTACACCAAGCACTCTAAAGTACTTCAAGTAGATCTCCCATGAACCTACAACCTGTAATTCAACAGACCATACTTACACATGTAGATCTCCTATGAGCTTGCAACAACCTGCAACTCAATGATCTTACAATGGAAAGATCTTCTTTGCCTTCCTTTCTAGCTCATAATTACAATACATGTCAATGGGTCTATAAATAGATCCCAGACTTAAACAATAACTTAGACTCTTAGTTTACTAATAATAGACACGTAGCTCAAGACTCAAAATATCTTTTACATGCAAACACTCCATTCAACTAACTAACTATTCGTGCAACGAACAGTTTTAGAACACACAGGCGATCGACGTCGGTCCCTATCTAACTAGTGCTGACCAATGTCGGCTGACTCCCTGTCGATGCCGATACTTCTAGAACTTCAGCAACCTCCTCTTCCTCTGCATAGTTGAAGCTTTTAGCTCCACAATCTAACAATCTCTCACTTGGAGATAAACAACTGCAACTGTACCTGTACCTATACATCATCTAGTTTGTTCCCTTAGCTTTGTATCCCTCTTCAAGATCACTCTTGAAGACCAACCACCACAAATCTTGTGGTGCAACACCTATCATCTAAATCACCTGCCACATCCACATCTACAAACCCATGTAGAAAATAACTTGACCCTGCATAGCATGTGCACCTGCTGCTGGTCTCTCTAAGAATCCACTAAACTGCCCTCCAATGCTTCTTTTCTGGATTAGCTCTAAACTTGTGACAACTCCCACTGCTTGGAAAAACTCAGGTCTAGTACATACCATGCATTTAACCTCATTATGTGAATCAAGACACTGTTCTGTGAATTGTCTAACCATCGACGTGCTAACCGGTCTCACACAATCATCCTGAAACAAAGTTAACATGTGACCTTCCATGTCCCTAGAACACACTCATGCCAAAGAATCTTGTTGCTCCCAGATTTCTCATGACATACTTCTGAACTAGCTTTACCTTTAGTTCAGCAACTCCCTGTATATGTAACCTTGCAACAAGCACATCATACAGTAATAAGATAATGTAGCTAATATTATCCAACTTGGTAAAGATAAACACAATGATCAAACCTCCATTGTACTGCAGCTTACTCAAGACCATATACCCTGGCCTACCGTCTCACATGTCCATTTCCGCTCTTTTTCATCCTGAACATCCATTCGTCTCTTAGTGCTTATTTCTAGCTGGCAACTCCACCCAAAAAATCATGTTTGGTTCTCCTCCAAAGAATCACATCCTTCATCCATGCCAAGCTCCCACTGTTTCCTAGATCTACCTGCTCTGCTTCTTTAACAACTTCTTGATTCTTTACCATAAGTGAGCTACAAGTAGTGTAAAGAAGGGAAATGATGAATTTGAGGCTTACATACCCTTTAAGTCCTCCATATGGGCACTTGAGACTCTTTGACAGCTTGTTGTCCACCCAAAATTTGTCTTAGTGACCGATGCCAGTCACATCTCAGTCTGCACCCGACCGACGTCGGTTCCATGCGACTGTCTCATCACCGACGTCGGTTCCCCTAACTGACGCTGATGTTTATCTGTCCCTGAGTCACCAACGTCAGGCTGAACATAGCCAACATCGGTCCCTGTCTGGACGTCGATGCTAGTTTTTTAACTGACGTCAGTCTCTGTGTTTTACTTGTGAGAACTGACTTCTACCCGCGAGCTCCTTTTGAATCAAACCCTTGTCCAAATCAACCTTGCTCTGCTCAGAATTCTTCTGCCCCTTGTGCTGAACTCTATCTGTCACCTTTTTCTTGAAAACCAAGGTTTTTCTGTTCTTGTCACTAACATCAAATTCTTCAAGAAACGTCACTTTTTTCTTCTGCATACAAAAATCTCGATTCATGCCTTTCAAATCTAAAAGCATACCCTTTGACTCAAGAACATGTATCTCCTTCTTATTCATGTGACCAAGCCTATTAAGCCACATCTTCGAATCTACAACTGAAGTAGATAACCTAGAAAGAGAATCAGTAATATAAATAGATAGATAAAGCGTACCTACTTTCTTACCTCTTGCTACAACAAGTGCACCTTTGGTAACCTTCCAAGAGTTCGTTGTGAGAGTTACTGTGCAACCCTCATCACCCAAACTTCTTATAGAAATCAAATTTTGCTCTAGAATTGGGACATGCATGACCTCTTTCAACACCCATGTGTTATTTGTCTGCAATTTCAGCTTCACTTTTCCTTTGCCAACCATCTGACAAGGCTTACCATCCCCTAAACAAATTTCTCCAAAGTCACCCTTGACATACTCATGAAAAAATTCTCTATTTGGGGATGCATGAAAAGAGGCACCAAAATCTAAAACCCAAGATTCTACTTTATCCAAAGAACATACCAAAACATCTTGTGCAACAATACCTGCATCACCTGCTTCTTCTTCATGTCCTTCATGCTGATCTTCACCCGACCTACAATTTCTCTTTAAGTGCCCTTGCTTTCCACATTTCTAGCAGGTTATTATGCCATACCTGGACTTGGATCTCCTGCCATTAAACTTCTCCATTCATAGCTTACTGTCTTCTGCCATTGCTCTACTCCCACTCAAACAAAAATGCCTGTGGGTAACCTGTAATCAACACACACTAACTAGATCTAATTCAATCTGTTAGTATCCCAACTAAAAGCTCTGATATCAGTTGTCGGAGAATCCAAGAACAAACACATCTTGTTCTGATCCCACTTGTTAAGATCTTGCTCCTAAAAAAGAGCACAATATGATTACCAAATACAAGCAATTAAACATGTGAAAATATTTAGAAGTAACAAGTAACTGAAATTCACAAATAACACAGAATATGAGAGACAATATACAATCTTGTATTAATACTCGTACAAAAAAGAATACAATAAAAAGATGCCACACTCTTCCACCTCACAAAGGCTTGCCACACCTCAAGTGTACAGTAATTCTTCTTCAAAAAGTTCACTCTCCTACCAAAAATGGTCCCAACACACAACTCACACACAGAATTGGTGTTCACCTCTCCAAGTAGTCAGTAATAACCCTGTCAGTACACCAAGCACTCTATAGTACTTCAAGTAGATCTCTCATGAACCTGCAACCTACAATTCAACAGACCATACTTACATATGTAGATCTCTTATGAGCTTGCAACAACCTGCAACTCAATGATCTTACAATGGAAAGATCTTTCTTACCTTCCTTTCTAGCTCATAATTACAATACATGCCAATGGGTCTATAAATAGATCCCAGACTTAAACAATAACTTAGACTCTTAGTTTACTAATAATAGACACGTAGCTCAAGACTCAAAATAGCTTTTACATGCAAACACTCTGTTCAACTAACTAACTGTTCGTACAACGAACAGTTTTGAAACACACAGGCGACTGACGTCAGTCTCTGTCTAACTGGTGCTGACCAACGTCGATCGACTCCCTGTCGATACCAGTTGCCTTCTGCATTCATCATGACCGACGTCGGTCATACTACCGACGCCGGTACTTCTAAAACTTTAGCAACATCCTCTTCATCTACATAGTTGAAGCTTTTAGCTCCACAATCTAACAATTTTGGTTCCCAGACCTAGCGGCAAAATTTTGAAGCAGAGGGCCAGTTCATTTTGCCTAAGTGTTGAGATGCAGCGGAAGCTGCCAAGTGTCACCCTTCAAGCACAGGTATTTTTTTCCTTCTTGTTTCTTTCATCTCATTTCTACCCGAGTTCAAGTTTAAGCAGAAGCTGCCAAATGTCACTTTTTGGGAGATGAAGCTAGACAGTTGGCATCCTCCGAGGCCCTTTTTGTAACTTTTCAGAGAACCCCAGACCATGCCACATACCCAGTAGCAGTTAAGCGAAACACACCACATGTTAGCACCTGCGTCTCATATCGACGTCCACATTTCATTCAAAGACTTTTAACAAGCTAAGCATGAGAGAAAGCGGAAGGCGCCAAGTGTCACTCTCCAGTCCTTTTGCTCCATCCCCAAAAGAGAAGCGGAAAGCGCCTCGTATCCATAGACGAAGAAGTGAAAGATGCCACTTATCTTCCTCAAAATCATAAAAGCCTCCACGTGTCAACGCCTGAGAGAATCATCTTCAAGCTCTATTGACAAATATAAAACGGTGGTGGGTCACGAGTGTTACTTCAAAGGTCTGCGGACGCTGCTAAGTGTCACCTACCGTAAAAGTCTAATATGTGTCCCAAATAAATCTATAGCACAGCCAAGGGAAGCGAAGAGAGCCACGTGTCTTCGATGAATCAAGTGGAAGGTGCCAAGTGTCGTTCTCCGGTACCTCCTAGACCATAAAGAGAATTTCATGAATCGGCTAAGTGTCCTTTTCCGTATTTAATAGAATAGAGTGTCCATCTATCTGTTAAAATAAAATGGAGGGAAAATCGGATGGAGTTAATTCGAGTAGATGAAACAGTTCATCGGATAGATTTTTGGAGCCCCCCACAGCATTGAAGGCACCGTCTGTTTGTCCCTTAACAACAGGGGCAGAATAGACAGTTGAGCGGCCAAAGAGGCAAAAGATGGAGAAAATTGTGCGAGAAAGGAAGTGATCTAAAGAGACATCCAAGGCTATATAAGGAGGATTATAAAATCTAAATAGGGGGGAAAGATTTCTAATAGTTTAGACTTCTTATAATTTTGACCAGTAATATCATTTGCTCTTATCTTGATTTCTTGAAATTATAAAAGTTAATATAATCGTGCATGTTTCTGTGCCCTTTATGTGGCTGAATGAATTAAGAAAATTTAAGCTCCATGCCTTGGTTGGTGTTCCCTGTGTTATTTACACAGTAGTCTATGTTGTAGATTTGCTAGTGTTGTGATTGAAAATGTTATTTGTTTTTGTCTCATTTTCTAGAATATGAAGTTATACATAACTGTGCGTGACTTTTGTGCCTCTTATGTGATTGAAAGGTTCTATTAATAAGATTGAACACTATGCCTTTGTTGACAATTCATGTATCTCAGCAAAAGACTCCCCTGTTGTGAGCCTCTGTTTTTGTTATTCCAATCTTTTACATTGATCATGCACTTGTCTGCTCTTAAATGTAATAGAATCATATAATAGCCTCACTGTGCTCAAGTTAGGATTAGGATTACGCTCAAGCGCATTGCCATAGATAGGTTTTAATTCCTTCATTTTGTATTTCTATTTAGTCTCTTATCCCTTTTCCCCAACACCTATAAAATAGAAGAGACCAGCTTCTTTAAAACCTAGAGGTTGTTTCAAGCCGCATCGTCCCACAACTTGAAACTTTCCATTGTTGATTGGCTAAGATCTAGCGCAATTTTACGCCATCAACAGTGCAGTAAAGAAATTTTGATTTTTTTCCTCCACAGCTTCAATTTCAACAAACTAGGAGTCTTCCTCCTACCAATACCAGGTCACCACTACAAGGCAAAGTTACTTTTTCTACTGTTAAAGGAGCTTTGCCTATACATACTCTACCCAAATTTGCTATTCCCACTTTTCATAATCAAATCATGGCGATTCAAGGCCCCTATGGTAACTCTTTTGGCCCACTCAATTTAACTCCACCTCTACATGAGCTACCACGTAGTTCAAAATTTTTTTTTTTCAAATTCTTTGGTGATGAGAGAGTTTATCCTGATGAACATATTACAGCCTTCAGCATAGCATGCGGTATGATAGGCGTGGAGTATGAAGACGTAGCAATCAGGCTATTTGTGAAAATATTGCAAGGTGCTACTTCTGACTAGTTCTATCATCTACAAGCCCAGACTGTGACTGAATAGAACACTCTTAAAGCTAAATTTGAAGCCAAGTTCAAGCCTACAAAAAATGTGCATGCCCTGCTGGCTCAGATCACACAAATGAAGAAAGAACCCCATGAACGTATGAGAAATTTCATTGCCAAATTTGACAAGCTAAGGAATATGATTCTTATAATTGCTCAGCCAACACTTGAGAACCTTAAATATTTCTTCATCAACTCACAGCTGCCTGAAGTGAGTTTTTTGCTGAGATGTGCTAGCCACATAGACCTTGCTATTGCTCAAGATTTGGCCACTGAGGTGAAAGATGACCTTATCTTGGTAGAAAAGATAAGGAGAGATTCTAACAGAGATAAATCTTCTTCATCTTCTGAATATTCATCTATAAACACCACTAATCTAATGGTGTAGAAGCTGGCAAATGAGTTGCTTGCTTTTAGAAAGCAAATGGCACAAGGGATGTCTTCTGCTCTATCGTATAAAGATATACCAAAGAGGACATTCCCCAATCATTCATACTAAGGCAATGCTACCAGAAATCAAGGGCAGTGAAATCATCTTCCTCCCACTCTAAAAAAATTGGCCATTGAAGCACTTCCAACTAATTCAGCAGTTGGATACCTGAAGCAAAATCTGATTTTTCTTTCCACCCTGAGTTGAACCCAAAAGATGATACTAATCTCTTCACAGAGGGAAAAGAACAATTAGCTAGCAACTCCAACATTAGTTTCCTGAATTATCATGATGAACTCAGAAGTGAAGGTAAAGCAGTTGAGGGATCATACGTTGTGTTCACCTAGTCAAAAAATTAGTCAACCCAACAAGCTGATAAGGACAAAATAGGAGAAGGATCTCAGCCTATAATTTCAATTGCCAAACAAAAAATTTATCTACCTTTCCAGCCAAAAGACTGGTGATTGCTAAAAAAGTAAGTACTCCAAACATGCCTTCACCTTCAACTTCAATTTCATAGATCTGTCTTTCCCTTCTAAAACCCAGAAAGATAAACTCCCTTCCATTGTTCATAATTCATTTCAGACATTTGACATAGTCGACCATTTCAAGAAAACTAAAATTCAAATGTCTAAATTTGAATTCCTGCAATCCAACCTTGAGCAGTTGGATAAGTTAGTAGAATGTGTGAAGAATAAAACCGTCCCTACAAGACCAGCTATTCTAAAGGTGACTCCCACGTCCACTTGGAATATCTTTGTTATTACTCCTCCTACTGCTCTCAAAAGGACTAAAACATTTTATGTCTTTTTGATGATAAATGGACACCAACTGAACAATTGCATCATAGACTCAGGTGCATCTAACAATGTCATGCCTGCAAAAGTATCTGAATCCTTAGTCTCACACTGACCAAGACATTTGGTAGATATTTCTCTATGGAAAATAAACAAGTGTCACTGCTGGGACAAATCAAGGATACCCAATTTGCATTTGCAGCATTCTCGGATAAGAGGATCAAGATGACAGTCCTGGTGGCCGACGTCCTAGCCTCATACAACATCTTTCTTAGGTGAAATTTTTGCAAAGATGTTGGTGGCAAGTTAAGCATGGACCTATCTGAAGCAAGGATCTTAGTTAAAGGCATCATACAGAGGTTGCTCCCTAAGAAGGAAACAAAACATGTGGTTAATAAAATATCAGCGCCTGTAGCTCAAATTTTGTTTGAGTCTTCAGGCATGGGTAATTACTTCATGACTATAGAGGATGCTCATATCTTAGTTGATGAAACTTTTGAAAATGACAAACTGAAAATTAGTTCAAATGAAATAGCAAAAGACATGATGGAGCACAGTGCAAATGTAGAAGAATCCTCCCCTCCAAACGAAAAAAAATCTAAGGTAAGATCAGCTTCTGATTATGTATAGATACTAAAATTTGATGGCAGTTGTTTCTCTACCAATTTTAGAGCTGGAATTGTTCTAATATCTCCTCAAAAAAATATTTCTCCTTCTTCATACAAGTTACAGTTCAGCAACACCAACAACACTGCTAAATATGAATCTCTACTAATTGGATTGAAGGCTGCTCAAGACAGGGGCATCAAACTCCATGCCAAAGGCGCTGTCGAGCTAGTGGTTTGTCAGGTGAGAAACTTGTACCAAACCAAAAATGAGAGATTGCATCACTATCACAATCTGGTTTGGGATTAAATTGAAAACTTTGATGCTTTCATAATCTATGCAGTTCTCAAAAAATTCAATGACAGAGTTGATGCTTTGGCTATTTCAGTGACTCTTTTAGTTCTTCACTCAAATTTTAAGGGAGACAAGTACACTATCGAATTAGTCTTTCAAACAAGTGTGCCTGACAATGCCAATCATTGGCAATTATTTAATGGTGACAATCAAATCATCACCTTGAAGGTAGTGAACCAGCGCCTGAAACAAATTCAGACGCAGGTGAAAACTTCTTGCAACTTAAAGGGAATAAAATTTCCAAAAGATTGATTTTCCTTGAGAAGTTGTTTGACAAGCACGACATGTTTGTCAAATAATAACAAATAGATTCAAGCTCCTCTCAGGAGTTTGACCAAATAAATTTGGAGACCAAAGAAAATCTCAAGATAGTGAACATTAAAAAATGTTGCACACCAAAGGAGAAGTTCAAACTTGCTGCTCTGCTCTGCCAGTACATGGATGTCCTAGCATACTCTTATGATGATCTAAAGTTGCTTAGGCTTGATGAAATTCGCCATGAAATTCTTCTCAAAGATGATTCATCACCTTACAAGCAAAAATCTAGGTAGTACAATCTGAAGATATCAGGTACTATTCTGTTTGAAATATAGAAAATGTTGAATGTTAGGATAATTTTTTCAATCCATCATTCCACATGGATTGCAAACATAATTTCTGAGAGGAAGAAGAATGACGAAATTCACCTTTATGTGGACTTCAAAAATTTGAATCAATCATCCTTAAAGGATAACTATCATTTGTCCATCATGGACCAAGTTCTTCAGACAGTGACTAGTTCAGAGATGTTATCAATGCTAGACGACTTTTCAAGATACAATCAAGTTCAAGTTGGTGAAGCAGACCAGCATAAGACTGTCTTCACCACACCTTGGGGCACCTTTGCATATCGAAGAATATTTGTTGGCCTGATAAATGTTGGTGCCACTTTTTAAAGAGCAATGGACCTTGCTTTCAAAGATGAAATTGATAAGTTCATTATGGTGTACCTTAATGATTTAACAGTCTTTTTCAAGCACCATCTTGATCATGTGCGCCATTTGCAATAAGTGCTAGAATGATGCTGCTAGAATGGCATTTCTCTAAATCTCAAGAAGTCTATTTTTGGAGTAACAGAAGGGAAGCTTCTCAGACACATTATATCCAGAGAAGGCATAAAAATTGACTCAAAAAGAGTCAAGTCCATCTAAGAGCTTCCTCTACCCACGAGTAAGACTGCAGTTCACTCTTTCTTCAAAAAAATAAAATTTTTACAAAAATTCATCTCTGAGTTCGCTGAGAAGACTCGTCATATTGTAAACATGATGAAGGAAAAGCCCACCTTCAGCTGTACTAAAGAAGGCAAATTGACATTCTGAGACATCAAGACAGCCATTGCCCATGCTCTAATTTTGGTTTATCCAAATTATACCAAAAAATTTAGTGTATAGTTATGTCTCTAAGCACACTTTCAGTAATTATGATTCAACAAAATGAAGAAGGTATGGAATCTCTCATATCCTTCTTGAGCTGCCATCTCAAAGCTCATGAATTAAAGTATTCAAACATGGAGAAGCATGCTTATGTAGTAGTCAAGGCAGTAAAGCATTTTTATTTTTACATCCTCAATTCACATGTTATTGCCCTAATTCTTGATACCACAATTAAATCCATAATAACTCAGCAGGAGTTTGGAACCAAAAGGGGCAATTAAATTGCTAAAATCCAAGAATTTGATCTTGATATCAAATTGATGAAGCTTGTGTAGGGAAGGGGCTTCTATCA
Organism: Torreya grandis; assembly: GCA_037957365.1. Taxonomy (NCBI): domain Eukaryota; kingdom Viridiplantae; phylum Streptophyta; class Pinopsida; order Cupressales; family Taxaceae; genus Torreya; species Torreya grandis. The sequence goes on along the minus strand of JARHVA010006455.1, from coordinate 467,077 downwards.
ATTGATTACTGACAATAGACTCAAAGAAGCAGGCCATGAAGAAAAAAAAGTGGAAGACACACCAACAGTCCTCTTTGTCTCCACCACGAATGAGTGGTATTCAAGTATTGCTCATTTTTTTACTTATTTTGAGTGTCATACTCACTTGTCTTGTAAAGAAATGAGGACTGTTAAATTGAAAGCTGCTAATTTTATTTTCTAGGACAACGGCCTGTACAAGAGGAGCCTTGATGGAGTGTTCTTTCGCTGTGTGGATAAAGAGCAGCAGAACTAACTTTTGAGGTCCTTCCATAATCAGGCCTGTGAAGGACATTTTTTTGCACCTGTGACTACCTATAAAATTCTATGAGCTAGGTATTATTGGCCTACTCTGTTTCAAGATGCATACAAATGGGTATGAAGATGTGAACTATGCCAACAGTTCATTGGAAGACCCAAGTTTGCTGCTCTGTCTCTCAAGCCAATGGTAATAGAAGAGTCATTTCAGCAATAAAGAATCGATTTCATTGGTGTTGTAAACCCATTTTCAAGCGCTGGACATGATTATGTCCTCATAGCCACAAATTACTTCACCAAATGGGTGGAAGCAATTCCAAACAAGCATGTTACTTCAAAAATGGTATGTGATTTTCTCAAAGAAAATATCATTTTCAGGTTTGGGGTCACAACCAAGATTGTCAAAGATGATGCAGCATGTTTCTCTTCTCATGAAATCACTCAATTCTGTTTTTACTATGGGATTACCCTCTCCTACTCTTCTGATTATTTTTTACAAGGGAATGGCCAAGTAGAATCGAACAAAAAGAATCTGGTGACCATCATCAGCAAGTTGGTCGATGACAACCAATGAATCTGGCATAAAGCATTAGTTGATGCTTTATGGGCAGACAAAATTACACCCACGAGGGTGATAGATATGTCACCATTCCAACTTTTGTATGGTCTCAATGCAGAGATACCAATCACCTTGGAATTGTCAGCACTAAAATTGGTAAAGGCAGTCAAAGATCAGACATATGAAAGCTCCATCGATAAGAGGATCATGTGCTTAATTGAGCTGGATGAGCAGCGAACTATGGTGATGGACTGAATTGTTGTACATCAAAGTCTGGGGAAGAAGCTCTTTGACTAGAAAATAAAAACTCATGATTTCTAGATTGAAAATCACGTTTTGTTATGGGATAAGAGAAGAGAACCAAAGGGAATGCATGGAAAATTTGATTTTCTATGGAGAGGCCCGTTTACTATCCATCAACTCAATGGTGAAAATAGTTTCTTGTTGAAGTATCAACATGGCACGCCTTTTTCTCTGCTTCACAATGGGCAACATCTGAAGCACTTCAATTCTTGAAGTATCAAATAAGATCATCTGTACCTATGTATATTTGTATAGTCTTTAGTTCTGTTTTGTGCTTTTTATTTTCATTTTTTAGTGCCTTTCTTTTTGGTTAGCACGACTCCGTATCCCAATGGCATACTTAAAGGCACTAGAGATTTTGATTTCTACTCCCCTCAACTGTTTTAAAATTTCAATTGAAAGAAGTTCCCCAATGGGAGCCAGCTATTGTTTTCAAAATCTGCCACTCATTTTTTGGGACAACATATGAACTATTTTGGTCCTACAAGCCAAAATTCTCTCTTCCCTTCTAAAAAATTGTTCTAGGCATTCAAATTCTCTATTTTTCAATTTTTTTCAGCTAACGGACTCTGCAGGATTATTTCTACGAACTCCCCAAGCTCATTTCTACAGACTCTATAGGCTGATTTGTATGAACTCTGCAAGCTTATTTTTATGGACTCTGCAGGCTCATTTCTACAGACTCTACAAGCTTATTTCTATGGCCTCTGCAGGCTCATTTTTACGAACTTCACAGGCTCATTTCTATGGACTCTGCAGGCTCATTTCTATGGACTCTGCAAGCTCATTTTTACAAATTTTGCAAGCTGATTTCTACGGACTCTGCAGGCTTATTTCTACGGACTCTACAAAAAAGAAACAAGTTTCCAACAGTTAGGCATTTTCAAGGTCAGTTCAATCGAACGTTTCAAAGGAGTCTTCCAAAAACTCGAAGGACAAGTGCCCTTGCGGAGGGCACTTAGGTGCCACAAGGACCTTTGTGACTTTTCCAAAAGGCAATTTTGGAGATCAAACAACCCTTGCAGAGAGCAGGCGATGAGCAAATTAGACCGTTGCAAAACGTCGAAAGGGTAATATTTTCTTCAAAAAAGTGAACAAAGTAGAAAAGTTGGAATTCCTTCGAATTTCTTCAAGGCAAAAGACAAAGCGAATTCTTTCAGACAAAAAATTTGAAAGAATTCCTTCAAACATTTGTCTAAAGGAATTCGCTCGAAAGAAAAAAGCCCGAAGGAAAGCGGCTAAGGCAAAAGAAAGGTTTCCTTTAGACAAAATGTCTGAAGGAAACCTTGTTCAAAGGAATTAACACGAAGACCGCTCGAAGGACCTCGAAGGGCAAGTACCCTTGCGAGGGGCTCTCGGCGACCAAGAAATCGACCTTTCTCAAAACCCCAAAGGGCAGGCACCCTTCGGAAGGATTCAAAGACTAAGCTCGATCAAAGGAAATTTGAAGGAAATAAAGCCGAAGGAATTGACCAAGGGGTGACGGGCTCACGGACGTCAAATTTCGGCACCATGAACTAGCTGTTGGAATCCAGACGTTCGGTGACGTCCCTGAAGTCATCAAATATATGGCAATAAACTAGCTGTTGGCTTTCAAATGGTGATGGGCACGTGAACGTCATATTTACGACAATGAAATAACCATTGATCTTTAAAGGCTTGAGCGTGAACCCAACTGCATTCAAAGGTCAGAAAAAACTGCTAAGAGAAGAGCGCAAGGAGCCAGCAAAGCTGGGAATATAGCCCCGAGAGCTCAAATTTTAGGAAAAGATAAAACCAGGAAGAGACAAAGCTAGAAAAAGATAAAAGTTAAAAACAAACTCAGTGACCAGTTGAAGAGGGCGCTGAAAGAGCCAATAGAAAGGGAAAAGATTGTTGGGAAATACGGAAGCACACAATTGATTACCAAGCAACTTAACATGCAAAAATTAACCAGAATACACAAGTAACTAGAATTCAAAAATAACATAAAATATGAGAGACTACACAACTTGTATTAAAACTCTTCCAGAAGGAAATACAACAAAGAAGATTGCCACAGTTCTTCTTCCTTACACACCTCTAGAGCTCCCACACCTCTAGGGCATAAACAGTAAATCTTCTCTCAAAGCTCTCTCTCTTATGGTCCCAATACACAACTCAAACACAGAGTTGGTGTTCACCTCCAACCAGTCAGTATCCACTATTGCCAGTACACCAGTGCTCCATGCACTCCACAAGTGCTCCACGCACTCCACAAGTACACAATCGTACTTCAAGTAGATCTCCCCTAAACTGCAACAACCTGCAACTCAAATGATCTCACTTATGGAAGGAAGTGTCTTGCCTTCTTTTCTTGCTCTCTTTCTGAGTACACACTGTACTCCAAGTAGATCCTGCTTGATTTTGCTCTCTGTTGTGTTGCTGTCCTCCCTGATCTTGCACACTTGCAAATCAATCTGGTTCTGCACACCTGTAAACCTGAATCATGCACACACATACTCTTGCAGATCAATGATCTTACTTACCCATATAGATCTCTTAATGTAGCCATGCACACCTGATGACCAAGATCCTACACATCTGAAGAACCCTTTTGATTCTTCAAAACCAGCACCCACACTTGGTACTACTGTGGAACTAGGAGGAACACCCTTGCTCACCTCACACACAGAAAGAGCTAATATTTTGCTCAACTCAAACTAGAACACTTTACAATACAGCTTATGAGTCTCTTAAATAGATCTCATGCAAACAATAATTAGACATCCAATTACAATAATTAGATCCGCAATTTTTAGTCTAAAATTGGCTCTTGACATGCAAACACTTGGTTCATTAACTAACTGCATGTAAAACTTATAGTTTTGAACCGCACAGGTGACCGACGTCGGTCCCTGTCTGCTTGGAGGTGACCGACGTCGGTCAACTTCTGACTGACGTCGGTTGCTCTTTTGTCTAATCTTATCGACGTCGATTGACCTAATCGATGCCAGCGTCTGTGACACTTAGCAACTTCTCTGCAACCTCCTCTGTTTACATCAGTGAAGCTTTTAGCTCCACAACCTAACAATCTCCCACTTGGAGATAAACAACGGCATTGTACCTATACATGTACCCCGTCTAATCTATTTTTTAGCTTGTATCCCTCTTCAAGATTAATTCTGAAGACCACCCACCACACAACCTGTGGTGCACCCCCTGTCATCCGAGTAACCTGCCACATCCAAACCTACAAACCCATGTAGTGAAGTCCTGACCCTACATAGCATGAATCCCTGCTGCTGGTCCCTCTCAAATACCTGAGAACCCACTTCTTTGAATTGGCTCTTAACTCTCTGACAACTCCCACTACTTGGGAAAACTCAGGTCTATACTAGACCTCATGTGATTTCGGACAATGAACTGTCCAGCCCTTAGTGTGCTCTAGTTTTGCATCTTGCGTAATGAACCTCGCCAACACCTGATTCACATCAGCTCTCACTGGAGACAAAATCAACTTGTGATCTCCATGTCTCTCATGCCAAAAAAATTTGCTACTCTAAATTTCTCATGACATGCCACTGAACTAACCTTACCCTTAGCTCAGTAAAACTCTGTATGTACAACCCTGCTAGCAAACCATCTACATACAGTAACCAAATAATGTTGCGACCATCATCCACCTGATAAGACAAACTATAGTAGTTACCCTGACATTGACTAAAGCCATGCTTTGTCATCCACCTGTCAAAACCTGTACCACTGTCCTGCAGCTTTCTCAAGACCATATGACCTGGTCTTCCATCTCACGTGTCCGTTCTCTCTATTTTTTAACTAAGGAATTAATTCGTCTCTGTGCTTTCATCCCGGCTGGCAACCCTACCAAATCTCTCATTTGGTTTTGCATAATATTCCTGCCATGCTCCCACTGTTTTCTAGATCCTTCCTGCTCTGCAGTCAGCAACTAGTATAAAGAAGAGGAACAACGAATTTGAGGCTTACTTACCACCTTCAGTCCTCCATATAGGCGTTTGAGACTCCTTGACAGCTTGTTGTCTGCTCAAAATTCGTTACAGTGATCGACCTCAGTCACTACACAGTTTGCATCCTACCAACGTCAGTTTCCATGCGCATGTCCTGACTACCAACTCTGCCATCATCGGTGTCCCTGTTATCGACATCGGTCCTCCTGATCGACGTCGGTCTTACCTATTATCGACGTCAGTCTTACCTATTGTCGACGTCGATCCGCCTGATTGACGTCAGTCTTACCCTGCCTGACATCACCGGCTGCATTCTACACATGATCGACATCGACACCTATCTATTCGATGCCGATTCTCCTTGATCGATGCTGGTACCTGTGTTCGCTTGTGAGTGATGATTTTTTACCTGCGAGCTCTTTTGAATCAAAACCCATGTTCAAACTGCCCTGCTCAGAAGTATCTAGCCCCATCCACTGGTCTCTGTTCGTCATCTCCTCCAAGAACACCAAGGCTTTTCAGTTCTTAAGTCTATCAAACACATCTGTCTTTCGCTTAAGAACATGCATTTTTTTCTTGCTCATGTGACTAAGCCTACAAAGCCACGTCTCTGCAATAGAAGAAGAATCAGTAATATAAGCAAGTAGATAAATGATACCTACTTTCTTACCACCAGCTAATTCAAGTGCATCCACTGTGAGAGTTCTTGTGCATCTCTCATCACCCAACTTTTTTGAAGAAATTAGCCATATCTCCAAGCCTGGGGCCTGCATGACCTCCTTCAACACCCATGTGTTGGCTGCCTGCAATTTTAGCTTCACTTTCCCTTTGCCAATTCTTTGGCAAGGCACACCAGCGCCTAAATAAATCTTTCCAAAGTCTCCAAAGACCTTACCATGAAAAGATACTCTATTTTGGACTGCATGGAAAGAGGCAACAGAGTATATAAAACAAGATTATACTTTATCCAAGAAACATACCAGAGCATCTTGTGCCACATCACTTGCAACCTCTGCTTCTTCAGTTTTTTCATGCTGATCTTTCACAAACCAACAATTTTCTTTTACCTGCTCTTTCTTTTCATAGGACCGTAAGTGACCATTCGTGCTTTCCAATTCCTCCATTCTTAATGTACTTTCTTCTGCCATTGCTCTACTCCCACTCAATCAAAAACCCCTGAGAGTGACCTATAATCAAACACAAACTCTGCTCCCTGCAACCTTAGCTCTGATACCACTTTGTTGAGAAATATGAAAGCACACAATTGATTACCAAGCAACTTAACATGCGAAAATTAACCAAAATACACAAGCAACTAGAATTCAGAAATAACACAGAATATGAGAGACAATACACTTGTATTAAAACTCTTCCAAAAAGAAATACAACAAAAAAGATTGCCACAGTTCTTCTTTCTTACACACCTCTAAGGTTCCCACACCTTTAAGGCATAAGCAGTAAATCTTCTCTCAAAGCTCTCTCTCTTACGGTCCCAACACACAACTGAAACACAGAGTTGGTGTTCACCTCCAACCAGTCAGTATCCACTACTGCCAGTACACCAGTGCTCCATGCACTCCACAAGTACACAATCATACTTCAAGTAGATCTCCCCTGAACTGCAACAACCTGCAACCCAAATGATCTCACTTATGGAAGGAACTGCCTTGCCTTTCTCTCTTGCTCTCTTTTTGAGTACACACTGTACTCTAAGTAGATCCTGTCTGATCTTGCTCTCTGTTGTGTTATTGTTCTCCCTAATCTTACACACTTGTAAATCAATCTAGTTCTGCACCCCTGCAAACTTGAATCATGCACACACATATTCATGCAGATCAATGATCTTATTTACCCATGTAGATCTCCTAATGTAGCCTTACACACTTGATGACCAAGATCCTACACACCTGAAGAACCCTTCTGATTCTTCAAAACTAGCACCCACACTTGGTACTGCTGTGGAACTAAGAGAAACAGCATTGCTCACCTCACACATAGAAGGAGCTAATATTTTGCTCAAGTCAAACTAGAACACTTTACAATACAGCTTATGAGTCTCTTAAATAGATCTCATGCAAACAATAATTAGACATCCAATTACAATAATTAGATCCACAGCGTCTAGTCTAAAATTGGCTCTTGACATGCAAACACTTGATTCGTTAACCAACTACCCGTAAAACTTACAGTTTTAAACCACACAGGTGACCGACGTCGGTCCCTGTCTGTCTGGAGGTGACCGACGTCGACCGACTTTTGATCGACGTCGATTGCTCTTCTGTCTAATCCTGCTGACATCGATTGGCCTGACCGATGCCGACGTCTATGACACTCAGCAACTTCTCTGCAACCTCTTTCTCTGTTTGCATCAGTGAAGCTTTTAGCTCCACAACCTAACAAAGATAGCCTGAGAGCTCAAATTGCAACAAGAAAGAGGGAAAGCTCAAAAATATTTGTGTATGAGTTCTTTCCAGTAGGTACGACAGTCCACCAAGAAAACATCTAAGCTCACAAGTATTAAAAGTGTGGCCTATTTTTCTCCCTTGGAGTAAAGGTGAAGTGGACAACTACACAGATATCAGGGGACAAACTTGATGACCTAGGATCAAGAGAAGACATTTGAGATGAATTGACACGCCATAGTTAAGGCATCCACCTTATTTCAGCATGGTCCCTTGACAAAACTAAAAATGCATTCAACGCATTGAATGCAGTATGGGTCGTTCCATAGAACAAAGTGCCAAGCCTTTCTTGGTTACTATATATTGTAATCTCTTTTTTTATGCAAGAGACATCTCTCTATTATAAAAGCAAAACTCTGCAAAAATTGAAAGGCGATTACTGAGACTTTGAGCTCAGATTGTTGATTATATTTCTTTATTTGAATGAGAAAGCATGTTACTTTTAAACTTTTTACTATTATAGCTTGTGTCATTTAAGAGATTGCTCTTATGTCTATTTTTTGAATGCATTCTTGTCTATTTTATTGAAATAAGCAAAATTAATGGAAGTAATCAGGAAAGTGTCTTGAAGCCAACTGTGGAGAGACTTTGTGCTGCCACAATTTCCTTTAGTGTGTTTGTCTATTTTTTGTTCCTGTGTAAAGGACTTTGGGATGACTTTGTGCCCTCATTGTCTTTCGTATCTCACTCTTGGACAGTTAAGGTGGAGACTTTGTGCTACACTTCATTTTGTTGGTTACTACACCCCCTGTTCCCAGTTACCTATTTGAAAGAACTCTTGTTGTGTGCTGCCAGACCACTTCTAAAAGAAGAGAAGTGCCTTCAATGTCTTCACCTGGATTTCTCCTTTGTTTGTGAACATCGTCTCTGAAAGAAGAGAGATGGATGGTGTTGCCCTACCCCTGAGTGTTATTTTCTACATATATATATAGACTATAGCTCCTTATAGTTATAAGGGAACCTCCCCTTGATAAGAGGAAAGATTTGTCCCCTTTTGATGTGGTAAACCTGCACATCTGGCTGACCAATCTCCCTGATGTGGTTGATACGACCTATTTTTCTCATCAGTTAGCTGGTGACAAAATATTCACCCAACAGTTTTACACTTTGTAGTTGCAATTTTGCATTGAATTTTAGTTTCAAAATTGTCGTTATGAGTGCATTTTTTAGAATCATTTTTGGTAGATTTTGAGTCATTTTGAGCTTCTCATAAGGCCCAAATTGCCTTTGACATCGGGGGCTCCACCCCTCGACCCTGTCCTATACCGCGAAAGGGAGCATGCTCGGGCCGCTGCCCCTAGACCCCACAAAGGGCTCTGCCCCTTGACCCTTCAAGGGGTGCTTCCCCTTGACCCTATTGGGGGATACCACTCCTAGACCCCCACGTCATGGCCTACTCACCCAAAGGAATTATAGAGCAAAATCACAAATTTTTTAGGTGTTTTTCATAAGGCCTAACACTTTGTTTCTTGTAGGGGTAAATATAATTGATATTTTAACATCATCCTTTTACATGTCATATTTTGATCTAACATTTTTCACTCATAGGTTACCCCCCAAAATTATTAAGTCAAACTACTAATCTTTGTCTTGCAAGTTACCTATTTTTGAGTGCCACTTGAAACTAATAACTGTGTGCTTACAGGTCACTTGTCAAAGACTCCTTGTGGCACTTTGAAAATCATTTTAAGCATTTTTATCTTGTATATATCATCTTGTTGCATATCTATCTTTGTCTTGTATATTCTTGTTTTACATCTTGTAAATAATCACACTTAATCTTAATTGGTTAATATATCTTTTATCTGCATGCTTGTATCCCAAGGGCTATGGTTGATGTATGCTCTCCCCCTTGTGTCCTTGCGATGATTCTTGGGGGATCAAAAACCACTTATGAACCCTCTCAATTTTTTTAGGGGCAACGTGACATGGAATTGACACCCACATGTTTTTCATAGTCTTAGGTGGATAATGACCATGGATTTCACCACCATGCACTAATACAAACTTTGTGTTCCGATGGAGTATAAAAATTATAGATAGTTGTCGCTAAGCAAAGTGGTTGACCCTATATAGGTCAGCTATAAAGGGTAAGAGTTAACTCTCTAAGCCATACATTAGACAACACCCTACACAGACTTGGGCCCCATCGTACCTTCATGTGTATCAGAGATGCCCCTAGAGAGCCCATTTAGCCTAACATAGGATCCTTTAGCTGTAACAGGTACCTCATTACTGAGTCAGTATCAGCTCCTAAGTAGCCATCGTGTACAAATAGGATCAAGAGGGTTCAGTCAATTTTGTAACAGGTCACTAGCCTACAACCTCACTTGTGAAGTTTTTTGATGGTACGAGCGTCGGGTTACACACCCTCAAGTTTACTAATCATAGGTTTTGTGGTTTCCTTGTTTGGGTGTGTGTCGTGCTAAACCAATGTTTTTGTGAACTGAGTCAGCCTTTACCCAAGTCATATACTCGCCTATCTAGGTCTTTGCACAACTCATCTTGTATATCCTTATCTTATTTTGTACATTCTTACCCTCTTATATATCCTTTCACCTTGTACATCCTTGTCATCATCCCAGTGTACATCACTAATCTCTTCCTAGTCTCACTATATTCACTCATCATTGGCCACATCCCCATCATCTATATCTTGTCTTGTACATAATTTGTTCTCTTGTACATTCTCTTAGTCACATATTATCACTAGATCCACCCATCATTAGTCACACCCCCATCACCAATATCTCATCTTATACATCTTTGACATCATCCTGTACATATTGTCCTTACCTTACCCTCATCCTATTCTAACCATATTCACCCATCATTAGTCATCAGCCCATCACTCGTATATCATCTTGTATATCCTTGTCTTACCCTCTTATACATGTCATAATTCTCTTGTAAATCCTTCTAGTCATATCATATCATTAGACCTACCCATTATTTGTATATCCTAAACATCCTCTTGTATATACCTTCATCTTGAACATCATTATCATCACCCCCTTATACATGCTTTGTTTCTCTTGTACATCCTTTTAGTCATATCCTATCCTAGTCTCCTCATCCATATCTTGTCCTAAGTCTATACCCAATCATTTGTCTTGACCATGCCTTTATCACCCATCTAGTTTATCCTTGTCCTATCTTATCCTAGTTGGCTCTTTAGGTCATATATAGGTCTAAACTATCCCCATCATTATACTTAATAGTTTCATCATCACCTATCATCATACTTGTCCTTGACCCATTATCTTATCACCTTCATCACACAATCATACCCCATCCCATCTTGAATAAATAAGTCCAAGGTCTTGAGCTAGTCTTCTTGTTATTCATTTGCATCATCCTATTATTCTAGTTCACTATCAGTCATCATTTGATCAGATCCCATACCTAGTCAATATCCAGCTTACATCTTATCATTTTTTTAGTTACAAATCTGGCAACCCATCAATCGTTAATCTAATCATCTCTAGTCAAATCATATTTCATATTCATAACTAGCACCCATCACTCATCTCCTTCCTAGTTTGGATCTAGGCACCCTTCAAATCTCTAATGGGTTGTTAGATTCAATTCATCCATCTCTTTAATGCATGATCAGTCTAAAATATGATCCTACTCTTTAATCCATTCATCCATCATCACTTAATCATGCGAGATCAGTCCTTTCGACCTATTTTGTTCAAGAACCCCATCCAATTCATATCCTACTTCCATCATCCATCACTCCTCAACCATCGCCATGGAGATAGAACCCACGTTCATAGACTAATATATAGTTGCCCATAAGGATGAGATCCTCCTGAAGTTTATTATGATGGGTGTTCCACTTCCTGAAGGTGTTGATTCCCTTCAACTCATTGCACCCCCCCCCCCCTCCATGCAATCCCCTTCATGTGAGTCCCATACCAATCCTCCATCGACTAGTCATAAACCACCATATACCCTTCCCATACTAGCAAAGGAAATCCAATCTTGGCCACCTCAACTCCCTCCACCCCCTCACATCAACCATCATTTGATCATAAGTTCAATGCTTCCACTTCCAAAGCACCAAGTGAAGCGGGTCCTTATACTCCCTTTCCTATGTCCTTGGAAGCCCTTTTCAAATAATTAGTCACCGCAAACATGATGGTCTATCCACTCATCCAACATCTTGATCCCACTAAGCCTAAGACTTCCTAGTATAAAGCAAACCAATGTTGTCCATATCATCGAACCTAGGGGCATATCATTAATCGATGTTGACCTTTCCATAATTATATCCAAGACCTCATCGACATAGTGACATAATAATCGAGGATGACCCAGATAAGTCTCAATCCCTAGGTGAACAAAAGGAATAATGTCAACATTCCATTCCCGCTCATGATCAATCCCTTCCCCTTCTAAACCAAGGTCAAGACACCACATCCACCTTCCATGATCCCCCATCTTCGATAAATCTTCCATCAAAGATGAGTCTATTACCCATGAGCCTAGTCCCCCCATCTCTCATGAACCCTCTCACCCATCACCTCAAATACCCCATGCTAAGAGGATAATTGTGGATAATGCACCTTCTGATAGCAACATTACATCTTGTACATTAGAGTCTATATTAAAGTTAGCATCAAAAGTTTTATCTTCATCAAGATCATGTTCAACATCCATATCTGAATCAGATTCCTCATATGATATGTCATCCCCCATTGATGATGATAATCCTGTCTTTTTTAGGATACTTCCAATCCAAATATCTCCCATCCATCACTAAGCATACCTTTGGATCCCAATCCAGATGATGATGAATTCATAACATGATTCTTACAAGCTTGATTTGTTGAATATTATCTGAGCAAATCTGATCCTACTTGGGATGCACCTACTACAATTAGTCCTCGCGATCCTTTTGTTGATCTTGAGGAGATCTTCTCTGATGTCGAAACTAGGTCTCCTAGGAAACCCCTATGAAGACTATACTTCCACATCACCACTCATTGACCTCATCATACCCTCACCACCACCTTCATCCATCATGGACCCTTTTTCCCCATCGATGATCACTTAATCACCTCCCTCCATAAGGATGAACATGAATATACATCATTGGACCCTTCCTTGAGCAATATAATGTGTGCCACAAATACAAAGGTCCAATACCACATTCCAAAACTAAAATAATAATCAAGTCATCCTTGATCCTATCAGTCAAAGTCAAGAAGAATCAAATCGTCAACGTCATTTAAAATTGTCTTCTCTTAGTGAAGCCCAATATCAAGCACTAGGGTATAATCAAATTCAAAAATCAATCTCCCCTAGTGAAGCCCAAAATCAGGGACTAGCAAGTCATCTAAGTCAAATCCAATCAAGACATCCAAATAATGTCAAAAGCACTATTAACATGGTCAATAATCCATTAAATAATCAAATCAAAGATGAACATCAAAGTCACGGTGTCTTGGATCTCTTAAAATCCTTTATGAATTGGCACCAATCAAAAGAAAAATCTCCAATATCTCCAATGATGTATGTAACTGCTAGTCCTCATTCTCCATCACCCATCATACCATCCTATCCTGATCCTATCATCCATCAAAATCAAGCTCTAATTGAATCCATACCTCACATCATTTCCTCGAACAACATTGTCTCTCCTAGGGGCAACAAAGACACCTGGTCTAGATATCTAGAGGGGTCTCCATCAAGTGTTAATGAAGGTCACACAAACCCTAATACATCTAGTAGCATGATCACAGCATCACACATCCTCAAAACAGGTGTTGGTTGAAGATCAAAACAATGTATACATCTTGCATCTTGCCCTCTAATAAATCAAGTTGCCCATCATAATTTAAAAAAAAACATTCATCCAATGGTGAAAACCAGTCTTCTAGCACCTTGGGCAAGTACCATGATGAAAACCGATTTCTGACATCATGGTAAAATCATTTATTGTCCATATTATACCTTGCCACTTGGGGGCACAATCCATCCATTTCGTCCATCCTTCGTCAACCATGTCCATATCACCCATCCATGTCTATCTTCTCCATCGGTCCAACCCATCATCCATTATCATGTCAACCACCCTATCATTCCTTCTCATCTTGACCTTCGTAAGGAAGCAGAAGGTGTCTTGAGACATGCTCTCAAACCATCTTGGAATATCCTTTAGTGAACACTCAAGTAACTAAACATCTAGTTCTTTCACAAAGTGGTCATTGGCAAACCTCTATTCCCTCATCCTCATCCCATTTTTAGCATCACCCATCCATCATTCCATCCATCCTCATCCTGGTTGCTAGATTAGGTATTCCCTTTGCTAGTAACCATGTTTGTACAATGTATTTACATATCCAAAAAAGCCCTAAAATTTGAAATATGTCAAAAACCCTAAAAATCATTAAATTTGAAAAAGCCAAAAAAATATCCATGATGTCTTGCCTTATCTTGAATCCCCTAGTCACATCCATTTCATATCTTCCCATCTTTGGATACCACGTGTGGCCTTAAAACCAAATCAGAGTGATCACCCATCCCGTCATATCTTCATCATCCTTTTGGCCAAGTGTTATTAACATGCATCACCTTGTCAAATAATTTAATCTATCACCCATCACTACTTATCAGTTGCCTTTTCATATCCAGCACCCATCAACTCACTTCTTTACTAGTATGAAAGGTAATTGATCCTATCACCTTCCTTATCATTGCCTCTTCATACTTAACACCCATCAAATCACTTCTTTGATAGTATGAAGGGTATTTGATCCCATCATTATCTCTTTTTCTTGATAGATTGGACTCTTGTAAGGCCTTTTCTGTTGGTAATCCTTGGTCATCACTTTTCTAAATCACCTTTCTTGGCCACTTTTTCAATTCGATTTCAAGATCAAATCAATATTCAAAGACCTCCCATCATCCATCCTTCTATCCAAAACCAGGGGCAACATCTTAGCCTAATCCTATTCATGATCACCCTATCCAAATCCAAATCCAAATCCATCGTAAGTCCACAATCACATCATGATCATCCAACTCATCACCTAGTCACTCATCCCATTATTAGACAATACATAATGACATTACATGTAGATATTTGTGTGTTACTTGTCTATTATGTATGTCTTATTTGCATGTCTTGCATCGTGTATATATCTTGTTTGTGTTATGTTTTATTTGCATCATGTCTCTTTTTGTCTATCGGGCAATGAACAAAGATGCTAAGAAGTCAATAATGCTTATAAGTGACCTCGATGATGCAGAGTTCACTATTTGCCCATGCACTTTGGCACAATGTCCTATTGGTCCTGATTATATCATGGGACATACTGTTGAGTGCCATATTCAATGGATTGCTTAGATTATGATGAGTTTTATGACATTTGTGATGGCTTGATCATCTACACTTTCATCACTTATCTAATTGTCTAATCATCCTTATTCCCATCACTAATCCAATCCTCTTGACCCATCTAACTAAAATCCAATCTTTAATCCCCATCTTATCATCTGAGTCACTAACATCATCCTCTAATCACTAATCCTCATCATCATCATTATTATCTCCTCTATCACTTGTCATTTATCCTCGAGTCAGAACTACATTGGCTTGAGGTCTTTTTAGACTATATAGGCAGCACTTGATCATTTTTCAGTGCCCAAGGAAAGCTCAACTACTATCTCTCTCATCCATCCTCATCCCTCAGTCTTGCATCAATAAAATCTTCGAGTCATACTAACAATCATTCATCAATCAATTGATCAATCCTCATCCTACCAATCATCTCCTTAATCTTTTCGTCAATTGTTCACACCTGTCAATTGGGCCCGACAAAATTACCATATCCATATTTTCTTCCATCATCACTGATTGGTCAATTTATCATCTAACCACTCCTTTGCATGAGTCCTTACTAGGGGCATCATCATTAATCATGTTATGGATCAATGGGTTGATGCAATGTAGTCTTTTGATCACTCGATCATATCGTTTCTTCCCTATCATCACATATATTATATTGATCGATTTAGCTTTGAGCTACACACATCATTAATCTTATCAAATCTTATCTTGGCCTATAGCTCTCCCTTGAATGCATCCTTGCTTGGGATACATCTAAAAAAATTGGCCTTTAATCATATCATCATAATGTTACGATCGATTCCCCCTTGGGATGTGTCGACAATCGTGACACCCATAATCTCTACTCCCTATGCATGCGTCTTTTCTAGGGGTATCATCAATTTATATCTCATTGCTCAAGTCAGACTTATTTTCTTCATCCTCTATCTCACATCTTGCATCTCGTCCCCTGGTCTATTCATATCATCCCACCCATTGTTTCTTCTTCCGAGTGGCCACCCGTCTCATTCTTCCCCGCATGTCCCCTTAAGGGGGCATCATATTCACTAACATCATCTACTAACATTCATCCATGACATGATTTTTCTTTGAAAGATTATTACTCCTTCCTTTTCGCTCCACTTGCAATGCCCTTTCAAAGAGAGGCAAAATGTATGCATCTAAATTTGCTTGCCTACATTATCATCACTAATGTTCTTATTAGTCGACACTAATTATGTCTAATCTAATTTATCCCTATCCTAATCATTTATCTAATAATCCCCCTTTCAATCATTCTTCATCTACTAATCTTATTTTATCCCACTTCATTATTAATATATTATAAATCTCCATTATCCCATCTTAATCCTATTTATCTATTATTTGAGAATTTTAAATTCTCATAACCCCACCTAACCACCTACACTAGCCTATCCCTAGGGTCTCCTACACCCCTAATCCCTAATCATCTACCTAATCCCTATCTAACCCATCCCTAAGCCTAATTAATCCCTAAGAGGATTCTAGAATTGGAGGATTCTAGAATCCTCTCTATCCTAACCCCTCCTCTCTAGAAGCCTCTAAATTTAAAGGCTTCTAAAGAAGTTTAAATTCCTTTTAATTCTCCATCATTAATTTCCTCCATCCAACTTCAAATCTTCACTATCGATCTTTCCCTCCTCTTTCTATTTAAACAATTCCTCTCCTCCATAGAAGGCCATCTAGAAAAATCATAACAAGTCCATATCAATCCAATCCTTCATTGAGTCAATCATCAAGCATCCTCATTATGCCATCATAATGTAGACAAATCTAAGTCAAGGTAATCAATCATCCTAATCTCTTTGTCTTCATTCCGTTTGATCCTAGTTTAAAGCATTTAGCTTTAGGATTTAAGTATATGATTTAATAGCGTGTTCATCTAATTGCACTTAGTTCTAATGGCTTTAAACTTAGTGGTTTGAGCTTTGAGTGGTTTACTTTAGTTAAATTTAATCCATGGAGTTCAAAGTTGAGGCTATAGGAAGTTATAGCAATTGGGGTAATTTATTACTAATAATAAGTTAATGTACTAAATAACACTTAATTAATAACCTTAACACCCTCCTTTAATGGCTAAACCAAAGACTACTCCAAGTTTGCCCCAAAATTTTACAAAGAAAGTGGGACTAAATAGTTTAGTCATTATATTTACACGCTACTTTTTAGTTATCAACATGAAATTTGTATTCCTCTGACATTTTGTTGTTCTTCAATGTAGGAATTTCAATGTAGACAAATACCGAAAAGTTTAGCCAACATCAAAATAAAAATTTGGTCATGTGGACATAAGATGTATCAAGTTGTCCACCAATTCTTTGTAAGGTGATTCATTGATTAGTAATGAATCATTATTGGTTGATAACTTCAACTTGAACTCCATAGTTTTGAATTTAAAATCTTGGACATGATGATCAAACAAATAATACCAGGTTCATGGAGCTTACTTAAGTCCATAAATGAACTTAATCAACCTATAAACCAACTAATCACAACCATAATTTCAAACAACACCATGTAGACCTCATTGCCCATATCTCCAGAGAGAAGCAACTGAAATGTGGCCATCTTTGCAAGAGTAAAATTAACTCCTTAGTAGTAGAAGTGGGAGTAAAAATCAATTCCACAATTCCATAATAACAATGAGACTAAAAACCAAATCTGCAATAGGAGAAACAAGAGTAAAAATGAACTTCATAGTAGGGGAAGAAACCATCTCCTCATATATTCCCTCGTAATAGAAAAAGCCTTTTGCAACAAGATAAGTTGTGTACTTGTTCAAAGTACCATTTTGACCACCCATTTGCAACCAATGGGTTATGTAACCCGCAATTCAAGTGTTATAGAAAGGTTAGAAACAAGATCAAAATGACTATGATCTACTTAAGTAACAACTTTGTTTTCAGTCCTCTGAGCCAATGCCTTTAACTAGGGCATATCATCCACCTGCACAACTACATATGCATTTGACTGAGATTGAATAATTACATCCTCCTACACATTCTCTATAGTGGATATTCCCTCCACAACTAGTGCATGTGAGTTGACTAGAGGAGGGTCAACAAGCCTATATGAAATTTCATCCTCTAACACATTTTGTATGGAGTCTCCCCTCCACACGCGCTTTTATATTGACTATAGTAGGCTCAATGAGCCTATACAATCCACCTTGCCCAATACACAAGGCAATTATTCTATTGTGTTTTACATCAGACACAATGCATTGTTTCCCAGAGATGTATAAAGCAATGTAACAGACAGGATTTTTATTCATGCTAAGAACATACCTAACATTCTTTTTTTTATATAGCATTATGTAATACTATGCAAACATCTCATACCCCTCAAAAACTGAATTAAAAAAAATTGTACTTGCAATAAATTTGACATACCAATCCTTACAACATGTGAAATGTCAAGGTGTGCCAGAATCAATGAACCAACAATTGGTAGCACTAATGTTGTATAATGCCACAAGGGCATACTCTTTCTCAGAATTTTGTTCTTCAATTGTTGCCACATTATTGGGAAGTGCATATTGTCGCTTTTGGAAATCTTTTTTGAGATGCCCAACCTTACGACAATATAACCATTTCACCTAATACTTTGAAAATGAATAATTTGCTTGTAAGTGTTTGTGTTCCTTTTGTATTAAATAGAAATTAAATTGATCAAATGTCATGGACTAGATTTTTAACATCAAGTGTAAATCTTCCATGAAATATCCATATGGGGGCGCCAAGCTTTTGTATAACAAGAGCCACCATGTCAACGTCATCTACCTTTTTGTTAATGGGTCAGAATTAGTCTCAAAGTCCTTCCATCTAGGGAAGATGTTCTGATAGGGACTCATCCTTAGACATCTTTGTAGAAAATAAGAGATTTGTCAAATACAGAACTCAAATTTTCTCTGAAGTTTGGTATTTATTTTTCAGAGTGGTATACAATGCTTGTCATAGTGGCATTTCGGACCGCATGAATCATGCCATCTAACACTAGAAAACTTTAACAACAATGTGTCTTTATGACATTTGTCATAATCCCCAAAAATTGTAGCAAAACTCACTTCAATGCCAAATATGATTTTATCACAATCATGATATTCCGCAATTGTTAAAATCTTATGACTCCAAACATTATAATTTTGGCCAGTTAATTTATGCACTTCCGGCATAGCCAAATTTTGAATATTGGCCATTTTATACATTTTTTTTCCTTTGATTCGGAAATCAATACAACCAACAAAATAAGTACAATTATGTATGGAAATCAATGCAACAAAACTCAAAAATTAATGCAAAATTTACGTGTAAGGTTGATTACCTACATACATCTCAGAGTACCCTTTTGGACAGAAAATTACAAGCATACAAGTTAGAGTATTGGTATTCCAACGCCTTAGCACAATCTATGTCTAAAAAATTATGACTTTTCCTTCACATGTTACTTATCCCTGGTTCTTTCTTCCTTTGAATCGACTATAAGTCATTTTATTTTCTGCCATGCCCTAACGCTTGAATTCAACCTCTATAAATCATTTTCTATCGTGCCCTAACACTTCAAAAATTGTCCTCTTTGTGCCCTAACCCACCACCAAAAATGTGATTATCCTTCTCGTGCCCTAGCATACCACAAAAAATGTGATTTTCCATTGTCTTTCATGACCCTTTACAACCCATAACACTTTTTTGTATTTTACACTACTGACTAATCCTTTTCAAAATTTTCTTGTGTTTGGACAAATCTTTTTCTACATTTTTGCATGTGTCTATGTTGCTTTCATGTGACTGGTTTTTTTTTCCTTTTGCGGGTTGCATTCATGCAATTAGACTCTGCTATGCTCATCCTTATTGTCTCTGATTGTGTCCTTCCTCTATGATCTTTCCTATGTCTAATCAAATCATGACCTCTAGTTCATCTTACAAAATTGTGTTTGCACTTCAACTCATGTGCTCCAAGATCTACCTATGCAAATCTTTTTCTTTCATATTTGGAATGCCTCCTCTTCACTTTTAATTTGTACTCAACTAGGGCTTTCATGAATGCTACAACTTCCAATTTGTACCCTTCTCTTAGGGATTCTTTGAATAGAGGCTCTGATCCAATGTTAGAAACTATGGATGCTAAAAGAATGAAGAGAAAACTAAAAGGCACACATTGAAGTGTTTGTGCATCCTTTTTTTATTCACTAAAAGAAAGTTACTATAGTTGGGGTTGTTTATAACTAGCCATGAGTTAATGTACTAACTAATGGCTAATTAAAAACTTTAACAAGATGATCATATTTAGCTTGTTACTATAAGAAAAATACTAAAATCTTACAAGCCAACCAACAAATGAACACTTTCTCTTGCAAAAATTTAAGATTATAGTACCTTATATGATTATCAACTTCTTCCTAGCAAATAATCAATACTAAAATACCCCCGAGAATCATTTAGCGCTTTAAATTTTCAATATATCTTCCAACCTTAAGAATCATTTAGTGCTTTAAATATTATACTTTTTTATGATTTTTTTAATTGAAAGTGCTTTCTATTAATAATATATATTGTATATCATTAATTATACATAAAATGAGTGTAAGGTATCGCACTCCATAATATCATATCAAACCCAAGGATGAGAAAAAGCCACTAAACTTTCAATCAAAAAAGGCAAACACAACCAAAACAAGGGTGCAGAGCACCAAGTCCCTACTTGGAATTTGATGTTCGGTTTTTAATTCACAACTAGTGTTTTGTGGTGCATTGCGTCATGCAAGCAATGTTTCAAAACTTGTTTTTCAACAATTTCTAAGCCCAAAACAGAATAAGTCATGAGGTCAAGGTTCTAGACAGTACATAGTTGGAAGAAAATGCAAGAATCATTAAGATAGCCAATGCCCATAATCTCGTTGTGATCAATGTGAATCTCCTTGAATCCAATATGGGAGGGGCTGTTGATGGGAACACAAGCCCATCAAGGTTGAGGCAAAAGGCAAAATGAACCATTGGAAAGACCGGCATCAAATGAACAACATAACTGATGCAAACAATGTCATTTAGAATAGGATTGAAGGGACCCCCAGATCTTTGTCAAAATTGGCTAAAACATCACTCAATGTCTCATCTCCAAATTGAAGGGTATAATTTAACTCAATTGGCTACTACACCATTTGGGCAGTTTAAAAAAGCAAAATAATGGTTGAAAGAACACAACAATCTTTAATACCATTGAAATGACAAATATAGGAAAAGACCGTGACTAGAACAATTGTAAAAAGTTTTCAAAACACAACGTGATTAATGACATCCAGAAGAAGCCTTGGCATTTAGATATCTCCACAACAATTTAGTAGTTGTAATACCCACAGTGATCAACACAAAAACAACAGCCAATGATACCTGACAACTGCAAGAAATTAAACTCCAAAAAAGGCAATCAAGTAAAGTGAACTGAAATCAAACTTGGATGCACATGATCCGCTTGTTAATTGATAGAAGTGTAGATATAAACTAACCTACGTAACTGAATGATACGAAGGGAAGTAGGATAAGAACTGTAGTCAAAAACATGGCAATAGTTCATCAAGTTCACTAATGGACTCTAAACCATTCTTCCAAAAAACCAAGTCACCTGCCCTAAGGAAAACTGTCTCTAAATCATAAATTGAACATAAACAGAGTTAGAGAATGGAAAACTAGAAAAAAAAAGTTGAACTACATAATCAATGAGTTACACTCACCAATGATAATCATACAGATCATAAGTAAACTGAAGGTTTTAACTATTATACAAACTTGCAATATAACCCTGTCAAGTTGTCCAAAAGCATCGGCCATGACACCTGCATAAGAGATCACATTGTTGGCCCTACCAAACCTTCGCAAAAACTCAATAGAAACATATGTCAGAAACCCAACCACCACTAAAAGTGTGAGACCCATAATGAGTCCAAGGATCTTCATTGTGGCAGGTACCATGATTCTTGGTCCAATAATTGCTGTTGATAAATTAAGCACTCCTCCCAAAAGGGTTGCATCATTATGTTTATATGCTTATGTATCCCGTTCTTTCTCTGGCAGAAGGGCATCCTACTATTCTCCTCCTTTGCTACCACAAGTGTCCCTAGAGTCATTGCTAGCATTTGAAAATCCGGTTGCCCAAGCTTTTACACTACTAGCGAAGCCAATGGCATTGATGGGGAGAATCTAAAGTATGAAGAGCCAATAAAAGTCGTCTCCAACCATTTTCAATATCCTTGACTGCTTGCAAAAATAAAACAGTGAAAAAGTAAATTTGCAATTATTAAAATTTAATTGCTTTGTGCCACATGAATTTGTGTCAAGGCCTAAAACATTAGACATACACATTGCAAAGAATGCATGATGCTAATAATCCATAGACTGTGTTTAATACCAATTGAAAACAAGACGATGTATACCTAGATCGAAACATCAATGATCAACCATTGTGATGATATATATAGTTACAATGCAAAAAACATCAATGACAAATGTTGAACAAAATTTTTATTCTGAAATGGCTTCTAACTTGTTTAAATAGGCTAATTAATGAGAGAGCAGTGAAGAATCATTGCATATTTAAGTCTCCATAGAGTTAGTTCTGCAAATCAATGAAGCCAATAATTATTGTTGTGCGAGATCAAGTTAGGACTAACTGATTTTTAAAAAGCTGTACTCTGAAACTTAAGAGAGAAAATCTAATTTATATATGGTTACAATATAACATTACAAGCCTATCCTCCAAAATAGAAAGTAAATAAGTTTCAAAATAAAAACAACATTTAGAATATCACCTTCAAGTAAAAGGCAAGACCAACAAAGAGAATACATGCAGCCGATTCCTCCAAAGAAGACATGTCCATTTTCAAAAAAAATCCAAATTAATTACGAGTTTAGATGGACTTTTTATTGATGATCCTGTAGATTTTCAAGCAAGGTTGTAGCCAGTTCTCTGCTCACCATGAGGAGGTGGTGTCTTCCAGCCTTCAAAATTTAACCATATACTGATTGCAGTCATGATAACCTATAAAACACCGTCAAAACATTATTATTAAGATTTTTAAAAATATTACAATTACTTCAATTCATAGCAAGCATGAAAACACTTCCTTTCAATGTTCAATCAGATAATCAACAAAATTCAAACTTGAATGTTTTCAAGACCAAGGAAAACCCTGAATAGCAACAAGCAAAAGGGATGAAGTATCCCAATGAAAATTCTATCATATTCCTATGAATCTTGAAATTTGCACTTGTATTTGAAGAAGTTCAGCATGTAAAGTGCAATTTTATCTTTATTATAATAATCTAGTATATCTTACAAAATGAATATCTATGGTTAAAGTACAAAAGAAAGAACCCTTTGAATTCAAACAAGATATAGAAACTGGAACCAATAACGTGGTTACTAAAACTTCTAATGAGTTAAACAAAGATAAATATATAGATAGAACTCACCAGCAGATTTAAAAATATAACTGCTACAAAACAAAGTGTGATTGATTCTACTAGATTTCTGAAATAAAACCAATCCAATTCGAATCTTCCATAACATAAAATAGTTAATATTTAATCATAAGTGTTGGGCATGAAAGTAACACGATATCAACGTGTCAAAACAATTAAATCAATGGGACAAGATATTATATGCATGTTTCTGTACTTCCAAGATGGAGGAAAGACAACCTACAAATAGAGGGGTGCAAATCTTCGCTTATACAGTTTGCACAACTTGGTACTGGTTTGTCAATTGCTAATCCATACTGAACTCTTTAAAATGAAAAGGATTTGTGCTTTATCCCCATGGCAATTTCCTTGATAAAGAAAAAAGAAAGACGATTCCAATTAGCATTATAACTTCAAACTGACAGATTGCATAAATTACAACCACAAAGAGCTTGCATTGAATCTTCAAATTATATAGTTCTAATCTTGGCTTGCTTGGTCATAGGTAAATATTCACAATAATAAGGCCCCAATAAACCATTGTTATATATCAGAAAAAATCAATGATATTTATATTAAAAACAATGCAAAATAACTTTTAAGGTCCACGATGTGCATATGCACATATAAGACTACCCCATATGCACTATACACCTGCTTTACATAGATGTGGACGATAAAGTGCCAACGCGATTGCCAAAATCATATAGTTATAAAGTCCTAAGTTGAATAGGGAAATTAGACCCATAACTAGTTTGTTGTAATGATGGAAATGAATATCACTACTTTAAAAATCTCTCCTTCCTTTACAATTATAGCTGAAACAAGGAAGTCACCATTAAAACAAGAACAATAACATGTAGGATTGTACAAATAAGAAACATAAACACAAATAGATTACCATACCAAGCAATATTTGCAATTGAAAAGAAGGGTTGGTACAAATAATGCGATGAAATGGATTAAAAAATGGAGAATAAAAAGTCGGGGTTGCTTGAAGGACTATTAGCAATTTGTGTTGTCCTATGGAAGAACCTGTGTCATGATCCTAGTGAGAAAATAAGATTCTACCTATGCTCTATCAACCCAATAATCACTTACACAAAACAATGTTAACTCCAAGCAAAATAGTTTGTGCATAATAGATATAATTTGTCAATTCAAGCTAACCTCTCATTACCTAGATATTGTAAATCTAGGGCTAATACAAACAAAATCAGATTGAACATGGTCATGTTAGATTTCCTTAGTATAAAAAATGAGTGTATTGAGCTTGGCTGGACACATAGGAAGCAAGAGAAACAACAGAGACAACGCACTTTTGCAACTGAATTTAATGAATAAAATCTTTTGTGTGACATTTTGTCAAACACTTCGCATCCAATGTTTAATATCTCACAAATAATATATATAGCTAGAAGGTTGAGAAGTTCCATTGCTCTTTGATTTTAACATTAAGCTCTAGTGTTTTCTACACTCTTCCTAACCCATTTTTCATGGACAGTTGTTCACAGCAACCATCTCTACAAAACTTAAACGATCCGCTAGACAATCCTTGCATGTAAATGATACTCTCATGCCTTATTATCTCAAATCCCATACACCTAATTTGTGTGTCTTGGAAAAGCTTTTGCCACTCTAAATTCCCCATTCCATAGGAGGTATGCAGCCATTGCATCTTCTATCCTTAGTCTTCTTTATCAACAGTTTTCAATAATTTTTATGAATTATGCATGCTTAAGAAATTGGCAAACAAAACCTTCCTATTCTAAAGGTTTCTACTAAAAAATGCAACCATTAAGTTATGTTATTAGAGTTCCCTAACTTTAGTGGACCTTAACAAGGAAGCTTATATGCTCTTTATTGAAAAAATAGCAAGAACAAAGAATAATTACTAAACAATTACAAACCTCGTTTCTAAATGTAATTGATTGGTAGATAAGAAAATATATACTAACAACTTATTATTGAAGAATAGGATTTCAATAGCAAACAACATCACGTGTAGATTGACATCACATGCTTATATAAGCACCCACCACTTACAGACAAATAAAATGTCTTGAACAAAAACGATACAAGGAACACAAACAACAACATTGTTAAAGCCCAAAACATGGTATGAAACCTACCTCTAGCTCAGAAGATATAAGTTGTAATCTACAGATTGCCAACATCGATTTGGAGCACCTACCTTGGCTTCTTTTGTCAGATACACTTGAAATCTCAGCATGTAGCTTCTCCACCTCTCATGCCCTTGAGATCAAATTCTTTTCCATTGTCTACATTTGTTCCATTAGTTCAATGTTTACAGCCTTCTCATAATTGCAATCCTTTGTCACCAAAAAAAATAACAATTAGACCCTTCAAATTCATCAAACCACCTAACTATATCAACAAACACCACATAGACCTCTAAAGCCTTGAATTTTTAGCTGGGCATTCTCAAAAAAAGCCCTAGAAAATAGTAGTTTGGCCCTTCAAATTTACAAGACCATTAACTGTATCAATAGACACAAAACAAACCCTTAAATCCTTGGATTTTTCAAGTTGGTGTTCTCAAAAGGGCCTTAAAAAAATAGTTGTTAAGCCTTTCAAGGCCTCTTAAATGCATTTGAAGCAGCTAGCTATAAATATCTAACAATATATAACCATATATGTCTGTCTCCAAATAAGCAAGAACCCATAAACATCATCTATCTATATGCTTATAAATTTAGGCCTATGGAACCAGATCCAGCGATATGCAATGTGGTCCTTTGCATGTGTTGCCTTTGAACTTGCCACAAGTCACCCATTGTTTCATCCTCACTGTGGAACGTTCTAATCTCTTCTTTGACAAAGATGGTGGTCTAAAAGTCAGTGGGGAGTTTCAAATTTGCACAATGAAGAAAGTGCTTCTGGAGAAATATCATTTTTGTGAAGTAGCAAATGAGTTAACTAATTTTCTTGTTCTCTATAAAATTTGCCTAATTTGGTGCAATTTTTTCCGGTTTTGCAGCGGAGGAAAATCTTTGCTTTTGAGAAATGTCAAAGTTTGAAAGTAATTTAGGAAAATCCGTAGATGGTTCATTAAAACTATTCGATAGAGGATCCGTGTAAAAAGCTCGTCAGAATGGTGCATTGATGCTCTCAGAAACTACACGCAAAACGCAAATTCAAGACACAAAGGCATAAATGTGGCTGCAATAGCCAAAATATCACCATTGAAAAATATATCCGCTTGTGATCTGGGGCCATTTCAGCTCAAATTTGTGTCATTTTAAAGCAAATTTTGTATACAACTACAATCAAAATGCATAAATCATTTCCACCGTCTCTGTGTTCGCTTTCATACATGCAATCATTTAAGAAGCACAACTAATTTGTGTTGCAATCGGTAAAGTTGTCACAACTGAAGCACTAGGAAAAACACTATGGAAAGATACATGGTTTAGGGTTTCGATATAGGGTCCGCACAGATGGTGGGTAGCGGGAGGCAGGTGGGCCACCCATCCCCTGCGAAAATTAATTACATGTTAAAACAAACCCTATTGACAACATGATGAATGATAATTTTAAATATTCGCATTGTACAACTACAAAGATGGTGGATTCCCTACCCAAAATCACTGCATTAAAACGAAATGATTATGCACCTTGTGGATACAGTTTTTATGCACACCATAGACAATGGGTTTTCACCCTCTTGTTTTACGATCAATGACTAATCACTCCAAGGCACAAGTTGCAGGTATGTGGTTTTAAATTAATCAAGTGGTGAAATAACATCATGTGACCTACATCCCATCAAGAGAAATTCACTCAAGTGATCAAATTAACATCAAAGAACATATATTTACGGTATTACTATATTATAATAATATCTCATAAAAAACACAAAAAAAATGGAAGAGTAGGACAAAAAAGAGGGGATGTGGACCACACAAGATGAAAACCTTCAAGACCAGTATTTGAACTTTGGACAATAAATTAGAAGACGAATGTCTAGTGCAAGATGCTATAGCATACCAACATTCAAACAAGGTTAGGAGTTAAAGAGAAATGAAACACAGTAAACTTAAACATGCAAAATTAAAAGTTGTCGTGTTTGTCAGATTGTTATTGCACATCTTCAAGGGAGGATTATAATTAACATGCAAAAGACAATTCAAATCAGCGATTACTTAAAATGAATAACTATATTAAAAAAGATAAACTCATGCACAATCAAAGAACTAAGATACCAGAATAATAACACATCTCACACAGTCCACAAAATTGGAGAAGAATCAAGATTTGCACATCAAAATCAAATCAAAATTAATTTTTCAGAATTTGTTATTAAAATCAATAGCCAAAACTCTCCTTTATAATAATGACTTCAATATAAATTATTAATAATGAAGCTAAGTGAACCAAAGCCACTAATACATAGCTCACATAAAAAGTGAACTATAGTTCTCATTTTATCCCCACTAAAAATACATAAAAACTTGCATTGTATTTTCATCCAAATTACATATTTTATTTATTTTTTTAACTAATATCCACTTAAAAATAAATTCAATTGACCTGCTCCTCCAAATTTGCATGAGCTTTAAATAAGTTTTTCTAATTTTAAATAAATATTTCTAGCCTTAAATAATATTAGTTAACTTAAATAATATTATCTATGTCAAAATAATTTATTTGGCTAAGTACAGAGATTGTCAAACCTCCTTAATACACTGATTTCGTGGAGCCATAACTTTTAATTGAAAAATTATTTTATTGCGAATATTGAACCATTGTGTTCTTATATTTGACTTTCTGCATGTAAAATTTTAACCTTATCTAATTTGATTTGATTGTGCGAAATTCATCACGAAATAGTGTTGATAGTCCATTTTAACAATTGTGACAGGAAATTGGATAAATATGAAAATTGTCAAATATGTCTGATAGGGTGATTTCGTGCGGCCATATTTGTTCATTTGAAACTCATGTGACTGAAACTATTAAACCATTGTGCTCCTCTGACATTTGGCTTTCTTTCATGAATTTTTAAATCCCGATCCAATTTGATTTGATCTCTAAAATATTGCACCAAAAAATATTGATTGACTATTTCTAAAAAACTGTAGATGCACAATTTTCCTCCAAACAAAGTCTATCTCTTTGTTAAACACTAAATATTCTTTTGATATATTGAACACCTCTTTCGTTGTATTTGACATTCCTTTACACCTACAACATGTTTAAACATATTAGATTTCTTTCTAAATTTGAATCAAATAATATGTATAATCAATTAGCATGTGAAAACAATTTTAGCTTAAGTCAGAAGGTCCTAAGCTTTTTAAAGCTTGGGTGTGTTGGTACACAACACGTCTTGATTGACATGAAGCCAAGAATAACATACAAATATTTCAACCAATCAGCTATTACGAAATAATATTATTTTATGCAATCAGTTAAACAACTTACAAGTTACATTTGCAAAATGTTTACATATTTTCAGCATGAAAAACAATGCAATATGATTGGCTAAGAGAGAGAAGACTAATTCCAAATTAAAACAAAATGAATTCAATAGTTATCCTTTTGGGACTAATAAAATAATGAATAGACCATGGGACACCAAAGTAGCAAGGCACTAGACTAAGCCATAGGAGCAATTAGTGACACTAACAACGGTGGAGGAACATTTGGGTTATCACCCCAACCCAACGACTCCTAGCAAGCGACTCTACCATATCAAGTACTAGCCCCCACCCATCATTAGACTTGTCTTTATTTTCTTCTTATGTTGGGTTCTACCTAGTAGGTGAGATGCCCAGACCCAGGCAAGGGAATTTCTATTGTTTGGTGAGGCCTTCGTCCACTAGGGTCTAGTAAAGTAGAACCACCACGAGAAAAAAAACGCCACGAAACATTTCAACACCTGCATAATGAGCGGTGTCTACCACGCACACCAAAGCCACGGCCCTGAGAAGGTGACTACCAACAAGATGAGGCTAGAGGAACCCAACTGACACTACATAGGGCACTAACTCAATGTTTGAGTAAAGTTTGGAGGCAATCCACCTCCAACAATACTTTCTTTCCCTGAACTTGTATCTATAGCATAACATTGGAGATCACTTGAACTTTATTCTTAACGAAAAAGCAACCATCCAAAGCAACATGATTGAAAATTACATTGTTTCCTTCTTTCCATAATTGAAAATGAATTTCAAAACAAAAGATGTGACAAGCTTTGTTGTATTGTGCATATATCATTGGTCGAATCCCCTAAAAGCGCCATTTTTCAAGAAAAAACTTTGGACAAAATGGGTGAAAGAGGACATAAATCCATCTCCTCACTGACTGAACATCTTTACAAACCCAAAAATATGCTTAAAAGACTCTAGCTATTGGCAAGTAGTACATAAAAGTGTGAGCCACACCTCAAAGAACCAATGAACTTCTAACATGTAGAACTTGGTGGAAAATGCACCAAAGGAAGTGCACATGTTTAGGCTTGATGATAGCATTCCATATTCTATCAAACCTTCGCTTCAAAGCCTACTTAGAAGAATTGACCTTCCAACAAGCATTCACAATGTCCACTTGAAGATGATGTGGTGAAAAAAGTTGATTACCAACATGGGGTTTGTACTGGTAAAAGGGGGTCTCGACATGCCACTTCTAGTCATTCCATCATTTGGAGTGATTGAACTCCAATTTTGTGAAGGCGCTCTTGTATGGCTCGTTGCACTTCAACAATTGAGGAGAGGTCACTGCGTTGTAACTCAAACTTGTCAAACAAGACTAGCCAGGGAATCCAATCCCTTGAGTGTTTACAAAATAAATTCAAGATAACTTGAATCCCTTTCTTAAAAAGTTGGAAGACTCTTAACCCAATGGACCATGGCAAAGGGAACACCATAATAAAAAAGGACCACCAAAGAGATTGTGAATTCAATGAAATCCCATTTCTAAAGCCATCACCACTGCAAATTAAGTGAGGTTTGACCAATTCTCGTGCATTCCAAATGCGTCACAAAGGAGATGACAATTTTGACAAGAACCTAAGTGAGCAAGGGAGATTGGAGACCCAAACCTTTCTAAGTTTTTCTAAAACATGGCTGCCTTGAGTAATACAGCGCATAAGCAAAACTTTCAAAGCTTCATCACCTTCTAGGGCCCGAATGATCCTTTTGTCACATAGCATAGTACCTTAAAGTTTGACATTCAAGAGCTGACGCCCTCCCATTTCTTTAGGTCTACAACAAATATCCTTTGCCACCTTGTGAAACCCCTTAGAGCCTTCAGAATTGGCCCAAACTTTCAAGTTTAGCATAAGCCACCTTGAGGAAGCCCAACAAGCGGAGTAATAAAAATGGGTTATTGCAATAACTTTGGAACAAACTCGAAACTCACCTGCTAGGGAGGGAGGTACAAATAATTCCAAAGGTCAGAAGGAGAGGCTTTGAAGGCGAATAGTTCTCCATGCTGAATCCAATACCACTTATACTTATGTAACCAATCTAGAAAGAGAAAGTTAGACTACCCATAGCATTGGGTTTTCTCCCACTGAATAGAAGATCTAGAGGCCATACAAAAGATGTCCAAACATCGGATGGCAATGGTAATGGATGCCTCATCCTCCACCAAAGTGAGAAAGAAGGTATCAACAAAGTGACCATTGACCAATTGATTTTGAGATTGGGGGAGGGTAATGCCTTTTACCAAACCTTTAGATGTGTAGTCAGCGAGGAGATAATTGAATCCTTCAATACCTAGAACATACAAGGAGGGGGGTTGAGGCAACCTTGTCTAATGGATCAGAATAAACCAAATTGTTCAAATTGCACTCCATTAATGGTGATACAAGCACCATCATCGTGAAATAGGAATTTAATTGTTTGTACAAATCTATTCCCAAACCCTTAGGCCTACAACATGGCCAACATAAAAGGCCATTCAATTCTATCATAAACTTTCTCAAATCAATCTTGATGAAGAAGGCTTTTTGGTGTGAAAAGGGTGCCCATTCCATCCATTCCCAGACTGTAATAACATTATTTAAAATATATCTATTGTGATAATTTGCTCAAAGTGGAAAATGAGAGGCAGAAAATACCTAACCCTAAGAGCAAGGGCCTTCTCAATAATATTATAAGACACATTTAAAGAGTGATTGGTTGGCAATTGGTAATGAGCTTTGGGTCCCCCGTCTTGGGAGTGAACTTGATGTTCCCCTGATTAATGAGTTTGCCAAGGGAGATGGTCTTAACAGCCTCAAGGTAATTGTGTGTAAGTCTGGCCCAATGGTATCCCAAAACACTTAGTAGAATTCACAAAGTACGCCATCGATGCCAAGGGCTTTGTCAACTGCCATGTTTCCTATGGCCTCCTGAAAAACCTCGATGGGCAAAATGCAGTCACAAGGTACTCATTGGCCCTCAGTGAGCTTGCAAGAAACAACTAGCAAACATTTGCAGGTTATATCTTACTAGTTCATTTCCAAGATTTTTTTTTCCAATTTGTTATAATTATCTATAATTATATTACTTGCAATGGACATTGTTCCCAATACAATCCTTATATGACATAACGTTGTGAGTGGAGAAGAAATGTTACTGTGAAAACTAGTCTGGGTGAAAAAAAGTTCTGCCTTGGCAACCAAAAAATTGACCATGAACTAGCTGCACTTTCTACTTCACAATGAGGAATGAAAAGATGGCAGACAATGACCAATTAAAGAGGGAAAATTTTAAAAACGACGATCAGGATAATGTGAGAAAAGAGATTATGGCATCTATAATTGTTTATACTCATGGTAGCTTTCATGTTTGCACTATTTTGTGAACAATTAGTTGCTCTAGTCCTGTGCCTTGGACTGCAGCACATAATTAATTCTAGGATACAATTCTCTTGCTTTTGTTAGGATGAGATGTTGGATGGCGGGCATGAAATACATTTCTGTTACGATATACTGTAGATTATATGAGATGCCATTTTTCCATAAGTCATAAAACCTTCATAGAAATAAAACTTTTGTGAAGTCCAGCATAAGATCATTGGCAGAACTAGGGATGGCAGTCTTGCATAAGTAGGAAGAAGAAATAAAAGATGTGCCAAATGAAAGGAATAAAACAAAGCAAATACTTGCAATCAAACGGCTTGAAATCAGATCCCTAAAGTTCATAAGCTTGACAGACTCACAATTGAAAGCACGTGCACTCTCCTTGAATTGTTCAATTTCTCAAGCCAATTACCAGTAAGCAAATGTGCTGGGATTTTGTAATATGAACAAAATGAAACTTAACTTCGAGAGTTAGTGTTACTGATTTGAGACTGAAATAAGCTCTGTATTAATAAACAAATCCATAAAAGATCTTATTGGAAAATTGTTAGACCACAGATCTTTATCCCGTGTCTGCTGCCTGGAATCACAGGTTCAGCAACTGGCCTTATATCAGAGTGCCCATAAATACATTATGTCCCAGTATGATCTAGTTGCCAATTTATTTGAACCATAAACCCATTTGAATTATCTGCTGACGTCATTCCTGGAATCACTGCAGTCGGTGCTCCTATTGGAACGTGACATACATAAACTCATGAGAAGACTTCTCAAGGCCAAATGACTAGAGCACAGAAAATCAAACTTCTAAATCGTGAGAAGGACAAGAATCAAACCATCCAGAGGAAAAGTAAGCTTGACTATTTGTTAATCTTAAAAGCCCCAGATTTCCTTGAAATAAACAAAAAACTTTGTTTATTGACACGTACACAGTAATCAATTATCGAAGAGGAATTTATGGTTCCCGGACAGCTAACAAGGATAAGGAAATAAGAGGTGTGTCTGTTTTAAAAACAGAACTGCTGCTTTATAGTTAGAAAATAACATGTTCTGTCGGAAAACATGGAATTTTTTGATACTGAAGTACGAACTCAATTCTGACACAAGGCAAGATAACTTTCAATGATAGAATATGTCATATTAAAAATATCATGGTATGATGAGATATAGAAGTCATACAAACAAGTTAAAACATAAAGACAACAATAAGATGACTACTACCGTATTACTTATGGAACTAGGACTTAATGCATGACAATCATTGAATAACTCTTAATAGTAAAACCCTGAACAAACCTCTAGCTTGCCATGTGCGCAAGGCTGATCAATAGGGCACAATGCCAGATAACAAAGCCGAAAAACATAATATTGTTAGTGATAACAAATTGAAAATGGGATTGACCCTTTTTTAATTTAAAAAATATGATTTTGTTGTATATTGCGTGAGAATTGGGGTCTAGAACTTGCAGAGTTTCATAAACATAAAACACAAATTACATCATTTTCCTCCAACAATCCATTGCAGTTACACCAAGACAATAGCAGGTCTACGATTCAAATTACGAACTCTGATTAACAAAATGAATGTCTAATTTTCAAAATTCAGAGTTTTAATGCTGCTAAGAACAGCATTTTAAATTAGAGCCTGGTAATAATACCTATAATCTAATTAAGATGGGATTGTGCTCGTCTAAAAGCTCTGTAACTTGGCACCCTAATTGCTGCTACAAAAAAATTCTCCATCTGCTCCATTGCAATCCCAACCTTTACCTAAACCCTATAATCATAAGGGCTCAAAAAAATTAAAATCAAACACCTTGGGCACATTGCCTGCAAGATGCCAAATAAATGACCCTCAACCTGCACCATTGACCTGCCTTTAGCAGATTCCTTAAGTGTCTGTAAAACAGCTCAAACACTATCTGTCTTTCCTTAACTCAGCAAACCAATCATGTCCTTCCTCTCTCATTTCCACAGAGAATTTAAAAAAATATATTCCCTTGATTTGTCAGCCTTCACATCTTCTCTGTTCAATCCATGCATTGCTATTCTCTTCCCACGTTCAATAACTTTAACACTTCAAACAGATTCATATTCATCGCATGCCTCCTGTTTTCCTTCTTGTGATTCTTCACTAAAGCCTCTGTGATCTCAGATAAATTAGACTTGAAAAACACCTGTCTTTGTCTTTTTTCCTCCAGAATACCTGCCCGTGATACAAGTTTGAATCCTCTTTTCAACTCAAATATCTCGCAATGTATGATGTATCAAAATCATGGCCAGTTCTCCTTGTCATTATCAATGGTTCTTCCACCCATCAAATGATCTTTGTACATTATTTTCAAAAGTATTGCATTCACATTTCTGCGCAAGCTAATTGCAACCCATCATTTGCTGGCATTATCAGCTATTTTATTTGCTGCCTGCTAAACTGAAATGATCTTTCTATTTATTATAACCCTTTTTTTTTAATTGAAAAGCACATGATAAAAAAAACTATAGTAAAATGTTAGTCATACAAAAAAGATGGGTGGAGAAGGCACACCCCAAAAGCCAAGCCACACCAGGGGAAACAGGCCAAAAAGGCCAGCAAGAGAAAGAATACAAGAAAAAAATCAAGAACAGCCAAAGCCCATATCCATGATATGGCCTTTTTTACCCTTTTTCTTTGGAACCTCGGTCCAACAGATTAACCTCCATCAAACTAGCAATGACCAACAGAAGCACAAGACTATGCTGACATTCAAATAGGGACTGGTCCTTGTCAGATTCAGAAGATTCGGATTTGTGTGATCTCTTGATACCACCCCCTAAAGCATTATCTACAGAAGTCATTTTGGCGACAAGAATCTACTACAATTAGATTTGAATCCTCTTTCTTTCATGTGCCATCTGAAGATTTTTCTATGACCTTCGTTGGAAAAGTGTGCTCATACAACTCCCAGCCTTTAGGATGACAACGCTGGTCCTTTTGTTTTTTCGGCTTCCCTGCATGAGGCCAAGGCCCCTGGAGATGGCCGGTTTGATGGCAAAAACGACATCTAAAGGCAGTGTTTTCATAATCCAAGGTTTGGAGCCAGGATCTAGAAGACTTTTGCTAAGGTCAACCTCCACACAAATATGGGCATAGGTAAACAGCCCTTGCTTATACCGCTTCATATCCATTTTGATGAAACTTCCAAGTGTATTACCAATAGCTTCACATACTAAGGGGTGATAGAAGGGAAGAGTGAGATTGGGGAGCCAAATCCAAACCAAAATTTTGCACACCACCATTGTAGAGGGATCAAAGTCAAAAAACCAGGGGGTAACAAAGAGCCAAGCTCTTCTCCAAAACCAAGGTCCCTCCTTAAATACTCTCCGACAATCTTCAAGCTCAGAAAATTGAACTATGAATAACCCTTTAGCACATAAATGGATCACACAATCTTTGGACCAGGTAGCCTCAACCCATTGATGCAACTCCTCTGACCAAGGCTAAAACCCATTAAATCTACAAATAATTGCACAATCTTTATAAGAGATTGACCCAGTTACATCAAGGAGAGATATCCACTGCAGGTACTTCATCCAATTTCTCCACAATATACGGAATCGGAAACACTAAGGGTGAATCCGAAGGGACCTTAGGGCGAGTAACATCCCTGTAAGGAAAAGACCCTTGTTCCCTGTAAGGAAAAGACCCTTGTTTCCTGGTATCTTAGGCTGTAAAACCCCCTGGCATTATCACCGTGTTCTCTCTGTCCGACCACTGTGCTGGTGTGCTGCCTGCACAGCAGCAAGTTGCGGCCACTATGCTGGCCTGCAGAGCAGCAAACTGCCACTGCCGTGCCCTAACCCTAACACTCTCCACCAATCTGCTGGTTAGCTCCTTCCGTGCTCCAATCGTAGTTAAATAGCAATTTTTTCTATCAATGTTAACAATAATTATAACCCTTTTGCTATACCATAAGTTGAAGCAACTGCCTAGCTGATTTTACATTTCCCTGAAAACAATAATGATAAGATCTTGTTTGAACTGCATTCTATGTCAACATCGACAATACTCCTGCTGTTACAGAATGTAAATCAATCCTTCAAAGTCAAAGTCAGCTCAGCTATTTGTGGAAACCCATATCCTTCACAATAAATTCACATTACATCCCCCAAATGATCCCTTATGATGCAACCACAACTGGCCTTTCCAAGATATGAAGTCTCATTTATTGACCCCACAGTGTACATGATCAGGTACGCAGACACAAATGCTCCTCCTCTTGGAGTTATATATGAAATTTGATAGCATCCTGGACAAATATAGGGCTAAGCTGCATCAGATAGATTCCACAATATAACTCTATTATGAGAGGATTAGACTCACTCAACGTAGGAGTGGATTTAATGAACACACCCTTTCACATGGCAGCCACAAATTGAACCCAAAATGTTATTCAGATAAGCCTGGGACCCTGGGAGCATGTATCCTCATCCAATTGATGATGACAAAGTAAATCAAGAAGTTTGTGATGTTATTGACAAGATGTATATTGAGGAGGCCATGAAGCTTTGAGAACAGTTTCTTTGGTTTGCAGAACTCAGTGGCCCTTTCAACAACCCCGCCACAGCAAAACACAGCAGGTTTGGCACAAAGGAACCTGATTGTGTGTTGAGGATGCATGACAACAAAAGTTTGATAATGTTAATATTTTGGTGGTCTCTAGGCAACCATAAGCAGTTACTTTTAGTTGCTTAACCTTTCTTCATGTTGGTAGTACTTGGGTTGCCTCCCATTTGATGTTGTACATCAGACTATTTAAGTGCTAGACTACTGCATTAGCACCGTCTTAGGGGTGTGTGGTTTGGAATGGTAATGCGTGGCTTAAACCTTGGCAGACTGCATTCCGGCACATCTTCCCTGATGTGTCTGCAAGATATGATCTTGGCTGGCCAACCATTTTTTTTGCTATACATTTCTGGAATCAACTGTGTTTTATCCTCTTTAAGTTCTGATGTTTTAGGTCTAACTTCTAGACCTCTGTTCATGGAATAGATCTGAATCCCTAAAGACGTCTAGAAGTTATATGTGAAATATTGGAACTAAAAAAAGGATAAAACACAGTTGTTTATGGCAAAATGTTTACCAGTGAGTATCTCAAAGAGTCAAAACCTCAAACATATTTATTTTGGACAGCGTGCATGGTTCTAAGACTTTAGATCCAGAAGTGGTCTTTTACAGTGCACACCTGAGGAAGCTTTCAATACCACTGGCAGTGCCTACACAGCCCATTTTACGACTTGGGTTTTAAATATTGTGTCATCATTCCTAGAATCACCCAAAAGCCTAAATAAATGACTCAGACCATCCAGAAGGCATGAAAAAAAAATTCCTCACTTTTCTATTTTGCTACACACAAATGCACTAAATAGATCTCTTCGTCACAAAATAAGGCATTACTTAAACTAGAAATGCAGTTTAATTGTCTCATGAAAGTTTGGACTGGTTTATTTTGGCAGTTTTTGTGTTTTTGTGTCTGGGAAC
Organism: Torreya grandis; assembly: GCA_037957365.1. NCBI lineage: Eukaryota > Viridiplantae > Streptophyta > Pinopsida > Cupressales > Taxaceae > Torreya > Torreya grandis. The sequence continues at coordinate 429,363 of JARHVA010006455.1, read as the reverse complement.
TTCAAAATTCCAGGTTTGAAGGGTGTTTCAAGCTACTCAAATGAGGTAAGGAACATTACAGCATAAATATATCTCATCCTAGATTCTGAAATGCTATTGATGTTTTTGACAATTTAGTAATTTACAGATCACTACTTAGATGCATTTTACTAAGCAATGCATGTCAAAGTTAGGGTAAGCAATTTCCAGAGGGTTCGAGATGCGTTATAACAGTGACATGTGGTGAAAGTGTTTTTTATCCTATTCAGTGAAGTAATGGGATCTTCAAAATAAAATGCTTAGAACAATATTTTTAATACTGAGTTATACATTAAGTTAATTTAAATAATGAAACCCTACCATAGATGCTCCAGCGAAAACTGAATGCCTGGACAAGAACTTCGGACATAGAACCGGGTCACACTGCTTGCTTGATGGCATGAGTTGGGTGGGGTGAGACTCTCATCTTCATGTTTGATACAGCCGCCTGTATGACGGAACATGTGTTGTAGGCAGAAATCCTGACAAAACAACATCAATTAGCAATGTAAACCTAGGTAGGAATATTCAATCCCAGGGAACAATCACAGGTACAATCAGAGAGGGGAACGTTGATGACTGTCCATAAAATGAAAGGTCATATGGGTGAGGAATCAACAATCAGGATATCAACAGACCTGAACATATGGATGTCAAATGACCGCATCCTTACAAATACTTGAATGAATCACGAGTATCAAAGGACCTTGTTGCTCACATTCAGTAGATATTGGAGATATTAGAATGTATGCTCACCATTCAATAGATTTTAGAGATGGGCAGAAAACAGACATTCTAGGCATTCACATAGGATGAACTTGCAATACAAATTGCAATCAAACAATATATATCAAATACTTTAAGGTGCCTTAGCTTCTCAAGAAAGAGAAGCAATGGCTTATGATGGTCAGTTCTTGAGCATTATAGAGATTAACCAACAGACTTCTAGGCACTGTTGTTGCATAAGATCTCTTAAACTTGGCCAGATTTTGCATGTGAAAGAGCTGCCTTTTGCCAAAAACATTTGACCCCTCTTTTTTTAAGAAATGTAAATAGAGAGACTCCCAGAGAAAGACACAACATAACATGGGTAATGATTCATGAAACTACTGGGCAAAGAGAAAATAATCAGTGCAGATCATTAACTGCATACTAAAGAAACAACCTGAACTGATCTTCCGGACACCAAGCTTAGTGTTTTGAAACGTCCTTCAGCAACAGCAGTCTCAAGTTCTGCCTGCTTGGAAAGGGTCAAGAAAACTTCCTCCAGGGTTCTGAGGCTGAAGTGAATGCCTGAAACACCTAGATCTTCTGTTTTATCATCGAGTTCTGCAAAAAAATCCTACAATAAAGGGGGCATCCTACATCATTAGCCACTATAACTAAATGACCAACTAATGAAATCATATGCCTAGTTTAGTATGGACTACAATTGGGACTTAAGAAAAGAAGCAGCTTTGAAAAGACAAATAGACAATTAAAAGAAGGCAAGTTAGAAAAATAGATGAAGTTTTTACCTTCAGCTGTTCCTCTTTATCATGAGGAATGATAAATGTTATGTAGGACTTGTTCTCTTCCTTGGTTTCCACAGTCAACTCCTACAAAATTCAAATATTCAACTTTTACTATCACTCAACAATAATGTAAATTCTAAGAGAGAGTGATACTGTCAGTGATTGCTTGGAATGAATCGTCATGCCCTCAAAAGAATTGGCATCCATACATTTTTGAAAAAAAACTTTATAGGCCCACTATGAAGTCCACTGCCCTTTATTCGCAAGGAATCATTCCAATTTTGTGTGCCTTCATTTCATAGACCTTTTTGAAAACTTACATTTACATTATAGCCAGTACCAAAGCGGGATTTCAAATGAATTTAAGTTCCAATGCCCCAAAGCTTTTCTCTAGCCATGATGGCTACTCTATCACTCAATATATCTGCCTCTTCCATTGAATGAATTGTCAAAATTACGGAATGGCCAATTTTAGTAGACTTAATAATGTCCCAAACATGCCTTCATGGAACAGGATCCATGCCAGTAGTCTGCACGATAATGAAGAGCCAAATTGAAAAAAAATGCTGCAAGCAACTTTGAGAGCCGGTATTGAGATATACCATTCATGTGATAGCACGGTAATTAGATTTTTAAATTTGAAGATTCTTAAGATCTAGATACCAGTAGTAATTTTCAATTTTTCCCTACATGTGTGTTTCAATTAACAAGAAAATAAAAACAATCTTCTCTCGTTTTAGGCATGATGAATCAAAGCAGCACAAGCAATGTCATTCCATCCATGTTTCAGTCAAATATATGTTAGCCACATTCTGCTTTAAAAACCCTTTAAAATAAAACTATACAAAAGCCATGTTATTGGGTCCTTGGGTACAAGAGGACTGGTCCCTGTATGGGGCATACTGCATCCTGGTATGGGGTGTATCGGATCCCACTCCCACTCTGATCCTAGCTTTGGTTCGGCCCAGTACATCCCGGCCGGTTTGGATATATCTAGATCCATCCAGGGACGGACCCAAGCATACCAGGCTGACCTGGACATAACCAAAGTCGATTTTTGTAATTATAGGGCTAGTCTTTTGTTGGCGCCATATGCCAACCCTTAAAATAGTCAAGGACTTTTGTATAATATGATGGTGCAGCTTGATGTATTATTATAAAAAGGTCATTAGACCCCTTTTTTGGTCCACCTAGGGTAGCATGCCACATAAATGTGTCATGGTCATAGGTCAATATATTTATGGGATCATATGTGGCATGTGCACATGTTGGTAGGTAAGTTGAAGTGCGTTCACATGTCATGTGCACATACATGTGTCAAGTACTTTGGGACTATGCTATGCATTTAATGATTAGGGAATGGTAAGGGACTCAGTTGAAAGCATTCATTGTAACTAGGTGTGCTATGAATCTATACAAATGTACCCCCTGTGCATGTGAGAGATAGAATACAAGGTTGGAAAGCAGTTGTAAGCAAGAGGTAGTAATTGTGTGTTCGGCAGCCACCTTTCTCGGCATGGCCAAGGAAGGCTTTGATGTACTTTCATGTTAGTTGGAATGAGGAGCTCTATTAGAGTGTTTGCATAATCAATGTGTTATCATTTATTGTGCTGTGTTTGCATGTAGTGGATGTTAGACGTTGACTGTGCACATATGGATATGTTGTTGATGATGGTTAAACTTTTCCCAGCTCCATTATGTCCAAGAAGACAAAATAATTCATCTTTCTTTAGATTTATCCAGAGCCCCTAAAATTAGATGTAACCAAAAGAATGCAAAGATTTAACGTAACTTTCATGTGTGGATGTGTCTAAGCAAAAACGGAGATGAATACATGGCATGTAACACCTGTGACCATTTTCATATGGGCTTTATTGCAAGTATTAAACACCTTTACAGCATGATAAGGAGCCGAACAATTGCATTTTCAGCAACTATATATCTTCATTGTGCGAGGGAATGTCTTGGCAAGGCCACGAATTTGAACAGCCACATTGGGATCAATCATATTATGAGCAGTTTGGTGCTTAACTGAAGTCTACTCTGCCATAAAATCTTCATCATCAGGACTAGTGTGAGACAATTCGCGAATGGACACTGTACAGCTACAAAGACCGTCACCTGTAGAAAACAACTACAGATAGCTAAGGTACACCATACACATGTCCCATTTGCTGCAAAAAATTAAGAGATATAATTGCTATATTAGTGAGATGAAAACAATTTACCTTCTACTTGATTGTTTTCTTTTCCAGTCCGGTAAGATGGGTATAAGAAATAAAATATTGACTCCCGCAAACCAATCACATCTGGGACAACATTATCGAAGCAATGGCCAGCAGAAGCCATTAAAATAATGTCGAAGTAAGCCACTTGAAAATGTCATCCTGGATACAAGTACAACTCGATGTAGGATCTTTAATTTTATTCTTTACAAAATGGTCAGGTTTACAACATAGCTTCAGAAGGACAGGCGAAGAATCAAGTTTGCATTTCTTGTTTAGTAGAAAGTTAAACTATTCTTAACTCCAGAGCTACTTGGGGGATAATAAATATATAACACAAATCAAAAGTTCACTAGATAGTAGGATAATAATAAGCATTGTTATTAGAGATCCATATGTAAGAATTTAAGCCTTTCAAATAGGCTTACACAAAGTTGACATGAAATGGATATTACATTTGTACGTGATGTTAACCCTAATGATCTTAAATCCTAGGTAATAGTGGTCTAGATTCCTCAGAATTTTATAGAATAAAGTCTAATGTTTGATGTTTATTAGACATATAGTTTAATTTATTTGGCGCCTTGACTAATTTGTGTTATGATAGGCACACTAATCACTTCATGTGATTATGCTATTACATGTCCTTGGTAAGCTTTGGTAGAAGAGATCATTTCTGCTTGTGTGAAGAGATCATTTCTGCTCAGACTGAGACAGATGAGATTAAGGGTCAAAACTTAAATTCTACTGCAGGTTCATGTGAAAAAATGATGAATAGAGCAGCATTCGCCAAAGAATTGGGAGTTCCTATTGTCATGCATGTCTATCTGACTGGAAGTTTTATGGCAAATACTACATTATCTCATTATTTCCAATGCCTGCGCAATGCATGCATGATGCAATTATTGATAGACAAAGAAATCATGCAATGCACTTGTGTACTAGCTATAGCTAAACACGTCATGTGGAGATCGGCAATAATGCCACTTGCTACTGGGCAGCCTACATCACCATCCATCATTCTCCCAATAGTGACTACTCTGGTCACTCCATCACCACCTATCATTCCACCAGTGATGCCTACCATTCCCATTCCATCATCACTTGCTACCACTATTGCATCACCATCTCCCATTCCACTTTCAACTGGGCCATCCTCTGCTGCTAAAACAATTTTGACCTATACAAGGAAATTCTCCGCTAAAGGAGAAAGTGAAAAGGGAACCAGCTGAGGTTCCTAAAAATAGGGGGAATAGAAGGAAAGGGGCAAGAAGAACAAACCCTGTTGAGGTCTATGATAGCGAGGAAGAAGAAAAGAGGATGGCCAATGAAACAGACGATCTCTGGAACAGAGACCAAAGAGTCCTGGTCTATAAGTGAGACAACTAAATCTGACCCGGAGGATGAATGGCTATCTGAGGAAAGCTATCAATCAGGGAGAATAGAATTAATAGCTCAATCTGAAGAAGTCAGTGGAGTAAATGGTCACTCAATTGCAACATAGTTATTATCGGACCAAGAAGGAGATGCAGAGAGAGAAGTACAATCACAACTACAGACTACAGTTCAAGGGCCATCCCCAAGTATACCTCCAAGTTGTCCACATTAAGCAATTGCAGCAGCCAGCACTCCAGCTACTCCCCCTATGATTGTAAGTCCTAGCATTCCACATTCTTTGACCACTACTGCAATCTCTACAATTTCTACTAGTGCAACTGATTCTTTAGATTCTTTGCATTCACTGAGCTCAATAACCCAACCTCAGGTTGTTGCATCACCAATTTTACCCAGTTTGCAAACCATGGTCACTACAACTATGAATGCCAGGGTCACGTATACCTCCATTACTGACTATTTGCAAAATATACTGAATACCCTGGTGACCTATTCATTTTTTAGTGGAACCAACTCTTAGACACCTGGGTCTAGCACCGGAGTGCATTTTGAAAACTTAGTATCTACTTCAATTTTTGCCACATTGGCCACTCCTCCTAAGATGACCTCCTAATTAGAGATGCCAATTGGTCAAGCTCCTTAATCAGACCCCCCAGTGATTTCTGTCAGCAAAGAAGCTAGAAAGGCTACATTCATAATAGATACGTCACTCCAAAAGCATATTACTGGGTGGAGGAAGGTCATTCCTCCTTTCCCTATAATAGGGACGTCATCTCTCGGAGCTATGCTACCTCCTCCGCCATCCCCTCTAGTTACTCAAGGAGGTGAGTCAGCTCAACTATCCCAGCTAGCTCAACCTACAACACAAGCTGAACAACAAGTTTCCCTGGATGTCCCTTCATGGATTAGGCAACTACAACAGGAAGAAGAAATAGGAAGGCAGGATTTGGTCATCCAAGAGCAACCTATAGTCAAGTTCCACTTTGACAGGTAAACAAGTACCTTGAGAAAGGTCAAGAGGAAGGTTGTGATTGCTGAGGGTCAACAAATAGAGCTATAGAAAAGAGAAGACATCATCTCTTTGACCAAGAAAAGGTAGGTAAATCCTTCAAACCCTGACAGGATCAAAGTGGATCCTTATAGTTTTGTGGATGCCATAGGCGTCAAAGAAATGTTCAAGAGTTTTGACCAAGCCATCTCGAGGCAGTCGGAGGTTAATACCATTCAGGGCCCTAGGGAGATTGTAGATCATTTACAAGGGGGTAGCCAGAACATTATTTGCGACACAATTGGCTCAATAAGGTCTACAAAGACCACTTCTCAACGCAAGTGGGGAGATGTATTCCAATTATTTAATAAAATAAAGGACATTGATGGCAAATTGTGTTTTGTCAGCCAAGCAACGAGAAACAAGGCTTATGCCCACCTATATTTAATAAGAGTCACTGAAGTAGTTTAAGCGCAGCATTACATTACTGCTAAGAGAGACAACCTACTAGAATGGCATCAGGAGATGCGGAACTCGGTCCAACATTTTGCGAACCACGAAGTTATCTCCATTCTTACTGAATTAAGAGTGGTTCAAGTGATAACACCACAGGGGCAATTGGTGCCGAAGCCTATTTTCAAGAGTCTCTTGCAGGCAGCATTGGACAGTTTTAGAGCAGAGATTAAAGGTAAATAATGCATTCGTAGAGACAAGAATATTGGGACTGAATCATTATATGTTGAGTCAAAGTTGCATTAGGCATTCACAAGAAACTAATTAACAAGATCCCTCAATTATTCAAAAGAGCCTTGCTCGATTTTAAGACTATAGAAACTGACTTCCAAGCAAGTCATGCGCTTTACCTCTAGACAGAGGTAGCAAATCAAACAACTACGATAGCAAAAGTGTCTTCAACACCTGCATAGGGTGCTCAACTTCCCAAATATACATTAGAACACACGGAAACTAGGCCCACCTATGACCCACTTCCATCCACAACTTTGGTTGCAACTTCATTTTGTTCCACATCAACTTCTACGTCAGCTATGTTATGATTAGAGCTCTTCTAGCAGTGCCACATCAGCACTAGCTAATTATAAATGTGTTTGCATGTTCCAATTGAGTTGGAACGATAGTTCCTAAACTTAGGTACCTTGCATGTATATATTGTATTTCTAGACGAAAATATAGTTTTTGAGCAATAAATATAGTAGATGCATACTTTGCATGAAATTTGCATACAGTGCTATTTCGACACTTGTATTTTTTTATTTCACTTGAAAAATGAGGTCTTCCCCATCCCAAGCTTATATATACTTGTAACTTCCTAGTCCCAAAGGGAGGAGAATTTTTTGCTATTAAGATTAATAGAAAATTTTGAGAAATTCTATTAATTTGATCTTGATGTGTAAATCTTGATTATTTTCCAATTCTATGAATTGTTTGGGACGTTCTATCATTCTAGTATCTTTGTTCTTTGATTGTGCATAAGTTACTTTTTTTAATGCAGTTATTCACTTTAAATTATAGCTGATTTTAATGTCTTTTGCATATTAATTATAATCCCCCCTTGTAGATGTGCAATAGCAATCTAACAAACGTGACAACCTTTTATTTTTTTATGTTTAAGTTTACTGTGTTTTGGTTCCCTTTGACTCCTTACTCTATTTGATCATTAATATGCTATAACAGCTTACAAAAAATATTAGTCTTTTGATTTCTTGTCCTACCTTAGTTTAAGTGATGATTTTGAAGGGTTTTCATTTTGTGTGGTCTAGAGGACTCTTTTTTGCACTTCCTTTCCCTCTTATTTGAGATTTTTTTGGCAATTTTGTCCACCTTAATTAAAACTGTCATCCTTCCACCCATCTCAAGTAGATTGAGGTTCATCTATAGCCGACCCATCCATGGTTAACTTATTTCGTTCACAGCTATTCCACCAACAGGTTGTTATAAAACCGAATACTATGCAACTCGTGCCTTGGAGTGAAATCTTTCACCGATCCTAAAACGTTAGAGGTTACCTTGTAAAGATCTCTGTGGTGTGCATAAAACCCACATCAATGAAGTTGGACCCCCTGCCGCCGCCGCTATCAAAGACAGGAGCCATTGTTTTTTCCTTAAAATTTTGAAAAAGCTAGCACAGTTTAGAGTAAAAACATTCGTAAATGGAGTTTTTCAATTTGTTTTTGTTTATTTCCCGTAAAAAAATTTAGCAAAGATACATTTAACAATCTATTAGGGCAAAATACCATGGAGAGGGTTGTTGCTCCTAATTTAATGGAATTTATACCAGTAATTTATAGGATAGACTAGAATCTTCTCCTATGATAACGGAGCTCCAAAATTTCTGCATGGGTCTTTTTAGTGGCAGGGGAAAAGGAGGGCTGCAACTTTCTTGCACCCACTTAAATCTTGTATTGACAAATGGCACGTTGTTGTTCACCAAAAGAATTCATGTGGGAGTTTTTATATTTATTTTGAGCGCGTGATTAAAACTTCACTGTCACTTTTTTTGAGCCCATCAACCTACAACATGCTACTAGAAACCCACCAATGGTATCTCTAAATTGTCACTTTAGATTTAAACTGTAAATCTCTGTTTTTTTATTTTGATGTTCATATATTAAATATTTTTGACCTTAGTTTAAATTCTTTTTTACAGATGCTTAAGGTACAAATTATTTTAGGCTCTCTCAAATCCATCAAACTAAAAAGTGGTGGTATGCCCTAAAATGTAAAAACTGCATATTTTAAAGTGTATCAAAAGCCTTGAATTTATGGATTTTACATTAGATTTACTGCAGCATATGTTCTATTTACATCATTTTGTTTTATTCCACCATTTTGTGATTCAACTATTTGCAATTTCAGTTCATTAATAGATGTGGTCTAAAAGGAGATTGATGTCGGAAATAGTCACTGATGTCAAATGAAGAATGTACTATCAAGCATTAATGACAAAGGTGTTGAGCTGAACAGACCAGTTGTAGAGTCCTCATGGAGTTGTATGTGCACCTTGAATTTCAAGAACAGTTATATGAATGTCTTTGCTAGTTTGTTGAATATCACTGAGTACACAGTTTGTTGGTGACTGCATTTGCATTTATAGCAGCATTTGGAGGAAACAATCACACTAGGGTACTCAGGGTTGTGCCTAGTCTTGGTGGTCCAAGTTTCATGTCTTAAGGATGAGTAAAGCAAATGTTACAAATGCATAAGGCTGTCCCTCAGCTAAATGCCTACTAAGTTTTCATACTTAGTCGATTTTGCACCTTTGCATTTGTCTGGGGAATTATTTTGAAAGAAGTGACTCGAACAATTCTTTCAAAAATAATGGTAAAGGATGGTAAAGGAAATTCTTTCAAAAATTTGTTGAAGACTCTTCGGACAAAAAGCCCGCAACAATTATTCCGAAGCTTTGGAATTATGTCGAGAAAATATTTTGTCTCCACACTTAGTTGATTTTGCAGCGTGGGAATTCTTTCGAGAAAATGGTCTAGACCTTGCCAAACAATTTGTCCGCATCAAAGTCTCGAAGGAAATGAGTCCCGAACAAAAGTTTTGAAGGGAGCTTTGCAAAAATGCCAAAGGGTAATTGACCCAATCAAAGTTTCTGAAGGGCACATTTACAAAAGTTCCAAAGGGTATCCTGCAAAGTTTCTGAAGGGCATTTTGAGAAGCCCCGAAAGGTACATTGCAAAAATGCCGAAAGAAAAAGACACTTGGCATTTTGTCGGGGAAATTGTCTCGAAGCCCCTTACATGAAAATGCCGCAACAAAAGGTTCTAAAGGGTACTTTGCCAAAGCTCCAAAGGGCATGTGACCCAAACAAAGGCTCTGAATGGTAAATTTACACGAGTTCCGAAAGATATGTGTCTCAAGCAAAAGTTTCGAATAGGTCACTTGTAGAAGTCCCGAAGGACACTTTCGGACAAAGGGCATTGACAAATTCTTTCAGAGAATTTGTCTAAGGCAAAAGGACCTGCAACTAAGGTCCCAAAGGATACTTTCGGATGGAGTGGACACTTACAAAGTTTCCAAAGGATATTTCGGAAGAAGTATAAGTCACTCGCAATATTACTGAAGGATAAGTGTGGAGTCTCGTAAGTCATTTTCACAAGTGCCAAAAGATCAAGGTGAGTTAAAGGTCGAGCAAGTCTGAAGAGATCAAAGGAGCAAAAGCAATACATGGACGTCGAAGAAAACAAGATGAGGTCAAAAATGCCAAAGTTTAACGACCAAGCCAATATAAAGATCATGCATCTTTAGAGATCGAATGGCACATGGAAATCTGGATGAGAAAGATCCAACGGAGCGCGAGGACACAGTGGAACAAGGTGATCAATGATTATCAACACAACGAAAGATTATGGATCGAGCATGTTCGAGTAAATCGAAAGGAGCAAAAGCGACTCAATTATATAAGAGATAGCAAGATGCAAAAAGGAGCTCGACGGTTAATAAAAGATTGAGATAAAATACATACTATTTTGGAGATCCAACAACTTGTGGTAAAGAGATCGACGGATGTGTTTCAAAAGTTGAACTAATGCATACAAGGATATGACAAAGCAAAAGAGCTTAGAGATGATGCGAAGAAATCAAAGGCCTGCATTTAATATGTTCTAATGGTCAAGTGGAGGAACAGACAAAACTAGTGATGAACTCGAAATGTCTACACGGAGCTCGAGAATGATTGATCCAACCAATCAATCTACGTTTAAAGAGGCTGCGCATTTATGACTTGAATCCAGCAGTTGCCATAGATAGTAAAAGAGACTTGAACATTACAACGTAAGGTATGAACCGAGACGCGGGAAATCAACAGGGGAAGTCATAATGGAGAAAAATCCAAAATGGGGATAAATGAGTGTAGTCGAAGTGTGAACACATTGAAGACATGAAACCCTAGATTCATTGTCTATATATATATACGACATTTAGAACGTTATCATATGTTGTTGCAAGTGTAAAAGGTGCTACTAGAGCAACTCGAAGTGTGTCAATTGGAGATGTATGCAGACATAGAGTAAAAGTTAAAGGGACAGAGAGGTGAAGTGTGTCTAAAAGGGTATACCCATACACAAAGAGAGTGAGGCAAAGAGGAAGAAAGGGCACACAGAGAATGTGCAAAGATTGAGCAGTTACAAATCGGACTTGTAATAGAGAAATAGAACAGGATTCATTTTATGAATCTATTTTGTATACTAGAGTTGTAGCTCCATAGTTCTGATTAGTTAGTGCCGTCAGACAAACTAAATTAGTGCTTAGTTAGGAAATTGGTCTCCTTAGGGTTGATGTCCTTAAATCTTGTAACCAGTGTGGTTTTGCCAGTGAGGCATTTAACTGTGAGACTGGATTAAAACAATAGATTCTAGCAACAATTCTCATTGTGGTTTTTCCCTTTGGATTTTCAAGTATAAATCTAGGGTAATGTGTTTTTGTGTGTGTGATATCTGCATCTGTTCTATAATATGAATATGCATCTATATCTTCTCTAAAAGGTTTAAAAAACTAATTTTAAATGATTTACTGATTCACCCCCACTCTCAATAGATAGTTTTTTTATTTTGATGTTCATATATTTAATATTTCTGACCTTAGTTTAATTTCATTTTTACAGATGCTTAATGTACAAATTATTTTAGGCTCTCTCAGATCAATCAAACTGAAAAGTGGTGGTATGTCCTAAAAGATAAAAACTGCATATTTTAAAATGTATCAAAGGCCTTGAATTTATGGATTTTACACTAGATTTACTGCAGCTTATGTTCTATTTATATCATTTTTTTTTATTCCACCATTTGTGATTCAACAAGTCTCTATGTAAGATATTACTCAAGTTTACACCTATGGTAATTGAATCCATGCCTCTTATCTGCGTTTGTAGACTATTCAAATGTTCTTTTATACTTGTTATTTGTATAAATATGTTGTCAAATGTCAATTTGCTCAACTCTTTGGTTTTGTATCTCAAATATTCAGTTTACCCATGAATCTAAGCATTGCATGATCTTAGATATGAGTTGCTTTTATTTACATCATTTTTTTAAGTAACTTATCTGTCATTTTCATCAATTTGATACTCAAAACATTTGAAATATGTGGAGCCACTTGTTTAATGGACAAGCATAGCAAGCTATGTAAAGCTTTCAAGTTTCTTTGTTTGATTGTGTGTTTTTGTCTTGTTTGCCTATTCATACAACAATGTGGTATTGCATGTGGTTCAACTTCATCTTCTCATCACATGCAAGAGCATAAGTTATTTTCATATATATTACTTTCTATATCCCTAATTCAACTACAAGATAATGAAAACTCAACTTCAACTTCAATTTGTCTTCAATTTCAATTTCAATTGATTTAAATTGTGTATTTTTTTTATATTTAAAATTCAAAAATGTAGTTGATATAAGTATTTTAAGCATGTGTGATAGGTTTCTTTTATTTACTACATACATATCTCCTTATCATTATGTACAAACAATGACAATGATATAAGCATCTACTTATTTGATCCACAATTCCTTCTATGTTTTGTGATTCAACTACTTTTTAAGTAAAATATTACTCAAGTTTAGACATATGGTCATTGAATTTACATCCTTTAGCTACTTTTTCAAGGTATTCAATTGTTTATTTATGCTTGTTATTTATCTTAATATGTTGTCAAATGTCAATTTGTTGAACTCTTTGGTTCTTTGTTTTAGAGATTCAGTTTATCCATGATTATGAGCATTGCATGACCTTAGAGATGAGTGTTTCAATTCACCATTTTGTTCATTGTGATTAGACTTGCAAAACATAGTACAATATTGCCTATTATGATATACAAAAACCAAACAGTGATGAATGTGAAAACTATAACACTGTTATATCTTGGACAATAAATACAGAGAAATAAAAGAGCTAGAATATAAATATGCACACAAACAAAAACCAATCTAGTGATGACAAAATACAAGCTTCAAGACAATGAAACCCACTTCATCCCTCTAGCAAGATAACTACACCTTCTTAAAGGCTTCAAACTCCAATACCCCTCAACCATAGATATAACAAAGACAAAGATCCAATGCATTTGAATATTCAAAAAAAACTATCAATGAAAAAAATATATATGAACACATACCATTTAGTTTCAGATATTCTATTATATATTGTTACGAACCTATGTCAACTAATTTTGGTGATCTTTACACTTTATATTGAATTGATAGATGTTTTGATTTGAAGATATTATTATGTCTTTCATTTTCATTATGTTAATGATATTTGTACATGCAATGCGTCTTTGTTTAATATTTTCATGCATTGTTTTATTGTAGGCACAAACTCATTATTTCAACTTTTCATGGATAAAATTGTATATCGTTCAACTCTTATAAATGGTGGTTTTCTGAGGTATTTTGCATTATTTTCACAAGATGAATCCCTTGATAATGTTTTTTAGTTGATTACAACTTTTTTAAATTTGTTCCAAATACAAGAGGGGCAATAAAAAGGTAGTTATATCTCATGCAAAAAAAAAATTGTCAAAGAATCCAACCACTCACTAAAATCTACACTATCTTTTGAACCTACCCCTGTCATATAAGAGAGTAGAAATAAAACAATCTGAAATTTTTAAAAATCAATCTTCTGACCAACCATTAAAAAGTAGAGTTTGTTGGAGTATTTCAAACACTTTAGTCATAATTGAATCAAAATATATTGAAAGAAATACACAATCAAATGTCAATGCAATGAAAAATGCTATAACTACTAAAAAATAAAAAGTAATGCAAAATTATTGTTCCAATCATGGTGTTGATCATAAAAAAACCCAATGTCAAAATCAATGGAAACATGTTTTGTCTGATTTTAATAGAATTCAAGATTATGAATCACATATTCTATTTGATCATTACAGTGATTGGAACATAAAAAACCTGAAAAAAATTAATCATAAAACTTCCAAAAAATTATATAATTTTTTTTTTGATGCAATCATAATGAAATTTGGATTTAATCGAGCAATTAACTTTGAAAATATAACAATTGATTATTCAGACAGTAGTTACGTCTTTTACGAAGACTCTTATTCATGAAATGAAAATAATGAAGTTAAAAAAACTTTTTAAAGAAGTGAGTACTTTTAATGAAGTGAATAAACAATCTACTGAAAAAAAATTGAAAATCAACAAAGAAAATAACTAATATAAAAGATACATTCGTTAAGAACAATAAACTGATAATTTTTACTTTGAAGTTGATTAAAGACAAGCATATGAAATATCATAAATTAAATTGTGCTTTGATTGAAGAGCGATACACAACATCATGTTTTGGTTGAACAATATATGCAAAAATAATGTAAATAAAAAAATACTAATCAAAATTAAAAAGCAAAAAATCAATATGCAATTGAGTTTAGCTTCAACTTTAAATATCATTGAATAAGTAATGATAAAGATTAGTAAATCATTTTGAAATAAGAAATGATCCTTATAATTTTATTAGTCATGCTAACTTAAAACCAAATAAATGCTCCTATAATATTTTATTTTTCCTATGTACTCCCAATGGCCTTGCTAATAAAATGTTTTGATTTTCAAGACCCAATTTGTACGGATGCTTCTAAATCCAAACAACTTATTTTGTGTTTTTAAACATTATCATCTATTTTTTGTGCGCTTCTTAATCTTTTTTATTATGTGAAGTAGTACTTCTCTCACAATCTTCATTGCACACTTTCATCATTGCAAAATTGCTTGAATTTTTTTTTATCATAATATATTATTAATTAAAATTTACAACACACCCAAACCACTTCATTCTATCAAAGAGCAACCAGATAATCTTTAATACAAAGGGCATGTTTAGTTTCTATTAAAGTTATATGCGTAGAGCTAGAAGATCTTTAACAAATCTACAAATTTGTTTCATAAACAAACTCACAACATGACACATTTAAGATCCTTTAAAACCTCTTTTCTACCATATTAAAATATCAGTTTAAAGTATAATTGAAGAAGTTTTTAAGATTCTATCATAATAATTCAATTTTTATTACAACAAAGTACAAACTAATGGTCTGATCAATATGATAGACATATAAATTTTCATAAATTTATGCTATCACAATCATTTATAAAAGATAAATATAAAACATTTTTTGTTTCAAAATTAGAAAAAGAACTAGAGATGCATTTATAGATCAATGAAAACTTTAGTCTAACTGATAGCAGTGATAATTGTGACATAACCAATAAACATGAGAAATGGTGACAGAAATTAAATGAAAGATCAGCAAACAATCTGATGGATGGAAGTATCAATTATAAATTTTTAGTCATATGGATGGCAGTAATGATGGTTATGATATATAACTAACAATTTCATAAGTATCGTGACAAGATGAGCTAACAATCCAAAAAACAATAGTAGTAAAATTAAATGTTAAATGTATTGAGAAATAAAAATATATTAATATTTGAGTAGCTATATAATGTTTTATGTCATTGTGATGACATGTCTTTCTACGTATTTAATAAAATGAGTTAGCACATCACTTCATGTATAACACCTATAATAACACATTAATTGATACATCTGTCAATCTTAAATTTGAAATTAATATAATAACAAATTTTATAATATGATTCAACCAATACAAATTGTAGTACTGTCATTATAGAATATGAATTTTTAAATTGTTTTGTACTGAATTTATTCAGATGTTATAAGTGCAATTATTATGAAGTGTCTCACACAATGCCTACACTCAATAAAAACTAATCATTTATGCGCATTTCAAGAAAATTATTAATCCAAATATGATTGGTTTGGTATAAATAAAGATAATCATGAAATTATGTCTTACAAATAGACCTCTTTTTATGTTTGTTATCATAAAACATCACTAATTTAAAATTTCAATCAACTCTATTTTCAACACTCAATCATAAAACAAAGATTGCAATAAAACTAACTCCATTATTCAAATATTTATATTTTTTCATTTCTCAAAATATTTTGTATTTAATTTTATTACCATCTTTTATGGGACTGTTAGCTCATTTTGCCACCATCCCTATGAATTTGTTTGTCATATATCATAATCATTGTTACCCCCATCCAAATGATTAAAAACTTAATTAATGCTTTCATTCATAAAACTATCGGTTAGTTATTCATTTAATTTATGCCACTATCCCTCTCATATTTGTTGGTTATGTTATAATCATCACTTTTGTCATCAATGAAACTGTAAACTTATCACTGATCTATAAATATATCATTGGTTCTTTTTTAATTGTGATGCAATCATACCATCTTTCTCATATTTATTAGTTGTGTCATAATCATCATTGTCACTATCAAAATTGAAAAAGAACCACAGAGAAAAAAATATACATCAACTTTTAAGAGAATGAAAGTATACGTTATCATATCTATATTTTATGTAATCTTTCAATTTCATTAACTAATATAATTATGTGCCATAATTTTATTTTCAAAAATCATAACTAAATTTTTATTATCAAATGCAATATGGTTGTTTCAATATATATGTTTCAAAACTTTGAGTTAATGATTAAACAATTGACTAAAACTCTTTTTTTTTATGAAGTACAAATTTTATTTTATTTACATTACAATTTTTAAAGGTCATTCTTCAATAATATAATGGATTATTATTCAAGATGAACAATAAAAAATATTTTATCATGTGCATCAATTAGTATTGCAAATTTGGTATGATCTTTAAGATTCTATTAATATTCGACGCATATCAAAAAGGTATAAAAGAGTCATTTTTTACACCACTCCACTAATGTAAAGAAAGAAGCCATGGATTAAAAAATTCATACAATCACTCACAAGCAAGAAAATTTAATTCGTAAAATGAATTTATCAATTTTTCAATGAAAAGTTAGGATTCAAAGAGAGTTGTACATAAAATCACGTTATTAGCATTGGGTAAACCACTATATATTTGAAGTTAAATGTGATGACCAACAACTTTGTAATATTTTTTTGTTTTACGAATTGTTTGAATCTTTTTATGAATACTTGCATGAAGACTTTAATCAATGTGACATACAATTTTCACTTACTACATCTATAAAGAGTAAAGTGTTTCATGTTGAAAACCAAGTGGTCATTATAATTTTATGACTATTTTCTAACATAACAATGATAAATATTAACCAATTTTTTTGTTGTGAAAAGTCAACTATTTTAAAAAGTGTGAGTAAGTTGATTAATTCAATGCAACAACGATTTCACGAAAATGTCTAATTGTCAAACAACCAAATGGACCTTAAATTTTTTGAAATAATACTTTCGTTAAAGACAATGCTTTGTAAATTATTATTAGACTCTAGATGTAACTCACATTCAATTCCGACTTCCAGCAAATAAATATTCAACGGATTGGTATGATAGAAATCGCAACTACAACATATTGTTACAAGTCATTGTTGATCGCAACATATATTTAACATATATTTTCACAGAATGGTCTAGTTATGTTAATGATGCTAGACTATTACAATATTTTTTTCTTAAAATTATGTACATGTGGACGAAAGTTAAATAGTCATTCAATTTTTATTGATTTTTCAAACATAAAAAAATACATTATAAGTGATGGTGAATATCCATTATTACTATGGTTAATTATTCACATTTTTTAGTAAAATTTTGATAAATAGTCAATAAAAATTAAGTTTAAATTGTTCTCAACATGTATAATTGTTGAATGTACATTTGAAAAGTTACACATGAAAAATCGTACGATCTAAAAATTTATCAGTGTAATTTATAAATGTTACAAAAAACTATTCTTGTGTATTACATATTGCATAATATGATGTTAACATTAGTTAAATATGAAGACAGTGAAACTAAAATTATCACTAAAAAAATAAACAATTTACATATCGATGAAATGATAATAGATCTAACTGCAATAACTTATCAAACCTTAATAAATTTTGTTAATGGTGATGTCAATATTGTATGTGCACGATATATAATCTAAATTTATAATTTTTTATTCATTTTGATAATTTATTTAAATGTGTTTAATTTAATTATTAATTATATGTTTATATTATTGTAGAGATGATGTGTAATTTTAAGATATCAATATTTTAATAAAAATTTTAAATGTATTCAACAATAAAAAATATAAATAGATAAAATCATTATCCACAATAATGAAAATAAAAATTACCATTTAAATTTTCTAAAAACAAATATTTTGGCTTATATTTTTCATCATATGTATAACTATAAGAACTTGTATTTTCAATTTAAAAGTATATATATTCAAATTGTGGTTGTCATTGAATTAAAATATATAATATTATCTCATTTTTTTTCTATTTTAATTAATTTATTTATTTGTCGTTTGTACTTGCATTGTTTTTTGCATATTTCAAAAATCTTGAAAAACAACTTAAAAAATAAATTTCATCAGTGTATTGCAAATAATTTTTTTGATTATAATTAATTAAATTTGGAAGAACATCAGCGTGTTCATAATTGCCTTCAATATCCACTACACATTCAACACGTTATCAAACTCGTTTTTTATTAAAACTTTCAAATTGATACATAGATATTCAATATAAAACTTATTCTCAATATCGATATGCTCTTTACACCCCATAAATTTTTAAAATAAGGGTGTTCAAATTTTTTTATAACTGAGCATTGATCAATTTACTGTCTTCATTTGAAATTATCTATGGTGATTGATTACGTCATAAGAGAGTAAATGCTTAGAGAAGTGTGATTGATTGCTTGAATATGAAGGTAGTTTTATGTGTAATGAGAGTGATTTTTTTTACTCTCTGTATCTGTTAAGATATTTGACAGTGAAAAAGAAAAATCTAACATGAAAAATGTTAATATTTTTTTTAAAAATAAAAATAATTGCTCTTATTATGTTATTTGATAGTGAAAAAAAATCTAACATGAAAAATGTTAATGTTTTCATTGAAAATATATATATATATATATATTTTATGAGTAAGATAGTTTAGAAAGAAAAATATGAAAGATTCCAAGTATTGGCTAAGAGATTAAAAACTCTGAAAAAATAGAAAAAATTAATTTAAAAAAAAAAATTCAACCGCAAATATTAATCTATTTTTTTTCGTTTTTAATTGAGATGCAGTGCATTGATTGTATTTTTTTAACACAATTTGTTTCTTCATATTATAATATGATTAGAACAAAGTGGAAGGTTGGCATGTATATTTTTATCTCGTATTAATTTTGAGAAGATTTAGATTTAACAAATATTGAGTGTATTAATTCAATTTGAACTTGTTTTGGTCTTAAAAGAGTCTTACCTAGATTGATTAGACAGATAAGTATGTTGTTTTGATCCAAACAATAAAGTTGATAGCAGTTTACTCTTATCAAAAGTTTGCGTGCTCTAAACAAGGGTAGCTTGTATAATATATTTTCAACATTAAGAAAAATAATGTTGAAGTTATATTATTGTCTTGTATATAATTAAAATTTGTTTTATAGATACTAAATGAAGTTGCATTTTTGTTCATATTTAACATATGTTGTGTTGTGTAATAAATTGTAGGAATGATAATTAATCATTTAAATATATTGTTTTTAAATTTTATGAAACCATTCAGTTGTCAAAGGATCATAAAAAATTTCAGCGAATATTGTTAAGAAAATTTAATAACAGAGAGCCATATCCGTACTACAATGTCTCTAAATTTTCTCAACACCATCAATTGAGATATTTTAAGAGCAACCCATAAAACCACTAAGTTAAAATGAGAATTATCTTAATATTTTGAAGCTTGTCGTTGGTTTTCTTAGTTAAATTAACCTTCTGATCGAGTGGTCCCATAGACTACTGGTCCTAAAATATTTCAATGGTTGAGAATATTTAGAGACATTTTAGCATTAGATATGATTTTATGTTGTTCCTAAATTTTCTCAACAATACCCACTGAGATGTTTCAAGATCTTTTGAAAGATGAATGGTCCTATAAGATTGTAAAAAATTGTATTTAAATGACTAATTAATATTGTTGCAATTTATTACACAACTTAATATACATAAAGTATGAACAAAAATATAATTTTGTTAAACCTCTACAAGACAAAAAAATTGCACATCTACAAGACAAAAATATAGTTTCGACATCCAACTTTTTTATTTAAATGCAAATACATTATCCAAGTTGCATCTGCTCAAAGTACACGTGTATGTGCTAAAACCAAGTCGCATTTATTTTTAATGGTTGGATTCAGACAACTACTAATTCATCCCTTCAAATTAAGCAAATCTCTCAAGACTAAAAGAAACTCTCTCAAGATCAAAAGAAGCTCAAATTGAACTAATACATTTAACATCTATCAAATTTAAACCTTACCAAAATTATTAACGAATAAAAAAGCCCCTATCAACCTCTCACTCTGTTCTAAGCATGTCATTGAGAAAAAAGAAGCAAACTACATTAAAAAGATACAATCAATGCACTACATATCGGTCAAAATTATATATATATATATATATATATATATATATATATATATATATATATATATATATGTGCTTACAACTAAAAAAATTCTTCTCTCAAAACCAGATCACTCTGCTATCTCAATTTCTAATCTTTCAACCAATACTTAGCCAAAATCTCTCATATTTTTTTTCTAAATTTAGTCAGCAAAGAAAAGTAGGAAAGAAATATTTTTGTCTTTTTTCAACAAAAACATTAACATTTTTTATGTCAAATTTCTCTCTCACTGTCAAACATCCCAACAATAACAAATTTGTTTTTTTTTTCAAAAATAAAATTAAAATTCATATCAAATTTCTCTCACTGTCAAACATTTCAACAAGCACAAAGATAGCCAAAAAAATCATACACCTATTACAAAAAAAACTACCTAATATCCAAACACTTGTATTCACTCTCTCATAGCAAATGCAATCAACCACCACCAATAATTTTAAATAAAAACAGTAAATTGATCAATTCAAAATTATAACAAAAATTGAACTCCTGTACTTTAAAAAGTCATGAGATATAATGACCATATGAATATTGAGATCGAACTCAACATTGAAGAGTCATGTACCAATCTAAAGGCCATAGTAAAAAATGAGATAAACCGTATTCAATGTATACTTGACATTTAAGGCAACTACCAACAACATATTGATAAAATTCTTTCAAATTTAACCAATTATAATCAAAAAATTATTTTCAACACGCTGATGAAATTTATTTTCAAAATTTTTGAAATTTGCAAATAAAAATGTGGACACAAACAATTAAAAAAAAATATTAAAACAAAGAACAAGGGATAATATTATGTTTTAATTCAAAGACAATCACAATTTAAATATATATACTTTTAAATTGAATATAAAAATTTGTTCTTATAGTTGATTGAACACGAATTAAAAAATATGTTTCTAACAATTTTAAATGATAGCTTTTGTTTTCATTATTGTAGACTAATTTTATTCATTTGTACTCTAAATTTTTGAGCAACACCTTTAAAAATCTTGTTAAAAATTTGATATTTTAAAACTACACCTCATCTCTACAATAACATAAACATATAGTTAGTAATTAAATTAAATATATTTAAATAAATTTATAAAATGAATAAAAAATTATAATTTTAAAATTCATACCACACATATAACATTGGGATTATTATTAACAAAATCCATTAAATTTTGTCGAACTATTTTTGCAGATTGATCCACTCTCACTTCATTAATATGTAATTTTTTTTTTTTTAATTAGCAATTTCAGTTCTATTGGCTTCATATTCCATTAATATTAACATCATTTTATACAATATACAACACAAGAATGATTTTCAGTAACATTTATAAATTACGCTGACAAATTTTAGATTGTCAGATTTCCAATGTGTTATTTAACCTTTCAAATACACATTCAACAACAATACGTGTTGAGAACAACTAAAAGTTAATTTTTTTTTAACAATTTGTCAAAGTTTCACTAAAAACTATGCGTGATTAACCATAATAATAACGGATACCTATCATTACTTATAATGTACTCGCTTATAATTAAAACGTCAATAGAAATTGAATAACGATTTAAACTCCGTCGACCTTCACACAATTTTAAAAAAGAAAAATTGAATAATAGTTTGACATCATTAACAGAACCAAATCATCTTGTAAAAATATTTGTAAACGCATATTGCTATCAATAATGATTTGTAACGACTAGTTGTAGTTGTGATCTCTATCATACCAATCCACTAAATAATCATTCGCTGGAAGTTCAAATTGAATATAAATTACATTTATAACGTCGCAACAATTTATAAAACCTTGTCTTTAGCGAAAGTATTATTTTAAAATTTCAATATCTATTTAGTTGTTTGACCCATAGACATTCATGTAAAATTGATATTGCATTGCATTAATCAATTTATTCACACTTCTTACAATTGTTGACTTTTTACATCTAAAAAATTCACTAATATTTATCATTGTCATGTGAGAAGACAGTCATAAAATTACAATGACCATTTAGTTTTCAACAAGAAACACCTTACTCTTTACAAATATGACGAATGAAAATGGCATGTCACCTTGATTAAGGTCTTCATGCAAAGATTCACAAAGAGATCCAAACAATTCATAACGCAACTTAAAAATGTTGTGAAACGATATAGTAGTTGCACCAACACAAAGAACGTGGATTTATATACTCTCCTTGAATCATGATTTTTAATTGAGAAATTTATAAATTTGTTTCAAAAGTTAAACTTTTGTGCTCACTAGTGATTGTACGAATCTCTATATCCATATCTTTTTTCTCTGAATTAATAAAGTGTCATGTGAGAAATAACTCTATTATACCTCTTTAATATGCGTTAAATATTAATCGAATCTTGAAGATCATACTAAATTTGCAATGCTAATGAAATAGTAATTGATGCACATGTTACGAAGACTTTTATTGCTTATTTTGAATGATAATTCATTCTGTTGAAGAATGTTCCCTAAAAATTAAAATTAAAATAACAAATGTGTACTCCGTAAAAAAAATAGTCAATTGTTTAATTGACTCAAAGTTTTAAAACATATATATGCAAACAATCATATTGCATTTGACAATAAAAAAATAATTATGATTTTTAAAAATAAAATTATTGCACGTAATAATACTAGTTAATGCAATTGAAAGATGGCTACATAAAATGTGCATATGATGATGCATACTCTCATTCTCTTATAATTTGATGTATATTCTTTTTTTTCATAATTCTTTTTCAATTTTGATGGTGGCAATGATGACTATGACACAAAATATACATGACAGATAGTGTGATTGCATCAAAATTAAAAAATAATCAATGATGCTTTTATAGATTAGTGATATGTTTACAGTCTCGTTGGTAGTAGGAATAATGATTATGACATAACCAACAAACATGAGAGAGAGTGATAGAAATTAAATGAATGATTAACTGACAATCTCATGGATGGAAGTATCAATTATAAGTCTTTAGTCATGTGGATGGGGGCAATGATGATTACGATATATGATTAATAATTCCATGTGAATAGTGGCAAAATGAGCTAGCAATTCCATAAAAAATGACAGTAAAATTAGATGCAAAATGCATTGAAAAATAAAAATATATAAACATTTGAGTAGCTATATGGAATTATTTTCATTGCAATTTTTGTTTTATGTTTGGATACTGAAAATAGAGTTGGTTGAAATCACAAATTAGTGATGTCTTATAACAATGAATGCAAAGAAATGCTTGTTTGCAAGACATCATTTCATGATTATCTTCACTTCTATCAAACCAACCATACTTGGATTACAATTTTTTTTTGAAATGTGTACAAATCATTAGCTTTTGATCTTCAATTTATCTATTGGGTGTAGACATGAATCAGACACTACATAATAATTACACTCATACTATTTGAACAAATACAATATAAAATAATTTGAAGATTCATATTCTATAATGACATAGTACTACATTGATTTTGTGCAAATTGAATCATATTGTAAAATTTATTATAATTGTATTCATGAATTTATAATCGATTTATGTTTAAGTTAATGTGTTATTATAAGTGTTATACATAAAATGAGTGCTAACTCATTTTATTAGATACATAGAAAGACATGTCACCACAAATGACACAAAGCATTATGTAACTACTCAAATGCTTGTATTTTTTCATTTATTAATACATTTTATATTTAATTCTACTACCATCCCTTCTGAACTGTTAGCTCATCTTGCCACCATCCTCATGAAACTGTTGATCATATATCATAGTCATTATTTCTCCATCAACATGAATAAAAATTTGTAATTGATGTTTCCATCCATCAGAGTGTTCGTTAATCATTCATTTAATTTATGCTACCATCTCTCTCATGTATGTTATGTCACAATCATCACTGCCACCATCAATAAGACTGTAAACATATTATTGATCTATAAATGCATCAGTAGTTCTTTTTTTATTTTGATGCGACGATGTTTTATATTTATTTTCTATAAATGATCTTGATAGCTTAAGTTTATGAAAACTAAAATCAATTTGTCATATTGATTAAACCATTAGTTTGTACCCTGTTATATTGAACATTGAGTTATGACAAAATCTTAAAAACTTCTTAAATTATACATTGATTGATATTATAATATAATAGAGATGGGGTTTTGCAAGTTTTTATGTGTCATGTTGTGTGTTTATAAAATAAATTTGTAGATTTGGTAAAAGTCTTCTAACTCTACATATAACTTTAATAGAATCTGAATATGTGCATTGTATTAAATATGATCTAATTAATCTTTGATTGGAGTTGTTTGGGTATTGTAAATTTTATTTAATAGTATATTATGATCATAATTTATTTATTTTTTAATCTCAAACAATCATTTTATAATTATGAAAATATATGCAATAAAAATTGTGAAAAGAATTACTACTACACATGATGATATATAAGATTGAGAAGTACATAAAAAAAATGGAAGATGATCTTAAAATACACATTTAAAAAAAAAAAAAAAATTAAAAGCATCCGTACAAATTGTATCTTGATGATCAAAACATTTTATTAGTAAGACTATTGAAAGTAAATAGAGGAAATAAAAAACATAGGAGCATTTGTTTAGTTCCAAACTAACATGACTAGTAGAACTATAAAGGTCACGTCTCATTTCAAAATGACTCACTAATTTTCATCATTGTTTGTCCAATGGTATTTAACATTTAAACTAAACTCAAATGTATATTGATCTTTTGCTCATCAATTTTGATTAACATCTATCCATTTGCATTTTCTTTTTACATACGTTGTTCAATCAAAGCACAGTGTTTTTTTATCATTCTTCAATAAAAAAACAATCCATTTCATGGAGTTTCATACATCCTTTTTTAGCTAATTGCAAAATAAAAATTATCAGATTATTGTTCTCTGTAAAAATATTATTTAGACTAGTTGTTTTGCTTGTTGATTTCCTCTTTTTTCAAATAAATTATGTCATCTTTATTCAGAGTCCACTTAATTCAAAATCCTTTATATTTGTCATTTTTATTTAGTGAATAAGAGTCTTCGTGAAAGGTATAACTACTATTTGAAGAATCGATAGTTATATTTCCAAGGTTGATTGTTGGATCAAAACCAAATTTCACCTCCATTGTATCGAAAAATTATTTCACATAATTTGATACAAGTTTTTTAATCAATTCTCTCAGGTTATCATGTTCCAATAACTACAATGACCATATGGAATATGTGATTCATAATCCTAGATTCTTTTAAAATCGGGTAAAAAGGTCTCGACATTGGTTTATTGTACGATCATAAGTGGAGAAATAATTCTACACTTTCTATTTATCGATAAATGATATGGCACTTTTCATTGCATCACTATTTGATTGTATATCTCAGTCAATACGTTTTGTTTCAATTAAAACTAAAATGTCTAAAATGCTCCAACAAACTCTAATTTTTAACAGTCGTTAAAAAAACTAATTTTCAAGAACATCAAGGTGTTTCATTCTTATTTATTCTTGATTGAAAGAGACAAGTTGAAAAGGTGTAGATTTTAATGAGTGGTTGGATTCTCTAACAAAATAATTCTCTATAGTAGATATGACTACCTCTTTATTGTCTCCTTGTGTACTTGGAATAAATTTTAAGAAGTTGTAATCATCTAAGAAGTACACATCTGCTGCTTTATCTTTTAAAAATAATACAAAATACCTCAAAAAACCACCTTTTGTAAAAAAAAAAATTCATTGATGGATTTTTTTGTATATTTAAATGCATTGGATCTTCCGTCTATTATACCTATGGTTGAGGGATATTGGAGTTTGAAGCCCTTAAGGTGTAGTTATCTTGTTAAAAGACAAAATTTGAAGAACATCAGGGTGTTTCATTCTTATTTATTCTTTGATTGAAAGAGGCAAGTTGAAAAAGTGCAAATTTTAGTGAGTGGTTGGATTCTCTAACAAAATAATTCTCTATAGTAGGTATGACTACCTCTTCATTGTCTCCTCGTGTACTTGGAATAAATTATAAGTTGTAATCATCTAAAAAGTACACTTCATAGAGTGATTTATCTTTTAAAAATAATATAAAATACCTCAAAAAATCACTTTTTGTAAGAATTTGTTTTTCATTGGTGGATTTTTTTGTATATTCAAATGCATTGGATTGTTTCGTCTATTATACCTATGGTTGAGGGATATTGGAATTTGGAGCCCTTAAGAAGGCGTGATTATCTTGTTAGAAGAATAAGATGGGTTCCATTGTCTCTAAACTTGGTTTTTGCTATTACTAGAATGATTTGACTTTGTA
Organism: Torreya grandis; assembly: GCA_037957365.1. Taxonomy (NCBI): domain Eukaryota; kingdom Viridiplantae; phylum Streptophyta; class Pinopsida; order Cupressales; family Taxaceae; genus Torreya; species Torreya grandis. The sequence goes on along the minus strand of JARHVA010006455.1, from coordinate 402,335 downwards.
TGCAATATATTAACATTCTTGCTCCATCTATTTTTAGTAATTATTGTCTAAGATTTCGAAATGTTAAAAGTTTTGACATCCATGACTACTTGGTTTCTCTACATCATAGTAACCAATATTGTACTATGTTTTTCAAGTCTACTCACAATGAACAAAATGGTGGACTGGAGCAACTCATCTCTAGAATCATATAATGTTCAGATTTATGGGTAAAATGAATATCTAAGACAACCAAAGAGTTGAGAAAACCAACATTTGGCAACATATTCAAAGAAACAAGCATAAAAGAACAAATGAATAACCTATAAAAGTAGAGAAGGGACGTGGATTTAATAACCAATTTGGCAACATATTCAGATAAACAAGCATAAAAAAACAATTGAATACCCTATGAAAGCAAGGAAGGGACGTAGATTCCATAATCATGTGTAAACTTGAGTAGTATCTTACATATAAATTAGAATCACTAAATAGAGAAAGGTGATATTGGTGCCAACATTCCAAGGAATTGTGGATCAAACAAGTAGATGCTAATATCACTATCATTGTTTGTGCATAATGATAAGGTGTATAATAAATAAAAAAAACCTATCAAATATTCATAAAATACTTATATTGACTAGATTTTTGAGTTTTAAATATACAAAAAAAAAAAAGAGATTTAATAAATATAGATTGAAATTGAAGGCATAAATTAAAATTGAAGTTTAGTTATCATCATCTTGGAGTTGAAGCGGTAATATGGAAATAATATATATAAAAAAGATAGGTTATGCTCTTGTATGCGAAGAGAAAATGAGGTTGAACCACATGCAATGTTGCATTGTTCTATGAATGAACATGCAAAACAAAGGCACACAATCAAGCGAGAAGACTTGAAAGGTTTACATAACTTGTTTACCCTGCCCAATAAACAAGTGGCTCCACATATCACAAATGTTTAAACATCAAATTGATGAAAATGGTAGCTAAGCTACTTACAGAAATGATATAAACAGAAACAACAGATATATAGAGTCATGCAACGGTCATATTCATGAGTAAACTGGATATCTAAGACACAGAACCAAAGTGCTGAGCAAACCAACATTTGGCAACATATTCAAACAAAAAACAAACATAAAAGAACATTTGAATAGCCTACAAAAGTGGGACATGGATTCAATGACTATAGGTGTAACCCTGAGTAATATTTTATATAGAAACTAGTTGAATCACAAAATGGTGGACTAAAGCAAAATGATGTAAACAAAACATAAGTGATGACAAATCTAGTGTAAAATTCATAAATTCAAAGCCTTTAATACATTTCAAATAATGCAATTTTTACCTTTTAAAGCATACCACCACTTTGCAGTCTAATAGATATAACAAAGCCTAAAATAATTTCTGCCTCATGCATCTACAAAAATGAATTTAAAAAAGTCGGGGATATTAAATATGTGGATATAGAGAAATATACAATTTAAAATTGATATGACAATTTGAGGATACCATTGGTGGGTTTTTCGTAGCATGATGCAGGATGATGGGTTTAGAATAAATGGCAATGAAGTTTGAAGCACGCGATCAAAATAAATATGGAAGAATTTCCCTCCAAAAAATTCCCACAAGAATTCTTTTGGTGAACAACATGCCATGTGTCAATAAAAGATTTAAGCAGATGAACAAAAGTTGCAACCCCCATTTTCCCTACCGCTAAAATGATCCACACAGATATTTCGGAACTCCGTTAATATGAGAGAAGATTCCATTTTATCTTGCAAGTTACTGTGATAAATTCAATGGGCCCTGTTGCACATTTAAATAAGGGACAGAGGCCACCTCCATGGGACCCTGCTCTTAACAAATAACCCAACAAGCTTGCACTCAATCGACACAGATTTATGTAAAAATGTTGTAGAATGAACTAAATATGGAATATTTTGATGCAACGATGTGTGAGAGCCCGAGATTGTATACCTGCAGATGGTGATTTCATATGGAAATTAGAGGTGAATTTGAATATGAAGAATAAATCGCTATCAATTGTGATACGTGATTTGTCTGGGTGCCCTGTGTGTCATGTATGCATTGCTAACAATTGTGGAAGCATGTGGTGTAGTCTAATGCAATCCTTTTTTTATTATTAGATGTGATGAACCATGCGGAATTTCAAAATAACGTTGCATGTCAATTATAAATTGTTGATGGCCAACATTTTTAAGTACATGTAAACATTTTAAATTTAGTGTTTTTTTTTAAAAAAATAGTATTTATCCAAACAATTTGCATTATTTATCTTGCAAATATATACATTAAATAAAGTATTAAAAAAAAATGCGGCTTGCTAATTTTTTAGGCTATAAACATTTACGGCCTATGGAAAATGTTGATTGTAATATATGATCTAAAACATAAAAAATCAAGGTATGGACCATCAATATCTAGGCATTATTGAACACTACACCAAAATTTTGAAATTTTATGTATTTGGTTGAGGTCATTTGCATTATTTTTATATCTAGTACTAACATGCTAAAACTATAGCTTTCACCTCTACCTAACTAGGGATTACTCTCAGAGTTTTTCATTCATCTAAAAGTTGGTCGTGAAGGCTAATGCAGAGTAGAAAACCATTAAAGCTAAGCTTAGCCCTTGTCATGCACAATTTTTTTTCCATAATGAAATAGAAAGAACCTAGAAATTTCTACCCCGCATTCTATGTTGCATTAACCTAGCTAGCCCTACCGCCATGTCATACCATATCTTCTATTCAATATTATATTTTCACTGCGCAAAGGGTTGGTAGCTAGATTGTTACAGTTATTGTGCAATTATATTTCATGTACTACCGATATAAAGTTGTTTCATGTCGTGAATAGCTCTACATAATAGAAGTGGTTATCTTCAACGTAAGCTTCACGACATCTTTCTTCGAATTAAATACGTTCATGCCCACAAGATTGTAGGCCTCTTCATAATTGGTGCCTACATTTCACATGAAATTACTAATAGTTGAGCATTAACAAGGTTTAATTATGTAGATACATTATCAAACATGTTATCATGGAGAACTCTCTAGGTATATGCATTCAATATTGGTGGATCTTACTGACAATTGTACCACCTCTTGTTTCTTTTAGATTCTTCCAAAATCAATTTAAGTTTTTCCAAAAATTCTCTAAATTTAATTAAATTATTTTTTTTCAATGCCCTTCAAATAGGAAAGATTATTGACTAAAAGTTTTTAAAATAGCGAATGGGCACATGATATGTGCAAATCCAACATAGAGATGTAATGACTTTGTTCTTTGTGACCCCAATGTTTGAGCGGTGAAGTGATGCCTAGACCCGTAAAAATATGTTTGGGTGGTGGATAAAAGAAAAAATCTTTTTTTCCAGTATATTTTTTGTAGGTAAAATGCAACGTGGGTACACGTGTAGGCTATGTCGCAATAAATCTAAACTAGAGACTTTCACATGTGATTGCATAGTCCATGTTTAAGTAACAAGGTCAATTAAAAGTAAGGTTGTAACCCATTTTATAATAATAAACAAGTACAGTACATATTTGACATAAAATATATAAACAAGATACCCTAAACAAGATCAAAGGGGTTGGTTCAAAGACAAATGAGATTGTAACCTCGAAATAGATGAGATTATAATTGAGATGTAGACAAGAACAAAACACAAAAATACCGATCAATATGAATTTTGTGCATTCTCCAACCAATAACACTTCCTTGGTCAAGTTATAATTTAGCCAACTCCTTTGGCTAAAACCTTGAATATTTAAATTGAATTTGTTAAGCCATCATTTCATTAAATTTGAACATATTTTAGGCCAGATTGAAAACTGAAACTATTATTATTGACTTTTATAATATCGATTATTTCAAATATTGGATTCCAATTTCGCTATCATCGAATTCCAATTGTCAATTTATTGGAATTACATATCATATTTTACGGATTTTAGTTTCAATGTTTTTGGAATTTAAAGTTATTAATCAACTAGTAGTAAATATTATTCTAATTTGTTGAAATAATTCAACTTTTTTTTTTCAAACAATGGTTAAGTAAATTAATATTTCATTTTGATGCAATCGATTCAAAATCGATTAAATCTTCCTTCCCCAATTGGAAGCTGAGTTTAGATAATCTTGAAATCTGCAACATTCTCTAAAAAATCAAGTTTCTCAAGCTATTGATATCATAATCATTGTTTTAGGGAGGCTAATCAAGTTGCTAGTATCATAGCCAATGTGGGGACCATGCACTCAAATAAAGTAAATGCATGATATTGAAAATAACGATTGACAATCACGGACTTCAACGAACTCATTGATATTGATAATCATTTGACAAAAGACCATATTAACTCTTGGGCATGCACAAGGTCTGATAGTAATGACAAGAGATTATTTAATCTCTCCCAAGTTCATAGAGGTTCAATGGTAATGTGACAAAAGAGAGTATTAACTCTCCCATGCTCGGAGAGGATGGCAATGATAAAAGGAAGCATTTACTCTCCCACGCTCACAAGATGGCCATCATATCCAATAGTTATGACGTCAATCCTCCATTCGCATTTAAATTCTTCATCTTCGTCAATTATAGAAATGTCAAGCTCCTTCAACTCTAAAACATGTCAGTCCTCCTTCATAGTCCAAACATGTCATCTCCCTCTCGTTTTGCTCCTCCCGCTAGACTATCGTCTTTCGCAAATATCTGCAATTGCTTTGATGGGGATATCATCCTCAAAAGACAAATTTTTCAAGCGTTGACGGTCTTTGGAGTAACAGTCGACCCACTCTTCACGAAAAGCAAGCTGATCCACGATCTAATTGTTGCTCTTTCCCCAATTCTTCTGGCATTTAGCACTCTCGAGTCTCCAATTCATTATGAGTCAGATTATGGAAGAATAACAGTCTCTGCATGGCACCAAAGAATTGAAGGCTGTTTCGGAGCTCTACCAACCCGGTAAAAAGGTAAAGGAAGTCCCACTGAGCTATGGAAGGTGGAATGCAAATGACTTGGGGAGAGCCTTAAACACTGATCTAGTATCCAAGACGCTCAAAAGGATAAAAGGCAAGCATGACACATCTTTCTCAATTCTCTCTCACCTTCAATCCATTGAGGCAAAGTTAGACAAATCATTGGGCCAACATTCCAAGTTCAAGGCTTCCGATGTCAAGCGTAAAGTACCTGTGAATTCCAATGTCTCAACTTCGATTGAAGATAGAACCCCGTCAGGTGTCCCTTCAATGGTTGGAAGCTCCGCAAGGAAAGGAGATAAGAAAAAAAAACCTGTATATTCCTCTAGTATACTCTATAGAATGTATTAATTTATTAATGTATTTATACAGGTGAGGGCCCCAATAGAACCTTATTACAATATTATAAAAAAAAAACTTATCTTGACATGTAGAATGGGCCATTCTACACAAGTCTATAAGAATATATTAGATTCTTAGATTTGTATGTGATAATATTCTTATATAATTTGTGTATTGTTAATAGTAAATAAGACTATGGAAACAATCTTTATACTTTCCGCATTTTATACTGCATTGGTCTTCACAATTATTTGCAATTGGTCTTTATATTTTTCGCAATTGTTAAATTCTTGTCCATGCCCCATGCTGTGAAGAACTGAGAACGTGATCATGTTAAATTTGCGAGATGATCCTAGTTGTTACATCAAGTTCGCGCTTCTCACAACCTTTGAATTAGCCATCTTATCCATCCGCTCAATTTTTATAACTCCCTATTGATTATTTTATACTTTGACTTTTCACATGTATGACGTTATGGTTCACTTGGCAGTTCCCAGTACTTCAATTTGATTCGTGAAATTGGCATTACTAAGGGAGTTGTAGCCGGTCAACTTACCCATTTTACTTAGGCGCCTAGCCTCATATCCTTGTCCATGGGATGTCGTGACAGACATCTATCGATGTTTGATGCCATGGTATGACCATAAGTTTCCGCAAACACCCTGTAAGCGAAATGTCATTGCAATATTTGAAATGGAGATAATAATTTATATATTGATCAGAATAAATTTGTGCCTACTTTTACACAAGACATTAAGAATTCTATCAATTAATCCCATTCTCCACAAGATAAAGATTGAAAATGTGATTTCTACAAACAAACTATGTATACTTATTTTGATCGACATGTTTTGAACCACAGACCATGATTCATTATCAAACAATTATTCTAATGATGAATCACGGGTGGTAATTTGAAACGTGTTGATCCAAATAAATATACACAGTTTATTCCTAGAAATCACATTTTCAATCTTATGGACTGTGAAAAAAATTAAAAATCTTAAGATAAAGATTTTTTGTAATTGATAGTATTTCAATATTGTATAGAACATACACATGCCCATTCTGAACAAGATAATAATAATATGAATATTCAATTTCTAACCAATATTTTGTAACACAAGATTGGGGGGATTCTTCAGTGGAGTACTGCCAATATACCCATTTTACACACGAACACCTGTCAGTGCATCCAAATTTGCCACGCGGCACTCGCCCGCTCATCCAGAGCATCTAGAGACAAGCCAAGTCGGCACTCCGTTTTGGTCTTTCAAGTTAATATGACAGATGTCATCTACCTACTAATCCGCGGCCTTCATGTATTTAGAAAAAAATCTATTTTTCTTAGGAAAGCAAAGCTCCAAAATTTTGCCAAGTGTCACAATCCTACTAACCCGAGTGCATGCCAACTGATCCAAATATTGTCAGTATGCCAATTTTACACCCAGATGTCTGCCAACTCGTCCAAATTTGCCATGTTGCGCTCGCTCGCTCATCTGGAGCACTCGGAGACAAGCCAAGTCAACACTTCGTTTCGATTTTTCAAATTTATGACATGCAAAGCTCCGAGATTTTGCCAAGTGTCACAATCCCGCTCACCCAGAACTTAACACAACATAGTTCAACTATTTGTAAGCTCTACGCGAGTGGAACCCCTGGATCACAACACGTCTTCATCTCGTTAACGCGTTGTTATTAAAGCACTCAAAGAATTGCTAAGCCCTCACGACAAACAGAGCAACACCAACACGACACGTGGCATCATCCCTTCAATCTGAGAGGGGCATCAACAAGGCCTTTCTGTATGGTAATTCTGAGCGAGCAAAGCAATGACAGCGGTCCTCATGTCATGATCTCGTTCACCTGGACACTGGCATATCCAAATTTCACAGTACGGGATCTTCGGGCAAACGAAACGTCAGGATTGTGACAATTATAATCCCGTCAAGCCGGGACCATGAGTTCATAGCGTAGTAAGCCAAAAACCAAGCATCAGTGGAGTAGCGACATACAACTGTGTTCTTGAGACATATGACAGACAGTTGAATGATGAAGACATAAGTGCCAATCCAAAAGCATGTAAAAATGACATCTATCGAACTAAGTTGACAAAATATCCAGAAAAAGGAAAAAAACACATAGCAGGGAAAGCTTCAGAAATTCGCAATATACAGGGAAAATTCAAAAATGAAAAGCAAAAAGATAAATAGATATTTTAATAAGGTACACAATACAAAAAATTCTATGGGAACCCAAATCAAAAAACATAGCCCAAAGGGAATGGACCGAAAGTCGATATTGCCATTCATTTAGAGGAATTGGCAAACCTAATGCACTCAATTCAAAAGGCCAACAAATCCAAAAGCAATATATGCAGTTTGCAAAGCATAATGTGATCACATAAAAAACTACTGCATAGCATGCAAATGAGATACAATATCATTATCAATTGGTAATATTATGATCAATTAATAGGATTATACGAAATGAGAACAGTGATGCGGGCGACTATTCGCAATGACTATTCTATGATCCGTTTTATGTACAGAGGCTAAAATTTAAATTTCATCGAAATAGTCAACTTTGCTTAGGTTTGGCTCAATTTAAATTTTATCAAAATAGATCAAAATGAGAGGGAAAACACCATTTTAAAAGATGTTACTCACAATTGGTGGAAATATTATCTCAATAATTATAGATTAATTAATCAACTTAATACACTAACAAAATTATTTATATGTACAAAAACAATTCCAACTGTCAACTATAAAATTAATCAACTTCCATACAAATATGTAACTTAGTCAATAATATTTTATGACTTGTACCAATCACTTTTGTACTTCAAAAAAAATTCGTCTCTCACTATAAAATTTAACTAAATATTATTGGGTTTGTATGTATCACCTCTTGTAACAAATACAAATTATGTAATAGTAGTAAAATAACTCAAAGTCGTTGATTGCTCTTTTGTATGTTTCCAAAGAGCAACCCATATTTCGATGTGGCCCAACAAATTTTTTCGCCTACCAATAATATGTTGTCTATCCCTTACAAGTGTGTGTACTTGTCTAGAACATTTTCCATGTTTTTAGTATATATTGACACAATATTTCTTTTCTTTGATCTAATAAATTTGTCATTAATTTCGCACCGTGATATCCCCCACGTAAAAACAAACTCCACATTTCGTAGCCATTCAAAGTGTTGAATGAAAGAACATTGTACTCTTGCGTTCAAGTACATAAACCACACCCAATATCGAAATGTTTCTTTGCAATCTTCAACAAGACAAGACTAAATGTACGACTGAAGTATTAGTAACATGAATATGAAAACTCTGAGTGTTTGGTTCACAATTTAAATTCAGTGGTCCCTAGAACCCCGAACATCACTCCTAATATCAACAACTTCCTTCTAAGTGAAATGATAAGGATCTAAAATAGTCGACCAATACAATAATTCTTTTTCAGTTACCAACTAATTACTAATATTTTATTCAAATAAAGTTCTTGACACCATTACATGATAGTTTATGTTCAACACTTAATCTTAGAAGAAACTTTAAAGATTTAGTTGTTTATAAGAAATTCATAGTTACAAAAATATTTGGGGAGAATCTCATAATAGCAAAAATTCTTAAAGCAAAATTCATTTTTCAAAAGTCCTTGTTTATCAACAAATTGCAATTAAACAAAAAAACTATAACCTTAATATAAAAAAATGAAGTAAAAGTACCAAAACCTAATTTTTCTTAAATTTAAAGTATATTTAAAAAGCCTATTTGAGATCTGAACCAAATATAAATGAAATCATCCAACTAAGAATCACTATTAACATTGGATAGAAATGCAAAATGAATAATGTTCACAATATTTATTTTATATAAAGTTAAATCTTTTTTCAAGAACAATCTTATATCATTTGCATCCCCAATCAAAGCTAGTTTTGTAAACAAGGTCACCATAAGTCATTTTCCCTTTGTAAACTCTTTTTCGGAGAAAACTTTCATTGGAACGATAAAATTTTCTTTAGATACACCTTTGTTTAGTGAGTCGACTACAATAGTGCTTGCAAAATTAAAAGGAATTCCAGGTTCCTTCCAAATCATGTCCAAATTCTTAATAAATATTTCCGCATTTTTTCGCCATGCTCAGAACCCCAATAAAACAAAGGACAGGAATCCACTTTAACATTTAGCAATAGTTTGGTTGCAATTTTTTATTCGTTGACATTTGTATCAAACGTAGACCAAAATGATAATTGAAACTCTGAGAACGCAATCGTTAAAAACTGTGTCAAATGTCCTCTTGGTTGTATACGCTCGTTGACTTGGAATTGAGTGTTATTTTTTTTCAAATGATATTTTTGAAATTAACAATCCTTCTAAGTCGAGAATAAGCAAATGTTTTTTTGGAAGCAGTGCAAACAATAATAATTTTGAGATTCAACATTACATTCAATATATTTTTTAATGTTATTATAGTAATATGTCAGTTAATGTTTTTTTCATTCTTAAGAATTTACACAAATTGTACATCATCTCCAGTGAAATCTACACGAATTTAAAATTATAATTGTTTAATACTTGACAAACATAATCAAACCAACACCGAGTGAAAACTGGTTTTAAAGGAAAACCGACGACGGCAGAACCGCCAACGTCGACCGAATAATGACCGACGTCGGCCGCTGAAGAATGTTTCCAAACAAGTTTTCGCTTCACATTCAAAAGGAAATGAGAAACTAAGATAAGATGGTCTGGGGTTAGATGTTACCCAGATGAAGTCTTGCGCACCAAATTCAGACGATAGCAAGAACTCCTCTTTGATTGTGGAGGATGACACTTGTAGAAGGAGACTCAAACACAAAAATTGTTAGATGACAAGAAAGTGGACTGCCAAGCAAAAGCTTGGTCCTAGAAGTGCAAAGACTTCTTGGAAGATGACAGTCCACTGATAAAAAACAGAATATAATCAAAAACAGAAATGATAAAGACAGAATGAAAGAAATGAAAGCAAATGCGTACCTATTTGCAGCAATCTGTCTTGCACAGTCGCCGACATCGGTGGTTCTGCCGACGTCGATCAAGGAAGGTCGCCGACGTCGGTTAGTCTGCCGACGTCGGTAGGGACAATGGTCGAGGTTGGTCGGGGTAATGGCCTGGGACAAGTTTCAAGTCTGGTTTATAATCCGCAGAACGGTCTAAGAGTGTTTAGAGGTTAGAGAGCCTGTTTGGAGGTCAGAGACCCTGTTTTGGTGGTCTGTGCAGAGTTGTAAGACAGAAAGTATGGTCTGAATAGAAGACCAGAGAGAGGATAGGGTGACAGGGAGATAGGGATTAGAGAAGGCCTTTCAGCCTCTCAGGGAAGGGCAGGTTGGGTCTGGGCAATGGCTTTGCTTAATAGATAAATTCAAATAAAAATTGAAATGAAAAACAAAGAAATACTTATCTCCTGCTTGCTGAAGGAGTGAAGGAGCCCTGTTGCTGATGCTGTTGACGGACCTGCAATGCCTTTGATCTCACAGTCTGGAGCTATTCCTGCAGAGTCCTGTAGCTGGTGATGTTTGTTGTGCGAGAGGGAGAGAGAGAGAGGTCGAATGCCAAGATGCAAGAGAGTTCACGTTCGCGCGGGGAGCAACGGAAGCAGAAAACTGGTTTTAAAAGAAACCAACGCCGGCAGAACCGCCGACGTCAACCGTTTAATGACAGACGTCGGCGGCCGAAGAATGGAGACAGAGGCTAATTTTAGCCTTCTGTCCGTTCTTACAAGCTGCCAGGGTCAAATGTCGTTAAAAACGGTCGAGAGGGGCTTAAATGAACGCGAGAGGAAGGGTTAAGATGGGATTTGGGTCATTAAGGCTTGGAATGAGGTGGGGGCATCCAAGGAGAGGAATCCGAGGTGGCATGGGCGAAGTGGCAAGGGGGCTACTAAATTAAAATATTTGATTATTTTAATTTAAAATTGAGGGGGCTTAGGACAAGTGTTAGGAATATGGACCAAAAGGACCAAGGGGGGAGGGTGACCAAGGGGTAGACACGATTTTGGTGTCTACATTTGCTCATTTTTGTCTTGTTGGTTGTTCTTGACGAACTGCAAGACAAAAATAAGAGTTGGTTGCCCCAGGTATGGGATGAGGTGTTCCCCCCTCAAAGCGGGAGTCAAGAGAAAGGAACCTGAGATTGAGTGTCAACTTGACAAAGAGATAGATAGAGGGTGAAGATCGAGTGTGAACGCTGCAAAAGATGAGATTGCACGTATACCACACCACGCGATAGGTAGGTCAAATTGTCATGGTCAAAGGTCGAAGAGTGCCAAAATCGAAATAACCAGGCCCCAGCATTTAGTCGTAGCTGATTGGGTTAAACGATCCAAGTTGTAGCTCCAATGGGTCGTCGTGTTTCAGGTATCTCGAGCTCAGGTAGTGCTCTTAGAAAACACAAAAAAAGTCACAAACAGTAAGGATCAACTTGCGCGCGATCCAATACTTGTGAGGGTCTGTGACAATTTGCTAACTAGGCGCGAGGTAGCAAAGGCAATCAAAACAACCAAGGCAGAGTTGTCTCGAAAGTGGTCGTGGTCAGAGGAGATAGGCGTGATCTCCAAAGTTTGGTTCGAGTTAGGCGGAGGCAAAAGTGATCTTAATGGTGCCCCAGGAGGCTAAGATGACTTCTACTGTGAAGGCGGGTTGATTGGGGGCATGATTCTGGGCATTGTGAAGAAGTTGGAGGGTTGAACGCTGCCGACGTCGGTTATAGAATCGATGTCGGTGGCCCAAAGGGACCGATGTCAACGAAAAAAGGCCGATGTCGGCATCTTAGGGCACGCTTGTGCCGACGTCGGCGGCCTACCAAATTCGACAAAATCGAATTGCCGGCCCACCAAAAGTCATTTGTGATTGTTACAGAGTCAAAAAAGAAGCTCTAGATTTTAGTGGGTGAAAGTGACTTGGAGCGACCGGTTGAGCAGGGTGAGGTGGTAGAGGGAGATTGGTGGAGAGAAGAGTGAACCGATGAAACCCAGGAGCTTGCCTGAAAGGACCCCAAAGACGCATTTCTTAGGTTAAGGCGGACATTGTATTGAAGAAGGCGAGAGAAGATGATCTTGAGGATGGTCAAATGGTCGCGGCGAAGCTTGGACTTGCCGAGCAGGTCATCCACATAGTCCTCCATGATTTTGTGGAAGAGATCGTGAAAAATGTAAGTCATGGCACGCTGATATGTGGCGCCTGCATTTTTCAAACCAAAAGGCATGACTCGATAGCAGAAAGTTCCCCATGGGGTGATGAAGGTAGTCTTGTGTTGATCTTCCGGTGCAATCAGGATTTGGTTGTATCCTGAAAACCCGTCCATGAGTGATAGCATATCATGACCGGCCGTGAGATCAACAAGTTGGTCAATGTTGGGAAGAGGAAAGTCGTCTTTGGGACACGCCAGATTGAGGTCACAATAGTCTGTGCAGATCCTAATCCCCCTAGTTGCCTTGGTGACAGGGATGATGTTAGAGACCCACTGCGAATAATCGATGGGTTAGATGAAAGAGACAGAGAGAATGCGCTGAAGCTCCTCTTTGACAAGGAGCACAACACGAGAATGCATCTTTCGCAGCTTTTGCCTGACAGGCTTAGCCTCTAATTTGGTGACGATGTTATGGGTAGCAATGTTGGGGACAATGCCAGGCATGTCACTGTAGGTCCAAGCAAAGGCTTGGCTATGGTCTGAGAGGAACTAGGTGTAGTCGAGTTGCTCCTAGGCGTCTAGAGATTGGCCAATCTTTAAGACGTGAGAAACATCAGAAAAGGGAAGGTTGATGTCAATGGTTGATTCATTTAACATAACCTGCGTCTCAAAAGGGAGTGAGCGCTGGATGAAAGAGTCGTCGGCACCCATGTAGGAGAGAATGGCGTCGTCGTCTACGCAGCAGACAGTGTTAATGGTCGCCGACTCATCGTCTATCAAGTTGGGATAGACGAGAGGGAGAGACCTGGACACCCCATTTAGTTGATAGGTCAGGGGTTCCAGGCAGATGGTGTTTATACAAAAAAAAACTAGGAGGGATGGAAACCACCGACTCTGTAGGTGAAGGGGGAGGAATAGACGAGCTTAGAGGAGATTGGTCGATGGTGGGTTTGGGGCAAGGGTCTGCAGAACCTTGAGTAAGGTCTTGGAAACCCAAGCCATATCGTTTCTTGGCATTATCGTCATTGAGAGGTTCGATGGGCTGATGGGAGCTTTGTTCATAGCGCCCAAAGCCAAAACCCTTCTATGCACACCTGTAAAGGTAGGTGTATGCAAAGACGGGGTTGCCAAGAAATGAGAAGTCTGATGTGAATCGCTGAAGTGAGGAGAGAGGATTTCTGTCAGTAGGAGCTTGATTGAGCCCCCCATAGACTAGATTGGTTCGGAGGTGAGGAGGCCCATAAAGAACGACCATTCCAATCCGATGGTCATAGCTTGGACCGTGGTGACGCTGTCCAACTCTTGCGGAATTTGGAATATGTCTAAAGTAAGCAAGCGATATTCTCCAAGTGAAAGTCGTTGGAAGATATCTTCCATGGGGTCTTTGGTTGTCGCTTGAAGAGGTGGTGTGAGGGCAACCGCCATTTGCGAACTGGTCGAAGCTTTCGCGGATGGAGGCGGCGTCTGGGTTGATGTCTTGAGAGAAATGAGAACGTCATTTGGTCGATAGGTCGTGTTACAAGTTTTGAAAGGTGATGGGTCGGCGGAAATGATGTGGACTTGTCCGTCGTGTTCAAATTTTACACAACGGTGCAGTGTAGAGGGGATACAAGCCATGGCACGAATCCAGGGTCGTCTTAATAGCATGTTATATTGAAACTCTCCTTTGATGATGTAGAATAGCTCCGGGACTGTGCGCGGGCCAACGCGAATATGGAGGACGACGGTGCCAATGGTTGTGGCAGTGGTGTCATTAAAGGATCGAAGGATTGCGTCGGTTTTTGATACGCAATTCTTGGGGAGGGCCAATTGATCAAAGACATGAGTGGAGATGATGTTAATGCTGGCGCCTCCGTCAATCATGACTCGCTTAATGCGAGTTTGATCAACATAGGCGGTGATGAAGAGAGCAACGTCCTGATCTTCCGAGTTAGATGTAGGAATTTCAGAATCGCTAAAAGTGAGAGTCAACGGGGGATAATGAGTGGGCCAGGGCGGCTAGTGGTTAGGGGTCCTCGGGTTGGACCTCCACTACCTGTAAGGCTCAGATCAGATCTTGACAATGCTGGGGTGAACTTTGGATGAGGTCATAAAAGGTCATCTTCACGGGCGTCTGGTGAAGCTGTTTTAACATAGAGTCATGGATTGCCCCTTAAGAAGAGGGTTGGGATGCACCCAGGATAGAGATTTTAGGTTTGAACGGTTGAGGCGGTTTGACAAAGGGATAGGTCCAAGGAATAACAGCTTTTTCTTTTGCCTTATCATTTTGTGACCTAGTGGTTATGTGGATGGTGTTAATCTCGAAGATAGGAGGTGAAGGAGATGAAGGGGTCATGGTTTGTTGTTGAGATGTCGTTGTCGATGAAGAGGTTTGAGGGATATGAGAAGGTGTCGGGGGTCTGTCGTCAGTATCCTCAAGGAGAAGGGTGTCTTTCTCCATGTAGCGGCGAATGACGACTTTGAGGGCACAACAATTCTCGGTATCATGTCCTAGCGTACGATGATATAGGCAAATCTTAGTATCGTCGAACCAGGGAGGTTTTGACCCGAGGGGTTGGAATGGCTTAATAGGCGGAAGGGTTATGCTAAAGGTCTGCAAAAGTCGACGCAATATCAAAGCGTATGAGCCCACTAAAGGGTCTGTGCTTGTTGATGTGTGAGATGCTGGTGACTTTTGCTTGGGGGTGTTGAAGGAAGCTTCCATACCACCTTTTGGGTTGATGGTGCGGCCACATGTGAAGACGACACTTTCTTCGTAAGAGGTGCCGAGTTTTTCAGAGGGGGTAGGCTTGTGGTAGGTAAAGGAAGCAGTGGAGGCAACTTGTTTTGGTTAAGGGTTAGAGTAGGAAGTACTCCTATCAAAGTCGAAGGGTGAGGGCCCAAAATGGAGGGCAATGTTGACGGAGGAGAAAGAGTTCGCCGATGTGGTTTAGCAGTCTTCTTTGGTTTGGTTTGAGGACTACTATTGGTCGGGGCCTAGTCTAAGTCTACCTTCACTTACGGGTGAGTGAGGTTAGGGACGGGGCGAATGCCGAGTGACTTCATTAGTTTTGATGCTATAGATGAGGGTTTTGGTCTTGGTGCGGATGGTTGAGATTTTGACGGCTTAAAGGTAGAAGTCCGGTCTTTGTTGGAAGTCTTTGGAGATTTTGTCATGGGAGGGTTGGCGGCATGAGATGAGACGGAACGGGCAAGCTGGAGAGCTTTGGGTCGCTCCCATAATTCTTGATGCTCCACTTTCCTCGAAAGGAGAAGTCTTAGTTTCTCCACTAATCGAAAAAATAGTTGAGAAGATGTGGGATGAAGCTTTGGTCTTCCAGAAGATGTGGACGGTTGCAGGGCCGAAAATGAGGTAGGTGAAATAATCTCGAACCCAAGGCATGATGACGTGATAGCAGGTTTGTCTTTGGTCGAAGAAGGCGGAGAGACAGGTTCTTCGGGTGGAGAAGGAATCGGAGAATGCGGCTCCTCAAGAGGGTAGAAGGCAGGGATGATTGCGCCCTCCACTTGCGGTTGGGGAGTAGGGAGGGTAAGGTCCTCCATAGGTAGCAAGGAGGACGGTGGGACTGGCGGTGCCGGTATGGTCGAGGCATCCTCCAATATAAGTGAAGTCGATGGAGAACTAACAAGAGAAGGAGGTTCGTCCTCGTGTGATGGACTGATGGGTTGACTAACCTCTCGAGTCTGTGAAAAAGATTGGTCAGAGATGAGAGGCGAGACTGTATTTACTGTGCGGATGTTATGTTCTTGAGTGTCATCAGTCATAGTCTGCACATTGTTTTGGGTAGGAGGATGGTTGAGAAAGGGTTATTTGAAGATGTCTATGCCTTGATTGGGTGGTGCATTTGGATTGTCTAGGATGAGGTCACCCTTATCTAGCATGTCTTGAATGATGTTTTTAAGAGTCTTGCAATTGCTCGTGTCATGGCCTTTAACACGGTGATAGTTGCAGAAGTCGTTCTCCCTATACCACGCAGGGATGGCGCGTGAGGGATCAAATTGTGAAGACGGTCGAATTTGGAAGAAATTGAGGACCCCCTCTTTGACAAGTTTGTCCAGCACAGATGCGTATGACTCTCCTAGTGGAGTATACTGTCGCTGCACATATCTTTGCTGGAATTGCCGAGTGATACTTTGGGACGTGGACGGTTCGGGCTGATTGGTTGAAGGTGAAGACGAAGGTCTAACGACTACGGCATTTGCTGATGCCTTAGATTTGAGATTAGATGAAAAAAGTTTAGAAGAAGAGTCATTGGACTTGGTATTGAGGTTTTTTACTTCGCAACATGACCTTGTTTTTCTCGATGGCACGTAATTCAAGCTTTCGGGCCATCGTGAAAGCTTCGTTGAAGGTGCGAAAGGTCTGGACCCGCAAGGTAGAGGAAATATGCTTGGCACAGGCTTAAGAGAAGAGTTCGATGAGTTCGGGTTGGAGTAGGGAAAAGGAGAGCTGATTGATTAGACCTCTCCAGAGAGCAACGAAATCGACTATGGATTCGTCCTCAAACTGTCGGATAAAATACAGATCTGTGATTGAGACCTTTTTGGTGATATTGATAGAAAAGTGGTCGAGGAAGAGTTGGGCTAGCTAGGTGAATGTGAAAAGAGAATCGTTGGTGAGAGAGCTGTAACAGTGAAGAGCAGCACCAAAAAACGACATGGGAAACGTGCGTAGAAGTAACGCATCGTCATGGGCTATGAGATAACAAGCATGTCTTAATGCTCGTAGGTGCTGTTGTGGGTCTTTCTTACTCTGAAAATGAGAAAATTTAAGAAGTTTCCACTGACTGGGATACGGTCGGATTGAGACGGAGGGATGGATGGGTTCATTGCAAATTTGCTCATATGAAAGGGCATTGCGTGAACCAGAAACAGAGGTCTCAAGACTACACATTTTATCCATCAGCATTTTGATTATATCAGCTGACGGATTAACGGGTGGAGCGCCCCTAGGTTGTAAGGCGCTTGGAAGGTATTGAGAGGGGCGTATGATGTGGTTGGTTGCGCTTATGTAGGCGCAACATATGGGTAGCTAGTCATCGGGGCAGATGTTGAAGCCAAGGGCACTTGTGCTATGGGGTTGGTGGGCACAAATTGGATAGGCGCTGTCAAAGGTGGTTGAGGGGTGGCCACACTTGTTGAAGGGTAGGCAGTTACTCTTGTGTTGATAGGTGCAAGAGTAGGGGGGATAGAGACAACTAGGTTTTGGAAGGGTGTAGAATTTGATTGAGTAGTTTGAGGTTGAGGGGGTGCTGAAACCCCCATGGAGGTAGGTCTAGAAGGAGAGGCTAAATTTTGAAGATAGGACACGGTCGGATTATTAGTCGAGGTGTTGGCTTGATTGTCTATAAGTTGAATTGTGGACGTTGTTGATATGGCTGCTGTCTCGACTAAGGAGGTTGGCATCCCATAAATTGGGTCGCCTAAGGAGTCTCGCGTTCGGCTTCGCGTGAGATAATGTTGAAGGGCTTTGACATTGAGGTCCAAAAATCTTTCGAAGCCTTGGTCCCCTTCAGGGACAATGGGAGACTGAATCGGGGTCGGTCGAGTAGGAGTTCGTTCGGCCTCTGAATGAAACTCTATTAGGGGACTGATTATGAACGGTGAAGGCGGAAGCGGTTGATGCCTCGCGTGGTCAAGAAGAGTTCTGGTTTTACTACGTGTCAAAACCATTCAAAACAAAAAAGTTGAGGTTCTAAAAACTGTGTTTTTCAATTTCAAAAAATCAGGATGAATGCTGCACAGCAAGAAAGTCGAGATTTTAAGCTTGTTGTTTTGAGAAGAAAAGTTTAGACAGTGACCGACGTCGATAAGTAAACCGATGTCGGTAGAACAGGTTACCGATGTCGGTTAGATAACCGATACCGGCGAAGAAAGTAGCCGACGTCGGTTGGAAAACCGATGTCGATTACTGTGTTTTCCAAAAACTCAGAATTTGAAAGTTCTTGGAAAGAAGAAAAACGTCCTCACTAGCTCAAAAAACCAGATAAAAGTAAAAAAACAGATGGAGATAAGCAGACCCTAAGCGTTAAATCCTAAGAATAAACTTTTAGAATCATGTTGGCTTATGCCTTAGAGTGTGTTTGGGAGGTTGGCTTGTAGAACGGGTCCTAGAAGAGGTAGTCTAAAGCTAGTTTCGGGTTAGTTTCGGTGCTCAAAACTCTGTGTTAGGTTCCGTACTTGGCCTGGGGCTAAGGAGCAAGCTCCCCTCACTTCACGAGCCCAGTGGTAAGCTGGTCTCGCTTAGCTAGTATATACTTCTCTTAGAGATTATCCTCTGCCAGAAAACAGAGCGAGCTTTCCCCTTGGTAGTGAAGTCGAAGTGGGATTGTCGGGACGGGTAAGGTATCCGTTGGGTGATGAAATCTCAGTCGGGCCTTGTCTCAGGTAAGTTTTGATGTTTAATTTGTACAAGTGATTTGGTTGTGTAACATAAGTGGACTACGATTAATTCATGATGCGGTTTTTAATTACTAGATGTGGACTAAGTATGCAGTCAAGAAGAAATGAAATGCAATGTATTTTAAGTCCAAATAGAAATGTGAGTTCGTATGAAGACAAGTGAGAAGAGGTTGAAGAGTATGACTTTTGACTAGTCTAAGATGCAAGAAAAGAAAGAACAAGAATGATTCTTTTTAACTTTTACTGATAGTGTCTTTTGAAAGAGAAGAAAGAGATGTAAGGAGAAACCTAATGCACTCTATATGAAAAAAAAGAAAAGAATCCAAGGAAGACCCTAGGGTCCCACCGGGCATGCCGAAATGTTTTCAAACAAGTTTTCGCTTTTCACATTCAAAAGGAAATGAGAAACTAAGATAAATTGTTGCCCGGATGAAGTCTTGCACCCCAAATTCAGACGATAGCAGGAACTCTTCTTTGGTTGTGAAGGATGACATCTGTAGAAAAAGACTCAAACACGGAAGTTGTTAGATGACAAGAAAGTGGACTGCCAAGCAAAAGCTTAGTCCTAGAAGTGCAAAGACTTCTTGGAGGATGACAGTCCACTGATAAAAAGCAAAATATAGTCAGAAACAGAAATGATAAAAACAGAATGAAAGAAATGAAAGCAAATGTGTTCTTGTTTGCAGCAAGTTGCCTTGCACAGACGCCGACGTCGGTCAAGGAAGGTGGCCGACGTCGGTTAGTCTGTCGACGTTGGTAGGGGCAATGGTCTAGGTCGGTCAAGGTAATGCCCTGGGACAAGTTTCAGGTCTGATTTACAATCCGCAAAGTGGCCTGAGATTGGGCTTGAAAGTCAGAGAACCTGTTTAGAGGTCAGAGAGCCTGTCTGGAGGTCTGTGCAGGCTGTAAGGCAAAAAATATGGTTTGAATAGGGAACCAGAGAGAGGACAGGGTGATAGGGAGACAGGGATTAGAGAAGGCCTTTTAACCTCTCAAAAAAGCGCAGGTTGGGTCTGGACAGTGGTTTTGCTTAATAGATGAATTCAAATAAAAACTGAAATGAAAAACAAAAAAATACTTATCTCCTGCTAGCTGAAGGAGGAGACATGTTGCTGATGTTGTTTTTTGTATTTCTTTGTTTTTCATTTCAATTTTTATTTGAATTCATCTATTATGCAAAACCACTGCCCAGACCCAACCTGCCCTTCCCTGAGACGCTGAAAGGCCTTCTCTAATCTCTGTCTCCCTGTCACCCTGTCCTCTCTCTGGTCTCCTATTCAGACCATACTTTCTGCCTTACAGCTCTGCACAGACCACCAAAACAGGGTCGCTGACCTCCAAACAGGGTCTCTAACGTCCAAACAGACTCTCAGATCATTTTGCAGATTATAAACCAGACTTGAAACTTGTCCTAGGTCATTACCCCGACCGACCTCGACCATTGTCCCTACCGACATCGGCAGACTAACCGACGTCGAAGACCTTCCTTGACCGACGCCGGCAGAACCACCAACGTCGACGACTGTGCAAGACAGATTAATGCAAACAGGTACGCATTTGCTTTCATTTCTTTCATTCTGTCTTTATCATTTCTGTTTCTGACTATATTCTACTTTTTATCAATGAACTGTCATCTTCCAAGAAGTCTTTGCACTTCTAGGACCAAGCTTTTGCTTGGCAGTCCACTTTTTTGTCATCTAACAACTTCTGTGTTTGAGTCTCTTTCTTCTATAGGTGTCATCCTCCACAACCATAGAAGAGTTCCTGCGATCGTCTGAATCTGGGGCGCAAGATTTCATCCGAGTAACATCTAACCCCAGACCATCTTATCTTAGTTTCTCATTTCCTTTTGAATGTGAAAAGTGAAAACTTGTTTGGAAACATTCTGGCACGTCCGGTGGGACCCTAAGGTCTTCTTTGGGTTCTTTTCTTTATTTTCATATAAAGTGCATTAGGTTTATCCTTACATCTCTTTCTTCTATCTCTTCCAAAAGACACTATCGACAAAAATTAAAAAGAATCATTCTTGTTCTTTCTTTTCTTACATATTAGACTAGTCAAAAGTCATACTCTTCAACCTCTTCTCACTTGTCTTCATACAAGCTTACATTTCTATTTGAGCTTAAAATACATTACATTTCATTTCTTCTTGACTGCATACTTAGTCAACATCTAATAATTAAAAACCGCATCATGAATTAATCGTAGTCCACTTATGTTACACAACCAAATCACTTGCACAAATCAAACATCAAAACTTACTTAAGACAAAGCCCGACTGGGATTTCATCACCCAGCGGATACCTTACACGTCCCGACAATTCCACTTGGACTTCACTACCAAAGGGAAAGCCCACTCTGTTCTCTGGCAGAGGATATCTCTAGGGGAAGTATATACTGGCTAAGCGAGACCAGCGTACCACTGGGCTCGTGAAGTGAGGGGACCTTCCTCCTTAGCCCCAGGCCAAGTACAGAACCTAACACAGACTCTTGAGCACCGAAACTAACCCGAAACTAACTTTAGACTACCTCTTCTAGGACCCGTTTTACAAGCCAACCTCCCAAACACATTCTAAGGCATAAGCCAACATGATTCTAAAAATTTATTCTTAAGATTTAATGCTTAGGGTTTGTTTGTCTCCATCTATTTTTCTGCTTCTATCTGATTTTTTGAGCTAGTGAGGACGTTTTTCTTCTTTCCAAAAACTTTTAAATTCTTTGAGTTTCTGAAAAACAAAGTACTGACATCGGTTTTCCAACCGACGTCGGCCACTTTCTTCGCCGATATCGGTTATCTGACTGACATCAGTAGCCTATTCCACTAACATCGATCTACTTACCGACGTCGGTCACTGCCTAAACTTTTCTTCTCAAAACAAGCTTAAAAACCCGACTTTCTTGCTGTCCAGCAACCATCTTGATTTTCTGAAACTGAAAAACACAATTTTTAGAACCCCAACTTTTTTGCTTTGAATGGTTTTGACACGTAGACAAACCAGAACTCTTCTTGACCACGCGAGGCATCAACCGCTTCCGCCTTCACCGTACATAACCAATCCCTTAATGGAGTTTCATTCAAAGACCGAACGAACTCTTACTCGACCGACCCCGATTCAGTCTCCCATTGTCCCTGAAGGGGACCAAGACTTCGAAAGATTCTTGGACCTCAATGTCAAAGCCCTTCAATATTATCTCGCGCAAAGCCGAAAGCGAGACTCCTTAGGCGACCCAATTTATGGGATGCCAACCTCCTTAGTCGAGACAGCAGCCATATCAGCAGCGTCCACAATTCAACCTATAGACAATCAAGCCAACACCTCGACTAATAATCCGACCGTGTCCTATCTTCAAAATTTAGCCTCTCCTTCTAGACCTACCTCCATGGGGGTTTCGACACCCCTTCAACCTCAAACTACTCAACCAAATTCTACACCCTTCCAAAACCTAGTGGTCTCTATTCCTCCTACTCTTGCACCTATCAACACAAGAGTAACTCCCTGCCCTTCAACAAGTGTGGCCACCCTTCAACCACCTTTGACAGTCCCTATCCAATTTGTGCCCACCAACCCCATAGCACAAGTGCCCTTGACTTCAACATCCGCCCCGATGACTAGCTACCCATATGTTGCGCCTATACAAGCACAACCAACCACGTCATATGCCCCTCTCAATACCTTTCAAGCGCCTTATAACCTAGGGAGCGCTCCACTCGTCAATCTGTCAGCTGATATAATCAAAATGCTGATGGACAAGATGCTTGTCTCGAGACCTCTGTTTCTGGTTCACGCAATGCCCTTTCATATGAGCAAATTTGCAATGAACCCATTCATCCTTCTATCCCAATCAGGGCATATCCCAATCAGTGGGAACTTCTTAAATTTTTTCGTTTCTAGAGTAAAGAAGACCCGCAACAGCACCTACGAGCATTCAGACATGCTTGTTATCTTATAGCTCATGACGATGCGTTACTTCTACGCACGTTTCCCATGTCGCTCTCTGGTGCTGCTCTTGATTGGTACAGCTCTCTCACCAGCCATTCTCTTTTCACATTCACCCAGCTAGCCCAACTCTTTTTCGACCACTTTTCTATCAATATCACCAAAAAGGTCTCAATCACAGATCTATATTCTATCCGACAATTTGAGGACGAATCCATAGCCGATTTTGTCGCTCATTGGAGAGGCCTAATTAATCAGCGTTTTTTTTCCCTCCCCCAACCCGAACTCATCGAACTCTTCTCTCAACCCTGTGCCAAGCATATTTCCTCTACCTTGCGGGTTCAGACATTCTGCACCTTTGATGAAGCTTTCACGATGGCCCGAAAGCTTGAACTACGTGCCATCGAGAAAAACAAAGTCAAGTTGCGGCATAAAAACCCCAACACTAAGTCCAATGAGTCTTCCTCTAAACCTTCTTCATCTAATCTCAAATCTAAGGCATCAACAAATGTTGTTGTCGTCAGACCATCATCATCTTCAACAACTAATCAGCGCGAGCCGTCTACATCTCAAAGCATCACTCGACAATTTCAGCAAAAATATGTGCAGCGACAGTATACTCCACTAGGAGAGTCATACGCATCTGTGCTGGACAAACTTGTCAAACACAGGGTCCTCAATCTCCTCCAAATCCGACCACCTCCACAATTTGATCCTTCACGCGTCATCCCTGCGTGGTATAGGGAGAACGACCTCTGCAACTATTATCGTATTAAAAGCTATGACACGAGCAACTGCAAGACTCTTAAAAACATCATTCAAGACATGCTAGATAAGGGTGACCTCCTCCTAGACAATCCAAATGCGCCACCCAATCAAGGCATAGACATCTTTAAACAACCCTTTCCCAACCATCCTCCTACCCAAAACAATGTGCAGACTATAACTGATGACACTCAAGAACATAACATACGCACAGTTAATACGGTCTCGCCTCTCATCCATGACCAACCTCTCTCGCAATCTCAAGAGGTTAGTCAATCCATCAGTCCCTCACACGAGGACGAACCTTCTTCTCATGTTAGTTCTCCATCGACCTCCCTTATATTGGAGGACGCCTCGACCATACCGGCACCACTAGCCCCACCATCCTCCTTCTTGCTACCTATAGAGGACCCTACCCTTCCTACTCTTCAACCACAAGTGGAGGGCGCAATCATCCCTGCCCTCTACCCTCTTGAGGAGCCTCATTCTCCGGTTCCTTCTCCACCCAGGGAAGACCCTGTCTCTCCGCCTTCTTCAACCAAAGACAAACCTGTTATGACTTCATCATGCCTTGGGTCCGAGATTACTACATCAACTTCATTTTCGGCCCCGCAATCGTCCACATCTTTTAGAGGACCCAAGCCTCATCCGACATCTTCTCAGTCATTTTCCTGATTAGTGGAGAAACTTGGACTTCTCCCTTCAAAAAAAGTGGAGCATCAGGCATTATGGGAGTGACTCACAGCTCTTCAGCTTGCCCGTTCCGTCTCATCTCATGCCGCCAACCCTTTCATGACAAAATCTCCCAAGACTTACAACAAAGACCAGACTTCTATTTTTAAACTTTCAAAATCTCAGCGATCCACATCGCAACCAAAACCCTCATCCACCACATCAAAACCGATCAAGACACTCGACGTTCGCCTTGTCCCTAACCTCACTAATCCGCAAGTGAAGGTAGACTTGGACCAGGCCCTGACCAATAGTAGTCTTCAAACCAAATCAAAAAAGGCTGCTAAACCACAACAACGAACTCCTCCTCCCCCGTCCCCATTGCCCTCCATTTTGGGCCCTCACCCTTCGACCATAATAGGAGTGCTCCCCACTCCAACCCCTAACCAAAACAAGTTGTCTCCACTGCTTCTTTTGCCTACCGCAAGCCTACCCTCTCTGAAAAATTCGGCACCTCTCACGAAGAAAGTGTCGTCTCCGCATGTGGCCGCACCATCAACCCAAAAAGTGGTACGGAAGCCTCCTTCGACACCTCCCAAGCAAAAGTCACCAGCATCTCACACATCAACAAGCACAGACCCTTTGGTGGGTTCATATGCCTTGATATTGCACTGACTTTTGCAGACCTCTAGCATAACCCTTCCCCTTATCAAGCCATTCCAACCCCTCGGGTCAAAGCCTCCCTGGTTCGACGATACTAAGATTTGTTTATATCATCGTACGCCAATACATGACACCGATAATTGTTGTGCCTTCAACGCTGTCATTCACCGCTACATGGAGAAAGACACTCTTCTTCTTGAGGACACTGTTGACAGACCCCCGACGCCTTCCCATATCCCTCAAACCTCTTCATCGACATCGACATCTCATCAACAAACCATGACCCCTTCATCTCCTTCACCTCCTATCTTCAAGATTAACGCCATCCACATAACCACTAGGTCACAAAAAGATAAGGCAAAAGAAAAAATTGTTATTCCTTGGACCTATCCCTTTGTCAAACTGCCTCAACCGCCCAAAGTTAAAATCTCTATCATAGGTGCATCCCAACCCTCTTATTTAGGGGCAATCCATGACTCTATGTTAAAACAACTTCACCAGACGCCCGTGAAGATGACCTTGTATGACCTCATCCAAAGCTCGTCCTAGCACCGGCAAGCTCTAATCAAAGCCTTACAGGCAGTGGAAGTCCAACCCGAGGACCCCCAACCACTAGCTGCCTTGGTCCACTCATTATCCCCCGTTGCCTCTATCACTTTCAGCGATTCTGAAATTCCTACATCTAACTCGAAAGATCAGGTCGCTGCTCTCTTCATCACTTCCTATGTTGATCGAACTTGCATTAAGCGAGTTATGATTGACGGAGGCGCCAGCATTAACATCATCTCTACCCATGCCTTTGATCAATTGGCCCTCCCCAAAAATTGCGTATCAAAAATCAATGCATTCTTTCATTCCTTCAATGACACCACTGCCACAACCATTGGCACCGTCATCCTCCACATTCGCGTTGACCCGCGCACTGTCCCTGAGCTCTTCTATATAATCGAAAGAGAGTTGCAATATAACATGTTGCTAGTCCGACCCTGGATTCACGCCATGGCGTGTGTCCCCTCCACACTGCACCGTTGTGTAAAATTCGAACACGACAGGGAAGTCCACATCATTCATGCCGACCCATCACCTTTCAAAACTTGTAACACGACCTATCGGCCAAATGACGTTCTCATTCACTCAGCGGATACCTTACCCATCCCGGCAATCCTACTTGGATTTCACCACCAAGGGGAAAGCCAACTCTGTTCTCTGGTAGAGTCTAAACTATAGTGAAAGTATATTTTGGCTAAGCAAAACCAGCTAACCACTGGAATCGTGAAGTGAGGGGAGCTTGCTCCTTAGCACCAGGTCTGTACGGAAGCTAATACAGACTTTTGAGCGCCTTAACATACCTGAAACCATTTTTAGATTACCTATTCTAGGACCCTTCTAACAGCGAACTTTCTCAAACATCACATTAAGGCATAAGCCACACGATCTTAATAAAATTGTTTCTAAAGATTTAACGCTAGGATCTGTCTGTCATCATCATATTTTCTGTTTTTATCTGTCTTTTTTGAGCTGGTAAGGACGTCTTCTTCATTTCCAAAATTTTTTTTTCTAAGTTTCTGGAAAACACAGTAACCGACATCGGTCCTGTAACTGACATCGGCAACTTTTCTGTACTGGCATCGGTCATCTGACCGACATCGGCAGTCTTCTTCACCGACATCGATTTTTATACCGACGTCGGTCTCTGTCTTTTTTTTTTTTCAAAAACAGCAAGCTTAAAATTCAACTTTCTGACTGTCTAAACATCCATTCTGGTTTTCTGAGACTAACAGATCACAGTTTTCTGAAACCTGATCCTTTTTTGCCTTGAATGGTTTTGACACGCAGTCAAACCAAGGCCCTTCTTGACCACGCTAGTCAACAACCGCTTCCACCTTCACCATCTATAACCAGTCCTATAATGGAGTTCAACTCGGAGACTGAAAGAACTCCTACTCGCCCAACCCCCCCTCAAACTCCTATCGTCCCAGAAGGGGACCAAAATTTCGCACGATTCTTGGACCTTAACGTCAAAGCCTTACAACACTATCTCGCGAATAGCCAAACGCGAGACTCCCTAGGCAACCCAATCTATGGGATGCCAACTTCCTTAGTTGACACAAGAATCACATCAACAGCCCCTACAATTCAGCCACTAGACAATACCTCCACCAATAACCCAACCGTGTCTTACCTTCAAAACGTAACCTCTCCATCTAAACCTACCTCCATGGGGGTCCCAGTACTCCCTCAACCTCAAGTCACTCAACCAAACCCCACACCTTTCCAAAACTTACTAGTCTTTATTCCCCCTACTCTTGCACCTATTAACAAAAGAGTAACCGTTTACCCGTCAACAAGCGTGGCTACTCCTCAACCATCCTTCACCGCCCCTATCCAACTTGTGCCTACCAACCCCGTAACACAAGTGCCCTTGGCTCCAACTTTCGCTCCAATAACCAGCTATCCATATGTTGCGTTTATGCAACCATCCACGTCATACGCCCCTCCAAATATCTTTCAAGCGCCTTATAATCTAGGGGGCGCTCCACCCACCAACCCGTCAGCGGATATCATCAAAACGCTGATGGATAAGATGTCTAGCTTAGAGACTTCCGTTTCCGGCTCACGCAATGCTCTCTCATACGAGCAAATTTGCAATGAGCCCATTCATCCTTCCGTTCTAATTAGACCATACCCCAACCAGTGGAAGCTTCCCAAATTTTCTCGCTTTCAAAGCAAGGGAGACCCACAACAGCACTTACGGGCATTCAGACATGCCTGTTACCTTATTGCCCATGATGACGCATTGCTCTTGCGCACATTTCCTATGTTCCTTCCTGGGGTTGCGCTCGACTAGTACAGCTCTATTGCCAGTCATTCCCTTTTCACATTTACACCGCTGGCTAAGCGTTTTCTTGATCACTTTTCCATTAACATCACCAAGAAGGTCTCGATCACAGACCTCTACACTATCCGCCAATTCGAAGACGAATCAGTAGCTGACTTCGTTGCTCGCTGGAGAGGTCTCATCAATCAACTCTCATTTTCCTTACCTCAAACTGAACTTATTGAACTATTCTCTCGAGCTTGTGCCAAACATATTTCTTCCACTTTAAGGGTTCAGACCTTTCGTACCTTCGACGAAGCCTTCACGATGGCCCGTAAACTTGAATTACGTGCCATCGAGGAGAATAAAGTCAAGTTGCCCGTAGACTAGACTAGACTAGACTGTTAATATTCTCTTCGATGGCACGTAATTCAAGTTTACGGGCATCGTGAAGGCTTCGTCGAAGGTACGAAAGGTCTGAACCCATAAAGTGGAAGAAATATGTTTGGCGCAAGCTCGAGAGAATAGTTCAATAAGTTCAGTTTGAGGTAAGGAAAGGAGAGTTGATTGATGAGACCTCTCCAGCGAGCAACAAAGTCAGCTACTGATTCGTCCTCGAATTGGCGGATAGTGTAGAGGTCTGTGATCGAGACCTTCTTGGTGATGTTAATGGAAAAGTGATAAAAAAACGCTGAGCCAGCTGTGTAAATGTGAAGAGGGAATGACTGGCACTAGAGCTGTACCAGTCGAGCGCAGCGCCAGAAAGGGACATAAAAAATGTGCGCAAGAGCAATGCGTCATCATGGGCAATAAGGTAACAGGCATGTCTGAATGCCCGTAAGTGCTGCTGTGGGTCTCCCTTGCTTTGAAAGCGAAAAAATTTGGGAAGCTCCCACTGATTGGGGTATGGTCTAATTGGAACGGAAGGATGAATGGGCTCATTGCAAATTTGCTCGTATGAGAGAGCATTGCGTGAGCCGAAAACGGAAGTCTCTAAGCTAGACATCTTATCCATCAACATTTTGATGATATCCGTTGACGGGTTGGTAGGTGGAGCGCCCCCTAGATTATAAGTGGCTTGAAAGATATTTGGAGGGGCGTATGACGTGGATGGTTGCATAAACGCAACATATGGATAGCTGGTTATTGGAGCGAAAGTTGGAGCCAAGGGCACTTGTGTTACGGGGTTGGTAGGCACAAGTTGGATAGGGGCGGTCAAGGATGGTTGAAGAGTAGCCACGCTTGTTGACGGGTAAACGGTTACTTTTGTGTTAATAGGTGCAAGAGTAGGGGGAATAGAGACTAGTAAGTTTTGGAAAGGTGTGGGGTTTGGTTGAGTGACTTGAGGTTGAGGGAGTACTGGGACCCCCATGGAGGTAGGTTTAGATGGAGAGGTTACGTTTTGAAGGTAAGACACGGTTGAGTTATTGGTGGAGGTATTGTCTAGTGGCTGAATTGTAGGGGCTGTTGATGTGATTCTTGTGTCAACTAAGGAAGTCGGCATCCCATAGATTGGGTTGCCTAGGGAGTCTCGCGTTTGGCTATTCACGAGATAGTGTTGTAAGGTTTTGACGTTAAGGTCCAAAAATCATGCGAAATCTTGGTCCCCTTCTGGGACGATAGGAGTTTGAGGGGGGGTTGGGCGAGTAGGAGTTCTTTCAGTCTCCGAGTTGAACTCCATTATAGGACTGGTTATAGATGGTGAAAGTGGAAGCGGTTGTTGACTAGCGTGGTCAAGAAGGGCCTTGGTTTGACTGCGTGTCAAAACCATTCAAGGCAAAAAAAGATCAGAGTTCAGAAAACAGTGTTCTGTCAGTCTCAAAAAACCAGAATGGATGTTTAGACAGTCAAAAAATTAGATTTTAAGCTCGCTGTTTTTGGAAAAAAGAAAATACACAGAGACCGACGTCGGTATAAAAATCGATGTCGGTGAAGAAGACTGCCGATGTCGATCAGATGATCGATGCCGGTACAAAAAAGTTGCCGACGTCGGTTACAGGACCGATGTCGGTTACTGTGTTTTTCAGAAACTCAGAAAAAAAAAATTTGAAAATAAAGAAGACGTCCTTACCAGCTCAAAAAAGACAGATAAAAACAGAAAATATGACGATGACAGACAGATCCTAGCGTTAAATCCCTAGAAACAATTTTATTAAGATCGTGTGGCTTATGCCTTAATGTGATGTTTGAGGAAGTTCGCTGTTAGAAGGGTCCTAGAATAGGTAATCTAAAGATGGTTTCAGGTATGTTAAGGCGCTCAAAAGTCTGTATTAGCTTTCGTACAGACCTGGTGCTAAGGAGCAAGCTCCCCTCACTTCACGATTCCAGTGGTTCGCTGGTTTCGCTTAGCCAAAATATACTTTCACTATAGTTTAGACTCTGCCAGAGAACAGAGTTGGCTTTTCTTTTGGTGGTGAAATCTAAGTAGGATTGCCGGGATGGGTAAGGTATCTGCTGGGTGATGAAATCCCAGTCGAGCCTTGTCTCAAGTGAGTTTGATGTTTAATTGAGTGCACGTGGTCTGGTAGTGTAACATCAAGTGATCTATGATTTATTCAAT
Organism: Torreya grandis; assembly: GCA_037957365.1. Classification (NCBI taxonomy): domain Eukaryota; kingdom Viridiplantae; phylum Streptophyta; class Pinopsida; order Cupressales; family Taxaceae; genus Torreya; species Torreya grandis. The sequence goes on along the minus strand of JARHVA010006455.1, from coordinate 372,010 downwards.
ATGCGTTTTACTAATTACTAAGTGTGGACTAAGAGAATGCAAGAAAGCAAAAAATAAAATGCAATAAGTTTTAAAGCCCCAAATCGAAATGTTAAATTGGAATGAAAACAAGTTGGAGAAAGGGTTGAAGAAAATGATTTTTTGACTAGTCTAGAAATGCAAGAAAAAGAAAGAAAAAGTTTTTTTTATTTCCTGCTTATGATATTTTTTTTAGAAAAAAAGAATGAGATGAAGAGGAAGAAGCCTAATGCACCTAAATGAACAAGAAGAAAGAGAACCCAAGGAAGGCCCTAAAGATGTCCCACCGGACGTGCCAGAATGTTTCTATTCAAATTTCGCTTTCAATTTCAAGGAATAATTAAAAAACTTAAGAAAAAATGGTCAAGACTTGATGTACCTACATAAACTCTGCGCACCGTAATCCAGACGCTGTGAATACTCCTCTTTGGCTGTGGAAGAATGACACCTGCAAAGAAAAAAAACTTAGACAAAAAAAGGCGTTAAATGGACAGATGGTGGGTTGTCAAGCAAAAGCTTAATCCCAGAAGTATGAAAACTTCTTTAAGGGATATAAACCCACTAGTCAATAAAAAGAAGTGTCTGATAAACAACAAAATGACAAAAAATTGAAATGATAAAGAAATGGAATGAAAAAGAGAAGCAAAGACTTGAAAGAAGCTGTCGAACTGGTTACAGTCGCTGACGTCGGTTGGTTAAGGTGCCGACGTCGATTAATCTACCAATGTCGATTGGGGTAGTGACCGGCGTCGGTCGAGGCAGTTGGCTTGGACGGGGTCTAGGCAGGCTGTGGTCTGTGGACAGAGTCTGGTCAGGGTTTTGGTCTGTGGACAAGGCCAAGGAAGGGTCTGAGTTTGTTAACAGTCTTGAGACAAAGTTTTGGGCTTGGTTAAATGCTCTGGGGTCTGGGTCTAAGAGTCTGGTTGAATGGGCAAAGTGTATGGTCCGATAGAGGACGGAGGAAACAGGGAGGTGGATAAGTAAAAATTCGGATCTAGCTTGGTTAACAGTCTAGTCTAGTCTAGGGAGATATTGTTTAAAAGCAATAATTGAAAAGAGATTAAAAACACAGACAGTATACTTACCTGTGCTTTGTGGAAGGTATGCTACTGATGATTTCCATACCTACTGTTGATGTGGCCTGTGTGGAGACCCTGTTGCTGATGGAGAACCCTGCAGCCGTTGTTGCACCTGAGGAAGAGAGTGAGAGGCTTGACTGAGAGATTTGGCAGTTTGGACGGATGATCGAAGACTGAAGATTCAAAAATTCGTGATTTGCTTCCACAGATTAGCCGATTTCTGATTGGGATCAAAGAGTCTGAAAAATTGGTTAAGTATAACCGACGTTGGCGATTCCGCTGGCGTCGGCCGACACTTGACCGACGTCGGCGGGGTTAGAACGGGTAAAAAGAGCCACTAAGCCCGTTTTTCATCCGCCAAGTGCACTATCCGTTGGAGAATGTCGAGGGTTGGGCTAAATACGCACGAGAGTTTGTTAGGCGGTTAGAGAGTAGGAATAGGTCTTGGGTGAGTCATAGGATGAGAATTAGTCCAAAGTGAGGTGTCCTAGGCGAGGTGTCATGAGTGATGTGTTCAAGGAGGGGGGGTTAATTCAAAATAAGTTACTTATTTTAAATTAGTAATTGTTAGGAATGGGTTAGGAATGGACTAAGGGGGAAAGTGACCAAGGGTTAGACACTATTTAAGTGTCTACACTACCCATGCCTTTGATCAATTGGCCCTCCCCAAGAATTGCGTATCAAAAATCGACGCATTCCTTCATTCCTTCAATGACACCACTGCCACAACCATTGGAACCGTCGTCCTCCACATTCGCGTTGGCCCGCGCACTGTCCCTGAGCTCTTCTATATAATCGAAAGAGAGTTCCAATATAACATGTTGCTAGGCCGACCCTGGATTCACGCCATAGCTTGTGTCCCCTCCACACTGCACCGTTGTGTAAAATTCGAACACGACAGGCAAGTCCACATCATTCCTGCCGACCCATCACCTTTCAAAACTTGTAACACGACCTATCGGCCAAATGACGTTCTCATTCCTCTCAAGACATCAACCCAGACACCGCCTCCATCTGCGAAAGCTTCGACCAGTTTGCAACCGACAGTCACCCCCACACCCCCTCTTCAAGCGACAACCAAAGACCCCATGGAAGATATCTTCCAACGACTTTCTCTTGGGGAATATCGCTTGCTTACCTTAGACATATTCAAAACTCCGCAAGAGTATGGACAGTTTCACCACGGTCCAAGCTATGACCATCGGATTGGAATGGTCGTTCCTTATGGGCCTCCTCACCTCCGAACCAATCTCGTCTATGGGGGGCTCAATCAAGCTCCTACTGACGAAAATCCTCTCCTCACCTCAGCAATTCACATCAGACTTTTCATTTCTTGGCAACCCCGCCTTTGCACACACCTACCTTTACAGGTGTGCATGGAAGGGTTTTGGCTTCGGGCGCTATGAGCAAGGCTCCCATCAGCCCATCGAACCTCTCAATGACGACAATGCCAAGAAACGATATGCCTTGGGTTTCCAAGACCTTACTCAGGCTTCTGCAGACCCTTGCCCCGAACCCACCTCCGACCAATCTCAAGCAGCTTCGCAGTCTGCAAGGGAAGCTCCAGTCCATCCGCCGCTTCATCTCGCAGCGTTCTGACCGCTGCCAACCCTTTCATCATCTCCTCAAGAAAGACGTCTCCTTTAAATGAGATAAGGACTGCCAAGAGGCTTTTGAAGCCTTCAAACGCTATCTGGGCTCTCCACCAGTCCTCATTCCACCTAAAGACGATCAGCGCTTCTACCTTTACATCTCAACAACCAACCATTCGTTAGGTGCCATGATCGCGCATTGAGACGAGCAGCACCGTGAGCAAGCGGTTTACTATATCAGTCGAACACTTGTCAACTATGAAACTTGGTATACTCATACCGAGAAACTCTCTTTGGCGTTAGTCTTCACCGCTACCAAGCTCTGCCACTATCTTCTTAATCACAAGACCTTTGTCATCACTCACACTGACCCTCTTAAATACATGCATTCCAAGCCATTCTAAAACCAGCGTATGGCTCGTTAGCTCATGCTTATTGCTGAGTTCGACTTCGAATTCATCCAGCAGAAATCCATCAAGGGGCAAACCATCGCTGACCAACTGGCAGATACCCCTCTACTTGACAATCAACCTTCTAAGTGCGAGTTTCTCGACGAATCTATCGCCGCGCTTTCCACCAACGACACCGTCTATCAAATGACCATGTTCTTCAACGGCTCCAAATGTCAACTCGATGGGGGTGCGACAGTCATTCTCATCCTACTCGAAGGTGAGCCTATGCCTTTGTCTTTCAAGCTCGACTTTGATTGTACCAATAATATGGTTGAATACGAAGCCTTAATTTTGAGACTTCAAACCACCCTTTCTTTAAGCATCAAGACCAACATCTTCGGCAACTCGCAACTTGTCGTCAATCAAGTCAACGGTTCATATCTTTGTAAAAATAAAATTTTGCAAAGATACAAAAACTGTGTTGACATTCTTATTGCCTCTTTTGACCATTACCTCTTGCAGACTGTTTCACGCTCCACGAATAAGTTCGCTGACACCATGGCTTCTCTCGCCTCGCATATTCCATTTTCGTCATCTTCATCAAGAATTTGTCACAGTGCATCGTGTGTCGTTGCCTTCATACATTTCTCCTAACATCAACCATGTCAACACCATAGACTCTAGTCCACAAGATGATTGGTATAAGCAACTTGTGGACTACTTAACTCATTCTGTCATTCCTCCCAATCTCTCTAGCAATGCGCGGCGTGCTTTCATCAAACGCACGGCTCGCTATACCATGCTAGGGGGTCTTCTCTATAAGCAAGACTTCGACGGCCTCCTTCGCTGTCTAACCTCCACTGAAGCGTCTCATGCCATTAAACAGGTCCACGACGAGATTTGTGGCAGACATTTCAGTGGTAACTCAGTTGCTAAGCGCATCCTTCGTCTGGGCTATTATTGGCCCACTCTTCATCAAGACTGTAACGACTATGTTTGGCGTTGCATCAAGTGCCAACAGCACTCTAACTTGCTTCATCTCCCTAGCCACGCCTTGCAAGTCTCTCAAGATTTCTCGTCTTTTTCACAGTGGGGCTTAGATCTCATCGGTGAGATTAACCCTTATTCGTCCCTTCGTCATCAATCCATTATCACCGCCACTGAGTATTTCACTAAATGGGTGGAAGCCATTCCTCTTGTCTCCACCAAAGCCAACAAAATTGTCGACTTCATCGGCACCCACATCATCTGTCGTTTCAGTGTTCCTCACAAAATCATCACCGACAACGGCAAGTCATTCAAAAACAAAACCGTCTAGAAACTCTGTGACTCATTTGGCATCAAGCTCAGCTTCTCTTCGCCTTACTACCCACAAGCAAATGCGCACGCTGAGGCTTCCAACAAAATCTTGATTAAAATTCTCATGAATGTGGTCAACACTAGAAAGGACTGTCACATTCATATTCCCTTCGCTTTGTGGGCCTACCGCACTAGCATCCGAACCTCTACGGGTGCTACCCCTTTCTCTTTAGTGTACGGAACAGAGGTTGTCCTACCTCTTGAAGTACAGATCCCGTCTCTTCGCATCTCTCTTCATGACATTCTTTCTAACAATGACTTTCGTCAAGATCGCTTAGCTCAATTTGAGTTACTTGACGAACGTCGTTTTGCTGCCCTCAACCATCTCCATGTCTATCAAAATCGCATCAAGCGAGCCTATGACAAAAATCTGAGAGAACGAGATTTCAAAATCGGAGACATCGTCCTAAAAAAAAATCAGCATGTGACCAATATGGAGCGAAGTAAACGAGGCAAATTCGCTCATAATTGGCTCGGACCTTACATCATCACGCACAAGTATGGGTCAAGGACTTATTGTTTGTCCTCTCTCGACGGATGGCTAGACCCTGAGGCTCTTAATGCCTTGCATCTGCGACCATTTTACTGTTAGTCGAGTACTCGTTCACTTGACATTTAACTTGAGCTCGTCCCTTGAGCAATCCCCGTCCTCTTAATCCTCATTCCTTTCAACCCTATTCCCCTTAACAAACCCTCTATAACCCTTTTATACAGTATGGATGCTTTGTCCTAATAAAAGAGAGCCCTTGAACTTCTATAATTTTGTCCATGACTCAAAATTCTGTCAAAAATAAATTGAAATGTCAAAATATCTAAGGTCACAACTCTAAAGACAGACTGCTCCCTCGAATGACAGCTGTACTATCATTGATGTAGTTAATAGACTGCTCTCTCGAAGGACAGCGATTCAAAGCCCTCAAATACATATATAAAGCAAAAATATAGACCACTCCCTCGAAGGACGGCTATGACTGAATCTTGTTATAAACAACACTCTTAGAAGCTTCCCACATCGATCAGCTTCACAAATGACCACAAAACAAAATGACATCTCTATGTAGACTTTCCGCATTGATCAGTTTGCTCAAAAAAAACGGTCATGGACTTGGCTTGTAGTCGTCTCCGATTCTCTTATAAAAAGGGGCAAGGTTATCTCTACTAAAAAGGGTTACCCTATCCTCCTATATCACATCACCTACTCAAGGGACTTCGAGCTCATTTTAATGTCAAAGTGATTCGATTACCTCTCTAACACAACCCATGGTCAACGACGTAATGCATGAATGGGGCTCTTGATTCTAACTCCCTATCTATGCTATCATTCTGGTCCTTGTCAATGAAAGGGCGAATATGCCTTTTACTTTTTGCCCATACACTTTGGTCACATTCAACCAAATCATTTTCTCAAACCAAACCAACCCAAACATTTTCAAACTACCAATATGACATAGTCCATTTCATATAATTTCTATAGACACCAACACACATGGAAACTATCGACCACACAATTTATGTTAAGCATAAACCATTACTTGCTGAAGCATAAATAGACTCATTTCATTTTTAGCGTATATCCATCACCTAACATGGATAATTGCTAGGGATGAAAAACTTCGACCAATGTTACAGAATACACCATCACTTCATATGAAAAACGTTGTAACATCATCTTATCCTCATCATTTCAACACATGACCAAAACCAATCATCAACCATTTTGCCTCTTAATTCGAACTACATTGGTCTGAGGCCCTAAGACCGGGGCTATGTAGGCAGCACTCATATGACATGACGTCTTTTGGGTTAGCTCGACCTCCCTCGTTTGTTCGTCTCCCTGATGGACAAACCTTTTTACCCTTTCACCATGACTCAACTTGACCAAAACGATCATCAACCAACATATCAATCACCCTGAACTACATTGGTCTGAGGCCCTAACAACAGGGGCTATGTAGACAGCACTCAGATGACAGGGCGTCTTCTGGGGTTAGCTCGACCACATCTGTTTGTTCGTCTATCTGATGGACAAACCATCTTACCTTTGACCATGACTTAACCTCGTTCGATCGCGTACATAACCAACTCTCTTCCTCTCTTTTTGGGAGAACTACATTGGTCTGAGGCCTTAAAACCGAAGCTATGTAGGCAGCGCTCAGTTAACACGACATCCTCTGAAGTTAGCTCGACCACCCTCGTTTGTTCGTCTATCTGATGGACAAACCATATCCTCCTTTGATCATGACTTGACCTTGACCAAAACAATCTATAACTTTGACCCTTCCTCCCTTTTGGGAGAAATACATAGCCCTGAGGCCCTAACAACAGGGGCTATGTAGGCAGCACTCAGTTGACATGGGGTCTTCTGCGGTTAGCTCGGCCATTCCTTCATCACATTTCTTCCATCACATTCTTTCGTCCCCTACCAATCACATCACAAACAATCACATATTTTCATAATCATTAACAAAATCAAAGCACCATCATCATAAAACGTCATCACATTAATCATTAAGTATCATCATAATCAACATCATCACATTAGGCATATATCATTAAAACATATGAGAAACGTTAAAAACATCCATAACACATCAATAAACCAAAATCACATCATTTATATATGTACATCAAAGTTTACAATGGTACAATCTGTCTCTCTCTCTCAAAATCAAGTACATCTCGCATCAACGGCTCGCAGGCTGGTATATACATCATATCAAAATCTGTCCTCAAAGTTGTCGCTGTGGTGGTGGTGGCGGTCGCCGTGAAGATGCTGTATCGTCCCCACCCTCTGCTTTGTGTCATCTGCGAGAACCCGAGGTAGTCGCACGAAATATCGATCTCTGACGGCTCAGCGCAACTCGCATATTTGAGTATCGCTATATCTGAAGAAACCACCTGATGGGCCCCTCATAATATGTGATCTCGTCCAACGCATTATTGTACTTAGATATAGGTACAGTCTGTGGTGGCCCCATCAACTCTGAAGCCGCGTCCTGCACTGACCCCTGTCGCTGACGCTGAGCTGGCTGCACTGATGCTGATTGTGCTGACTGCTGAACTGGCTGCTGAGGTGGATGCTGAATCGAAACCTGTCCTTCAAAACCCTGGCCTGCCAATGCCTGTTCCTGGACTGCAGCCAACTGACCCTGCAAAATGGTCACTCGTCCTCGTGTTGCATCCCTCTCCTGGATGGCAACATCCCTCTCCTCTCTCCACCAATCTCCCTCTGCCACCTCACCCTGCTCAACCAGTCACTCCAAGTCACTTTCACCCACTAAAATCCAGAGCTCCTTCTTTGACTTTGCAACAATCACAAATGACTTTTGGTGCGCCGGCAATCCGATTTTGTCAGATTTGGCAAGCCGCCGACGTCGGCACAAGCGTGCCCTAAGATGCCGACATCGATCGATTTTCGTCGACGTCAGTGCCTTTGGGCCACCGACATCAGTTCTATAACTAACGTCGACAGCGTTCAACCCTCCAACTTTTTCACAATGCCCAATATCATGCCCCCAATCAACCCGCCTTCACAGTAGAAGTCATCTTAGCCTCTTGGGGCACCATTAAGATCACTTTTGCCTCCGCCTATGTAATATCCCCTCCAAAACAGGGAATATAGCAACACAAAAAACTTTGAACAAGATATAACTTCGGTTGAATAAATTCAGAATGATCACAATAATATAGTCTCTTAATAGCAAATTACGAATCTTATCACTTGTCCTTCTAAACTATTACAATTGCAGTTCTTTCTCATGCATATAAATATGAAATACAGTCTTAAAAACTCTGGCTTATCAAAACTGGAAGTGAAAATTGAATTCTGGAAGGTCTCGGCCCTTCTGTGTCGACACAGTCGCCGTCGTCGGTCGATATCTCGCCGACGTCGGTGTCTGTCGGTCGGCTTTCTGTCGACGTCAGTCTTCAGTCGACCGATGTCGGTCACTGAAAACTCTCTGTCTGCCGAGGTCGGTTCCTGCACTGATCTGTACGACCCTGTACGGACTCTGTACGGCTGCCACTTAAGCACAACTTCCCTGTTTTCAACCCCTGATCTGGAAATATGTCTCTAGCACAGTAGATCTCTCGCTGTATAATTTATTGAATCAAAACATAAAGCAATAAATCCCTGAAATATCTGTGATAACTTCTGTGTGAAGTTATCTCGCAAACCTGAAATTCTGTGATAACCTCTGGATGAAGCTATCTCTCACTTTGGCAATATATCAGCTGATATTCCACAGCCTCTTAATTGCACACACTGAAGAGGGAACGTTCTCCAATGCAGATGGAATCCTTGAACCCTAGGCTCAGTCTTCACAGAAGAAATTCTCAAAATCAATATCAATAATCAATAGCATACTCCACAATGGCCTCCATGAGAAACCCTTATACCCTCAAAAAGATATGCTTGCCCTAATTAGGGTTTCTTAAATTAGAATTAGGGTTTCTAATTAAAAATAGGCTAAATAATTAATATTTGATTAAATCAATCAAATATTAATATCTCCCTCAATACATGTCGGATCGACGAACCGATCGAAGCTAGTGAATCAGGGAGTGATTCCGCACATAACCATACCATAATAAAGGGGCTCCGCTGCATATCAAATATCCCTAAAAAGTAGGAGCCCTGGCCAAATATGTCTGAAATAACCTGAATGAAAATCAAATGTAGAAATCCTGTGAATCAAAGTCAAGCCAAGCTCCATTATGACCCTCTATCCATCCTATTAGCCTACGAAGGTCGCATAATAGGCTAACCATGAACTCAGAACATGTCAATTGAAAAGGGGACATGACAATCCGCCCCTCCTGGAATTGCTTGCCCTCAAGCAATCACTGAATGACAAATCAATCAATCCACCTGGATCCCAAATGTAGTTAGGATCTCCACCACTGTCAATTAACACGAACCCCATGCCATGTCCATCCCAACTCTCATATAATGGCGTCACATCATCTCTAGTACTAAGATAAGCACCCCAACATTCAATCCATAAATGAAAATCAGCAAGCAAACTCCGTACCTGAATAATATCTAAAACTGGATTGTGAAGGCTAGACATAGTCATGTCATCATCAACCTGTGTCCCGACTGTAACAGAAAGTTGAGTCCTCACCACATGTGACAACCCCTGAACTGAACTCACCTCAAGACCAAGCTCGTCCTCATACCTCTCCTGTGTTGGTGCCAATGTGCTCTCGTCATCACCCTCTATCATGTTATGTGGTATAGGTACCTCCATCCGATGAAAAAACATATATCTGAAGCTGCTACCCCGTATTGCCTTAAGAATATGTGTCGTCCCATCAACATTAAAGAGAACCTCCATGTCCTTGAGACGAAGAGTAACTTCCTCAAATGAATGAAGCCACTTCATACCCAAGACTAAGTCTATATCCCCCATATTTACCACATAATAATCACCCTTGAACTCATAATTGTTCAAGCGCAATGGGAGGTCTCTAATCATACACTCACACTTAAGAGTGTGACCATCGGCTACCTTAACACTGATGCCCTCAAAGTCTACGATAGTGAACCCACGCTTCTCCACAAATCTAGCATCTATGAAATTATGTGTGGCTCCTGTATCAAGAAGGGTGATAACCTTCTGCCCTGCCAAAACTCCACGGAGTCTGAATGACTCATCTGACTGAATACTGGATATGCGTGCCTCCTGAATGTGAAGCTCTAACTCCACTTCTGCATTAGGCCCTGAAGCCTCTGCCTCTGCCCCCTCAGAACTGTCCTGCTGCTCGAAATCCTCAGAATCTGAATCCTCATAGTATACCCACATCATACGATTCGCCTTGCCCTTAGGCCTCAAAGGACAATCGTGATGGATATCATATGGTCCTTTGCAGTAGAAGCAAAGCTTCTTCCTGCGTAAATCATTAAGCGCCTCACGATCCAAAGGTGGTGCTGCCGGATTGGCCTTTGAATCATTTTTTACCCCGGATTTATCTATGTTAAAATCCGGTCTCTCCATATCCCCGTGGGAGTGCTTATGGTCTCTAGAAGAAGTACCTCTGGCGTTAAATTTATTGGATGGGGCTGCCATCTCCATATCACGTGTCTTCTTCATAGCTACCTGTAATGAAGGAGGATCAAGGGCTTTGATCCAACCCCTCAATGGCTCTGTCAATCCCTCTATGAAGAGAACTAGCAATCTACGCTCTGAAATATTGGGTACCATGACTGCCAATCTCTGAAACTCACCAATGAAGGACTCCAAGCTACCTGTTTGTCTCAACTGTGCCAGATCTCGAAAGTAAACCTCGGGATCTTTCCTATCAAACCGCTCAACCAATCTATCCACAAAGTCTTGGTACTCTGTTCCCTGATTACGCTGGAGTGTTACCATACCATGGTACCACCAATCATGTGCTACTCCATCCAAGTGCAAAGTGGCGTATTTGATGGCCTCTATCTCTGACATTGGTCTCAATGCCAAAAAGGTGTCCAGCTTATGAACCCAAGCTTGAGCTGTCATCTTGCCGCTACCATCAAAATTAGTCAGAGAAAGCTTACCAGTAGCCTTCTTCAGCTCACTGAATTGAACTCTAGGCCTCCTGTCTTGTCTAACCAATCTGTAGTGCTCTCTCCTAAGATTGACAAAACGATCAAAAGTCGTCCTCTCTTAGACATGAGGAGGTAATAAGTCCCACTCATCATTTGCAGCCATGTAAACATCTGCAAATGGGTTATTCCCTGCTTCCTCTGCTGGTGCCTCTGGTTCTTCTTGAACAAAAGTAGGACGTGTAGGTCTATCAGCGGTTCTGGAGTGAGTCTGATGTGGTCTCTGATTAACCGTAGCACTCCTGTCATCTCTTTGGTCCACGTTCTGTCCATCAGGTGCATTCATTCTCTCTATCATAGTCATAAGTGCCTGTAGTGTCTGAGTCATCTGTTGTTGGCTTGTCATCATAGCACGCTGAAATTCTCTGGTGCCCTGATCAGCGTCATCCCTGTGGCCCCTGGGTGGGCTGCCCTCGCGTCTGTCACTCATGATGGTCGGTGGCTGATCTAACCCCTGGGTACCTTCAAGCAAGGCTCGGCTGCGTGTGTTATTCCTGTGTGGTCCCAACTCTTGTCGCTGCATAAGATCTATAGACCCTCAGGCTGGCAGGATTTAGCTCTGATACCACTGTAATATCCCCTCCAAAACAGAAAATATAGCAACACAAAAAACTTTGAACAAGATATAACTTCGGTTGAATAAATTCAGAATGATCACAATAATATAGTCTCTTAATAGCAAATTACGAATCTTATCACTTGTCCTAAACTATTACAATTGTAGTTCTTTCTCATGCATATAAATATGAAATACAGTCTTAAAAACCCTGGCTTATCAAAATCGGAAGTGAAAATTGAATTCTGGAAGGTCTCGGCCCTTCTGTGTCGACACACAGTCACCGTCGTCGGTCGATATCTCACCGACGTCGGTCTCTGTCGGTCGGCTTTCTGCCGACGTCAGTCTTCAGTCGACCGATGTCGGTCACTGAAAACTCTCTGTTTGCCGAGGTCGGTTCCTGCACTGATCTGTACGACCCTGTACGGACTCTGTACGGCCGCCACTTAAGCACAACTTCCCTGTTTTCAACCCCTGATCTGGAAATATATGTCTCTAGCACAGTAGATCTCTAGCTGTATAATTTATTGAATCAAAATATAAAGCAATAAATACCTGAAATATCTGTGATAACTTCTGTGTGAAGTTATCTCGCAACCCTGAAATTCTGTGATAACCTCTGGATGAAGCTATCTCTCACTTTGGCAATATATCAGCTGATATTCCACAGCGTCTTAATTGCACACACTGAAGAGGGAACGTTCTCCAATGCAGATGGAAACCTTGAACCCTAGGCTCAGTCTTCACAGAAGAAATTCTCAAAATCAATATCAATAATCAATAGCATACTCCACAATGGCCTCCATGAGAAACCCTTATACCCTCAAAAAGATATGCTTGCCCTAATTAGGTTTTTTTAAATTAGAATTAGGGTTTCTATTTAAAAATAGGCTAAATAATTAATATTTGATTAAATCAATCAAATATTAATATCTCCCTCAATACATGTCGGATCGACGAACCGATCGAAGCTAGTGAATCAGGGAGTGATTCCGCACATAACCATACCATAATAAAGGCGCTCCGCTGCATATCAAATATCCCTAAAAAGTAGGAGCCCTGGCCAAATATGTCTGAAATAACCTGAATGAAAATCAAATGTAGAAATCCTGTGAATCAAAGTCAAGCCAAGCTCCATTATGACCCTCTATCCATCCTATTAGCCTACGAAGGTCGCATAATAGGCTAACCATGAACTCAGAACATGTCAATTGAAAAGGGGACATGACAGCCTAACTCAACTTAGACCTTGGAGATCACGCATATCTCCTCTGACCATGACCACTTTCGAGACAACTCTGCCTTGGTTGTTTTGATTGCCTTTGCTACCTCGTGCCTAGTTAGCAAATTGTCACAGACCCTCACAAGTATTGGATCGCGCGCAAGTTGATCCCTACTGTTTGTGACTTTTTTCGTGTTTTTTAGGAGCACTTCCTGAGCCCGAAATACCTGAAACATGACGACCCATTGGAGCTACAACTTGGATCGAATAACTCAAACAGCTACGACTAAATGCTGGGGATCGATTATTTCGATTTTGGCACTCCTCGACCCTTGACCATGACAATTTGACCTACCTACCGCGTGGTGTGGTATACGTGCAATCTCACCCTTTGCAGCTTTCACACTCAATCTTCACTCTCTCTATCCATCTCTCTGTCAAATCAACACTCGATCTCAGGGTTCCTTCCCTCGACTCTCGCTTTGAGGAGGAAACACCTTATCCCATATCTGGGGCAACCAACTCCTATTTTTGTCTTGCAGTTCGTCAAGAACAACCAACAAGACAAAAAAGGGCAAATGTAACCACCGAAATCGTGTATACCCCTTCATCATCCTCCCCCCTTGGTCCCCTTGGTCCACCTTGTAACACAAGTCCTAGCCCACTCCATTATTAAATTAAAATAATCAGCTATTTTAATTTAATTGCCCCCTTGCCACCTCACTCATGCCACCTCACTCCACCTCAGATTCCTTTCTTTGGATGCCATCACCCCATTCCAAGCCTTAATGACCTAAATCCCATCTTAACCCTTCCTCTCACGCTCATTTAATCCCCTCTCGACCGTTTTCCCACGACATTTGACCCTGGCAGCTTGTAAGAACGAACAGAGGGCTAAAATTAGCCTCTGCCCCATTCTTCAGCCGGCGACGTCGGTCATTATTCGGCCGACGTCGACGGTTCTGCCTGCGTCGATTTTCTTTTAAACCCAATTTTCTGCATCCGTTGCTCACCCCCCGCGAACGTGAACTCTCTTGCATCTTGGCATTCGACCTCTCTCTCTCCCTTTCGCACAACAAACATCCCCAGCTACAGGGACTCTGCAGGAATAGCTCCAGAGTGTGAGATCAAAGGCATTGCAAGTCCGTCAACAGCATCAGCAACAGGTCTCCTTCACTTTTCCTTCAGCAAGCAGGAGATAAATATTTCTTTGTTTTTCATTTCAGTTTTTATTTGAATTCATCTATAAACAAAACCATTGCCCAGACCCAACCTGTCCTTCCCTAAGACGCTGAAAGGCCTTCTCTAATCCCTGTCTCCTTGTCACCCTGTCTTCTCTCTGGTCCCCTATTCATACCATATTTTCTGCCTTACAGCGCTGCACAGACCTCCAGACAGACTCTCTGACCTCCAAACAGTTTCTCTAACTTTCAAGCTGAATCTCAAACCACTGCAGATTATAAACCAGACCTGAAACTTGTCCCAGGCCATTACCCCGACCGACCTAGACCATTGCCCCTACCGACGTCGACAGACTAACCGACGTCGGCGACCTTCCTTGACCGACGTCGGTAGAGCAACCGACTGTGCAAGACAGCTTGTTACAAACAGGTATGCATTTGCTTTCATTTCTTTCATTCTATTTTTATCATTTCTGTTTTTGACTATATTCTACTTTTTATCAGTGGACTGTCATCTTCCAAAAAGTCTTTGCACTTCTAGGACCAAGCTTTTGTTTGGCAGTCCACTTTTTTGTCATCTAACAACTTCTGTGTTTGATTCTCCTTCTACAGGGGTCATCATCCACAACCAAAGAGTTCTTTCAGTCGTCTGAATCTGGTGCGCAAGACTTCATCCGGGTAACATCTAACCCCAAACCATCTTATCTTAGTTTCTCATTTCCTTTTGAATGTGAAAAGCGAAAACTTGTTTGGAAACATTTTTGAAGAGTTCCTTCAGTCGTCTGAATCTGGTGCGCAAAACTTCATCCGGATAACATCTAACCCCAGACCATCTTATCTTAGTTTCTCATTTCCTTTTGAATGTGAAAAGCGAAAACTTGTTTGGAAACATTAACATTCAAAAGGAAATGAGAAACTAAGATAAGATGGTCTGGGGTTAGATGTTATCCGGATGAAGTCTTGCGCACCAGATTCAGACGACTGAAGGAACTTCTTTTTGGTTGTGGATGATGACCCCTGTAGAAGGAGTTATTCCACATCCAAAGAGGAGTTTCTTTAGTCATTTGAATCTAGTGCACAAGACTTCATCCGGGTAACATCTAACTCCAGACCATCTTATCTTAGTTTCTCATTTCCTTTTGAATGTGAAAAGCGAAAACTTGTTTGGAAACAGCTTCTTCACGGCCACCGCCACCACCACCACAGCGACAGCCTTGAAGGCAAATTTTGATATGATGTATATACCGACCTGCGAGCTGTTGATGCGAGATGTACTTGATTTTTTTAGAGAGACAGATTGTACCATTGTAAACTTTGATGTACATATATATATGATATAATTTTGGTTTATTGATGTGTTATGGATGTTATGGATGTTTTTAGCATTTCTCATATGTTTTAATGATATATGCCTAATGTGATGATGTTGATTATGATGATACTTAATGATTAATGTGATGATGTTTTATGATTATGATGATGGTGATTTGATTTTGTTAATGATTATGAAAATATGTGATTGTTTGTGATGTGATTGACAGGTGACGAAAAAATGTGACGGAAGGAATGGCCAAGCTAACCCCAGAAGACCCCATGTCAACTGAGTGCTGCGTACATAACCCCTGTCCTAAGGGCCTCAGGGCAATGTAGTTCTCCCTAAAAGGGAGGAATAGGGTCGATTATGGACGAGGTTGGTCGAGGTCAAGTCATAGTCAAAGGTAAAATAGTTTGTCCATCAGGTAGACGAACAAACGGATGTGGTCGAGCTAACCCCAAAAGACGTCATGTCCACTGAGTGCTGCGTACATAGCCCTGGTTGCTAGGGCCTCAGACCAATGTAGTTCGAACTAAGAGGCAAAATGGTTGATTAGTTTTGGTCATGTGTTGAAATGATGAGGATAAGATGATGTTACAGCGTTTTCCATATGATGTGATGGTATATTCTGTAACATTGGTCGATGTTTTTCATCCCTAGCAATTGTCCATGTTAGGTGATGGATATACGCTAAAAATGAAATGAGTCTATTTATGCTTCAGCAAATAATGGTTTATGCTTAACATAAATTGTGTGATCGATAGTTTCCATGTGTGTTGGTGCCCATAGAAACTATGTGAAATGGACTATGTCATGTTGGTCGTCTGAAAATGTTTGGGTTGGTTTGGTTTGAGAAAATGATTTGGTTGAATGTGCCCAAAGTGTATGCGCAAAAAGTGAAAAGCATATTCGCCCTTTCATTGACAAGGACCAAAATGATAGCATAGATAAGGGGTTAGAACCAAGAGCCCCATTCATGCATTACGTCGTTGTCCATGAGTTGTGTTAGAGAGGTAATCGAATCACTTTGACATTAAAATGAACTCGAAGTCCCTTGAGTAAGTGATGTGATATGGGAGGATAGGGTAACCCTTTTTCGTAGAGATAACATTGCCCCTTTTTATAGGAGACTCGGAGACGACTACAAGCCAAGTCCATGACCCTTTTTTTTTAGCAGATTGATCAATGCGGGAAGTCTACATAGAGATATCATTTTATTGTGGTCATTTGTGACGCTGATCGATGCGAAAAGCTTCTAAAAAAGTGCTGTTTGTAGCAAGATTTAATCATAGCCATCCTTCGAGAGAGTGGTCTATATTTTTGCTTTATATATATTTTTGAGGTCTTTGAATAGCTGTCATTCGAGGGAGCAGTGTATTAGCTACAGCAATGATAGTACAAGTGTCATTCGAGGGAGCAGTCTGTCTTTTTAATTTTATAATCTTGGTTATTTTGACATCTCGATTTATTTTTAACAGAATTTTGAGTCATGGACAAGACTATAGCAGTTCAAGGGCTCCCTTTTATTAGGACAAAGCATCTATACTTTATAAAAGGGGTATATAAGATTTGTTTAGGGGAATAGGGTTGAAAGAAATGAGAATTAAGAGGACGGAGTTGCTCAAGGGACGAGCTCAAGTTAAATGTCAAGTGAACGAGTACTCAACTAACAGTAGAATGGTCGCAGATGCAAGGCATTAAGAGGCTCAGGTTCTGGCCGTCCGTCGAAAGAGGACAGACGATAAGTCTCTGACCCATACTTGTGCGTGATGATATAAGGTCCGAGCCAATTAGGAGCGAAATTGCCTCGTTTACTTCGCTCCATATTGGTCACATGCTGATTTTCTTTGAGGACGAGGTCTCCGATTTTGAAATCTCGTTTTCTCAGATTTTTGTCATAGGCTCGATGCGATTTTGATAGACATGGAGATGGTTGAGAGCAGCAAGACGACATTCGTCAAGTAACTCAAGTTGAGCTAAGCGATCTTGACGAAAGTCATCGTTAGAAAAAATGTCATGAAGAGAGATGCGCAGAGATGGGATTTGTACTTCGAGAGGTAGGACAGCTTATGTTTCGTACACTAAAGAGAAAGGGGTAGCACCCGTAGAGGTTTAGATGCTAGTGCGGTAGGCCCACAAAGCGAAGGGAATGTGAATATGCCAATCCCTTCCAGTGTCGTTGACCACCTTCATGAAAATTTTAGTCAGGATTTTGTTGGAAGCCTCGCCCTGCCCATTTGCTTGTGGGTAGTAAGGCGAAGAGACGCTGAGCTTGATGCCAAATGAGTCACAGAGTTTTTGGACGGTTTTGTTTTTGTCGGTGATGATTTTGTGAGGAACACCGAAACGACAGATGATGTGGGTGCTGATGAAGTCGACAATTTTGTCGACTTTGGTAGAGACGAGAGGAATGGCTTCCACCCATTTAGTGAAATACTCAGTGGCGGTGATAATGGATTGATGACGAAGGGACGAATGAGGGTTAATCTCACCGATGAGATCTAAGCTCCACTGTGAAAAAGGCCAAAAATCCTGAGCGACTTGCAAAGCGTGGTTAGGGAGATGAAGCAAGTTAGAGTGCTGTTGGCACTTGATGCAACGCCGAACATAGTCGCTACAGTCTTGATGAAGAGTGGGCCAATAATAGCCCAGACGAAGAATGCGCTTAGCAACCGAGTTACCACTGAAGTGTCCGTCACAAATCCCGTCGTGGACCTTTTTAATGGCATGAGACGCTTCAGTGGAGGTTAGACAGCAAAGGAGGCCGTCGAAGCCTCGCTTATAGAGAAGACCCCCTAGCATGGTATAGCGAGCCATGCGTTTGATGAAAGCTCGTCGCGCATTGCTAGAGAGATTGGGAGGAATCACAGAATGAGATAAGTAGTCAACAAGTTGCTTATACCAATCATCTTGTGGACTAGAGTCTATGGTGTTGACATGGTTGATGTGAGGAGAAATGTATGAAAGTAACGGCACACGATGCACCGTGACATAAATTCTTGATGAAAATGACGAGAATGGAATATGTGAGGCGAGAGAAGCCATGGTGTCAGCAAATTTATTCGTAGAGCGTGGAACAGTCTGCAAGAGGTAATGGTCAAAAGAGGCTAGAAGAGTGTCAACATGATTTTTGTATCTTTGCAAAATTTCATTTTTACAAAGATATGAACCGTTGACTTGATTGACGACAAGTTGCGAGTCGCCGAAGATGTTGATGGTCTTGATGCTTAGAGAAAGGGCGGTTTGAAGTCCCAAAATTAAGGCTTCGTATTCAACCATATTATTGGTACAATCAAAATCGAGCTTGAAAGACAGAGGCATGGGCTCACCTTCGAGTGGGATGAGAATGACTCCCGCACCCCCACCGAGTTGACATTTGGAGCCGTCGAAGAACATGGTCATTTGATAGACGGTGTCGTCGGTGGAAAGCGCGGCGATAGATTCGTCGGAAAACTCGCACTGAAAAGGTTGATTGTCAGGTAGAGGGGCATCTGCCAGTTGGTCAGCGATGGTTTGCCCCTTGATGGATTTATGCTGGATGAATTTCAAGTCGAACTCAGCAAGAAGCATGAGCCAACGAGCCATACGCTGGTTTTGGTATGGCTTGGAATGCATGTATTTAAGAGGGTCAGTGTGAGTGATGACAAAGGTCTTGTGATTAAGAAGATAGTGGCGGAGCTTGGTAGTGGGGAAGACTAACGCCAAACAGAGTTTCTCGATATGAGTATATCGAGTTTCATAGTTGACAAGTGTTCGATTGATATAGTAAACCGCTTGCTCACGGTGCTGCTCGTCTCGATGCGCAATCATGGCACCTAACGAATGGTTGGTTGCTGAGATGTAAAGGTAGAAGCGCTGGTCGTCTTTAGGTGGAATGAGGACTGGTGGAGAGCCCAGATAGCGTTTGAGGGCTTCAAAAGCCTCTTGGCAGTCCTTATCCCATTTAAATGAGACGTCCTTCTTGAGGAGATGATGAAAGGGTTGGCAGCGGTCAGAAAGTTGCGAGATGAAGCGGCGGATGGACTGGAGCTTCCCTTGCAGACTGCGAAGCTGCTTGAGATTGGTCGGAGGTGGGTTCGAGGCAAAAGTCTGCAGAAACCTGAGTAGGGTATTGAAAACCCAGGCCATATCGTTTCTTGGCATTGTCGTCATTGAGAGGTTCGATGGGCTGATGGGAGCCTTGCTCATAGCGCCCGAAGCCAAAACCCTTCCATGCACACCTGTAAAGGTAGGTGTGTGCAAAGGCGGGGTTGTCAAGAAATGAGAAGTCTGATGTGAATCGCTGAGGTGAGGAGAGAGGATTTCCGTCAGTAGGAGCTTGATTGAGCCTCCCATAGATGAGATTGGTTCGGAGATGAGGAGACCCATAAGGAACGAACATTCCAATCCGATGGCCATAGCTTGGACCGTGGTAACGCAGTCCATACTCTTGCGGAGTTTGGAACATGTCTAAAGTAAGCAAGCGATATTCCCCAAGTGAAAGTCATTGAAAGATATATTCCATGGGGTCTTTGGTTGTCGCTTGAAGAGGGGGTGTGGGGGCGACCGTCAGTTGCGAACTGGTCGAAGCTTTCGCGGATGGAGGCGGCGTCTGGATTGATGTCTTGAGAGGAATGAGAACGTCATTTGGTCAATAGGTCGTGTTACAAGTTTTGAAAGGTGATGGGTCGACAGAAATGATGTGGACTTGTCTGTCGTGTTCGAATTTTACACAACGATGCAGTGTGGAGGGGACACAAGCCATGGCGCGAATCCAGGGTCGGCCTAGCAACATGTTATATTGGAACTCTCATTCGATGATATAGAAGAGCTCCGAGACAGTGCGTGGGCCAACGCAAATGTGGAGGACGACGGTGCCAATGGTTGTGAGTGGTGTCATTGAAGAAACGAAAGATTGCGTCGATTTTTGATACGCAATTCTTGGGGAGGGCCAATTGATCAAAGGCATGGTTAGAGTTGATGTTAATGCTGGCACCTCTGTCAATCATAACTCGTTTAATGCAAGTTCAATCAACATAGGCAGTGATGAAGAGAGCAGCGGCCTGATCTTCCGAGTTAGATGTAGGAATTTCAGAATCGCTGAAAGTGATAGAGGCAACGGGGAATAATGAGTGGACCAGGGCAGCTAGTGGTTGGGGGTCCTCAGATTGGACCTCCACTGCATGTAAGCTCTGATTAGAGCTTGCCGGTGTTGGGGCGAGCTTTGGATGAGGTCATACAAGGTCATCTTCACGGGCGTCTGGTGAAGCTGTTTTAACATAGTCATGAATTGCCCCTGAAAAATAGGGTTGGGATGCATCTAGAATAGAGATTTTAGGTTTGAGCGGTTGAAGCGGTTTGACAAAGGGATAGGTCCAAGGAATAACAGCTTTTTCTTTTGCCTTATTCTTTTGTGACCTAGTGGTTATGTGGATGGCGTTAATCTCAAAGATAGGAGGTGAAAGAGATGAAGGGGTCATGGTTTGTTGATGAGATGTCGATGTCGATGCAGAGGTTTGAGAGATATGGGAAGGCGTCAGGGGTCTGTCGGCAGTGTCCTCAAGAAAAAGAGTGTCTTTCTCCATGTAGCGGCGAATGACAGCTTTGAGGGCACAGCAATTCTCGGTGTCATGTCCTGGCGTACGATGATATAAGCAAATCTTAGTATCGTCGAACCAGGAAGGCTTTGACCCGAGGGGTTGGAATGGCTTGATAAGCGGAAGGGTTATGCCAGAGGTCTGCAACAGTGGGTGCAATATCAAGGCATATGAACCCACCAAATGGTCTGTGCTTGTTGATGTGTGAGACGCTGGTGACTTTTGCTTAGGAGGTGTCGAAAGAGGCTTTCGTTCCACTTTTTGAGTTGATGATGCGGCCACATGCGGAGACGACACTTTCTTCGTGAGAGGTACCAAATTTTTCAGAGAGGGTAGACTTGTGGTAGGCAAAGGACGCAGTGGAGGCAACTTGTTTTTGTTAAGGGTTGGAGTGGGGAGCATTCCTATTATGGTCGAAGGGTGAGGGCCCAAAATGGAGGGCAATGGTGACAGGAGAGGAGGAGTTTGTTGTTGTGGTTTAGCAGCCTTCTTTGGTTTGGTTTGAAGACTACTATTGATCAGGACCTGGTCCAAGTCTACCTTCACTTGCGAATAAGTGAAGTTAAGGACAGGGCGAACACCAAGTGTTTTGATTGATTTTGATGTGGTGGATGAGGGTTTTGGTTGCGATGTGAATCGCTGAGATTTTGAAAGTTTAAAAATAGAAGTCTGGTCTTTGTTGTATGTCTTGGGAGATTTTGTCATGAGAGGGTTGGCGGCATGACATGAGACGGAACGGACAAGCTGAAGAGCTGTGAGTCACTCCCATAATCCCTGATGCTCCACTTTCCTTGAAGGAAAAAGTCCAAGTTTCTCCACTAATCGAGAAAATAGCTGAAAAGATGTCGGATGACGCTTAGGTCCTCCAGAACATGTGGACGGTTGCGGCGCCGAAAATGAGGTTGGTGTAGCAATCTCGGACCCAAGGCATGATAAAGTCATAACAGGTTCGTCTTTGGTTGAAGAAGGCGGAGAGACAGGGTCTTTCCTGGGTGGAGAAAGAACAGGGGAATGAGGCTCCTCAAGAGGGTAGAGGGCAGGGATGATTGCACCCTCCACTTGCGGTTGAGGAGTAGGAAGGGTAGGGTCCTCTATAAGTAGCAAAGAGGATGGTGGGGCTAGTGGTGCCGGTATAGTTGAGGCGTCCTCCAATATAAGGGAGGTCGATGGAGAACTAACAGGAGAAGAAGGTTCGTCCTCGTGTGAGGGACTGATGGGTTGACTAACCTCTTGAGATTGCGAGAGAGGTTGGTCAGGGATGAGAGGCGAGACCGTATTGACTATGCGTATGTTATGTTCTTGAGTGTCATCAGTGATAGTCTGCACATTGTTTTGGGTAGGAGGATGGTTGGGAAAGGGTTGTTTGAAGATGTCTATGCCTTGATTGAGTGGTGCATTTAGATTGTCTAAGACGAGGTCACCCTTATCTAGCATGTCTTGAATGATGTTTTTAAGGGTCTTGCAGTTGCCCGTGTCATGCCCTTTAACACGGTGATAATTGCAAAAGTTCTCCCTATACCACGCAGGTATGGCGGGTGAGAGATCAAATTGTGGAGGCGGTCGAATTTGGGAGAGATTGAGGACCCCTTTTTTGACAAGTTTGTCCAGCACATATGCGTATGACTCTCTTAGTGGAGTCTACTGTCGCTGCACATATATTTGTTGGAATTGTCGAGTGATGCTTTCGGATGTGGACGGCTCGCGCTGATTGGTTGTTGAAGAGGATGATGGTCTAACGACTACAGCATTTGCTAATGCCTTAGATTTGAAATTAGATGAAGAAGGTTTAGAGAAAAAGTCATTGGACTTGGTATTGAAATTTTTACTCCGCAACTTGACTTTGTTATCTTCGATGGCACGTAATTCAAGCTTTCGGGCCATCGTGAAGGCTTCATCAAAGGTGCAGAATGTCTAAACCCGCAAGGTAGAGGAAATATGCTTGGCACACCCCTGAGAGAAAAGTTCGATGAGCTTGGTTTGGGGCAAAGAAAAAGAGAGCTGATTAATGAAGCCTCTTCAGCGAGCAACAAAATCGGCTATAGATTCGTCCTCAAACTGTCGGATAAAATGCAGATCTGTGATTGAGACCTTTTTGGTGATATTGATAGAAAAGTGGTCGAGAAAGAGTTGTGCTAGCTAGGTGAATGTGAAAAAAAAATGGTTGGAGAGAGCGTTGTACCAATCAAGAGCAGCACCAGAGAGCGACATGGAGAACGTGCGTAGAAGTAACGCATCGTCATGGGCTATGAGATAACAAGCATGTCTGAATGCTCGTAGGCGCTGTTGCGGGTCTTCCTTACTCTGAAAACGAAAAAATTTAAGAAGTTCCCACTGACTGGGATACGCCCTGATTGGGACAGAGGGATGAATGGATTCATTGCAAATTTACTCATATGAAAGGGCATTGCGTGAACCAGAAACATAGGTCTCGAGACTAGACATCTTGTCCATCAGCATTTTGATTATATCAGCTGACGGATTGATGGGTAGAGCGCCCCCTAGGTTATAAGGCGCTTGGAAGGTATTAAGAGGGGCATATGACGTGGTTGGTTGCGCTTGTGTAGGGGCAACATATGGGTACCCAGTCATCGAGGCGGATATTGAAGCCAAGGGCACTTGTGCTATGGAGTTGGTGGGCACAAATTGGATAGGGGTTGTCAAATGTGGTTGAGGGGTGGCCACACTTGTTGAAGGCTAGGAAGTTACTCTTGTGTTGATAGGTGCAAGAGTAAGGGGGATAGAGACAACTAGGTTTTGGAAGGGTGTAGAATTTGGTTGAGTAGTTTGAGGTTGAAGGGGTGCCGAAACTCCCATGGAGGTAGGTCTAGAAGGAGAGGCTAAATTTTGAAGATAGGACACGATCGAATTATTAGTCGAAGTGTTGGCTTGATTGTCTATAAGTTGAATTGTGGACGTTGTTGATATGGATGCTGTCTCGACTAAGGAGGTTGGCATCCCATAAATTGGGTCACCTAAGGAGTCTCGCGTTCGGCTTCGCGCGAGATAATGTTGAAGGGCTTTGACATTGAAGTCCAAGAATCTTTCGAAGTCTTGGTCCCCTTCAGGGACAATGGGAGACTGAGTCGGGGTCGGTCGAGTAGTTGTTTGTTCGACCTCTGAATGAAACTCCATTAGGGGACTGGGTATAGACGGTGAAGGCGAAAGCGGTTGATGTCTCGCGTGGTCAAGAAGAGTTCTGGTTTGACTACGTGTCAAAACCATTCAAAGCAAAAAAGTTCAAATTCTAGAAACTGTGTTTTTCAGTTTCAAAAAATCAAGATAGATGCTGGACAGCAAGAAAGTCGAGTTTTTAAGCTTGCTGTTTTGAGAAGAAAATTTTAGACAGTGACCGACGTCGGTAAATACACCGATGTCGGTGGAATAGGGTGCCGATGTCAGTTAGATAACTGATACCGGTGAAGAAAGTGGCCGACGTCGATTGAAAAATCGATGTCGGTTACTGTGTTTTCCAAAAACTCAAAGAATTTGAAAGTTTTTGAAAAGAAGAAAAACGCCTTCACTAACTCAAAAAACCAGATAGAAGCAGACAAACAGATGAAGACAGGCAAATCCTAAGCGTTAAATCCTAAGAATAAACTTTTAGAATCATGTTGGCTTATGCCTTAGAATGTGTTTGAGAGGTTGGCTTGTAGAACAGATCCTAGAAGAGGTAGTCTAAAGTTGGTTTCGGGTTAGTTTCGGTGCTTAAGAGTCTATGTTAGGTTCCGTACTTGGCCTGGTGCTAAGGAGCAAGCTCCCCTCACTTCACGAGCCCAGTGGTACGCTGGTCTCGCTTAGCCAGTATATACTTCTCCTAGAGATTATCCTCTACCAGAGAACAGTGTGGGCTTTCCCCTTAGTAGTAAAGTCCAAGTGGGATTGCCGGGACGGGTAAGGTATCCGCTGGGTGATGAAATCCCAGTCGGGCCTTGTCTCAGGTAAGTTTTGATGTTTGATTTGTGCAAGTGATTTGGTTGTGTAACATAAGTGGACTACGATTAATTCATGATGCGATTTTTAATTACTAGATGTGGACTAAGTATGTAGTCAAGAAGAAATGAAATACAATATATTTTAAGCTCAAATAGAAATGTGAGTTCGTATGAAAACAAGTGAGAAGAGGTTGAAGAGTATGACTTTTGACTAATATAAGATGCAAGAAAAAAAAAACAAGAATGATTCTTTTTAATTTTTGCGAATAGTGTCTTTTAGAAGAGATAGAAGAAAGAGATGTAAGGAAAAACTTATTGCACCCTATATGAAAAGAAAGAAAAGAACCTAAGGAAGACCCTAGGGTTCCACCGAGCATGCCAGAATGTTTCCAAACAAGTTTTCGCTTTTCACATTCAAAAGGAAATGAGAAACTAAGATAAGATTGTCTGGGGTTAGATGTTATCCGGATGAAGTCTTGCGCACCAAACTCAGACCACTGAAGGAACCCCTCTTTGGTTGTGAAGGATGACACCTGTAGAAGAAAGAGACTAAAACACAGAAGTTGTTAGATGACTAGAAAGTGGACTGCCAAGCGAAAGCTTGGTCCTAGAAGTGCAAAGACTTCTTGAAGGATGACAGTCCACTGATAAAAAGCAGAATATAGTCAGTTACAGAAATGATAAAGACATAATGAAAAAAATGAAAGCAAATACGTCCCTATTTGCAGCAATCTGTCTTGCACAGTCGCCGACGTCGGTGGTTCTGCCGACATCGGTTAGTCTGCCGACGTCGGTAGGGACAATGGTCGAGGTCGATCGGTGGTTTTTAATCTGCAGAACGGTCTGAGACTCTGTTTGGAGGTTAGAGAACCTGTTTGGAGGTCAGAGACCCTGTTTTGGTGGTCTGTGCAGAGCTATAAGGCAGAAAGTATGGTCTGAATAGGAGACCAGAGAGAGGACAAAGTGACTGGGAGACAGGGATTAGAGAAGGCCTTTCAGCCTCTCAGAGAAGCGCAGGTTGGGTCTGGACAGTGGTTTTACTTAATAGATGAATTCAAATAAAAACTGAAATGAAAAACAAAGAAATACTTATCTCCTGCTTTCTGAAGGAGTGAAGGAGCCCTGTTGCTGATGTTGTTGACGGACCTGCAATGCCTTTGATCTCACAATCTAGAGCTATTCCTGCAAAGTACCTGTAGCTGGTGATGTTTGATGTGCGAGAGGGAGAGAGAGAGGTCGAATGCCAAGATGCAAGAGAGTTCACGTTCGTGGGGGGGAGCAACGGATGCAGAAAACTGGGTTTAAAAGAATCCGACGCCGGCAGAATCGCCGACGTCGGGCGTATAATGACCGACGTCGGCGACCGAAGAATGGGGACAGAGGCTAATTTTAGCCTTCTGTCCGTTCTTACAAGCTGTCAGGGTCAAATGTTGTTAAAAAACGATCGAGAGGGGCTTAAATAGACGCGAGAGTAAGGGTTAAGATGGGATTTGGGTCATTAAGGCTTGGAATGAGGTGGGGGCATCCAAAGAGAGGAATCCGAGGTGACATGAACGAAGTGGCAAGGGGGCTACTAAATTAAAATATTTGATTATTTTAATTTAAAATTGAGGGGGCTTAGGATAAGTGTTAGGAATATGGACCAAGGGGACCAAGAGGGGAGGGGGACCAAGGGGGGAGCGTGACCAAAGGGTAGACACGATTTCGGTGTCTACACGTTGACTTGGAATTGAGTGTTATTTTTTTTCAAATGATATTTTTGAATTAACAATCCTTCTAAGTCGAGAATAAGCAAATGTTTTTTTGAAAGCAGTGCAAACAATAATAATTTTGAGATTCAACATTACATTCAATATATTTTTTAATGTTATTATAGTAATATGTCAGTTAATGTTTTTTTCATTCTTAAGAATTTACACAAATTGTACATCTCCAGTGAAATCTACACGAATTTAAAATTATAATTGTTTAATACTTGACAAACATAATCAAACCAACTGTACTAGGACTTAGTCATAAAGTTTTCAATAATTAATTGTTAATTTAAGTAATTAATACATGTTTGAGAAACAAGTGTGATAATTGTCGGTACATGCTCCGATGTAGTTGATGTGTTTATCATGGCCAAATATATGTTATGTTGAAGTTCATCTTGACGGTTAGCTATGACCTCTAGTTGTTTACTTGTCTCCCCTTGAGCTTTAGTTGAGTTTTTATTTAATTCGTCATCTACATTCATCATTGTTTATAATAGCGTAACAATTTCTACCAATATGAAACATATAAGTTTAGAACGGAAATTCAAAATTATTTAGAACGGATGGCTGCCCGTAACTTCACAAATGCATTGAGAAGTCTAATTTCTAAGATCGGGGGACGTACATATCTAGAAACAACTCAATGTTATAGATAATTTAGTAATCAGCAGTTTATTACATATTTAAAATTTACGATCCAAAAGATTGACTTTAAATACGAAAATAATTTAGTGTCTAACTACACAAATTTTATGATATAAATTATCAAACTATGTACATTCCTGAGGGTCTCATGAGATATTTGTAGTATTGTTTAAGCATCATCTCTTGCTTTGGATTTTCTACTATGCATATCTGTAAAGTCATCTTTAAAGTTGTAGCAACTTGTATTGCATTTGTGCCTCCATAAACTATTATAACAGGGGATGAGTTTGTGTTACATCTTGATAGCATGTGCTCCCAAAAATTGACAGATCTCTCATACTTGAAAGGATGTTCTAACAAGAAAATCCCAATATCAGTTGGCCTCACAATCTCCAATGGCTCGGTGTATGACTAGTCATGTTCTATTCCCACTTGTTCATTGAATTATGCACACCATAAATGCTAAAGACCACTGACAGTCCCTCGAGCCTACCTTCCTCGTTCCAAATCCTCTAACGTTCTTCAGAAACGATTTCATACTTTTCTTTAGCTTTTTTCTATGTAGATGCATACATAATTATGAAACAAGATATGAGCACTAGAACAAGAAAGATACACAAGTCATTGCACTAGACCCAAAGTATGAGAGTAGATCTATGATATCACTTTGTGTGACACCAGTGACAACGTTGCTAAAATCTACAATAGCCACCTCTAGACTAAGCGAAAGATGAGGTTCTAATGCTCCCAATGTTCTGCCCAATATAAGAGGAAAAGCACACTGACATATGAACTCATAAATATCTTCCTCCCTTAGTAGAGAATCTTTTGTAACTGATGATACATACAGTTCCATGAGGTTGATGGAATCCTTTGATATTGCCATATTATCGTTTGTTATTATATGCATCCTTTGTCTTGTTTGATTTTTTTTATTTTTCTCTTTCCATTTTCAAATTCCTCACAGAGTTGAAGAAAGTGAGTTTCATGGATGCACAAATTTTCTTTCACGTTTGATACATCACACCCTAGAATAACTAAAGAAGGATGGAACTATGAGGATGTGTATTGTTTACCATGCCTTGGATAAGAAAACTATCAAAAATAGGTACCCAATACCCAGCACTGATGAGTTGTTGGATGAATTGCATGGAGCAATATACATTTCTAAAATTGACTTGAGATCCGATTATCACCAAATCAAAGTAAGAGATGAAGATCTACACAAAACAACTTTCCGATGTCATTTTTAATATTTGGTTATGCCTTTCGGTTTAACCAATGCTCTAGCTACCTTTTAATCGTTCATGAATCATGTTTTTAGTGAGCAGTTGAAAAAATTTGTTTGTGTTCTTTCATGACAATAAGACTTGGGAAAAGCACATGAAACACGTTGATACAGTGTTCGGAATATTAGAACAGCAGTATCTTTTTGCGAAAGAGTCCAAGTGTTAATTTGGTATGATCGAGATTTTATACTTGAGACATACCATCAATACTCAGAGTACAAGTTGATCAGAAAAATATTCATGCAATAAATGATTGGCCACCACCCACCACTTTGATCTAGTTGAGCAGTTTCTTGGGACTTTGCAATTATTATAAGATTTGTGATAGGGTTTTCCCAACGTGTGAAATAACCCTGACAAATTCTTTCAACTGTTGAATCACTGAACGCTCACATGCAAGTGTTGATCACTAACACGCAACAAGAAAAAACTAACATGCAAAGCTCAAAATCAACATGCAATGATTGATACCGCACATGCAACCACCGAACACTGACATGCAACCATGAGAACTAACATGCAACCCACCAAGCTAGCAAGATCACAACTCTATGATCTGAAATATCCCTTTCTAAAATTGATCTGATTCTCTTGAGTTGTTGGTTATGATTTTTGGTTCTTGTTTGAATGTTTTGGAACAATTAATGATGATTCAATTGCATGCAAGAAAAATACAATAAAGATAGGCAAACTATGACTTCATTTTTTCATATGATGATCAAATATAATGAAAATCAGAATTGAATATAGATCTGATCTGATTTATTACAGTACCAATAATGATCATAAACATTCAATTTATCATTTTATTTCATTACATAAGCATACCCAAATGTTGAAGATGGATTAGGCTTCAATGGCTTGGATTTGTAAGTGAAAGAAGGCCTCCAAAGGCTGAAAATGATGAACTTTGGTCGCAGATCTGAGAACACCTTCAAACCCTAATAAGATGACAAATATAATTAGCAAATAACCTCCAATAATCTATTGAATTTCAAATATGGTCGCACAATTGTAATACCAAGGTGGAATTACCACTTGGGTGTGAGGGTTTTCATCCTCCACCGATTTCAAACGAGGGTTTCCATCCTCTGTGAAAAATATGGGTAGCCTCAAGCTCTCCGATGAATTTCAGAATCTTGATTGATAAATAATAATTTCTTTTTTCTATTTTCCCCTTTTATAAAAAGCTTTTCCCATTTTAAAACCCTAAAAGTAATTTAAAATTACTTTTTAATTTATATTTTCCAATTGACCCTCAAAAAGTAGTTAATAATTAATTTTTATTTTATTTTCCACTTAGCCTTTTAATTAATACATGCTTTATGGCCCTATTCCCTCTTAGAACACTCCCCTTTAGCCTACGGGAATGAAAATAGGCTACGGGTCTTCTCCATTTGCGTTAACTCGAGAAAGAGGACATTACAATCTGCGCTTCCCAAAATTGCTTGCCCACAAGCAATTGTAAACTGGGATGCTCCAGAATTTCAGCACCCTTCGAAGTGGCATCTTCTGCTGATAAATCCTTCCATCGTACCAGATATTATGGAATAACCTTGTTCCTCAACACCTCTCTAACATTCAAGATAGTCTCAGGAATCGGGTTGAGTTTGCCTTCATCATCCAAAGGAGGCAACTCAGGGGATGGAATAACATGATGCCAAAGTGTCTTCTTTAGGCATGACACATGAAAAACATTGTGAATCTTGCTATCCACTAGTAATTCCAACTCATAGGCAACTTCACCAATCCGTTTGGTGACTCTGTAAGGCCCATAGAAGTGTGGTTTGAGCTTCTTGAATCCACTCTTCTTGGTGGAGGATTGTCTATAGGGTTGTAACCTCAAGAAAACCAAGTCACCCACCTCAAAACTCCTCTCTGTACGATGTTGATCCGCATAAAGCTTTTGCTGGTTTTGTGCATGCAAGAGGTTCTCCTTAAGGATGACCAATATATCTTGGCTCTGTGCACCCAAATCTCGTGCACCTGGTACTCTACTATCAGTAATCAATAAATCCACCAATGAAAGAGCCTCGTGTCCATAAAGGGCTTTGAATGGAGACATACCAATAGACATATGGTATGTGGTGTCGTAGCAATGCTCCCCCAAGTGAAGCCATTTAACCCACGTTGTTTGCTGTCCTGCAACATAGTTCCTCAAATATCCCTCAAGCCATTTGTTTACAATCTTTGTTTGTCCATCAGTTTGAAGATGATCACTAGTGTTTGGTATTTAGTACCTGTTAGGTGGAACAATCCCTGCCAAAATAAATTGAAGAACCGGCTGTCCCTATCACTTAAAATATTTTTAGGCAACCCATGCAATCCAAATACTTCTCTGAAAAACAAATCAACAACCTGAGAAGCCTTGAATTCAGTAGGAATAGCAAAGAAATGTGCAAATTTGGTAACCATGTCCACCACAACAAAGATACTATTTTTAACTTGTACTTTGGGAAATCCTGTAATGAAATCCATTGATATGCTTTCCCATTTCTGATTTGGAATGGGTAAAGGTTGCAATAAACCAACTGGAAACACATGTTCTATTTTATTTTGTTGGCACTCCCTGATATACTATAGCACTTCCCCTTTGAGACCTTTCCAATAAAATCCGTCTCTTATCTTTTTGTAAGTTTTGAAGTGCCTTGGATGCCCAGCCAAGGGTGTGTCATGAATTACCTTCAAAACTTGTCCTTTCATTTTAGATCTAGATACCAAAAAGATTCTATCCTTGTAAAGGATGAGATCATCAACTACCTTGTACTTGTCATCCTGGATTTTGCCTTCAATAACATCATTAGCAAAACCATTCTTGGCATATTTCTGCTATAATAAGCTCTTTCCATTCATCAGAAATAACAGGCATAGAACATAAGAAAGGCTTCCTTGACAAAGCATCAACAACTATGTTGTTTTTACCTTTAACATACTCAATGTCAAAGTTATAAGCTTGAAGCTTACCCATTTTTGTTGCCTGTCATTCAAGTTTTTTTGGTTGGGGAAAAACCTCAAACTGTTGTGATCAGTGTTGACCACAAATCTGCCACAAACTAAGTACCGTCGAAATTTTGCTAATGCATGCATGATTGCCAACATCTCCTTGTCATAGATGGAGAATCCACATTCTGTATCTTTCAACTTCCAACTTTCAAATGCAATTGGATGCCCTTTTTGCATCAAAACAACGCCTACTCCCTCCCTGAAGCATCACACTCTAAAACAAAAGGAATAGAGAAATCTGGGACAGCAAGTACGGGGCAAGAACTCATTACCTTTTTAAACTTCTCAAACGTGTCAAGGGTTGTTTCAGACCATTTGAAGGCTCCCTTCTTGGTCAATTCAGTCAACGGGACAGCACGCTGTGAGAATCCTTTCACAAACCTTCTGTAGTAACTGCATAGCCCCAAGAAGCCCCTCAACTGTGACAAAGTAGTGGGTGGTGGCCAATCGAGAATTTCCTGAATCTTTTCTTGATCAACCTGTACTCCTTGGGCACTAATGATGTGTCCCAAATATAACATTTCAGTCATTCCAAATTCACATTTGGATTATTTTGCATAAAATGACTGTTATTCTAGAATTCCCAACACTGTATCCAAGTGTTGCATGTGCTTTTCCCAAGTCTTACTGTATACCAGAATGTCATCAAAGAAAACCAAAACAAATTTACTTAATTGATCCCTGAAGACATGGTTCATGCATGATTGAAAAGTAGCAGGAACATTGGTTAAACCAAAAGGCATAACCAAATATTCAAAATGCCCAAAATGGCATCGGAAAGCAATCTTGTGAAAATCTTCATCTCTTACCTTAATCTGGGGGTAACCGGATCTCAAGTAAATTTTGGAGAAGTAAAGCACTCCATGCAATTCATCTATTAACTCATCGATCCTAGGAATTGGGTACCTGTTTTTAATAGTCTTCTTATTCAACGCTTAGTAATCTATACAGATCCTCATAGTTCCATCCTTCTTCTTAACCAAAACAACTGAAGAAGCAAAAGAACTAAAACTTGGCCTAATATGCCCCATCTTCAGTAATTCCTTGATTGCCTTTTTAATCTCTTCTTTGAAAGCACGTGGGTGGCAGTAAGGTGTGATTCATCACAGGGTTAGACCCTGTTTCCAACTCTATTATATATTGAAATCCTCTATCAGGTGGCAGCCCCGTAGGTAAATCACTGAAAACATTGTCATGGCTGTCCAAAATAGACTGTATATCAACATGGTAAGATCTTTTTTCCTCGATAGTGGACGAATTACTTAAAAAACAATGCGCTGCCCACTCTATGTTCCCCTTACGAAAAGCTCTCTCCATGCTTCTAGCTGAAACTGTACTAGGTGCTCCATCAGCCATACCATGAGGAATGACCTCTTTATCTTCTGCTTGGAATTTCAACTCCATAGTCTTATAATTTTGTGTGAATTCTCCAAGAGAATGGAGCCATTGCACACCTAAAACCAAATTTGTCTCACCTATGCTAACCACATAGAAATCATCCTGTATTTTATGATCACCAAGAGAAATATCCAAACCTTTCACCCTCTTGATGCATGGTATAGAAAACCCATCCGCTACAGTTACATTGAATCCCTGAAAGTTTTCAATGGATAACTTCTTCTGTTTTATCAAGTTTTCATCTATGAAGTTGTGGGTTGCCCCACTATCAATTAACAATGTGACCTTGTGATCTTTTAGCACACCACGAACTCTGAATGGATGATATTTTGGTGCCCCTGAAAGTGTGGCATGGGTGCTATTTTCAGTAGACTCCCCAACTATAGTTTCCTCTGTTTCAACTGCAGTTGAATTCATCTGTTCCTCTATTTCCACTTCATCATCGGAAATAACCTCAATGTAATGTATTTGGCCTTTTGGGAGGCACCTATGCCCAACTTCCCACGGTTCCTTACATGTGAAACACTTCTTTCTCCTCAATTAATTTCTTGTTTCAATTTTCTTGATGATTTTAGGAAATTCTTGTTGTGCACCTTGCTGAAATGGCCTTCTTTGCTGTCCAAAAGGAGAGGTTTTTTATTGTCCCGTATTGTTTGGCCTTGGCTACCCAAAAGGAACTGTTTTTGGTGATCCATATGGCAATTGCTTGGGTTGTCCTGTGGGCTTGAATTTTTCTTTAGAAGCTGAAAATTCAAGGTTTAAGGCTCTTTTGATTGCATCCTGCAATGATAAAGGTTCAAAGGCCTTCACTAAGCCCTTAAGAGGCTCAACCAACCCTTCAACAAATAATACTACCAACCTCTCTGTGACATCTGGTACCATGACTGCGAACCTCTAAAAATCAGCAATGTAATTATCTACATTACCTTCCTATTTCCGTTGTGCTAGGTCCTTGAAATGCACCTCTGGATCCATTATGTCAAAGCGCTCAATAAGCAGATAGTTGAATTCCTCAACAGTGATGATGGGTGCATGCCCTTAGATAACCCATACCATGGTACCACCATTCATGTGCTACACCCTCAAGGTGGAGTGAAGCAAATTTGATGGCCTCATCCTCAAGCATAGGATTTAAAGAGAAGTGGGTGTCTAATTTTTGTAGCCAAGCCCTAGCTGTAGACTTGTTAGATCCATCAAAAATTGGAAGGAAAATTTTGTCCAACTTCTGTTGAATATCTCTCCATGGTCTTTCATGTTGGAAACCTCTTCCACCCCTAAGATTCCTCATTTCCAAGTCACAAATATCCCTTAAAGAAAGGTATCGTTGTACCTCGTACGGAAGCTCATCATATCTTGCATGCAAAAAGAGACAATCATTACCCGTAGGTTGTTGCACTTGCTCCACCCCATTAAGAATTTATTCATCCCTCTATAAGAAAGTAGCACGAAAAGTTTTTGGAAGAGGAACCCTCAATGCCTTAGTGTAATTCGTTGTGCTTTCCTCTTCTTGTTTTTCTTTTCCTTTGCCCATACATATCTGTTGAATAGCTTGAGTTACCCTGCCATGGATTGCTTCAGAGCCATCTCAATAGATCCAATGGTCTTTTCCATGTCCTTTTGACTCCGTCCGATTATTTTCCGTATGTAGCTCATCTCATCTGTAAGAGCTGGTCTCTCACCTTTATTACCCATTATATCTCATTTGATCTCTGGTGATTGAACTTTTCTTCTTTCTTTGTGGTTATATCTCAGCTCTCTTTCACTAATACCACTGGCACTCATGTAATATCACACCAATGTCAACTTTACCACAGGCTGACAGGAATTTCACTCTGATACCACTAAAATAACCTTGACAAATTCTTTCAACTAATGAATCACTGAACACTCATATGCAATTGTTGATCACTCATATGCAAGTGTTGATCACTAACATGCAAAGCTCTAAATCAACATGCAATGATTGATACCACACATGCAACCACCAAACACTGACATGCAACCATTACAACTGACATGCAACCCACCAAGCTAGCAAGATCACAACTCTGTGGTCTAAAATATCCCTTTCTAAAACTGATCTAATTCTCCTGAGTTGTTGGTTATGATTTTTGGTTCTTGTTTGAATGTTTTAGAACAATTAATGATGACCCAATTGCATGCAAAGAAAATACGATATAGGCAACCTATGACTTCATTTCTTCATATGACAATCAAATATGATGAAAATCAGAATTGAACAAAGATCTGATCTGATTTATTACAGTACCAATGATGATCATAAACATTCAATTTATCATTTTATTTCATTACATAAGCATACCTGAATGCTGAAGATGGATTAGGCTTAAATGGCTTGGATTTGTAAGATGAAATAAGGCCTCCAAACGCTGAAAATGATCAACTTTGGTCACAGATCTGATAACACCTTCAAACCCTAGTGAGATGACAAATATAATCAGCGAATAACCTCCAATAATCCATTGAATTTCAAATCTAGTCGCACAATTGTAATTCCAGGGTGGAATTACCACTTGGGTGTGAGGGTTTTCGTCCTCCACCGGTTGCAAACGAGGGTTTCCATCCTCTGTGGAAAATATGGGTAGCCTCAAGCTCTCCGATGAATTTCAGAATCTTGATTGATAAATAATAATTTCTTTCCTCTATTTTCTCCTTTTATAAATTTTTTTTCCCACTTGAAAACCCTAAAAGTAATTTAAAATTACTTTTTAATTTTTATTTTCCAATTGACCCTCAAAAAGTAAATAATTATTTTTTATTTTATTTTCCACTTGGCCTTTTAATTAATACATGCTTTATGGCCCCATTCCCTCTTAGAACACTCCCCTTTTGCCTACGGGAATGAAAATAGGCTACGGGTCTTCTCCATTTGCATTAACTCGAGAAAGGGGACATTACAGCGTGTCCCATTGACAAAATTAACAAAAAAAGGAGCTTTCAAATGGTTTGAATTAGCCCAAAACATATTTGAAATATCAAAGAGGTAATGAATACTTGGCCAGTACTTGTCCCAGATTTCTCTTTTCCTTTTGTATTTGACTGTGATGCATTTGTTGTGCCCCAAATTTTGAAGAACATTTTGGCTAAGTACTTTTCATGACAAGCGGTGCAGAAGACCATGGCGCGGAAGAGGCAAGTCTCGTAGAGCAAAGAACCATGATACACATAGAACCAAAGAACGTAGGACTCAGATACTAGCAAAAGACTTTAGGAAAGTGCAAAAAGCGGAGATGGTTATGAAGCGGTTCGTAGGAATGTTCGAAAATAATAATTCAAATGCGAATCCAGCACCAGCCTGTGGGAAGATAAATGCTCGGTGAAGTGTATTCAACATAGAGAGAGAATATAAGGGTAGTTAGGCCTAGGTCCTTAAGAATTTATTGTAAACAGCTTGCCACAACTCAATTCTATTAATAATCATTGACGAGTCATCCTATTTATATTTACTTTTGTAACTGAATGTCGGGGTAGACCAAGTATAAATACCCCCTTGTTCTACTTAGTGTTGTTAATGAGTTGTTTATCATTGTAATTCTACAATCATTGTAATCTTTAACATAAATTACAAATATAATGGAAGGAAACCGATGTTGATGTAATGCTTGTATTCATTTGTCTATGGTTATAATGGAGTTGATACTGTTTGTTATCAGTTTACACTAGCTTCTTTTTCTTTTGTTAGTTAAGTGATGAACAAATACGCTGAGTTAGATACAGAACTAAGGATGAGTTTAGAACTAGAAAAAAGATATGTTAGATTAAAGGAAAAGAGGCCAACATTTTGGTTTTATTGTTGGGACCCATAGCGCTTGTTTGCACGATGGTGGGAAGATGCTCAAATGCCTATCTCTAGAGAATGTTTAACGATGGGTTACTAGAGTAGAAAACAATTTCGCATTACCATATCTTGAACCAAGAGTTTTTGCACGTGCATGCGTAGAACAACCCCTGTACAATTCACTCTATGAAGCTTTCTTTGTAGAAGTGCTTGTTCTCCTTCATGCTTGGCTTTCGGTGTACACGCAAGACTGGTCAAGGAACTACGGACGAAAAATTCCCTGGTCAATAGAGCGTCAATTGGCCTTAGCAATATTGGGAGCACCTTGGACACATGCAATGGATGTTTGGTGGCAAGGAAACTTGAATAGTTATATTTTGGAATACGCGATCTAAACGTACTCCTGTCCAGAGGAAGATCGGTTTCACTTCCTCTGAGAGCCGCGCAAAAGGTATCTCAGACGTTTTTCACTCAAGATTAAGAAACTTATAATGGATTCTAGACTTCAAATCTTCATCGACAGCTAAACTCTCTCACATGAGCAGCGCAGTTGATGGAGAAATGGAGGGGTAAACTTTGATATAAGATTGTTGGTTTAGCATGGCAACCAGTCAACGGGACTTGCGTAAGCACAAGTATGATAAGGCTAGGTGAAAGGCTATGATTGGAAGCGATCCAGGGAGGGACCAGGAGGACTCAAGAAGTGTCGTGAGGGTCCGCAGGGAAGCAAAACAGCATAACGAGGACTCCCTAACCACAAGACCGCACCCAATGGCAGCACTGGTACGCACAGAAGACACAAGTCAAGCATTAGTCACTGAAGAACCCAATCTGGATAGGCCCAGTTCCCCACCCATAGCGCACACTCATGCTTTTGAGTTAAACAACATTCTTGTACACAATTGGGATACAAATAGTGTAGAATAAGAGACTAACTCTGTTAGAGATACTCTTAAAGAATAAGACCAAGATAGTAGTTTCTTATTGATTTCTTTTACATTACAAGACTATAATGTGGCTTAATTTGGAATGCCTAGTGGACCAAGCATACCCAGTGCGCAGAGTACCGGTCCATCCATAGTTAATCAGCGTACTTTTGCACTCAATGTATCAGGTGCTTCTATTGTTGCAGGAGGTGCGGGAGACGGTACCGATGGTGGTTCGGTCAGAGGATCTGGAGGTGGTGCAAGGGACATTTGTAGACCTCCCCCACAAGGTCCAAGAGGGACTACAAGTGCATCACAACAAGCTCCATTGCCGACACCACATCCACACACTATTTATTATGAGATGACGCCCCATTTACCTGAGTACCGCAATGTGGAAAATGCAACAAAACATGTTCACGAGTCTGAACTTATCTAGCGAGTGTGTGACATTACATGTACTGAACGATAGGCAGCGTAATTTGCCACTACTCTTTTAGACTGTTCGAACAAGTGGTACCATAAGTTTGATCTGCAACCAGCTATGGTGAATTACGAACAACTGAAGGCAGCTTTTCTCCAAAAATTTGCTATCACATAGTTTGAACAACATAGCATTGTTGCCCTGAAGGACATTAAGCAAGAACTAACTGAGTGTGTGTGAGTATGATGCATGTTTTAAGACATTTCTTTCAAAGCTTTCTTCTTAGCATGCCTAGTGGTTTGTAGGAGGCTTGTTGCTTCCCTTACACACCTTATCCCAAAAGACCTTCGCTGACCCGCACGAGTCCTTGGAAGCTAACCTTCACACTGAAGCCGTTGGAAGCATAGACACAGGGATTATTCCCTTTATGGAGGCTCAAATTGCTGCTATGGCATCTCAGCTAGAAAAGCTCATTGCAAATAGTACTCAAGATACTTGCAGTGGTTTGTGGTGTGTTGACTGTGAATCTGAAGGTCACAATAGGAATAACTACCCCAGAAAGAGTATTTGCTTGTGACTATTGACTATTGACTACCAATAATGCTTGTGACTATTGGGCTCATGGTAAGTATGATCTTATTGGAAGGATTTGTGGTGCTATTGGTAGTCAAGAGGATGCTCCGCAAAAACAACCTAAATGCCATAAGGGTACAGATCACCAATGCCAGGTTGCCCTCTTTGTCTTTACAGCATTTCATTTTAAGTGGTTTGGATTCTTAAGTGGTTTTCTTTCAACATTTCAATCGAAGCTCATGGCTGGAGATAATTGCTACACTTCTGAAATTCACTTTTCATAGTTAGCAACTCCTTGGCAATCGGAATGCATATTGCAAGAGCTTGGTCTAACTTTGCACAAATTCCAGATTAGCAGTAGTGCAGAAATTATGTTCATCACAAAGATAATCTGATGTTGTGAACAAAAAATATTATCTACTATGGTGGTGTCAAATAAGGGTAATGAATACATCCTGTATATAGAGGAACTATGTTTTTCTTTGCAGAAAAAGTGGGTCATATAATACAACATAAAAGAGATGGCACTTAAAGGGTGACGTTTGGCCTAGGCTAGGAAGGAAAGCATCTTATCGGGCTTCCAATAAGACACAATGTACTTATGAAGTAAGAAGTGCTTTGCATAAGTTTGAGCTACAAAGTCATTTAAAACAATTATTGAAAACCATTTTGCTAAACGCCTTGGAGCCGTTGGAAGCTACCTACATGCTCACAGTCCCAAAAGGTTGTTCATCACAAAGATAATCTGATGTTGTGAACAAAAAATATTATCTACTATGGTGGTGTCAAATAAGGGTAATGAATACATCCTGTATATAGAGGAACTATGTTTTTTTTTGCAGAAAAAAAGGGTCATATAATACAACATAAAAGAGATGGCACTTAAAGGGTGACGTTTGGCCTAGGCTAGGAAGGAAAGCATCTTATCGGGCTTCCAATAAGACACAATGTACTTATGAAGTAAGAAGTGATTTGCACAAGTTTGAGCTGCAAAGTCATTTAAAACAATTATTGAAAACCATTTTGCTAAATGCCTTGGAGCCGTTGGAAGCTACCTACAAGCTCACAGTCCCAAAAGGTTGCTCATCACAAAGATAATCTGATGTTGTGAACAAAAAATATTATCTACTATGGTGGTGTCAAATAAGGGTAATGAATACATCCTGTATATAGAGGAACTATGTTTTTTTTTTGCAGAAAAAGTGGGTCATATAATACAACATAAAAGAGATGGCACTTAAAGGGTGACGTTTGGCCTAGGCTAGGAAGGAAAGCATCTTATTGGGCTTCCAATAAGACACAATGTACTTATGAAGTAAGAAGTGCTTTGCATAAGTTTGAGCTGCAACGTCATTTAAAACAATTATTGAAAACCATTTTGCTAAATGCCTTGGAGCCGTTGGAAGCTACCTACAAGCTCACAGTCCCAAAAGGTTGCTTAATATTTTCTCTCTTACAACATTAAACAAACAAGTTATCAGCAAGATCAATTATATTGATCCATGTGTTAGGGGGTGATACCGTATGTTAATGTACCTCTGAACCCTCAAGCACTTAGTGGCAGCTAGACAGTGCTTGTCGCCAGCATCTTATGCTTATGTTGGTCCCAGAAATTCCAAAAGAGGACAATTAAGAGAGAAAAAAATCTTTCACAATTTGTATGGAACAAAGAGATGCAAAATAAGACTCACAGATGTAAGATTGAACAAAGAACATTACGAAGAATTTTGTGGATATAAATGGGAATCTTTGCCACGAGTCAAACAAGATGATCTACTGACACCCTACATGTCTTGATCCATTCAATTCCAATGGGGTAAGAGAAATTTCCTACGGAACACTTATCTGACTGGTTAGTTTGCAGACTCGCACTGAATTATTTGAAGTAATTCTGTTGATGGTAACCATGAGTACATTATCTGAACTCTCATTTTTTACTGCATACTTAATAGTCGCCATAAGGCTAACATGTACCGTAATCAAATCTCCAAGAATGTTAATGGTAATCACAGTTAATTAACCCTATAATTGACAAAATAAAAAATTTAAGGAACTGAAATTTTTAGATGAACAATAACAGGGATAAAAAGAAGATCAAAAACAATACCTCCCACCAAATAGCAAGCAATCTCACGTTCAGCAGCTATCTGGAATGGAATCTGATATTTTAAATGATGAATCCTCATAAACCCCATGCCCTTCCATAGTTGTTGAATTAGTCTGAATTCCATAACTTGTCACAGTAGAACTACTTTCCACAAAATGAAGCGCACCTGGACAGCGCATGGGACCCCTTAGCGACAGCAGCAGGAAACGCAAACCCCATAACCTGCAGAGATCAAAAAGTAGCTTCAAGATCAATCTAACTCAAACTTATCACCCCAGAAACACAATATTCTTAAAATTTCTTTCCCTTACATAAACATACATAGGCTGGGTTAGTCACCACAAAGTTTTGAACCTTTAATAAAGAGGCAATTTGGAGTCTGCTGTTTTTAATCCAAAAAGTGAGAATTTAAGGAAAATATGCAGAGAACCATACCATAGTGCCTGTCACAGGTTGCAGACATTATAAGATCCAGGGAGTCTAACAGCCAGACACAGACGCATATTCAAGGATTGCAGAATTATCCAGAAAGTCTGTGGGATTCTCTTGAAGACCCCAAGTGATGCCCTTCTCAAATATAAGAACCAGATATTCAAGAACAATGGACAAAAGTTACATTAAAATTTGAAGTCCAGGGCCTGTGATACAACCCATTAATCTATATCTGTAAAAATGTCCATTAACCAAGGAAATTCTGGACCAGAAGAAAACTAAACCTTGGAAGATAAACAAAGTCAGAACACAGACTCAGATGACAGAGGTCAACTCTACTAGGCTGCTCCATACACCTGCTCCTTTCCCGGGAAGACATCAATGAAGTAACAAATCCCCACAAAGCACATGTCCTGAGATTGTCCCCAAGAGGTGGTGTGATAGTGATGGTTGATCTTAACCAGTCAACTGCTCCACCCTTCTACTTGATTGTACTTCTACTAGGCTGCTCCATACACCTGCTCCTTTCCTAGGAAGACATCAAAGAAGTAACAAGTCCCCACAAAGCACATGTCCTGAGATTGTCCCCAAAAGGTGGTGTGATAGTGCTGGTTGATCTTAACCAGTCAACTGCTTCACCCTTCTACTTGATACACACTAAATCGAGCTCATGTTATATTAGAGAAGCCATGACCACCCAGCCAAGGATTCAAAGAAGCTCTTCTGTCTTCTTATGGTGGATCTTAATTGAGTCTAAGCATTCCTTTAATGCCAAGATCAACATATCCTCAGAGCTCTTTGTAGGTTTACCAGTGCCAGTTGTAACTATCTCAAGGATGGAGGTGTTTGGGTTGAACCAAAGATGAGTCTCAAGTCATTCAAGCAATTTGAAAATGTTAGAATGGAATGCACGATGTCAACATGACACCTATCAATTTTCTCAATAACTACATTTCCACTGCTAAGCACAGTGTTAGACATGTCGAAATGGCAGTTTTTAATCATTGTGAAGAGGCTTTTGCAACTATTTAGGCAGATTACAATTTCTCGGTGTGTAACAGTGTTTCCCCATCTGGCCAATTCCTCTTCAGCAGCTTGAGCATGGAAAGGCTTGGATCTTTTATGGCCTCTAATGCTGCTATTGCCATCCATCTCCATGTCAGAATGGTCTCATGAAATCCTAATCATCAAAACTGTCAACATGAAACCTATGAGAAAACAACAAAGCGAGAGCAATAGAGAGAACATCGGTGCAGAAGGGAAGCTCAAATAAAGAAGACAATGGTAGAAGAAAAAGTGAATGCATGAACAAAACAAAATGGCGGCAGGCAAGCTAAACACTTCCAACATTTCCCCTGCATCCTTTTTCATGCATGTTTTCCATGTAGACAGGCAAGTGTAGAGAAAGGCTAGAAGATACAGCCACGACCTTGCACTCGAGTGATTACTTAGGAAACCTCCAAGGGATTAAAACCACTGTCAAGGGAGGGCAGGGTAAAACTCAGGTCACCAGGATTAAAGGAGTGCCTCATTGAGAAGGGGAACCGTAACGGCTTGCACTTGGAGAGGCATTGTTACAATGCCTGAATGTAACTCGCTTCAGTATTAGTTACTGGTACTTTGTGGGTTATTAGAGATTTCTCTGGTTGTTTATATTTTATGTTATGTCAATCACTCATATTTTTTTTTCCTGCTAGTTAAGGAGACTTTTGAAAAGTCTAATTATCTCATATGCTGAAAGGGTGCCAAACGCCATTTGGGAAGGTTTGACCCCCAAAAACTGCACCGAAAGAAGCCTGGGATTGGCAGAATACAAAAATCTAAAAATTTCACAAAATTTTGTAAAACCAAAATCTTGTCTTTTATGAATTTTAGGTTACGAAAAATCCTCTCAGATTCTTGAGGGAACGCTTGTCACATAGCTTTTTACATTCCAAGGTGAATCACTTCCTGTTATAAACTAGATATAAAGAAATTGTCATTCAAATGTAAAAATCAAAGTGCTGTAGCTTCACATCTCTTCCCGAAGATTACCACCTTCTTATAAACTACTCCCAATCACAATAATGCTTCATTTACATTGCAAGTTCATATTCATTTATTGTGTTCATTTCCTTTTCTTTGCTTCATTACTTTCATCACACTAATTTTCTACAGTTTAGTGTGTTGTCCACCGGATTGCCAATTAAATCTGGATCAAGAATATTGTTGCATATTTCCAAATAAATCACCCATATGATCTGGACAAAGCAAGGGATTTAAGAGAAGATCTTTGTGCTTCAAGAAAGAACATTATAAATCTTCTTGAGGTCAATTTTTTGTCCAGACTCCAAGGGCCATCCAATGTTAACGATGGCTAATGAGTTCATTGCTACTAAGTAGAAAAAAGGCAAAATTTTATGAAAAGGCAAAATAAGGCAAAGGATCGGGTAGCAAGCTGTTAGCCATACTGTTTTTATCAATTTTCAGATATCGCCCTCTCGTTTTCCTCGCAAGATCAAGCTCACCCTTCATCTGTTATGACATGTTGCAAGGAGATGTAAGTCTTCAGCAGTTCTACAAAGTTAGAAGTATTGAACATGTGTCACTGTTGTTTCCAACATGAATACTGACTCTCTATTCAATGTCCTCACGTTCACCTTATTTTATTGCCAAATGTTAAATGGTTACTGTTGACAATTTTGCCCCCCACAGGGCAAATTGTCACCCCTACACTTCGGAACTTTGCTATGGTGCCAAGTTTGTCTTGTGAATCAGTTTTGGGGTCCTTAAATGAGCATTTACACCACCCAAGTGGCCATCTACAGCCAGGTGAATTTTAGTCATGCAGAGGTTTCCAAAGAGCTTTCTTGATTACAGCCAAATGTGCAAATACAGCCAAGACATACACGCTATAAGTTTAGTTATTTTGTCTTCCCAAGGAATTTTTTCAGGCTATAAGAGGTGGACTATTTCTTCGGACATTTTGTCCGAGAGAAAAAGCTCTCAAAGGACTTTGTAAAAGTCCGAAAAAATGGCTAAGTGACAGTCGTTCAAGGCTTATTTTCTTCGGACTTTTTGTCTAAAAGAAAGGAGAAAAGCACAATTGAGAAGACCGGTTTTCAAGTCAAGACAAAGGTTCCAAAGGACAGCTACAAAAGGCCCAGGTGCCCTTCAATTCTTCCAAAAGCCACTTTTGAAGGCAAAAAAGCCCTTGCGGAAGGCACTTGGTCGGTGAAGTGGACCTTTTCAATTCTTCCGAAGGGCACTCCTAGAAGACATAGCCCTTGCGGAGAACATCTGGGCATCGCGTAGGGACATTTACAATTTCCCCGAAGGGTATGTGCCCTTGCGGGGGGCACTTCAAGCATGAAGACCTTGGCAAAGTTCCGAAAGGCACTTTTGAGGACAAAAAGCCCTTGCGGAGGGCACTTGGTCGGTGGCAAGACCCTTTCAAAAGTTCCTAAGGGCATTTTAGGGAAGACATATCCCTTGCGAAGGGCACCTCCATAAAGCGAAGGACAAAAGCAAAGTTCCCGAAGGGCACTTGCCCTTCGGGGAAAATATAGCCAAAGGCAACGAATTCCTTCGGACTTTTTGTCCGAAGAAATTCGGGGGGATAAAAAACCCGAGGAAAATAAAAAAACAAAGGCAAAGAAGGAGATCCTTTGGAATAATTGTCAAACAAGAAATCCGTGGGAATTTGAAGTCAGCAAAAGTCCGAAGAAAATCAAAGGGCAAGACATAAAAGCCTAAAAGAATAAATTCTGGAAAATTGGCAAGGAAACAAATTCCTTCAGACTTTTTGTCTAAAGGAATAATAACAG
Organism: Torreya grandis; assembly: GCA_037957365.1. Taxonomy (NCBI): domain Eukaryota; kingdom Viridiplantae; phylum Streptophyta; class Pinopsida; order Cupressales; family Taxaceae; genus Torreya; species Torreya grandis. Next base: position 327,040 of record JARHVA010006455.1, on the reverse strand, counting down.
TTTCAAAAAACTCGATAGAAAAGACAAGGGCGTAAGCAAAGGCCAAAAAAGAGAAAAGGAAATGCCAAGCCCGGGAAAGAGAAAACACAGAGTCCGGATAATTTGTCCAAAGGACGAAAACTAAAATAAAACCTGAATCCCGAATTAAAGCAAAACACGAGAAAACATGAAGTGAACTGAGCATGATCAATAGCATGAACAGAAACGTAAGTACAAATAGGACTGAGCCAAAACTGAACAAGAAGAAAGACAAACGCAAAAATAGAGGCATGAGCAAAGATTAAAGCAGAAGTGAACATGGACATAAGCATGAACAGTAAATAAAACCAATGCAGAATAAAGACAAAAGCAGGATAAACAAAGATCATGCACAGACTAACATGAAGTGACTCTAACGAAGTGAACGCATTTAAAAAAGCAAGCAGGTTTCAGTTTTGAAAATAGAGTCATCTTGCATGATGAACAGGCAAAGCGTTGAACATTTCAAATAGCCAAAAATTCCATGCACGCACTCTCGTTTGTTCGAAACATTTCGACAGTTCAAAAGCAATTCTTAATTTGGCATTTGCATTGATTTCATGCAAAGGGGAGACTTTCAAACGTTCCAGCAGTTCGAGTGAATTCGAATACTCTTGTTTTGAAGTTGACTAGTTTTCAAGTCAAGACATCTATTCGTAGGTGTCATGCATCCAAAGCTTGTCTTCTTCTTTTTTCAACGCCAAAGATTCTTCACGCAAGACAGCCAGGTATAAGCCAAGGAAAGACAAATTTGGAACACTCATGCAACACAATTTGGACTTGGGTTAGTGAAGAGTTAACTTCTCTTTTTTTCAATGCCAATCTCTTGACTTGTTGTAAGTTTATATATTAATGGTTTTTCAGCCTAGTAAAATTCATTCCTCTCTTGGTAAGACCAAACTCTGCCATTGGTGAGTTGTGTAACCTCTGCAATCAATAGGACTGTACTTTCAGATTTCAAGCATTGGAATAGTGTACATTCATTCAGCAATTTGCATACGTGGTAGATTTCTCTCCCTTCCCAAATTTTGATTCGTACATAGTTGCTAGCTCATCATGTTATGCAAGTCATGTTCAGTGTTTTATGTGTCTTTTGCTGACGCTGTAAGTGGATGTTAGGTCGCTGCAAAGTGTCTTGTATTAGAGCTCTCTCCATTGTTTTCCCTCACATTTTTGTCATTGGATCGAACCTTCTCATGAAATACTTATGCATAGTGATCAATTGAAATCAAAGGTCTTCCTTTTCCCTTGTTTGTTCAGTGTTCAAGTTCCAAGTAGGGTGGATCAACATTCTGGCGTATCATCATCATTAGGTAGGATTTCCCTTTCAAGCTTCTTTCGCCCTTTTCCATGGTAGTCCGCAACGCAGAGTAGAGATCCTCATTGATACATCTTACAGGAACCAACCTTCTTTGGAGGTTTTTCTCACCATTGAGACACCCACCCTGGTGAGAAGATCCCATTGTTTCAACTGGAGAGAGGATTAGTCATTTCAGCACGTCTTCGTTTCAAGGTGCAACTCCAAGTTGACAACAGTTGTTAAGAGACGCTGCAGTTTGTCTACTTGCATAATTAAATAAGGAGATCTATAATGGATTGTGGAAGAACTAAAATCCACCAAACGTTGCAAAAGTACCTTGGTGCCTTGTTTATGTGTCCACAACTACTACCCATGCAACATTTCTCCAGGTTGAGGAATACAAAGCAATATAATGGCTAAAATGCTTGCAAGTTGTGTAAGTGCAATCCAACTAGCTATAACTTCAAAATTAAAAACGTTAACTCAAAGATTCATAATGGAAAATGTTCTTCAGTGACTCTGCTTCACAATGATGAAGGTATTGCCAAATTTATCGGTTCAGCAATAGGGTTTGTATAATCTACTGCAACACAGCAGGCTTGTTTACTTGCACATTCGCTTCTTCATGTTCTTAAATATTCACTTGAGAATAAAGGCAAAATGTAGACTCTAGTAATCCAAATTATGCAGGCGTCAAACAATAATTTTGAGCGGCTGCGTAGTAGACTTGACAAGTTATTCCACTTTGGAATCCTTTGACACTTCTTATTGCAACAAGCTTCCCATGTTTTCCATGCTTAGTGAAAAAGGTTTTGATGAGAGGGAACAATACAATGAACCATGGGAAGATATTTTTATTATGGGTTGACGCCCTAACATATGTCATTGAGGTTTCTTACGAGCCGTGTCTTACACTGGAGTCGGAGATTTATCTGTGATGGAATTTTCGCCTATTGCCAATAGACTTTTGGTGTTGTACATCTCCATTACTGTTTTCAAGATCTACTGTAGAGATAACTAAAGGATCTCTTTATAGCCATTGTTAGTTATGGCCTTAGTGGATCTTCAATGACACTTTTTCAAAAGGTTGGAGGAATAATTTACACGGTGCCGATCTTTTTGGGAGGGACCCTCTAAATCCAGTTCTGATTGCTAATAATATTGGTAATCACGTTGAAAAGCTGTCACTGTATGCTTAGGTTGGTTTGGTTCCTATACCATTTATTCTTGAGTGGCACTTCAAGTGGTATGTATTTCATTCATTTGACATCATACGTGATTTCATTGCCATAGACTATGCCTTGCTCATCAGCTGAATGGGTATTCTAGTTCACATAATTACCACATTTTCATGTGACCAACTTATTCGAGATTAAGATCACGAAGAATATGTGCCCAAACTGAATAACTGGATTATCATCTCTTAAGTACTAATAATAGTTGGGATTGCTATCGCAAGATTGATCAGAATTCCTTTGAATCTCACCATCTATGATGTCTGTTACAGAAGAAGTGTAAAAATATTGCCCCGTCCTCTTTTAGATTGTTGTTGGATTACATCTCAGACGTGATTTTTTACACCACTAAACACTATCCAAGAAGTTTCCCAGTCCTACAAAACTGGCACTGCAACAAATGCCACTCTTAGGTTGATTTTGTGGTATACATTTGCATTTTTCTCATAATTGCTATTGCAATAGTTGTCATTGTAAGAGTGTTTATTTAGCTGCAATGTATGCATTGTTTTTGCTTGTTGACCCCAAATATTCACATAATACAAACATTCAAAGACAGTCTACGCTAACGATGCACGAGTCATATACGCAAAATCACTCAAGACACTTGCAAGACACGAGATAAATAAAAGCGCAGGGAAAAGGATAATGCACAAGTTAACGAAGCACAAAAGGACACCTCAATGTGCAGGTTGGAATGAAACACAAATCTCGAAGAAACACAAGGGTGGAAGAAACACACCCAATGAGGAGCTAACAGGTGTAATGCATCCAAGCAAGAAGAATGCGGATGGATAGGGATTGATCCAAGGTGATGAGAATATACTGATGGAGCAGAAGAATGTGCCAACAAGATGAACAGGTGGAAGCCTAGTTGGCTACAATTGGCAAAGGATGAGGAGGTAGCACTGACAAAGCAACATCTGGAAAAGGCCAAAGGGGTCCAGGAATGCTATAAATAGGGATGTTGACCTCTCATTTGGGACATCAAAGAAGTGTTGGACATTTTCATATGCAAAGTCAGAGCTTTGGGGAAGGATGCAAGCTAGAGTTTGAATGATCTATGAGAGATCGTATTGTAAGAGTCATTTGAATGAATATCATCCTTGGGTGACAATCATTGCAATATGATATGAGTGTATGCTTTGTAACATTGGATGTATGATAATAAAGATGGATTCTTGTATGAACATACATGAATGTGATATGCTTTGTTTTCAGTATACACAATATTTGTGTGTTATGTTTTGCCATGATGATGCACATGTTGATGTCTTTGCTATGATGATCATAGCCCTTAGCCTAGCCTCATCATACTTGAGCTTCCGCAACTCCCGCTGACTCGCTGCCATGTTGAACCAACAATCTTATATCAAAATGTGCCCCTCCACTTCCCCACCGATTGCACTTCTCATGCAAGAGAGAGTTTAGCCGTCCATGAAGAAGCTTTCAAGTCCACAATCCACTCTAAGCTTTCTTAATCTCGAGCAAAAAATGTCTGAGATACCTTCCTTGCGGCTCTCGGAGGAAGTGAAACTAGGGTTCCTCTGGATAGGAGTAAGTTGAGACCATGTATTCCAAAATATAACGATTGAAGGTTCCTCGCCACCAAACATCCACAGCACGCGTCCAAGGCACTCCTAATCTTGCTAAGGCCAACTGATGCTCTACTAACTAGATGATTTTCCGTTTGTAGTTCCTTGACCGGTCTTGCGCATACGTCGAAAGCCAAGCATGAAGGTGAACAGGGACTTCTACAAATAAATCTTCATAGAGTGAATCATATAGGTGTTGTCCTACCCATGCACATGCGTAAACTCCTAGTTTAAGATATGGTAATACGAAATTGTCTTCTACTATGTAACCCATCGTTCAACATTCTCTAGAGATAGTTGTTAGAGCATCTTCCCACCATCATGCAAACAAGCGCTACAAGTCCCAACAACAGAACCAAAATGTTGGGCTCTTTTCCTTTAATCTAGCATGTCTTTTCTCAAATTGTGTGCCTAAGAAAACAAGAGTTCCAATGTGCTAGCACGCTAGCATATCACACAAGAAAAGATTCTCGCGTGCTCACCCAAAGCACGCAGCTTAAGACCGGTTCCCATTGGTTTTGTCACGCGAGGGTGTATTCATCTACTTTTCTAAGCTAAGGCGCTCGAACAAGCACTTAGTCCTAAACTCATCCTTAATTTTGTATCTAACTCTGAGCTATTCATTCATCACTTAACTAATAAAAGACAAAGAAGTTGGTGTAAACTGATAACAAATAGCATCAACTCCATTATAATCATAGAAATATAAACACAAGTATTTCGTCAACACAAGCTTCCTTCCATTATATTCATAAGTTATGTCAAAGATTACAGTGATTCCAGAATTATAATGATAAACAACTCAAAAACAACATTAAGTAGAACAAGGGGGTATTTATACTTGGTCTACCCCAACCATTCAGTTATAGAAGTAAATATAAATAGGATGACTCACCAATGATCATTAAAAAAATTGAGTATAGCAAGCCATTTACAATAAATTCTTAAGGACTTGGGCCTAACTGCCCCTATATTCTCTCTTTATGTTGGATCCTCATCGTCGAACACCTATTTTCCTTCAAGCCGATGCTGGATTCGCACTTGACTTATTCTTTTCCAACATTCTTGCGAACTGTTCCATAACTGTCTTTGCTTTCCGCGCTTTCTCCAAGTCTTCTGCTAATATCCAAGTCCTACGTTCTTAGGTTCTCCGTGTATCATGCTTCTTTGCTCTACAAGACTTGCCTCTTCCGCACCATGGTCTTTTGTGCTACAATTTTCCGTGCCGTGTCTCTCTAACTTTGCTTTTCATCAAAGTTACTTGGCCAAAATGTTCTTCAAAATTGGGGGCCCAACATCACTCCACACTAAGTCAATAGTTTGCCCGGACTATGCATCTTTTTCAGGTACCTCAAAAAATTTAGGTCTTGACTGTTCAATTTGCCTCTTCAATCCCTCCCAATGGTTCAATGCATTTTGGAGCTTGGACGTGATTTCTTCAACTGCCTCCTTAAGTTTCTTTGTCTCATCAGGTTGCTCGAGACAGTCACCTGCTTGAATGATTAACCGCTCAAGTGATATAGAAGCATCCTTATGAAAGTCTTCAAGCGAGATGATCTCTGTCGAAACCTATCCTCGAAGCACCACAAAATGGGCATTTAACTCCTGGCGGTGAGTACTTATTTAGTTTTCTATAGCCTCCATATCTTCAAATGCTTTGGCATGCTCAGTGCGATCTTTTATTATTAATCCATTTTCAGCGAACTATTGGCACTGAAGCTCCTATGCTTGAAGTCGTGCTTCCAAAAATAATTTGGGCCGCGACAGCTTAGCAAAAACCCCATCCAAGATGCGAACCGTATCACCAACCCTATTCAAAAAGCTCTTATAGACCTCGACAACCTTAGTAAACTATCTCGTCGCCCATGTTTACTCGTGCTGGGGACTGCGCTAGTCTTTGCATTTGTTCAACCAAAGTTCTACCAAGGTTCCCAACTATCAATTGGCTCTCCAGTAAGAGATACTCCATCTGCAAGAGCCAAATCTTGGTCCAAAATAGACTTGCAGAGCATCAGGGTCTTTACTCTAGCCGCCATTGCTATTTCCAGTTGGCGCTTGAGCTCTCCCAACTCCTCTTCAAGTTTTATCCTTACAGTGCACTCATTTTGATAGAGAGTAACCATCTCTTGATGCTTCTTCTAGAGCCACTTTACATTGAATTCACACAAGGCATTCTGCCTTGCCACCTCATGAGCAAACTTCAAAAACATCGCGCTTGCTTGTGACGTGGTGCACATCCGGGGATCCACCCAAAGTGTGTCAAGTAGTTCTACCTCTCCTGGTGTCAAAATAAGGTTTTCCAAGGGCAATTCAAATTGGCGCTCTTCATTATATCTATCATTATAAAACAATAATTCTCGCCAAGTCAGATCAGTTGAGTCCTTCGCAAAATACTCCCACATAAACAAGTGTTTGTCCAACACTCCCTGATGTTACTGAACATGAAGGGTCATGGTTGCATCAGTAGTCACCGACCTTTGTTGTGCAGATTCATCAACTAGATCCTTCCCTTTAGAGGGATCTCACTCAAGTATTTCGACATCCAAGTCTTCTTCCTGGTGACTTGCACCCTCATTCCCAAAGTTGTGTCTAAACCATCCCCCTCTTCAGCAGTGGGACTCTTAATACTCACTTGTGTTTCATCAAGGGTGGCTTCTTCATGTCGTGCAAGTGAGGGCGTCGTCCCCTGTGCCGGGGCAACTTCTTGTTCCTCCTTTTCCTCTTCAAAGGTTTCCCTTTCTGGTGTCACCTTTGGAGTTGCTGCCTTCTATTCCAGATCACCATCCTTAGGCACTTAAGTTTCTTATTCCAGAGGAAAAGATTACATCGTGGGATCAGGCCCTTCTGGTTGACCAATAGGCACATTATCCTTTGGTGGTGAAGTGGTAGTCCTTTGCCCCTTAGGTTGTTCAGGCTGAGCGCTAGTGTTGGCATCGTGCCCTTGCCTCTTTTGCTTCCTATGCTTCCCAATCTTAGACAGGGGTGGAATAATTTCCTTGTTATCATCTGCACTCCCCAATGTCTTCTTTTGCGGTTTTAACATATAAAATAAAAGAATGAATAGAATTATCAACCAAAATCTGTTGAACCTTAATGTTGGTATCATCCAACCCCAGCTTCTCTCTACATACCTTTTTCCTTGGATAAACATACATTTGACGAAGAGTATGAGTCTCAATGTCAATCTTTTCAGCATCAATCTTTACAAGACGCGCATCATATATCCTATTGATGAAGTTCATGAAATATCTAGCAATGCAGGCATATAGCAAGTTGAGCCATCTAGACAAGTTACCCTAGGGGCTAATCCAAATGCGTGCTAGAAAGAAATGTTGTTTTACCGCAAACTGGGCTTGGTCTCCAAGCTGAGTAGACAAGTCTTTTGGAACGCGCCACTCGTTTCCAAAGGCTTCCTTCATTCCGTCATACCAACCCTTCATCGACCAAAATCTACTGAACCTTAATGTTGGTATTATCCAACTCTTGCTTCTCTCTATATGCCTTTTTCTCTAGATAAACATATATTTGACGGAGAGTATGAATCTCAACGTCAATCTTTTCAACATCAATCTTTACATGATGCACGTCATATATCCTATTGATAGCGTTCATGATATATCTAGAAGTGAAGGCATATGGCAACTTGAGCCATCCGGACAAGTTACCTGAGAGGCTCCTCTAGACGTGCACTAGAGAGAAATGTTGTTTTACCGCAAACCGAGCTTGGTCTCCACGCTGAGCAAGTAAGTCTTTTGGAACGCACCACAAGATTCCAAAGGCTTCCTTCATTCCGTCGTACCAACCCTTCATCTTAGCTTTATGGAAAGAGATTATAGCATCAGGGCAAGTGAACGCTTTAAACCTTTCTACAGGAGACTTATTCTCAAAGGGGTAAGCCCATTTCAATTCACCACTTGTGTATTCTGGTACACCAATTTCATCAAAAACTAACAATAAAAGAATAGCGCCCCAAGCAAATTTCTAGTTTCGCAGGTGGTGGACCTTCTCCGCATCTACAATAACTATTTCAGCAACATACAAGTGTGCTATGTCCACTTCCTTCCCCCTGTACACACCTCCAACTTTGGTCATAATTAAGCGCACAACCACTATAAAGGCAGTATCCTGAAGACTTGTTATATGCATTCCATGGCCTTGCTTCCTGTATTCAAGCGCCATCGCAGTCTTCTCAATTTCTTCCCGGTCTTCCAAGTCTCCACCGAGGTCAGTGCCCGAGCATTGTAACCCTGTAACTTTACTAACTCTTTGGGATATGATCTTCATCGTGTGCCCAGCGAAATAGAAGTATTCCTCATGCACGCGTGAAATAAGAAACTTCACGATGTCCACAAGTTTCCTAAAGTACAGTAGATTAAATAGCTGAAAAGTTCGGCATCATTAAGTCTATTGAAAATAATTGGGTCATAAACAAGCTCATTCTGGGTATTTTGGCACTCAACCCGAGAGTTGCGCTGCAACTCCACCTCATTCCCCAGCTGACAATGATTGTAATCAAAAACATTGTAGGTTGGCACATTCGGCTCCCACTTCTCCACGTGCAACACTACTTCAGGGTATTGCATCTCCTCAATCAACACTGGGGGTGGACGCGGTACTATAGCTTTCTTCTTTGCCTAGCGCGCCATCACAAATTTTGTGTTGTCCGTTCCCTCAACATGTTGTGGTAAACTTCCCTCATGCACGTCGGACTCACCAGGGACTTGTTCTCTTATTAAAACTGGTTGAACTCCTGCGCTCTCAAATTCTTCTTCCTCCTGAATTACAGGCAAGGGCTCGCTACGCTGGGCCTTTTTCTTTGGCCGCATCACCCTCCAAGGAGCCCAAAGGTTGAGGCACGGTCTTCCAACCCTCCCCAAACAAATACATGATTCCTTCTTTAAATTCCTTGGCTCTCTTGCTTCAACGTCCTCCAATGGCAGACGTTTACACCTCTAACCTATAATTCCTTCAATATGTGCTTCCTCAATCACTATTTCATCACTTTTCCTATTGACAACGATCGCTTCTCCACAATACTCAAATTGGTCACTGATAGTTGATATACGCTTTTCTGGCAGCTTGAAAATGCTCTTCTTGAAGCTTGAAAATGTTCTTCTAGCTTTGTAAATTTGTGAAATGACAATAGTAAAATGTAAAAATGATGTGTTTAACCTTTTATAGCCTCGAGGGGTGATCCTCATTTACTTCTCCATTACCTCATCCATCACTTTGCACATTTAATGCCTTTAATGGTATTGCCACTATTCACATTTGACACATTTACCATTACAATTGCTTTTCTCGCATTTAACACATTTGTCGCATCCCGCACTTTTCTCGAAGTGCATAACTGCTGTAAAGAATTTCAAAAAATTCATTTCCAAGGCAGGAACCTCATTTCTTTACCTTGACTCTTAGTGGTGGTTACCCGATGCATCCTGCGTATCTACTTGTCCTCATGCACTTCCACTCATGCACCCATTTTTTCCCATGCGCATTCCCTTTCACCATTTCCTTGGCACTCTGTAGTTTTGCTTCTTTCACCCTTCTTACCCCACACTAGAATTTGTCTATGGTCCTCCACAACATTACAAAAAAATAAAGAAAGAACCAAGCGTTGATCTAAAACTAACCAAGGGCGCGCAACCAAAGCCACACCTTACTGAAAAACAACCAAAATCCTAAACTAAACTGGTGGCATACGCCTTATTACAAAAGAGGAAAACATCACTAGTCATACCAACACCCTTTTCAGCAGAAAACTAGTGGATGCTTGAGCGGGCACGCCAATGTGGTTTATCGATTCGAATCATACCAACACCCTTTTCATTATGCTCCTTGGTGATAGCCGCGTACAAGTCAGGTCACTCTTCCAGCCGGTGGTCCTTTTTTGCAGAAAGCACACGTAGGATATTCTAGACAATCTCATTGGTAGTGGTCCGGAGATTCACATTTGTAACATATCCTGGGTGGGAAACGACCACCTCCTCGTCCTCGTCCACGGTAGCCACTATGGTCTTGATTGTTGGCTATAGAGGTTTGGCGCGTGCTCGTGCTTCATGGATGTCACTAATCAAACAGCAGTTGTTAGTGTCATGAGTATAGGCATCACTGATCTTGCAATAGTCAAACACCTTAGTTTGTGTAGCTCACTATAGAAGAGGACAAGATCGTACATCATGTTCTTCATGACAGATTTTACATGTCTATTTAAGTATCGTGTGGATGCTCTTACGTAGGCTATTGCTCCATGTATGCCCTTCTGATTCGCAGTCTATGCACCAAACACCACTCCGTGTATCATGTGCATTATTAACTGTCAACTTCTCCAGCTGCGACGTCATTGAAGCTATTTGGGCTTCCATGAAAGGACTGATCCTAGTATCAATGCTTCCAACTGCCTTAACGCGGAGAGCGGCTTCTAAAGCCTCGCGCACGCTAGTGAAAGTCCATTGAGACAATGTTCGTCGGAAGGGTAGTAACAATCCTTCCACAAACCATTGTGCATGCTAAACAGCATTCATTTCAAATCACAGTTTAGACAATAAAGTCTTAAACCATGTGTCATACTCTCACACACTTTCAATAAGTCCTTGCTTTATGTCCTTTAGCACAGCTATGCTCTGTTGCTCAAATTCAGGGATGTCAAACTCCTAAAAGAATGTTGTTTTAAGTTGATCATAATCGACCACCGCTTGTTGAGGGTCAAACTTTCGATACCATTTGTGCGCATGTTCCAAAAGCATTGTTGCAAACTGGGTGGCCTTACGCTCAAAAGAAGTAATGCCTCATGCCTTCCAAATCAATTCACATTTGTGGACGTGCTCAGCGGCATTCTCCACACCCCTATATTTTGGCAAGTGAAGTGTCGTTTCATTGTATACCGTAGTCAGTTGAGGTGGTTGTTGGCAAACTCCAGCCCAGTCCCTTGAGGAGGAAATCCGCTACCACCTGTGCCACCACCTAGTCTGCCTCCAGCAACAGTGCTCGTGATATTGGGCGCAATAGCCGGTTGATCAATCAAATTAGGGCTTGTACTCTGTCCTTGTAGACCTGGTCCACTAGGGATTCCAAATTGTGCCATATGATTCCCTTGAAGAGGAAAAGAAAGCGTTAAGTCTAAATGAGTGTCAAAAGGCTCAACTCAAGTATCTCTTCCTTGTGTTCAATCTTTGATTCCAAACTGTCTGTATCCCAGTTGTGTATGTATACTTCGTCTAACTCAAGAGCATGAGCACGCACTATGGTTGGAGATCCAAGTTGGTTGAGATGTGGTTCTTCAGTTACCGCAGTCCAGCTAGTTTCTCCTTCATATGATAGCAGTGGCGCAGGACACGGCTCGAAAGTGATGGGGTCCTCATGTGTTTCCGCTTCCTTGCGGCTCCTAACAGCACTCCTTGAGTTCTCTCAGTCTCTTCCCGCACCGCTAACTCCTATAATTCTTTGTTGAGCTTCATCATACTTCCATTTTCACAATACACGATGACTGGCTACCATTCTGAACCCACAATCTTCTACCAACTCCTCTTCTCCCTTTCCAAATGTGCGGCTCATGCACAAGAGGATTTAGCTCTCCATTAGTATAGTCTCAAGTCTAAGATCAACAAATAGCTTCTTGATTTCAAAAGCAAAAAGCCTAATATAATGGCCATGCAGTTCTCGAAGGAACTGGAACTTGGCTTCTTCAGGGCATGAATATGTAGTTATAGAATACTCCAGAATGTAGTTGTTCAAAACTCCTCTCCACCAAATGTTAACAGCTCTTGTCCACAGAGATCCAAGTCATGCTAAAGCTCTTTGCAACTTTAGCGTCCAAAACTGTCTCCTTCCAAGATTCCTTTTGTGCGCTTCGGGTGAGCGCGCAAGACTCAAGTCTTGCGTGAAAGGGCCAGCATTCTAGCTCCTTGGGCTAGACTTCAACGTCGGCATTGTATTTACCAAAGAAAACCCAACATTTTGGCCCCAAATTTTGGCCAAGTGTTGTCCATTTTTGGCACGGGACCGGCACAGCGCGGAAGGACCATGGCGCGTCGTTGTATTAACGCAAAAGCATCGTGGTACGAAACCTATAGGGCACAAGAGGACAATAGCAGGAAAGGACCAGCGCGAGAGAACCCAGACAAAGGAGAATGAATCACGAGGAACCCGAGGACATATGACTCAGAACAGAAGCAGAAGACTAGGGGAGCGCGTGGGAAGCGAGAACAGTTAAAAGAACCATTCATACAAGTCACCTTGACCTTATTAATAGGAAGTTTTGCACCAACCCGCAAGTAGATGAACACATGGCAGCAAAGATCTAGCATAGAATGAGGATATACGGGGCACAGAGGCCCGGGTCTTTAGGAAGAGCTAGTTGTTGATCGCCACAACTCTCAGTCTATTGAGAGTTCGTTGATGAATTATTCTTGCCATTAATGTTTGTAAACACTTTGTCAGGGCAAAACAAGTATAAATACCCCTGTTGTAAAATATTGTAGGGACGGATTTTTACCTCTTTGATGTTTAAGCGTAATATATGAACTAACTAGTTTTATCAAACTTCTTGTGTTCATAATCAATAGTGTCATGTGAGTTAAGTAGAGTGATTAAACTTAATATGGGTTTTGTCTATATTTGTTTTTTTTTTTAATTAGCTTTGAACTGCAAATGGAACTAATCTACATAATTATAGTAATCAATCTTAGAACTCAAAGGATTGAAATAGTCTATCTCTGCTTATATAGGGTATCTAATTAAAAGCATGTTTAACATCAAGAATATGGCTAAGTATTGTTGTGCAACAAAAACCTACAAGAACCGGTACCAAGTTGTGCGCAATGGGTGAGCGCGCAAGACTTAAGTCTTGCATGAAAGGGCCAGCGCACTAGCTTGTTGGGCTAGACTTCAGCGTCGGAGTTGTATTTACCAAAGAAAACCCAACATTTTGGTTCCGTTGTCGAGACCCGTAGCACTTATTATTCAGCTATGGAAAATGTTTGAGCGTATTACTCTTGAGAATATAGAAGAATGGATTACCAGTGTTGAAGATAACTTCACAGTTCCCTACCTTGAACTAGGAATCTCCGCACGACAGTGGGTAGAGCAAATCCTCTACAGAGCATTGTGTGAAACCTTCTTTGTTGAGATCCTGATTCATTTACACACTTGGCTATCAACGTATGCTCAAGGACGATCAAGGAATCTTGGAAGGAGACAGTTTTGGATGCTAGAGTGGCAAAGAGTTTTAGCACGACTTGGAACTTCGTGGAGGAGAGCTATTAACATTTTATGGAGAGGAGTTCTAAACAGCTACATTCTGGAGTATTTTGTACCTACATATTCATGTCCTGATGAAGCCAAGTTTCAGTTCCTTCAAGAACCGCGTGGCCGTTATATTAGGCTTTTTGCTTTCAAAATCAAGAAGCTATTTGTTGATCTTGGACTTGAGACTACACCAATGGAAAGCTAAATCCTCATGTGCATGAGCCGCACATTTGGAAGGGGAGAAGAGGAGTTGGTAGAAGATTGTGGGTTCAAAATGGTAGCTAGTCGAAGTGCATTGCAAAAACGGAAGTGTGATGAAGCTCAGCAGAGGATTATAGGAGTTAGCGGTGCAGGAAAAGATCGGGAGAACTCAAGGAGTGATGTTAGGAGCCGCAAGGAAGCAGAAACGCACGAGGACCCCATCACTTTTAGGGCGTGTCATGTGCCACTGCTATCATATGAAGGAGAAACTAGTTGGACGACGGTAACTGAAGAACCACATCTCAACCAACACGGATCTCCAACCATAGTGCGTGCTCATGCTCTTGAGTTAGACGAAGTATACATACACAGCTGGGAAACAGACAGTTTGGAATCAAAGATTGAACCAGTAAGAGATACTTGGAGTTGAGTCTTTTGACACTCATTTAGACTTAACGCTTTCTTTCCCTCTTCAAGGGAATCATATGGTGCAATTTGGAATGCTTGGTGGACCAGGCCTATAAGGATAGAGTACAAGTCCTAATTTGACTAATCAACCGGCTAGCGGGGCCCATATCACAAGCACTACTGTTGGAGGTGGACTAGGTGGTCGCACAAGAGGTAGCAGACTTGCACCTCAAGGGACCGGGGCTGGAGATTCCCAACAACCACCTGTTCAAGCACCTCAGCGGACTACTATATACAACGAAATGACGCTTCACTTGCCAGAATATAGGGGCATGGAGAATGTCGCTGAGCACATCCACAAATGCAAACTGATTTGGAGGGCACGAGGCATTACTTCGTCTAAGCGTAAGGCCACCCAGTTTGTAACAACGTTTTTGGAACGTGCGCACAAATGGTATCGAAAGTTCTACCCTCAACAAGCAGTGGTCGATTATGATCAACTTAAAACAGCCTTCCTTCAGAAGTTTGACATCCCTGAATTTGAGAAACAAAGCATAGCTGCGCTAAAGGACATAAAGCAAGGACTTGTGTGCAAGAGTATAACGCACGGTTTAAGACTTTATTGTCTAAACTGTCATTTGAGATTAACATTGTTCAGCATGCACAATGGTTTGTGGGAGGATTGTTACTAGCCTTCCGAAGGACATTGTCTCAACGCACTTTCACTAGCATGCACGAGGCTTTAGAAGCTGCTCTCCACACTGAGGTGGTTGGATGCATTGATACTGGGATCAGTCCTTTCATGGAAGCCCAGATAGCTTCAATGGCATGGCAGCTAGAGATGTTGACAGCTAATAATGCATATGATACATGTAGTGGTGTTTGGTGCACAGAGTGCGAATTTGAAGGGCATCCACGGAGTAATTGCCCACGCAAGAGCATCCGCACGATACTTAAACAGACATGTGAAATCTATCATGAAATACATGATGTATGCTCTTGTCCTCTTCTACAACGAGCTACACAAACTAAGGTGTCTGACTATTGCAAGATCAGTGATGCCTATACTCATGCCACTAACAACTGTCATTTGATTAGTGACATCCATGAAGCACGAGCACACGGCATGCGCCAAATCTTTGTAGCCAACAATCAAGACAATGGTGGCTACCGTGGACGAGGAAGAGGATGAGGAAGAGGAAGAGGACGAGGAGGTGGTCGTTTCCCACCCAGGACATGTTGCAAATGTGGGTCTTCGGACCACTACCAACGAGATTGCCCAGAATACCCTATGTGTGCTTTCTGCAAAAAGGACCACCGACTAGAAGAGTGCCCTGAGTTATACGTGGTTATCACCAAGGAGCGGAATGAAAAGGGTCCTGGTATGATTTGAATCTATAAACCAAATTGGCGTACCCGTTCAAGCATCCCTATAGTTCAACAGGGAAACATTACCACTCGCAGTGAAGGACAGACTCAGTCTACCTCTAATCCCATCGAGAAAGTGCAATGTGAAGAACCATGAGCAAGAATGTATCCTAATGTCCAGCAGCAAAAAGATGTCCTCCAAGATACGATGGTATTAGTACAAGAACTTCAGGGAGAGATTTAGTTCCTAAGAGACAAAGAAATAATGCAACGTGTTGTTGTGCAAAGGAAGGTTGAGTCTCAAAATGTGGCACGTGATGACTTTCAGTAATTGTGTAAGTGCATTCTAGATGAGGATATTGTCCCACAGCTAAGCATTTGGCTTAAGAATCAAGCCCGAGTACCAAATGAGGTTCACCCTAAAGTCACTAGGCAGAGTGAGGATCATTGCCTAAATCATGCTCGGCGACAGGACACTCCTAGTCCCTCTGCTCCACCAGAAGATCGAAAAATATTGGTTAATGCTGCGATCAATGGATGGATAATCCGGGACATACTAGTAGACACCAGCCCTCACCAAGGATGTGTGGCGCAAGATGGCCAATCCAACACTACAGCCTTCACCACATGTCTTGTTTATGGCAAATACGACTCGCATGTTACCTATTGGGGTCCTCAAGAATGCAACAATTGACATACTTGGCGTGCCTTTCAAG
This sequence comes from Torreya grandis, assembly GCA_037957365.1. Lineage (NCBI taxonomy): Eukaryota > Viridiplantae > Streptophyta > Pinopsida > Cupressales > Taxaceae > Torreya > Torreya grandis. The sequence continues at coordinate 310,953 of JARHVA010006455.1, read as the reverse complement.
GCAGATTTTGAGGTTCTGGAACTAGCTGAAACTGATGATTACCCAGCGCTATTGGGACGACCTTGGTGCTATGAGAACAATGCAGACTTGAGCTTCAAGAAGCACTACATTAATTTTGAGAACACTGATCAGCGTGTTGTAATACCACTCAATCAAGCACAAGGACCTCCTTACATAGAGCCTGTCAATGTTGATGACGACATAAACCACATATATAATAAAACTGCAAGGAACGATGAATAGAGAGATCCCACTCCAGAGGGCATTCTTCGGTGGTCGGATACTCAGTCCCTTTTTGAAACTACAAGCAATGCTTGTAATTGTTGGGCTCATGGTGACTACGACCTCAGTGGCAAAGTATGTAGTACCATCAACAACTAGGAGAATGTGTCGCGCCAGTTCAATAAATGACAGGTTTGTTCACCTTGTCACTGGCCAAGTCATGAGGGTACCTATCATAGAAACACAGCTCGAAAGACTCGATGAGGCTCCAAGGTTCCACAGGGAGATGGAAGTCCGAGACTTCATTCAACGCCTTGAAGAGTTTTACCACATCGATGTAGATCGTATACGATCTTTGGTCCATCTCTTTGATGGCACAGCTGCACGATGGTGGCGAACCCATTGTGAACGACTCATCTAGTGGGATCATGTGCGCTCAGCCTTAAACCATCGGATCTATCATGATAACAAAGTAAAGGGAACAGTCAGTTACAACGGAGTACAAGCACGTGAGCCCCACATAGAAGCTTGTGAAACAATATGGAGAAACGAGGAATCATACTTACCAGAATATTTATGGGTGCATGCATTCTATGGCACTTTATGCACTTGGGCACGAGCATGGTACGTTCATGAAGAGCGACACATAGGTACCAGGTCCTAGCATTTACTGAAGGAGAACATGAACTCGGCACTATCTTATTCTTCACCGAGGATGGATTTGCACCTTACTCTCCAAGCCATGCGTGAAGCGGTTGTAGGTGACTCAAGTCCCATAGAAGAATACCGGAGTATCCATCAAGACCCCGAGGAACCCCTACACTTATTCAATGCACCATTGACATCCCTAGTTCTTGCGCATGCACCAGTGCTTGAGTAGGACCGACGTGAAGAAATTCATCTGAGGAAACAAAAGCTTGTGTTACAAGTGGAAGAAGGTGAAGGATCCACTCCACTTGACCCATTGTCTAACCATTTAGATGTTCCTACGGATGTTGGCACAAGAACTGTTTAGGATACAGGTGTCGATATGGACAACCCCTACAATGGACCTATTCAGACTATTCAACACAACATTGGCACGGAACAAGAACCAAAGATGGCGACGGTAGGAAACTATTGGATTGACACAGAGATTTCAAAAATCTTTGAATTGCTAAAAGAATATCAAGATGTCTTCCCAAGAAACTACAGTGAAATGAAGGGAGTCCACCCATCCTTGAGGAAGATGCATATCAAGCTGGTTGACGACGCTCGATCAGTTAGAAAACGACGATTTAGAATGAATCCCAATCTACGAGCGCACGTCAAAGAGGAAATTGACAGCATCCTGCGTGCTGGAGCAATCACCCTCATCGATGAATCTAAATGGGTCAATCCCATGGTGATTAGTATCAAGAAGGATGGACGCATCCGTATTTGCATGGACTACCGAGTGCTTAACACATCCTGTGTATCAAATCCCTTCCCAACGCCATTCACAGAGGAGATCCTTGAGGGTGTTGTTGTATGCATAGTCACCACATTCGAATTCGTGTTCGAATTCGCCGCGGAAAAAAATCGAAAAAAATTCGCAACTAAAAAACTTGAGATTCAATTCGTGATTAAATTCGGCTAATAGAAAAATACTTATTTTTTAAAAATATACCAATCCACCATAAAATATACCCGTAACCCTAAAGTTCTAAACCCTTGTCGTTTGCACTTGCAAACTTGTAGTCACTTTGCAGTTAGAACTTAGCACTCCCTATGTAATGTGTTAACGTTGTCATGGGACTGGGGATTGTTGTGGAAGACTGCAAGTCCCAAGATGGCCATGGAAGACTACATGATCACCTATGCAAGCTGCAGGATTGTTGTGGATTGTCAAACCGAAAGAGAAAACACAAGAGTTGCGCTGAAAGAAATGAAGACAAATTGTGGCGACAGGAAGAGAAAACAGGTCAAAATTATCAACAGAACCCTAAAAACGAACCCTAAAAATGAATTTCAACGAACCCTAAAAACGAATTTCAACAAAACTTAAAAACGAATTTCAACGAACCCTAAAAACGAATTTATGATGAATTTAAACAATTTTTGAGGGTTTCTTAAAATAAATTTATCCTAGAAATTCGCAACAAATTTCTAGGCAAATTAAAACAACTTTTTTGAAATTTTTTAAGTTTGGCGAATTTCAAACTTGAAGCTTCAAATGCGCCAAATGCGGTGATTGTCGCTGTATGTGAGGTATATACCTTCACAAATAGCTTCTCAGGGTACCATAAGGGCCAAATAATTGAAGAAGACCAGCCCAATACAACATTCAGCACCGAATGGGGATCCTTTGTGTATATTGTCATGCCCTTTGGGTTGAAAAATGCCCCAACAGTGTTTTCACGAATAGCAATTTACGCCTTTAAGGACTTCATCCATAAGTTCCTTCAAGTCTATTTGGACGATTGGACAATTTATGGTTTCATCAAAGACCATTGTTATACCCTGAGGCTTATGCTTGAGCGTTGTTGGGTCTTACAAATCTCATTGAACTTAAAGAAGTGCTTGTTTGCTACACCTTTTGGTGTGCTCTTAGGACATATTATTTGTAAGGAAGGACCTTTGGTAGAGCCGGCAAAGGTATCTATTATTCTTCGCCTCCCAGCTCCCAAGACTCAACGCGAGGTCCGCGCCTTTCTGAGCCATATAGGTTACTATAGAAAGTTCATCCGCGGATATGCAAAGATTGTTGTGCCCCGAGAGGAACTTCTAAAGCATAATGAGCATTTCATATGGACTTGCTCTTGTAAAGTGGTTTTTGAAACACTAAAGGAAAAGCTGGTCACTACTCCTATCCTCCAGTTCCCCGATTGGACAAAACCATTCAATGTCCATGTTGATGTGTCTGGCATGGTCGTTGGTGCAATCCTTGCACAACCAGGTGAAGGTCACCTAGATCATCCAATCTACTTTGCCAACAGGAAGCTCACACCATCTAAAAGAAACTATACCACTATGGAGCGCGAAGTATTATCGATGGTATACGCTTTGTAGAAATTCAGACAATACCTATTAGCCACTCCTTTTGTTTTCTATACAGATCATGAGACTTTGAAGTACCTTGCCAATAAACCCGTACCACATGGACGGATCTGTCACTGGATTGTGTTGTTCCGAGAGTTCCAATTTTCCGTTATGGTGAAACCTGGGAAAGCCAATTGTGGACTTGACCACCTATCCTGGATCGAGAACAGAGAACCACCGCATGCCATAGAAGATGATCTACTTGATGTACAGCGCTTCCGCATTACACAGGTACCTGAAGAGTTGGAAGACATTGCAGCATTCTTGACCACTGGCTCCACGCCCAAATGTCTCACCTCGCAGGAAAAAAGCAACTTGCAGTTCGTGTCGCACCCTTTCAGCTTATAAGAGACAATCTTTACAAAATGGGCCATGACGAAGTTCTTCGACGTTGTGTAATGCAACATGAATGATCAGAGGTACTCTGCAAAGTTCATGAGGGTATTGCAAGACACTATGCTGGAGAGGCTATCGCACGAATGGTTATGTAGCTGGATTATAGTGGCCAACTCTTTTCCAAGATGCTAAAACATACGTTAGACAATGTGACATATGTTAGCGCATAGGCAAACCTAACCGAAGGGATGCAATGCCTCTACAACCCATTCCTTCTCAGGAACCCTTTGAGAAGTGGGTTATTGATTTTGTTGGCCCCATCACTCCAACAGGAAGACGAACAAGTTCTCGTTACATCATTGTAGCAACTAACTACCTTATGTGTTGGGCTGAAGCTGCACCAACAAAGGGTTGTACCACTGTTACTGTTGTGCGGTTCATTTGGGAGAATATCATAACTCGGTTTGGATGTCCCTTGAATTTCACCAGTGATCGCGAAACCCACTTTTTGAATGAAACAATTTGCATCTTGCTAACTGAGTTCACGATCGCGCACCACAAAACAACACCATCTCATCCGCAAGCCAATGGAACTACTAAGGCTTTCAACAAGATCCTAAGTGCCACACTGACAAAGATCTGTAACATTGGCCGAATTGATTGGGATGATGGGGAATTTGCAGTACTATGGGCTTATTGCACAACCTACAAGTGCCTAAACAAAAACACGCCATTCAACTTGGTGTATGGCAAAGAGGCAGTCCTATCGATGGAGTTTTTGGTACCATCTCTGCATATAGCGCAAGTGGGACAATTGGATGAAGAGTCATCATTGAAAGCGCGCCTAAACACTTTACTACAACTGGATGAAGCTCGTTTCCTCACTCATTGGAGCCAGGATGTGGAAAAGCGCAAGCAAAAGGCATGGCATGATCGCCATATAAAGAACAAAACATTTTTTCCAAGAATGAAAGTCTTGTTATACGATTCCAAGTTCGCGCACCATCCTGGAAAGCTTCGAATCCACTGGGATGGTCCTTTTATAATTCATAGCATTCGACATACCAGAGCATATCAGTTACAAAGATGGATGGCCAGTTCCTTTCTGGGCACTATAATGGAACCCAGCTCCGACCGTATTTCACTTCTAAATAGCTGAAGTATTGTAATCAATAAGGCTTGTGCCATATTTTTCGGATTTCCTGTTTTCAATAAAAGTGTTGCCTTTGTTGCGCGCAACTTCTCTTTATGTAATTTCCTTTCAAAGTTTTGGTTGTCTTTTCGTGGAGGACCACGACTTGTTTTAGTGTGGGGTAAGAAGTCATGTTTAGTAAGTAAAACGCACAAGTTACCTAGATGCATAGGGTTAGATAAGCACGTAAGGTTCTTACGACGTGCAAACGTCAAGTTTAAGCCTCGTAAAATAGCCGTTTGAATTCAAATGCTCTAAGATCAAAGGTCCACGTTCAATCATACCGTAAAGATCCAACAACGAACGGGCGAGAACAATGTCAATGGGTCCCAAAAATCTAACGGAGCGTGTTTAATCGTGCATCGAAGATCAACGGTGAGCATCAAGTCAAAAGTCAGAGGATCCTAAAATTCAACGCGTCAGTGACAAGTGGCATAATCTCGAGAGTAGAATCCAGATCTAACAGCACATAGATGAGCTCGATTCAGTGGGTCCAGGCATATCTATGGCTCGTGTTCACTCATATAAAACAGATCCAATGGCGACCTCAAGGTCGAAAGGTCAGCAAACCCTGAAAACAAGCGAGACACTGCCAAGTGTCATGACCGCGAGAGCTATCAGACAAATCAACAGTATGGATTTGAGCTGTGGAAGCAAATCAATGGTTCGCATTCGATCTAGCAGAATCAGATCCAACGGTGCGTGTTTGAGCGTGAGACACCACTGTCATCTACTTCGAAGAAAGGCGTGAGACAGGACATGCCATTAATGCGAAAAGAATAGTTATGGCAAGGAATGGGCCAATGGCGTGATGTGACAAATACCGTTAAATACATTAATTGACAAAAGTGAGGATCCAAGCATGACTGCCGTTAAGGATCTGCATTAATGGCACAAAGTGATGGGTGACAGGAAAGAGTTAAATTACGGAGAACCCCCCCCCCCCCCTTGAGATTATAAATAGGCAAGTTAAACTCTTTTTACACTTTACCTTTGTGATTACTTTGAGATTAACAGAGCTGAAGGACAAACAATTACCAAAGCCGAGTCAAGTGAATCTAGAGCCAAGCAAAGCAAATTCATTTCGACAACAACCTACACAGGGCATTGCCAAGTTGAGGATAGGTATTACAAGTCTGGTTTCGTGAGAGAAACATAAGGTAGTACCAAAAGTTGCAGGTTGCAGGTCCGCCATTAGAGAGTGTTCAAGCTCAAAAAGCCAAAGCAGTCATCCGCAACCACGTATTCTTTTGAAAATGTTGGACGGCCGCGCATCAACCTTCGGGCTCCTCGAAGGGTGATGCAGCCTAAGAAAATGGCCAAAAGGATTGAACCCTTGCCAACAATACCGGAGGAAGAGGAAGTGCCAACAATACCAGAGGAAGAGGAGGTGAGTGGAGGAGACTGGGTTCCTATTAGGGAAGAAACACCAGGAAAACAAGTTCAATGAGCAAAGGACAAAGAGGAAAGTATGGTGCGCAAAGCAAAGAAGGCTCAATCGTCCTCGGCGCAGAAAGCTCAAACATCCCCGCCCCCATCTCTGTTGATTGAAGAAATGCAATATCCAGAATCAGTGTTGTGCACAAAAAATTGGGCCTCCAAGGTTTCCACTTGCACCGTCTTCGACTACAACCATCGTCAACCTAGAAACAAGGTTGAGCTTCAAAATGACTATCAGGTCGAGACCAAGAACACCAAGAACCAAGTGGTGTTCGATCTTACAATCTTCAACCAGCTGGACTCTGCAGGGTTGTTCCAGCGCTTTAATTTACCATACTTTGGTAAACCCACTAAGGCGGTCCAGTTCCTTCTCTCGCGCATCCATGAGGAACACATCTATTTCATCGGGCACAACATGATGATCACGATCGAGAGGATCAGCAAGGTCACAGGACTGTAGTGCTTAGGATTGAGCATGATTGATGATTTGTCAGACACCAAGGATGTCCAAAAGACCACCACAACATTCATGTACCAGAAGCAGGGCCACACCATGCATATCAAGAACCTATCGGATCCCACCCTGCGAGTAGCGACACGGATCGTTATGACCAACATCGATGGGACCGATTGATGGAAAGAGGTCGATATGACGCACCTCCATATTGACCACCAAGTCAGATAGGGGTTAAAGTACAACTAGGCTATGTACTTCACCCAGAAGATTATTGAAGATGCGGAGAGGACCCATCGGATGCCTAAGTACAAGTTCCCATAGAGGGTATTCCTCCTCTTAATGGTTTTTTATGAGATCAGTGTGCTAAACTATAGCTCGAGAGCACTGAAGTGGGTATACCCTCCCACGCACAAGTCACCTGTTGAACGCTACAAGGCGTTCACATGCCCCCAGCACATCACCCCCTCATACAAGATCAAGATGAGGTACTGGTTTGATAGGATGAAGGCAGCGTTCGGGAACAAGTGGCGCATCCCTAAAGACTTGCCCCTTTTGGCTGCAGAACAAGCACAGTTTGTCGTAATGCAACACTTTTCCCTAGCGTGCATCAGAATGAACTCTTCCGGAGAGCTCTCTGCATGGCTCAAGTTACCATACGCCTTCTCGACACTGTACTTCGTAGACTCCGTGAACCGGATTTATGACGCACAACCTATTATCTTGGAGGCTGAGAGAATAGACTTGAAGATTCACACTCTTCGTAAATTGTTTGTCTACCCAGGCAAGAAGGCCTATACGGAAAGGAGGAGATTCACACTCTTCTTAAATTGTTTGTTTATCCACGCAAGAAGGCCTATATGAAAAGGAGGGAGACAGACTTGACTGACATCAAGGTCAAGCAAACCATGGTGGGAGAACAAATTCATAACTTGTTCTACATGTTGCGCCCCCAAAGGGATCCAAAGGGCGGGGACCCTAAGGAAAAGTTTCCATTAGCGCCACCCTTGAAGAAGAAGCCGCCGGATCTTGGTGCCAACACAAGTGGACAAAAGGCACCGCAGAAGAAGCAAAAGATGGCCCAGACCCCCCACCACGCCCATCTCCTCCGCGCCTGTCTCCACCTCGCCCTTCTCCATCTCCACCCTGCACCTCTCCATCACCACCGCGCCCTTCTCCCCAGCCTTCTCCACTTTCACCTCCACCTCCGCCCTCTCTCCTAAAGTAACTCCACCACCATCTCCCCCAAGGGCTTCTACTCCAAGGACTGCATGCCAACTAGCCTCGAGGCCAGCACCTGTACAAGAAGTCCCAACTGTGCAGTTGGAAGTATCGAAATCCAATTCTGAGAAGACCCCCTCTCCGATACAGGAGGAAAAGGCCACCTCTAATGACTCGTTGCTTGATGCTAAACCACTCTATGGTGAAAACGAGGATGGTGAGGAAGAAGAAATGAGCAAGATGGCCACTGGTAGCCACAAGGAGTCTAAACTAGAATGCGACCCTAGTAAAGGGAAGGGACCGGTCGGGACCACAAAAGAGCCAGGTGATGATGCAACTGGCAATGCGTGCAAGCGATATCAATTTGGCATCCCTGACAGGATGTATCTTTCACTACACTTTGTTTCCAATGAGTCAACCTTGGAAACAAGGAAACAAGTGTCCTCCCTGCTGAATATGTACAACGAGAAGCACGAATTCGAACTCCCCTAAGACAGCCTTTCCTTAAGACCAGATGCTCCAATGCTGCCAAAACCACTATTGGTGGATCCACAAAAGATCTCCCCTCTTCTAGCAAGCGCAGCCATTTTGAAGTTGGCCATGGAGGTCACGCGCCAGAATATTTTAGCAAATTCTGATGCGCACATTGCCGAGAGGAAACATGCCAAAATTGTGGGCATGTATAACAAAGAGGTTGCAGAAAAACAAATGCTCACAGAGGAAGTGGCCACTTTGAAGCAGCAAATCCAAGAGGCCACAGAGGCAAAAGTAAAGGCCTTGAACCTCTGTAAAACAATTTTGAAAGAAGAACCGACGCTAGCAAATGGCGTACCTCTTGACGGGGACACCATAGGAAAGCTAGAGACCTTGGTGAACCTTCTACTCAAACGCTGCAAGGAGCAACCCACGCCGAAAGACAAGTGATTGGAGTTAGCAAAACAGTTCACCACGGCAACCTAAGTCTACAAGCGTGCCCTAGAGAGGGTTGGGGAGGTTATCCCCATTTTGGATGCCATTTTTGCAACGCTAGCATGCCCAAATAAAGTCTTGGAGACTCGGCTCCAAGCTGAAAAAGCTCAGAGGCAGCAGTTCGCTGATGTTGCACTATTAATAAGGGACCGCATAGAGCGCGCCAAGGCATTCAAGGATGTGGAAACGATGGTAGATACAATAAACACACATCGCCAACAGTTGAATGCAAGTTTTGCAGCCCTCTAAGGACAGGTTGACAAAGAGGTCTCTACACTTGAAGAATGCTACCACATCCCTGGACGAACTGGTCAAGAACGCCAATGAGACCTCTAGCCAACCCGAGGAGATGAAGAAATCGAAGGGGGCCATAGAGGAAATAATTGCTAAGGTGCTCGAGGCATTGTCACATGGGGCCAATGTGAAGAAGGAGATCAAGCAGACAAGTCCCAAATTTTTGACAGATGACGCTAGTGCGACTTAGTTCGAGACAGACTAAGAGCGTAGTGTAGGGTGATGTTGGCCCCAAATTTTGGCTAAGTGTTGTCCTTTTTTGGTGCGGGACCGGCATGGCAAGGAACGACCATGGCGCATAGTTGTATAGGCCTAGAAGCACCATGGCGTAGAACCTACAAGGCGCAAGAGGACAATGGCGCAGAAGGACTAGCACGAGAGGACCCAGTCAAAGGAGAATGAGTCATGAGAAACCCGAGGACATAGGACTCGAAACATGAGCAAATGACTAGGGGAGCATGTGCGAAGCGAGAGCAGTTAAAAGAAAAATTCATACGGGTCAACCTGACCTTATTAATAAGAAGTTTTGCACCAACCCGCAAGTAGAGAAACACATGGCAGCAAAGATCTAGCATAGAGTGAGGATATAGGGGGCATAAATGTCCAGGTCTTTAGGAAGAACTAGTTGTTGATCGCCACGACTCTCAATCTGTTGAGAGTTCGTTGATGAATTATTCTTGCCATTAATGTTTGTAAACAAGTATAAATACCCTTGTAAAGTACAGTGGGGATGGATTTTTACCTCTTTGATGTTTAAACGTAATATATGTAGATGGTTTTATCAAACTTCTTGTGTTCATAATGAATGGTGTCATGTGAGTTAAGTAAAGTGATGAGACTTAATATGGGTTATGTCTATATTTGTTTTTCTAAGAATTAGCTTTGAACTACAAATGGAACTAATCTGCATAATTATAGTAATCAATCTTAGAACTCAAAGGATCGAAATAGTCTATATCTGCTTATATAGGGTATCTAATTCAAAGCATGTTTAACATCAAGAATATGGCTAAGTATTGTTGTGAAACAAAAACTACAAGAACCGGTACCAAGTTGTGCGTTTCGGGTGAGCACGCAAGACTTAAGTCTTGCGTGAAAGGGTCAACGCACTAGCTCGTTGGGCTAGACTTCAACGCCAGAGTTGTATTTACCAAAGAAAACCCAACATTTTGGTTTATTTTTATTTATTTTTGGTTAGGATACTCAGCTCTCACCTGAGAGACTCGGGTTCAAGTCCTAGCAACGAAACCAAAATGTTGAGTTTTCTTTGGTAAATACAGCTCCGGCGCTAAAGTCTAGCCCAACAAGCTAGTGCATTGGCCCTTTCATTCAAGACTTAAGTCTTTCATTCTCACCCGAAGCGCACAGCTTGGTACCAGTTCCCGTAGGTTTTTGTTACACAACAATACTTAGCCATATTCTTGACGTTAAACATGCTTTTAATTAAATACCCTATATAAGCAGAGATAGACTATTTCAATCCTTTGAGTTCTAAGATTGATTACTATAATCATGCAAATTAGTTCCATTTGTGGTTCAAAGCTAATTCTTAGAAAAGCAAATATAGACGGAACACATATTAAGTCTAATCACTCTACTTAACTCACACGACACCATTCATTATGAACATAAGAAGTTTGATAAAACCAGCTACTTCATATATTACGCTTAAACATCAAAGAGGTAAAAAACCGTCCCCATAGGACTTTACAAGGGTATTTGTTTTTCCATGACCAAGTGTTTACAAACATTAATGGCAAGAATAATTCATCAACGTACTTTCAACAGACTGAGAGTCATGGTGATCAACAACTAGTTCCTCCTAAAGACCCGGGCCTCTGCGCCCCCTATATCCTCGCTCTATGCTAGATCTTTGTTGCCATGTGTTCCTCTACTTGCGGACTAGTGCAAAACTTCCTATTAATAAGGTCAAGGTGACCCATATGAATCGTTCTTTTAAGTATTGCTTCCCACGCACTGCCCTAGTCTTCCATTTCTATTCTGAGTCCTATGTCTTTGGGTTCTTCATGACTCATTCTCCTTTGATTGGGTCCTCTCGCGTTGGTCCTTCCGCGCCATTGTCCTCTTCCACCTTGTAGGCTTCACGCCACAGTGTTTATGCACCTATACATCTACGCGCCATGGTCCTTCTGCATCGTGCCAGTCCCGCACCAAAAATGGACAACCCTTAGCCAAAATTTGGGGCCAACAAGTACAATCTCGAGTTGGCGCTACTTCAACGCAGCGAGTGAGGTAATCAATGACGGTTATAACATAATGCACTCCAATACACCTCATTGGAATAATGGAGCCAACAAAATCAATAGCCCATTTCTCAAAGCGTTCCTATGCTAGGATCAGATGAAGGGGCATAGCATCCTTTCGATTCAGTTTACCCACACACTGACAGATATCACATTGATGCGCGTAAGTTTTAGCATCCTTAAACAAAGTAGGCCACCACAACCCAGCTAATAGAACCTTTCACGTTGTAGCATCACCAGCATGTCCCCCGATGACACCTTCATGAACCTCTTGAAGAACCTCAGTGCGCTCATGTTGCATGATGCAACGGCGTAAAACTTCATCTCGTCCAAGCTTATAAAGCTCACCCAATGAGCTGGAAGAGAGCAGCACGAACAGCCAACTGCTTCTCTTGAGTGCTGAGGTGGGCTGGTGTTGAACCTGTATTCAAAAAAGCTACAATATCCTCCAACTCCTCAAGCACACATGTGACTTGAAAACGCTGCATATCAGGGAAGTCATCCTCAATGGCATGCGTCGGTTCACTAGATTCAATGCACGACAAGTGTTCAAATCCACAATTAGACTTACCCAGTTTCACCATCACAAAGAACTGGAATTCTTGAAAAAACACAATCCACCGACAAATGTGTCCATGCAACAAGAACTTATTCACTAGGAATTTCAGTGCTTCATGGTTCGTAAAGAAAATGAACGAGGTGGCCAACAAATACTGGCAAAACTTTTGAAGTGTGTATACCATGGACAAGGCTTCCCATTCTGTAGTCGAATAATTCCATTCAACTGGAGTGAGTTTCCGACTGGCAAACTAGATAGGATGATCAAGATTGCCCTCACCAAGTTGAGCAAAAAGAGCGCCTACTGCCATGCCTAAAACATCAACATGCACATGAAAGGGATTTGTCCAATCCGAAAACTAGAGAATGGGGGCAGCAATTAGCTTGTCCTTGAGTGAGACGAATGTCAGTTGGTGAGCATCGGTCCAGACGAATTGACCATTCTATTATAGTAGTTCCTCCAATGGCACAACGATCTTAGCATAACCCCAAATGAACTTTCGATAATATCTCGTGTGTCCTAGGAAGGCACGAACCTCTCGTTGGATGGTCGACACTGGAAGGCGAAGAATAACTGCAATCTTGGTCGGATCCACCAAGAGTCCATCACAACAAATAACATGACCTAATAAAATTCCAAACAGTGTAGCAAAGACACACTTCTTCAGATTTAAAGAAAATTTGAAGGTTTCGACAGTGCTCAAGCATAATCCAAAGATTAGCACAATGGTCCCGTACTAAACTGTAGACGATCCAATCATCCAAGTAGACTTTAAGGAATTTATGAATAAAATCTTTGTAAACCTCGACCACAATCCGTGAGAACATAGCAGGAGCATTCTTCACCCTAAAGCGCATCACGTTGTAAGCAAACAAACCCCATTCAGTTGTAAAGGTGGTCTTTGGTTTAGCCTATTCTGCGATCTGGACCTAATGATATCTAGAGAAACCATTAGTGAAGGCATAAATCTCGCACCCAACAACTCCTAAGATCTCCTCAATAAAGGGCAACGGATAGGGGTCAATTATGCAAGCAGCAGTGAGTACCCAATAGTCCACACAAACACGAATGCAGTCGTCCTTGATACTGATGACCATGGGGCTCACTCATTCAGACTCATCAATAGGAATGATAACTCCAGCGTGCAATATACTATCGATCTCCACCTTGACCCGAACGCGCAAGTTGGGATTCATATGATAAGGTCTCTTTTTAACAAGTCGAACACCCTCTAGCAATTTGATATGCATCTTGCCCAATGAAGAGTGCACTCCTTTCATCTCGGTGTAATTCCATGGAAAAACATTGTAATACTCCTTTAATAGTTCAAAAACCTTGGAGATCTCAGTATCAGACCAATAATTACCCACAATAACAATCTTGGGCACGTCCTTTGTGCCAATATTACGTTGGATCGTCTAAAGGGGATCTAAATTATGGATGTTGGACATTTTGTATGGTGTCTCAAACATTGCACGCACCATACTCAGTATACAAAGCCAAGTGATCAATGGACGAATCTGGCAGGGCAGAATTGGTACCTTCGTCAACCTGGTACACAACCTTCTATTTGTCTTTCTGAATCTGTTCTCTTAATGCATGGTCCGATTGAGATTCAAGCAATGGAGGAGATGATGCTTCCATATCAAGTTTTTGTAAAATGTTCAAAGTCTCCTCTCATGCACCATGTATATGTTTGATGCGGTCTTCAACTAGCGTTGAATCGCCTACAATAACTTGACGCATGGCTTGAAAGGTGAGGTGTAAATCCATCCGATGAGACGAGTAAGATAGCATTGCAATCATATTACCTTTAAGGACACACCAAGAATCTATCTCCATGTGTCGTTCTTCATGTACATACCATGCTCTGGCCCAGGTGCGTATAGTACCAAAAAATTCATGAATCCATAAATACTTTGGCAAAAACAACTCAACCGCCTTCCACATGTTTTCACAGGGCTCGAGATGAGCTTCTGGAGAACTAATGCCATCATAACTTAAGGTGTCGCAAACATGGTTATCATGATGAAAATGGTGTATAGCAAAGCGAACTCGGTCCCAAGTGAACAAATTATGACGGTGAGTTCTCCACTACCGAGCAACTGTCCCATAAAAATAAGGATAATCACATGCATCCGTTCATCTTCAAACACATAGAAAGCCTCCAATCACTGCACATCCTCTCGAACTTCCATCTGATCGTGAAATCGAGGAGCTTCATCTAACCACATAGGTGGCACAACCATAACATGTCCATGAAGAAGGCGAACAAACTTATGGCATTTAGGTTGCTTTCGAAGAGCATCCTCTCAACTACCAATAGCACCACAAATCCTTCCAATAAGATTATACTCACCATGAACCCAATAGTCACAAGCATTACTGGTAGTGTCAGAGATTGACTGTGCGGCTGCCCAATGCAATATGCCATCCAAACTAGGGTCAAGACGTTCAATTCCCCAAACTGTGACATTGTAGATATGGTTAATGTCCTTGTCAACGTTAATAGGCTCAACATAAGGAGGTCTTTGAGCATGGTCTAAGGGGATTACGACGCGTTGATCGTCATTCTTAACGTTGATGTAGTGTTTTTTGAAGCTCAAGTCAACATTGTTCTCATAACACCAAGGGCGACCCAAGAGAGATGGAAAATCATTACCTTCAGCGAACTCAATAACTTCAAAGTCAGCTTTGAAAGTGACACCTAAAATATCCACGGTGACATCCTTAAAGACTCCAATAGACAGTGCACGAGTCTTATTAGCCATGAACAACACATGAGAAGCCTGCAAAGTAGGGCTTGCCATCTTCCTCCAAGCATCCTTAGTGAGTACATTTACCTCGATGCCAATATCGACTAGGATATCATGAATGAGCCATCAATCAATAGTGGCATTTACCAAGATCTCTTTCTCACCCTCCATACTAGGCTAGATATGAGTCTTGTCGTCGTGCATGGTTCCACTAACGATCCTCTATAGGCCTAGGTGGTTGATGACTTAGCCAATTTCACAAAAGGGGCACAATGTCTTCATCAAGGAATCGTTTGCATAACTCATGGAACTCATCACGTGCCGAGTCTTGAAGATCCGTAGCTTTCTGCATTTCAACGCACGTAACAGCATCTCTATCCTTAAGGAACTGAATCTCTCCTTGTGGCTCTCGTACCAAAGTCTACTTGGATGATTGGACCGTCTACGATTTAGTACACTACCATTGTGCTAATTTTCGCCTTATTCTTGAGCATTGTTGAAACCTTCAAATTTATTTAAATCTAAAGAAGTGTGTTTTTGCTACCCTGTTTGGAATTTTGTTAGGTCATGTTATTTGTTGTGGACTCTTGGTAGATCCGGCCAAGATTGCAGTCATTCTTCACCTTCCAATGCCGACCATCCAACGAGAGGTTCACGCCTTCCTAGGACACACAAGATACCATCAAAAGTTCATTCTGGGTTATGCTAAGATCGTTGTGCCGCTAAAGGAGCTACTTAAACAAAATGGTCAATTCGTCTGGACCGATGCTCACCAACAGGCATTCGTCGCACTCAAGGACAAGCTATTTACTGCCCCATTCTCTAGTTTTTGGACTGGACAAAGCCCTTTCATGTGCATGTTAATAATTCAGGTATGGCAATAGGTGTTATTCTTGCTCAACCTGGGGAAGGCAATCTTGATCATCCTATCTACTTTGCCAATTGAAAGCTCACTCCAGCTGAACAGAATTATTCAACTACAGAACGCAAAGCCTTGTCCGTAGTACACGCGCTTCAAAAAAATTGTCAGTATTTGTTGGCCACCCCGTTCATTTTCTTTATGAACCATGAAGCACTGAAATACCTAGTGAATAAGCCAGTGTTGCATAGACGCATTTGCCGGTGGATTGTGTTTTTTCAAGAATTCCAGTTCTTAGTGATGGTGAAACTGAGTAAGGCTAATTGTGGACCTGATCACTTGTCACGCATTGAATATGGTGAACCAGCACATGCCATCGAGGATGACTTGCCTGATATGCAGTTTTTTCAAGTCACGCATGTGCCCGAGGAGTGGAGGATATTGCAGATTTTCTGATTACAGGTTCAGCACCAGCGCACCTCAGCACTCAAGAGAAGAAGTTGTCGATTGTTCGTGTTGCCCCCTTCCAGCTCATTGGGGGTGACCTTTACATGCTTGGACGGGATAAAGTTTTACATCATTGCATCATGCAGCATGAGCCTACTGAGGTTCTTCAGGTGGTTCATAAAGGTGCCGCTGGGGGACATTATGTCAGTGATGCTACAGCACGAAGAGTACACCCTTTAATATTGTATTTGGTGTCGAAGCCGTTCTTCTAGTTGAATTCCTTGTACCCTCTTTAAGTATTGCATGTGTTGGTCGATTGGATGATGAGGAATCTTTGAAAGCGCGTCGAGATGAAACCCGTTTTCTATCGCATTGGAGTCAAGGAGTGGAAAAGCGAAAACAGAAGCCCTGGCATGATCGACATCTTAAGAACAAAGACTTTTTCTCCAGATATGCAGGTATTGGTTTATGACTCCAAGTTCATGCATCATTCGGAAAAACTTTGAGTCCATTAGGATGGTTTGTTTATTGTTCATAGTATTCATCCCATACGCGCGCGTAAGTTGAAGCAATAGGATGGTCAGTTCCTTCCAAACCATTTCAATGGTAGTCGGCTTTGCCCCTACTGTTCTAAATGATGTTTTTCTCTTTTGTAATAAGGCGTATGCCACTAGTTTAGTTTAGGATTTTGGTTTGTTTTTCAATAAGGCACAGCATTGGTTGTGCACCTTTGCTTTATTTTAAATCAACACTTGGTGTTTTCTTTATTTCTTTGTAATGTCGTGGAGTACCACGGACAACTGTTAGTGTGGGGTAAGAAGGGTGAAAGAAGTAAAACTACAAAGCACCAAGGAAATGCACGGGAAAAAATGGGCACATGAGTGGAATTGTATGAGGACAAGTGGATACGCAAGATGCGGTGCGTAACTGCTACAAAGAGTCAAGGTAAAAAAATGAGGTTTCCACCTTGGAAATGGAAACTTTTGAAATTCTTTATAAAGCACGGGATGGGACAAATATGTTAAATGCGAGAAAAACAATTGTAATGGCAAAGTGTGCCAAATGTGAATTGTGACAATACCATTAGAGGCATTAAATGCATGAAGTGATGGATGAGGTAATGGGAAAGTAAATGAAGATTATCCTTCAAGCTATAAAAGGTTAAACACGCATCATTTTTACATTTTACTAATGTCAATTCGCAAATTTACAAAGCCAAAAGAGCAATTTCAAGCTGCCAGAAGAGCGTATATCAACTATCAGTGACCAATTTGAGTATTGTGGAGTGAAGCGATCGTTGTGAACAAGAAAAGTGGTGAAAAAGTGATTGAGGAAGCGCAAATTGAAGAAATTACAGGTTACAGGTGTTGAGGTTTGCCATTGAAGGACGTTGCGGCAAGAGAGCCGAGGAAGTTAAATAAGTAATCACGTATTCATTCTGAAGGGTTGGGCAGAAGCACCTCAACCTTTGGGCTCCTTAGAGGATGATGAGGCCAAAGAAAAAGGTCCAACACAGCTAGCCCTTGCCTGTAATTCACGAGGAAGAAGAATTTGAGAACGCAGGAGTACAACCAATTTTAATAAGAGAAGAGGTACCTAGTGAGTTTGGCGCACATGAGGAAAGCTTACAACAGATCAAGGGAATGGATAAGACAGAATCTATGATGGCACGCCAAGCAAAGAAGAAAGCTACAGTGTTGCCTCCAACCCTAGTGTTGATTGAGAAGATGCAATATCCTGAAGTAGCGTTGCGCCCAGAGAAGTGGGAGTCAAATGTGCCAACATGCAATGTTTTTAACTACAATCATCGCCAACTGGGGAATGAGGTGGAGTTGCAGCACAACTACTGAGTTGAGCACCAGAATACCCAAAATGAGCTTGTTTATGACCTAACTATTTTCAATAGACTTAATGATGTCGGACTTTTTCATAGCTACCGTACTTCGCGAAACCTACAGAGGCCGTGAAGTCTCTTATTTTACGCATGCATGAGGATTACTTCTATTTTGTTGGGCGCAGGATGAGTATCAAATCCCAAAGAGTTAGTAAGTTATAGGTTTACAATGCTCAGGAATTGACCTCAGTGGAGTCTTGGAAGACCACGAAGAAATTGAGAAAATTGCGATGGTGCTTGAATACAGGAAGCAAGGCCATGCAATGCATATAACAAGTCTTTAGGACCCCACCCTTCGAGTGGTTGAGCGCTTGATTATGACCAAGGTTGGAGTTGTGGACAAGTCGAAGGAAGTGGACATGATGCACTTGTATCTCGCGCATCACTTTACCCTTGAGTTAAGTACAATTGGTCACAATATTTTACTAAGAGAATTATTGCAAATGCGGAGAAGGCCCACTGCCTGCCAAACTAGAAATTTGCTTAGAACGCTAGTCTTATATTGTTAGTTTTTGATGAAATTGGTGTACCAGAATACACAAGTGGTGGATTGAAATGGGATTACCCTCCTGAGAATAAGCCTCCTACAAAAAGGTTTAAAGCATTCACTTGCCCTAGCGCTATAATCCCTTCCCATAAAGCTAAGATGAAGGGTTGGTACGATGGTATGAAGGAAGCCTTTGGAAACGAGTGGCACATTTCCAAAAACTTGCCTACTCAGCTCGGAGACCAAGCCTAATTTGCGTAAAACAACATTTCTCTCTAGCGCGCATCCAGATGGGCCCCTCAAGTAACTTTGTCCGGATGGCTCAAGTTGCCATATGCCTTCACTATTAGATATTTCATGAACACCGTCAATAGGATATATGGTGCGCACCCTGTAAACATTGATGTTAAAAAGATTGACGTTGAGACTCATACTCTCTATCAAATGTATATTTATCCAGGCAAAAAAGTATATAGAGAGAAGTTGGAGTCGGATAATACTGACAGTAGGGTTCAGCAGATTTTGGTCGAGAATTCTATTCTTTCTTTATTTTATATGTTAAAACAGCAGAAAAGACATCAGGGAGTGTGGACGATAAGAAGGAAACTATTCCACACTCACCGGAGATTGGGAAGCATAGGAAGCAGAAGAGGCAAGGGCATGATGATAGCACTAGCGCTCGACCTGAACAAGATTAGCGGCAAAGAACTGCCCCTTCACCACCAAAGAATAATGTATTTATAGGTCGACCAGGCGGCCCTGATCCCGTGACACAATCTGTTCCTCTGGAACAAGAAACTTTAGCGCCTAAGAATGTTGACATGGAATAGAAGGCAGCAACTCCAGAGGCGACACCAGAAAGGGAAACCTTTGAAGAGGAAAAGGAGGAACAAGAAGTCACCCCGACACAGGAGAAGATGCCCTCCCCTGCACGACATGAAGAAGCCACCCTTGATGAAACACAAGTGGGTATTGAGAGTCCCACTAGTGAAGAGGGAGATGGTTTAGACACAACTTTGGGAATGAGTGATCTTGATGTCCAACCCTGAATATGTGTTAGAAATGATCAAAACTTCTCTTGGAGCTGCAATTTCACCTATAACAGAGGAATTGATGGGGGATTTCACTGCTTGGTCGACACAAATATCAAACAGTTGTTATACCTTGGGGTCCATCATTATGATGAATGATAATGTTACATGTAGGAGCTCCTCATATAGATAACCCCAATTACATCAAGAGGTAAAAGTTAATACATAACAATAATTAATGCTTATAACCATCATTTAATAAAAAAGCCCATGAAGCATTAATTATTATTATACAAGCACTAATTATTTTCCATTAGCATGTGAAGGATGGGTTTCAATGAGTCATTAAGATCTAGTCCATCATTCCTATTAAGGTTGTTAGAATGTTTACCGATCTCATTTGCCTCCCTAAGTCTCCAATTTAACAATTTAATTTATAAACAACTTCAAAGCTACATTTTCTTCCAAATCATCCATTGTAAAGTTAAGCACTGAGTCCTAAAATCCACTGTAACATGACAGGATTAATTAAACATTACCATGCAAAACCAGAATTTCCTAAATTAGTTTTGTAATCAATATTATCAGTCTGCCAGTGCATCTTCTGAGTTACATTTTCTTTTAAATAATCTACTGTAATATGTGCTAAGAAACCCTCATCGTAACTTGGCAGGACTCCTTAAAGACTGCTATAGAAAACCCAGAAATTCATGAATTGGCCATTGACTTGAATAAATATAATTAATCTTCCTGTGCATAACTGTCCCTATGCAGGTTTTCAAGTAGCTAGAGCAAATAGAACAATTTCTTTATAAACATCTTTGGAGCTACATCTTCGAAATAATCCACTGCAATGGCCAATGGTCAGAGGCCCTAAAAGTACGTACTATGCTAGACCGTTATAGGAGATTGAGAATTTGCTTCCAAACTGCCAGACATTACTAGAATTGTAATATGAGATAATGAATTTTCTTCAACAGGTCAGTAATTTCCTTTAACACTACAGAAATTTCTCAAAACTGATAAATCACAAGCTAAACCTCAAAATTTAAACAGCATACAAGGCAAATATTTCAGATCTCAAATTAATTAATTTCAAATTTGCTGTGCCAAGAAAATTTAGTTTTGTTTTCTCACCTTGTCAGAATAAATTGCCCTCCTAGGCTTATTAGCCATGATACTTCTCGCTATAATTTTGACTGAATTGCTTGCATTTCTGCTCCAAATATAATCATAGCAAAGTGCATTGATGCTACATCCCTCTTCGCAGGCAGTGATCCCTTCAACAAAGTTCATGTTCTGGTAATTTGTGGTTAATTTGAAGCAGGATCTCACCACCTGGTCCACGCAAAATATCAGATAATGAGAAAATAAGGGCATCCATTGCAGCAACAAGGTGGGCTTGTTCCGCCATGAGAGCAGAACGTTTATCATCAGCAGAGCTCCAAAGTGCTGAAGCAAGGGAATCCTGTGTTCCATGTAGCCATTTCTGTACAGTTTTTCTCCATCTGGAACTGGAATTAACCTTAGCGATCCTCAATTGGAATATGATAAAGGTAAAAACAAGGAGAGATTGAAACAGTTTGAAATTGGAGAAAATATTCAGCTTCTAGCCAAGAATAATTAATAATTATCGACATGCATAATAAAAATGAGCTAAAGTGGTACATTAGTTATAAATAAGCTTTCAGTTGTTACGGTGGGGCATGTTTTGGGTGAATGTGGTTTTGTCTGCATGTACACGAAGAATGTGTCTAGGCCAAGTGTAGAAATAATATGGCACTTGGGGACTTATTGGCCTAGGAACTTCTTAGGAAAATTCTCCTCTTCTATGTACTTCCTGAACTGATATCTCAATAATATCGCAATCATGTTTCTTTTCCATTTTTAAGCAATTAGTAGCTTTCATTAAAAAAACTGCTTTTTTCAGTCTTTGAAACAGAAAAATAATTCTAGTGAGGATTGCAGATTTCAAATTTGGATTCATATTTTTCAGGCCTTAGATTTTTGTTCAAGGTTTTTCATCTCTTAATAGACATACCTCATTAAATGCAGAAAAATAAAATAATACTACAACTAAGGGTTCTAGACTGTAGGTTTGGCCAAAAATTGGTGGGATATAACAAGGCATGTATTGAAAGAGAAGCCGTGTATTGTATAGTTGAGAATTGTGGAAACTTACGTAATTTTCATAAAGCAGGTAAGAACCTACTTCCCAGGTCCAGCTGGAATTACAAAAAGATCATGACCTATCTCAAATTGGGCTAAACTTATATTACTTTAATCCAAATTACTCCAACTACAACGTGACAGGATTCCTTACACATTGGAATGCAAAACCCAGAATTTCATGAATTAGTTGTTAATATAAATCAATATAATCAATCTGTCAATCCAGAATGGCCCTGAAGCAGGTTTTCAGGTAACTCACTAGCCAATTTAACAATTTTAATTATAAACATCTTCATAACTACATTTTCTTCTAAAATATCCACTGCAATCTACAAGTTGTTTACTACAGTGACATATCCTTATTATGGGATTTGGTTCCACATTAAAACTCTCCTCCTGTAACACTCGGAGCTAAGAAGCCCTAGAATCAACTGTAACTTGACAGGATCCTGTTCATATTACCATGCAAAACCTGGAAGTTCATGGCTGTAAATTTAAATCAATATAATGAATCTTCCCGTGCACAATGGTCCTTATCTAGGTAACTCAAGCAACTCACAAACCATATCTTCCAGTGCAGAATGGTTCTCATCTACTTTATTCAAGTAACTCACGAGCCAATTTTGACGAAGTTATTTATAAGCATCTTCCAAGCTATATTTTTTTCTGAGGGACTCTAAAGCCATGTATTGCACTACAATTCTCAAAAAATGGTAGTGAATTTCCTACCAAACCGTCAAAGAGGCCAAAAGTATGTGCTTCACTAAAATTGTTAAAGGATACCTGATTTAGTATGTGTTTTACCAAAAATGTTAAAGATACAGTAAATTTCTTACCAAATTGTCAGGACTTTACTAGGACTGTTAAAGGAGATAACGAATTTACTTCTAACACGCTAAAACATTTCGATAATGATTATTAAATAAAGATCAAAACTGAGAAAACGCAACCTCAAACCTTATACAGCATAGAATGCAAATATTCCGTATCTCATATCAATTAATTTCAAATTAACCTGTGGATCTGTCCAGCTGTCGTCTAGTGGTTAAGATGGGATGTAAACATGTGCGATACCAAAGTTAAAAACCCTGGGGGAAGTCCAAGGTAAAGGCCTTGTGTGTGTGTGTTGAATTCAGGAGTTTCAGTCGAGGAATCTTTCCGTAAAAAGAAAACCGGTGTTTCATATCTCTCCTTTGGTAAGTAATTTATCGGGTACTAAAAAAATTAAAAGAAAATTAATAATTCCACGGGATAATAAAATTCAGGCGTGTTCAGAGTGTCGGTTTCCTCATCATCAGGGATTACACTACTGTTGCACTCATCATGGGGGATCACACCATTGGACTCATGATCGGGGATCACAAATGAACTCATCATTAGGGTTTATTATCAGGGAGTCATCAGAGAACGGGCAGGTCATGATAAATCCATTAGTGTGATCTCTGATTATAAGTCCAGTAAAATGATCCCTGATCATGAGTCCAGTAGAATGATCCCTGATCATGAGTAAAGTTGTGTGACTCGAAGAGTATGGCTCGAAACATCCGCGTTTCAAAATAGTTAGGCAGGAAACCCCAGAAAAACAACCAAATATGTGATAAAGTTTTGAAAGCAGAAAAATATCGAAATTCAAATTTTACGTGTGCAAACCAGCTTCAAGTTTTACATTTTTCTCACCTTCGAAAAGGGAATTGGCGTGCCAGGGTTATAAGCCATGATATTTCTCACAATCTTTTTGACCACATTACTTGCATTTCCACTCCAAAGAAAATGATAACAAGGCGCGTAGATGTCAGACGCCTCTTCGCAAGCAGGGATCCTGTGGAAAACTAAAGCCTCTGGATCATAAATGTCCCGATAATCAAAGGAATTGATGCGGGATTTCACCTCTTGGTCGACACAAAATATCAAACATATGAAGAAAAGTAACGTCAACTGCGGCAACGTGGAGACCTTATTCCGCCATGAGAGCTGAGCGTTTTTCTTCAGCAGAGCAATAAATTGCTGGCGTGAGAGAGGAAATCCGGTGTCAGGGTTTTACTTTAGCTCCATTTGGCAGTATGACTAGCGTTGAGGTTTCTGAATTTGATTTTCGTAAATATGAGAAAAGTAATGAAATGGGGATCGTCGGTGCGTCTTCTGTTAATCCGCCGCATGATTTTAGTCCGAAACTTAACGCTACAATTAGTGCGGAATAAATGGTGTGAACCCGCACACCATGCGGGTTTCCCAATTTCCCACCATTGCAGCGGAAATAAATAGGTATTGTAAACTTCGCCTCGTTAGAAAAAAAGCAAAAAAATCCCATAAAAGAGAGCGTTCCATTTAAATTTGAAGGCGAACAGGGGAACAGGGCAGCGTTTTTTAATTAGTTCTTCACATTGTAGGAAATTATAGGAATAGTTGGAAAAAAAAAAAAAAAATTATTTAATATTAAATTTTTTAAAAACTTTATTTAATATTTATAATTTTTAGATCATGAAAAAAAAGTTAAAATTATTTGTTTATCATTTTATTGGTTGACATGATAATTTTTCATGTTCTTATATAGAATTGTTCTAATTTTTAAAACAAAAATTTAAATAATATTATGTGTACAATAAAAATAATTACTAGCATTAATTAATTCTTTTTTTTTTTTTTTCCTTCTGTACATAAATCATCAAGAATATGTGTCTAATAACATCAGTGATTAGCATTAAATTAGAGAGAACTCAAATGCTAATTAAAGACAATAAATTTCAATTACTAAATTATTGGAAGTGACATCCTCCCACAAAATTAAAAGCTTGACAGTTAGTAGAAAATAATCCAACACTCAGTTTTCTATTCATTATTTAAAAACATTATTCTTTAACTCATATTAAGCACATATTTAATTAATTAAATAAAGACATTATTTTTATTTTTCATTCTTATTTCAATTCATGTTAAATTTAATTGTAAATGAAATATATATATTTTCCTAAACATTTCATGGAATAGATAAGTTCATCAAATAACAAAAATCTACAACATTAACTTTACTATGTAGTGCAATTCAATATAAAATGTCGATATGGAT
This sequence comes from Torreya grandis, assembly GCA_037957365.1. Taxonomy (NCBI): domain Eukaryota; kingdom Viridiplantae; phylum Streptophyta; class Pinopsida; order Cupressales; family Taxaceae; genus Torreya; species Torreya grandis. The sequence continues at coordinate 286,232 of JARHVA010006455.1, read as the reverse complement.
AATTATTAAATCAATTATAAACAATTTTCAATATAAAGGCAGGTACTAGCCACTATGCGGCCCATTTTTTTTTGTTTTTGTATTTGAAGGAGCGAGGGGGGGTGCGTGCACCTAAAAATTTAAGAAGACGAACTCTAACGAGGGATAACACACAGTTAGAGCATAGGCGGAAGGGGAAAAAGAGTGTCTAGGGCATGGGCGAAAGGGGAAAAAGAGTGTCTAGGGCATGATTAGAGTAGGGTATGGCAACAACAATGATTGGAACGTGTTATTGATTTAGGTTGTTGATGTCGGATCAGGGGTTGTGTGAGACCTATCCTAACGTCTACTTTTATAGGGTAATACCTCTGCTAATTTTGATGTTGAATTCTATGTTTTTGAAATTTAAGTAGCAATTGTTCTTGTCAAGACTAAGGGAAACAACCTCATTCTCATTTTGTGAAAAAGTTGAACATGGAATTCAAAGTTGTCTTCAATAATGATTCTCCTCAAGGAAAAAGGCTCGATTTTTCTAAGAGTTTTTTTTTTCTTTAATAGTACTTAAAGAAAGAATACAAGAATTAAAAATTTAAATAAATTCAAGTTCAAAAAGGTTTATGATAGGAAAAAGACCAACTAATGTTATTAAACAACTTTTATAATAAGAAAAATAAACAAAACCAAGATTCAAAATGTAATCAAGACTATTGATGATCGAATAAACTGAACCTATTTCTTTTACATTGATTTGAGTTGTTCTTTAATCTTCTTTAGTACAACGTGCAACTTATGATTCTTTATGTTGATTTGTTCCAATTGTAAACAAATAGAGGACATAAAATGAGTTTGTTGATAGCTAATATGGTACCTTTACTAGAGTACAGTTGCTAACAATAATTTTTTCAAATATGAAAGAGGATGACCAATCGACATGTGTTCTAAATGATGAAAAAGAGTGAAGGTGGAAAGAATGCCTAGTAAGGCAAATTTTTAATTGAAATTGTTAGGAAAGAGTTCTAGAAGAGAGGAGAGAAGGGAGGTCTAGCACTGAGAGGAGGATGGGCAATGCTAGAAGAGGTGAGGAATAATTTCAATGGCAGGTCTTTTGACACATTTTCCTACAACAACCCTGAGTTTAGATAAGGTGTGGACAACATGAAGTTTCATATGTAGATTGCGCCAACCAAATAATTAACATTTAGCCTCAATGGAGGATTGCCAAATCATATTCACCATGCATTACCATTGAGATTCAAAAAAGGATATATACCACTTGATATTAAGAGAATCATACACGGGGAGTAGGGGATAAATGAGATGATACAAAAACCTTAGTGATGTTATGGTAATGGCCCCTTGGTGTGGCCAACACCAATCATTCTGAGGGGGTGTAGGATTGACAGTAATTTTAAGGAAGACTTTAGGTAGGATTAGTTGTATAAGAGAATCGTAGACATGATTGAGTTTTGTAGACAAAGCAAATGTATGGCACCAATTATCGGTGTCTATATCCTAAATATCTTTAATTGTATTGATGTTTTTTTTTTGCAAAGGACTTGGCATTGAATTTCAGTTGGGTAGCAAAAGGAAGACTATTAGATTGAATAACCTGGTTCTATGAAAGATTGGAGTTGGGAATACTCAATCCATGTTGAAGAGATTGGTGGCACCATTGGAGAAGAGGGGTCATTTTCTGCCAAGTTACCCAATTACGTCTAAGAGGAAGAGAACCAAAAATATCAAAAAAGGATGCATTTAGGATTTTGTCTTCCCAAAGAATGGAGGTCCAAGAGCCTTTATGAGATACACATTGAACCCATTTGTTGACAAGAATCTTCTAGGGCTCCGTACTTTGGATGACTCTTACAAACCATTTAACAACAAGACATTTTCTTTGTAGTGGATCAATGATTCCAATCCCTCCCACATATTTAGATTGAATATAAAGCTTCCATGAGATGGTTACCTTACCTTTCTTATCAGATTTTTTACTCCATAAGAAACTGTGGACTAGCTGTATAAGTTTGTCATATGTTGATTTTAAAGGAAACCAACAAGATGAGTAGTATGCATGGTTGGTGAAAAAATGTAGTTTATAACAATCAATTTGCTTGCTAGGTACAAAAATTTATAAGACCAATTTTCAACCTTTTTATGAATTTATTAAACACCCAATCCCACATGTCTCAAGGGGAAAGGTGAATGCCAAACTGAATGCCCACATATCTTATTCTTATTTCCAACTTTAGGGATTGATTTGATTAGGCCATGGTTAATGATAGGCCCCAAGGATCCATCCGCCTTTATCCCCTTATAAACATTAAATAAGTCCATCTTGAGGGTGGGCCATAGAGCTTGGAAGAATTCAACTAAGAGCCTGTCCAAGTCAAGGGCCTTTTCAGTCTTCATTGTCCAATGGATTGTTTCAAGATATGCTAAAGTGAGATGTTGCTCAAGAAGGTGGATAGTAGCTTAATCCACCTTTCAAGGAATAAATTATTGCAATCGTAGCTTGATTCACTTTTAAGGAATACATCGTTACAACCATTCTTCTAGAAAGGATTCATACCCTTGAACATAGTGTTCTTCCTAAAAGAATTTACTATAATGTTGGAAGAAAACACCCTAAATATCATCAGGTGATGAGGTATCCATTCCATCCTCAGTAATAATGACTAAAATGTGTTGATGGTGATGTTTATATTACAAATATTTGAAGATGTATTTAGAGCCATGGTCACCATGTTTAATCTAGAAAAGATAAGCCTGCATTTTATCACTTTGGCCCCTATAAACCTCAAATTTTATTAAACCAGATTTTGTTTGGGCAACAATAGTTTGTAGGGAGATGTCACAAGGATGATCATCAAGAGCGAGGCATTACTAACTAAGCTTATTTGTTAGTTTGTGTTCTTTCTTTATCTCTCTTTGGCCATAAGCTTTGCATATTCTCTTACAAACTTGAGTGTTCTCACCACAATAACTTGCCACCATAAGATCCATCCAACAGATGAAGCGGTTTGGAGTTGTAGTTCTCAAATAACAAAAATTTGGTCAATACAATGTAGTAAATTGAGATGGGAAATATTTAACTTAAAGAGGAGTTGAGTGCAGGAAAGCAAAGAAGGTGCCAAGCTGAAGGAGCAGGAAATTGATCAGATAGAATAGTGTCATTGAGAGTGATAACATGAAGAAAGGCAAGGAGTGACTTCAAAAATGTGCTACAATATAACCTATCAAGTTTGTTAAGTTGGATTTGATATCTAACTTGATTATTAGTCCAAGTGAATAACTGTCTATTCATGAAGTTGGACATTCAAAAAGTGGGTCAAAGACTCCCAATGAGTTGTGACAATGCAACCATGCTAAAAATTCTTTAGTAGATAGAAGAGATGATTGAGACCACCTGCATCTCTTTTGTGCTCAACCATGTTAAAATCACCTCCTAAGATCCAATCCATAGGAGGAAGATTGGAGTTGATCTAATTCCAAATATTAATGTGTTATGGTATTATATTTGGAGCATAAATTGAGCAAAAACCAAGGGTTCACTCCTCAACATAAAATATAGCCCAAACACATCTATGGGGAAGGTATTCATTGGTAGAAATAAACTTGGAAGAAAGGAAGGTTGATAAGAGTAGAACTACACCTCCTCATTCATCTTCATGAGAGGTTTAATAGGGTGAGGTGTGTGTCAATGCAATGTAGGCTAAGTAGTAGAGCTATGAGCCTAAATTAACCTCCCGAAGGAAAATAACTTTAGAAGGATGAACTTATAATACCCTTTTGACATGTAATTTCCATTCAAGAAGGGTGAGCCCTCAAACATTCCATGAGAGAAGTTTGAACTTCATGGGACATTGCTAAATAGAGGTTGATCGACCTCATTATTAGCAAACAAGGTGAAATAGTTGGAATCGAGATTGGGGATAGGGATAGAGATGTGTTTCTTCCAACACAGTTCATTGATTGATATGTCTCCTCACCATCAAATCTTCTCTTTGTCATTTTGTGTGAATCCACACCATTGGACCTAATTCATTTATTATTAACGACTTGTGTGGGGACTACTTTTTAAAAAGATCTCGTTCTTTTTCTAAAAACCTTCTAGTTGTTAGGAAGGTGAATTTCATTGACTCAAGTTTCTAGAATAGAGTTAAGATTTGGGTTAATAGATAGAAGTTGAATGTCATTATTTTGTGAGTTAGGGCTAGAATCATAGGAGTTAGGGTTATTCAAGCACAAAAAAGGTGCTTTTGTTGAAACCAAGGGGTGGGTGGTAGAAGTCCTAGCAGAAAGTTTATATATACTCTATTGCTTGAGATTATGTTTAAGGTGGCCTTGGATTAAATGATCATCTCAATAATAAAAACAAGCATTATGTTTTTTGAGGTAAACAATATGATGGAGTTGGGTGAATCCTAGGCCAAAAAGTTGAATTGAAGTAGGCAGTGGTTGTTAAAGGTCCATTTTAATGCAGACTCTAAGATGATTACAGAGGCCTCAAAATTTGTATTTATCACTTTTACACCAAAGTATGTTACCCAATTGATTGGCTGACTCACAAATAAATGGTATAATGACTATTTAATAATGGGGAATTCAACCCACATGGGATATTGTGATTAGAATGGCCCTTCAATGTGAAATTTGAGCTTACATCCCTTAAGATAACATATCTAAACACAAATAACCCATGTGCCATATCAAAGAGTTGCCTGGGAAAAATTAGAAGAATCAAAAATAACATAGACATATCCTCTGCCTAACCCTTTAAAGAGTCAATTTTCCACCCTTAGTATCCTCCCAAACCTGGTGTGTCCAACTATAAAAGTCACTTTTAATAGGAATGCCTTTAAGAAAAAACATAATTGTATGGTGGGAAATGTTCGTAGAGACCTCATCAAATTCATCAGGATATTTAAATTCAAAAGCCTTACCTTCTTGATGATGTCTAAGGTTATTGGGTCCATTAGTGATCACCTTGGGTCTGTTGATGTCTTATGATTCATGGAATTCCAGCTGTGTCACATTCATAGAGGGAGGGTGGATAATGTCGTCCATCCACACCACACTAGATGATCCTATGTTGGTTGTTGTTGGAGGACTAGGGTTTTTCCATAGAGCAAACATTGTGTGTTTTCTTCTCTCAAACCAAAAATCTTGTTTGGCTTTAATTTTTGATATAAAACTATCTAAGAAATTCTTGGTTGGGAATTTTATGGGTATTTGTCCAGGACCCAAAACCATAGATGATTGGATTAATCTCAATTATAAATTCTTATTGAAGATAAAAATGATTACATGGTTCTTAGAAGATGATTTTATGTCTTCTTCTTTGACCTAAAAGAAGATAAAGATATGATTTGTGGAATTGGCCCATATTTTATGGGTGTAAGAGAGTTGTATTAGAGTCATTGGTCCATGGATTTTAACTTAGCTAAAGATATATCCAAAACAAATCTTGTTTGGGTGAAACTCCCCCATCTCCCTCTTATTTTTTGGGATAATAAATCTTTGGCTACGATTGGCTACACTTTGGTAGCATCATTGATAATGTTGAACCAAAAGATAATTTTTCTTGTGCTTGAATTTCCAAGGAAGTGTATTTGGAGGAAAGTCTTCCTAAAGCCATCGAGTAAAATCTAGAAGGGTGGTCCTATATACAGGGTGGTTTATATTGTGACCAACTACCTTTCAAATGCAATAAATGCCATGAATATGGTTACTTTGTTGAATAGTACCAATAAGATCAAAATGTGCTTAAAAAATTCAAACATCCTCGGTAACATTGTTTCATTGCGCAATCAAAAATAATAAGAAGACATGCTTCAAAAAATCACCATCACATAAGTTACTAATAAAAGCAATTGACTCCAATTACATCTAATTTTTTGAAGTATTAGGAAAAAATACTAAAAAATCACTAGATTTAAAGATTGAAGAAGGGGAACTATGAACCAATCAAGTAGTTGAAACTAGTTCAAGAGAGTTACAAGATGTTGTTGGGTAGTTGAAAATAAGCAAAGGAACAATAAGTGGTGGGTTGAGATTAGATCTTCAAAAAGTGAGGAAATTATTTTTCAAGTGATGGATGAATCTACTTTGGCCCATGTATAAGAAGAATTGAAGCCTTGGAGTAGGGTTTCCTTGGAGAAACCTGCTAGTGTTTTCATTTTTCCAAATCCTTGGTATGTTGGCAATATTCATAAACCTTGATATGTAATTTTAGATACAATGGTTGATCCTCCATGCTAAAGGAGAAGTTAAAATCAAAGGTAAAGGTGGAAAACTAGGTTAAGCGGGTTACATAGTCCTCCAAAAAAATAATTTCCTCTTTAGGTTTGGCGTTTTTATTTTTTTAACATTGGGCTTTGAAGCTTGTATTTTGTATATCTGATTTCTAAAATAAAATTTGCTTTGGTTTTTTCTTCATACCACTTACCTTTTGATCAAGTATATATTATGTTTTTTTAATGAAATATATTTCATGCTTTCAATTAAAAAAACAAGAATTATAAAGTGGGTGATAGTTGCCAACAAATTGGAAAGTGTGTTCAGTGTTGTTTTGTTGTTATGACAAATATTTTGTTTGGTATTTTTTTAATTTTGTGAAAATAAAACACTATCCATAATAATATGTTAAAAAATTACTAATTTTGATTGAGATTTTTTTTTTTTTTAAATTGAAATATTAAAACCAAAAAATCATTATATTATAGTCAAATCATTAAAAAAAATTACACTCAAAGTATTTTTTGAATCAATAATATCTATTTCACTTTGGTCTATGACTTCCATAAAAAGGTTACATATATGTAAAATATATAAAAATAATAATATGTATAGGTCATTTGTAAATATAACATATTAAAAAAATAACATTCATATGTTATAGGTAACATGTAATTGCTTTACCTTAAGTTGGATTAATGGGTAGGATTAATCTAATCAAGATATAATTTTCAAATATAATTCACATCAATAGATATAGCATTCAAGCTTACATCTGAATGTAAATGATTAACAATTAATTATTTTGATTGACAAGGGTATATATTAAATATGAAAAGTACTAAAGAGATCACAATACTTAACTTTTTTAGTTGAATGTTTGACTCTAATTATGTTTTTAAAGTGAAAATTAGGGATAACCATGCCTATGATTCGTTCAATTTAGGAAATAATATGTTCCTACACTAGGTCAGTTTTGTAAGCTTGGGTCACTATCATTGGTAGATATTGATGTGTTGATCGGTAGTGACTTGCACATATGTGTGGTATGTGATTATATGGTCACCTGCAACTTTTTTTGTTTTATATTTTTTATCTCAAACTCTAGTGACATGCACAAATCCATAAATCAGCCTCCTTTGCCTTAAAACCTTAGTTGTGATTGTGAGGGCTAAAAACTTACAAAAAGGGTGGAAGTGTAATGCGTTGAGCTAACCTCAATCACCCCGATATGATGATTAGATGTTGCATATGAATCTAATACTCCAAGGAGTGAAATCAAGCCACACATAGTTCTCCTACCTAGTGTGATTGTGTAATTGTACTCCTTTGATATGTATATGCAACTAATGATTGGATTTGGTACCTGACAATACTTGTTAAGCCTTGGATTTTGAGTGCTTCAAGCTTGGATTATGACTACTCTCAGTGAGAGATATGAAAATTAGAAAGAATGGGGCATTTTTAGTCAGGGTGTAATAGTGTGTAGATGTATCACATATAAGTGATAGATTATTTTGAATGAGACCTTGATTTATTTATATAGGGATCCATTTGAATAATTCATCATGCTATAAACATGCTAGGATTATAGGTTGATCTTAATGATGATTTTGATTTTTTAAAATAATCATTGCTAGTAGTGGAACAGTCCTGACCAGTGTGGGTCATTATTGATTGACGATAATGATCGTAACTGTTAGATTTAACCTGTGTATAGGTGGACTACTCTAAGAGGTTGGAGATGTCTATGCAAGGTATTTAGAAGGTTTGAAATAGACAGTGAGTTCCATGTATGTGTATAATATCATAATGAAAGGGTTGACTCATAAGATACCATGCAAGTGTGAAAAGATAGAAAATTAAGACCTTGGTTGGGTGTTCAAGTCATACATAATAAATGTGTGCCAAGGTTGTAATTGTTAAGAATCGAAGACCAAATTTTAATATCTACATATTCCCCCATTTTATTATAGTAATGGAAGTTCTAGAGTAAAAGGATAAATTATACCAAAGTGTGTAAAACAAACTTTGCCTTTTGGGATATGGTTCTAAATGTATAGTTTTGCTCCATGTGACCTACAATGAGAATGAAGTAGTCAATGTCCATATGTCAAATATAAAATTTGAAATTGAATATTGAAAGAAAAAGGGTTAGAGTATAGTTGGGTGTTAGTGAAAGCCATGTTTCCCTTAAAACTTATTGGAGATTGTGTTTCCATGTTGAAGTATATGAGAGTTAGGGTGATCATGCCCCAAACTTGTGTAATTATGCAGTATCCTGAGTTAGGAAGGCAACATGCCCCAACCCTAATTAATGTGTAAAAAATTACACCATGTATTAACCTAATTAACTATGCAAGAAAAAGAGAGAGAACCATGTGGTTATGTTAAACTTTACAAGAAAACACTACACAGGTAAATGAGAAAACTGATTAGACAAGGTTCATTAAAAAATGAATAAACCACTACAAATGGATTATCTATCCAAATGTGTTTCAGACCAGATAGATTAAATTCAATCAATGTAAAAACAACAAAACGTGATTTTAAAGGACTGAATAATGTTCATGTCCCTATTATGTACACAAGTTTGATAAGTGCGAAATGGAATGACAACTATTTTTAATTCAACTGTAAATGTGTTGTTGTATGTGCATGAACCAATATCATGCCCTATGAATCTGTATGTTTAATTTGAGAACTTATATCCAAGATTAATATGAATGTGAAAATCAAAAATTATGTTCTTGTAAACTATTGTGCATATACCCATGCATATGCACTCAAGTGTGCATGAAACTATGATCAAGTGTCTATAAAGTGAATGCATATGCATAACATTTACCCCCATACTCTATATCAATGTGGCAATATATATCACATATTTAAACCAATCTAAATTTCTTGTAGATATTAAAACTAAATATTTATAGCATCTTAGGCTTTTACATTTGACAAATATCAATCAAGTCTCTACCCTTCAATTCTAGAGCTCTCTATTGTTGAAAGGCTCGTATTCACCCTCTCACTATGCCTAAATGCTTATCTCTTAGTTCAATCATATCATTCTAATGACCCATGGCCCCTACACTACACAAAAAGTTGAAAACCCTAATAAACATCCTTCACTATTAGTTTTAGATCTATACCTATTTTCTAGCCTTCAAGACACTACCAACCACAAAGGGACACTACCACTAATGGTAATTCCCAGATCCTTATTTACTATCCAGTTGCCAAAAGTTGTCTAAAATGTAATTTTTTTGAAACCTATGGGTTAACACATTTCTCTTATTGAACCCTGCCATGAGATATTTTCAAAAGGCGTGGTACAAATACAAGTCTAAGACTTCTCGTTATTCATATGGTGAATACCAAGCAAGCACCTACCAAGACTTATTCAATAAAGTGTACAACTGAGTTATTATGAAATATTCATCCCTATTTATTTATCAGTCATATGATTAGTCATACAAATTTTTTGAAGTATTCAAAATATTAGCCCCTAAGCGATATTTGTCAAGTTACAAACTAGATCATTGCATGCATATTCATATAGTATATTGCACCCTTATGTGCACACACTCCCACACATAGGGTATAAATACATAAGTATGAATTCCTCTTTGGAGTATGGATAAATAGGCAATACTCAGTGACAGAGTGGTCATTAAGGTTAGCTGGACACCGTGAGCCCACTAACCCATTTTTTGGAAAACTCATTCTAAGAGTGAAGAGGGGTGAAGAGAAGGTTTGATCAATTAGAAAACAATGACAACCTATATCCCAAATTTGAATATATCATAAGAAAGGAGATAGAAAACCTAGAACAATGAAATTGCCCATATCAATATCTAGTCATTATTCCATAATAGACACTTGTGTCATAGACATATGCTAGCATCAACAATAGTGTCCAGATCTGATGGTAGTGTTTAAGGCTATAGAAGTACCATTTTTAGAATCTAACAATTGGTCTAGAATATTGATCCTACATACTTTCCACTTGTTTCCATCCTAGATCTATTTGTGCATAATAAATCTAGATAAGTATCATTTTTATCTAGTATTACAATCATTTGAATATCTTTTAAATTTAGTACCTTATATATTTAACATATCTCAATATTATAATCTAGAATATTCATTTATCTAAGTTTTGAAATGAATTGGCCTGCTATAGATTAATTCACTACCCCTTTGTTTGAACTATTTCTATAATCTTAACCCTATCCCCAACCATCTAAATTTATGATAACATTTGGTGAACTCGACCTTTGGTCTCCAAACCCTAGATTGAATTAAGGTTTTCTATTTTCTGATTTATGATTGATGTAAATTGTTGTTTCAAATTACAAATTATTTATTTATAAGAAATGTAAAATGTTAATCAAAATAATCATTTTCAAATAGAAGATAAATAAGCATTAGTCAATCATCTCAATAACAACAAGGACTTAATGGAATTTTGTATGTTATAAGAGATGATATCAGTAAACATGCTAAGGCTAAGGCATCCTCACCTAGTGATGGTGAATCCTTAGATGGTACTACAACTGATCCATACTAATAAAACTCCCCCTGAGCACATCATAGATTCCTACATCTAGTGGGGGCACAAATTATGTTTTCAAACCATTATTCCCATATCCTATTGCTACATCTACCATAGGGATATCGAATGCTTCAACTCAAATACAAATTTCAATGCCTATTCAAATCAACCCATGTTTACATCCCCTTTGGTTATTAGTAAATTATCCACTCTTAATCCCAATGGGTCTATAGTGAAAACTCTTCTCCAAATTATAAAATCTTTGGAAGACAAGGTTACCATTATTAAACAAAATACTTTAAAGTCTCCTCATGTTATTGATTCACAATATGTGTTATATAATCCTCTTTCACCCTTTGCCAACTAGTTTGGTTGCACCCTAGTTCACATTTTATGATTGTAAGGGTGACCCGAAATAGCATTTATGATTTTTTTATGTGGCATGCCTTGATTATGCCTCCTTTGATAAACTTTTAACCAAATTATTTCCAAGGATCTTAAAAGACTATTATTTACGATGATTATATGAATTACCAATCCAATCAATGAGAGCATTCAAACCTCTAACAGATCAGTTCCTAGCACATTTCTCTATCAACATCATTGAAAATATGTCATATGCTCAAATTGTAAATATTAAACAAGGAACCAATGAACCTATCAATGACTATGTTTTGCAATATAAAACAATGTTGGCAAAAATGACAAATCTAAATGATAGATAAATAGCTTCAAGACATCTTAAAAAAAAGTTGGCTTACCCCATTAAACAAGTCCATTATTTTCAAGAAGTTTAAATCTTTCAATGACTTGTGCCATATTCTTAGAGATCTTGAAATGAAACTTATTTCATTGAAAAAGCTTAAGTATGTAACAAATACATCAAATACATGTAAAACCAAGTTTCCTATCAAACCGAGCTATAAGGTAAAACCTACATAACCTAAAAAGGAAATAACGATAATGGTTAACGTAGTGTCATATCAAGCTAATAAACTCATCTTATCTAATGCACCTAAGAGACAGTTCACATGATTACCCAAGTCTTTAGCTTCATTACTTATAAATCTTGTGGAGTCGACCTTTACCCAAAAGATATGATACCAATGCATATTGTGACTATCAATAAGGCCCTCGGCATTATAAAAATAATTTCTATATCTTGAAGCATAAGATTCAAGATATTATTGATGACTAAAACATTACCTTTGACAATCCTCCAAAGGATTTAGGTTCAGAACCTAGTGATCACCAGAATCAGAAGAAATTTAATAATCCTTTACAAGATCATTCTAAGAAATATTGAGAAGTGAAAATGGTTTATAATGCACATCCTCATCTAATACATTATGTGCACCTATTATATGGGATTATTGACACACATACACATAAAGTACCTCCTATGGTTCAATAGCATTCTAATACATTTGATGATAGTGAAATCATGGATGATGTCTCAGATCTTCATTCATTATTTATTTGAGCATACCATGAACATCAACATATACATAGTGTTTTATTGATAATGGTGCTATTGAGAGCACATATATTATGAAATTACTTACACATTTGGGATACATACATGATGATTTATACCCTTAGACCAAAATGGTTAGTGCATTCGATGGTCCACATCACAACAGATTATTGGTGAGATTGATTCACCTTTACAGGTTGGCCCAACACACGTGGTTACCAAATTTTAAGTTATACCATACATGAGTCTTTGATATGTTATTGGAATGACCTTGGATACATAAACTCTGTGTAATACCTTCCACAATGTATGGGTTTATTAAATACATTCATACCAATAGGGTAGTCACAATTTCTATAATTACATGTAAACATCCACTTGAACAAGATAAGTTTATTCTAATATAGCTAATTATCAAACCTATTAAGGTTAATCCTCCATGAAATGGTAAGTAACAAGCAATATTGTTTCCTTGGCAACCCATACTCGAGAGACCTCTGTACCAAAGATATATAGTGGATTCCACGGAATCCTCATATACTCCTACGTGACATATTCAATTAAATTTATAAACTAAACATGTTCTAATTATTGATGCTCCAAAGAAACCATATAGCGGTAAACAATGGTTCCATGAACCCTTACACCTTATATTTTTCTTTATGACCACAGAGTCTTATTATACACATGTAGAGTGCCACAAATTCTATAGATCTAGATATGACACTTATCCATGTTTCTTGGTAGTACCACTAATTTCATGTACCATATTACAAGTTTGGAATTACTTATGACCATCCCTTAGATTGGATCATAGGCTAGCCTTTTATTTTCAAATATTCCAAAAATATTAAAAAATCAAATATTCAAGAAAATACAAAAAAACATTCAAATAAATTCAAAAACACAAAAATATCCAACATCCTCGTATTTTCTTAGTTCCTCGAAATCTATGTTGTATGATTTATGTTAGTAGATCTCATATCATTTCATTTATATATACACATGTGTTTCACTCATCTTTGAGTGTGATACGGGGATACCAAGACACATGATATATGCGCATACAAATGTTGGACCTCTCCTCTACCTACATCATATAATACATTGGGGTCATCTACTCCTTTGGTCACAATTGATATAGGTTACATATCCTTTATGATAATTTATACATTATCATGTTTGAGCTTATATACTAATACTTACACATGTTTATATCCATGCTCATATATTTCATAGTGTACTTCATATGTTATGTTACATGATATTTTTTGCTAACACATATATTCATGGACTAATATGATATGTTAATGTTGGTTATTTATGCTTCATTTATTCATATTATCACTCCCTTAAGTATATGTCACTGCTTGTTATTGTCTTACCTGTGGAACATTTGAATATGTTCATAGCTTGCGGTCCCATGTGCCATTTATGTTGATTGGATATTTGAATATGGCATTATTTTTTATTGTTAGGAATTTGAACATGCCCCTTGTGTGCATTCTCCTTGAACCATTCTTACGCATTACATTTAGTGCTCGTGTGTGTGTTTGATTATTTTTTGGGCATGTATTGTTACTCTCTAGATGTTAACATGATTCATATCATGCATCTTAGGAATTTAGGTGATCTAATACTACGAACTTCACTAATATATCTACTTAGACATGTTATCCATATATATTACATGATTCATACATAGATTATACAACTACCTTATCCTTTTGAGGTAAGCTACATACCATATTCTATTTCCCTCACCTCAAAGGGAGGGGGTATATCAGTGGGGGCATGCCATAGAAGCATGACCTCCACATTTTCATATTGTTAAAATTTTAGTTGGGGCATGTAGCAAAGACATGACCTCCACACTTGCATAATCTCCAGTCCAGTTTCATGATTCAGATATACACTTGGGACAAAATCCTATACATTACATTGATTTTGCATAGATTTAAAAAAGAGTTTTTAATATATACAACACATTTGTTCTAGTTGAGACATACTATAGGTGCAGATGGCATGCTATTGTATAAAAAATTGAAATTTTTACTAGTTATACTATTCACTAGGATTCACCGATTATACTAGAATGTACTTTTCTTGAGCCTTTTCTATTGCAGTAGTTGGTTCATTTTATAGGTTAAAGTAATTAAACCATTAAACCTCATTATATTTATAGGTTTGAGTTATTAAATCATTCAATATCATTATATTTATATAATGAGTTGATCAAATTTCACCCTCACCATATTACATATTCACACTTGAGTTGTGCAATTAAGATTTAGTGATCTCAATGGCCATGCCACAACTCATCCTTGCACTAGATTGGGGGCATAATACCTTCCAATATCCCTTTTTAAATCTCCAAGGTTTAGATCTAGACCTTTTCTAGATCCTATTCTTCATAAGGAATTATCTTTACTAAGTCAAATCATCAAGAAGCAACATGGTTGCATCAACATACATGTGTACTCCTTCCTTACTCTCTTCATTTTCAAACATTTCAATTATTTCAAACTTCAAATTATATGCATTGATTTACACTGTAACATGCTATTGGTTATTGGTCATACACCAAAAAATCACTCAAAGTGGGCTCAAGTAAATTCAAGATGTATTGTATACACCCAAGTACACATTTATTTCCTTTAAACTAGTAATTTCATCTTTATGCATTACTAGATTAAAGGGGGGGTATGTGGATACTAAAACTAAATATTTATAACATCTCAATCTTATACATTTGACAAATATCAATCAAGGCTTTACCCTTCAGTTCTAGACCTCTATATTGTCAAAAGTCTCACATTCACCATCTAATTATTCACAAATGCTTATATCTTAGTCTGATCCATATAATTCTAATGACGAAGGTCCCTTGCACTACACATAAAGCTAAAAAACTTGATAAGCATCATTCACTACCATCTTTAGATCCATACCTATTTTATAGCCTTCTAGACACTACCGGTCACAGAGGAACACTACCATTGATGGTAGTGTCAAGATCTTTATCTAGTGTCCACTTGTCAAAAGTCATCTAAATTATAAATGTTTCAAAACCTATGGGTTGGCCCATTTGTCTTATTGAACCCTACCATGAGATATTTTCAAAATGTGTGGTATAAATATAAGTCTAAACCTTCTCATTGTTCATCTGGAAAATACCAAGCAAACACCTATGAAGGCTCATTCAATCAATTACACAACTAATTTATTCTACCCTATTCATCCATATTTATTTGTCAATCATAGGAGCAATCATACAAAAGGTCTGAAACATTCAAATAGTATCCCCTAAGTGATATTTATCAAGTTAAAAACTAGATCATTGCATACATATTCATATAGTATATTGCACCCTTATGCACACACACTTCTACACATAAGGGAAAATTACATAAGTCTGAGGCCCTCCTTGGAGTATTGGCTATGTAGGCAACACTTAGTAACAGATGGGTCATTGAGGTCAGCTTGACACCATAAGTCCACTAACCTATTTTTTGTCAAACTCATTATAAGGGTGAAGAGAGGTGAATAACTAGGGTTTGATCAATTAGAAAATAATGAAAACTTGTATCCCAGATCTGAATATATTAGTAAAAAAGTGGCATAAAACTCATAACAACAATATTGATCACATTGAGATCCAGTCATTATTTTGTATTGGACATCTACATCACAGTTAGTCATTAGTGTTGACAGCAGTGTCCAGATCTGACAATAGTGTCCATAGATAAAGAAGTATAATTTACAAAATTCAATGACTGATCTAAAATATTGATCCTGCATACTTTCCACCTATTTCTAGCCCAAATCTGATTGTGCATATTAAACCCAACTAAGTATCATTTCTCTTTGGTAGTGCAATCAATTGAACATATTTTAAATTTGGTATTTTTTATATTTAGAATATCTTAGTGTTGTAATTCAAAATATTCATTTATCTGAATTTTGTAATTATTTAACTTGTTTTAGATTAGTTTATTTCCCTTGTGCTTGAACTATTTAAATATTATTAGCTTTATCCCCAACCATATTAATTTAGGGTTAACCATGTCTGAAATCTAAGAAATTTGTACTATGCTCTGATTTTTTGCTCACGAAAGCTTATGTCTTTATGAAAAACCCACTATAATGCCCCCTTTTTGAGATAAGGGATGTATAATGCAAGTCACTCATCTTAAAATAAGAATGAATTGTACTACTTCATATATACAGATAGTGTGATGTAATATCATTTAACCATGTGGAAAGTATGTCATCATAGTAATGTATGTATCAATCAAGGAATGTATGTAACATATAAAATGCAGGACATGTAAGTGTCATGTCTAGATAGGTATATCGATGAAGCATGCAATATAAATATCTCTAAATAAGACTACATAGTAACAATGCATGATATATACCATGACACCCCTCAATGTTAGCAAGCTTAACAAACATAAGTGTTAGTTATTGTTGTCTCTAGATATTTCACCCTAGAAGAGGGTGTTCAGGCCTCTTCCTAATTTGGGCAATTTTGGGACATTTATAGACATGTGGGTGTGCATATAGGGGAAACGAACCTCTAGATTTAAAGGGATAGATCCTTGTATGTATTTTGCAAGACAATCTCTGTTTAAACTAGTTGATTGAAAGGAAAAGAGTTAGAATTTGCATGAGAGAAACCTATTCTAAGAATGGTGATGCACCAAAGATTGTCTTCCACATGAATGTCATAACCTAGTGCACGATACAACAAAACACACAGACCATTCCCAAGCTCTAAGGATTCTAACATAAGTATTTCAACACAGAGGTGAGATGTGTAAAATGACACAAGGAAAATGAAGTGAAAGGCAAACTTTGCACATTTTAAAACAATAATACACATACAAAAATTTAATACACTTAAACACACTCTATAAGACCAATTAGATCCAAAACTCTTGCTCAGGCATAAAGGATAAAGGACAAAAGGAAGAAAACCATTACTTTCTATCACTATATATCTCTTACACACTCAGAAAATTACTCAAAACTTGAAATAAAATAGACTAGTACTTAATGCTTAAGGGCAAAATGTGATATCATTCTAATAGGGCTTCGCCATATGTTGTGTGGATGATTTTAACTTAGCCCAAGGGTTATATATATAGCATAAGAGACGTGAGAGAGGGAGAGACCTTTGAGTGCCAAAGAGAGGAATAAATATGCTAGGAGTCATTGTCTTTAGCTACAACTGTCTTTACTAATGATGCTCTTTTCAGCCACATGATTGATCAATGTCATCTCAATTGGTTACACTCTTAGCCTGCTCTCTCAAAGATGCTCCTCCAACGTTCACACTTAGCAGAATCAAGATATTCTTGGGCTGAGTCATGACATCAAAGCAATTATCTACCTATTGTAGATTTTTAACTTTCATTTCGTTTGGCTTTGTCATTCTTCTTTGATTGGTCCTCAAGGAATGACTCAAATCTTGATTTATCAATGGTGATATGGGCTCTCTCATTGTTTTGACAGATGAAGGACATGAGCCCTTGGATCTGCTTGTGAGTCCTTCTATTTGAACACCAATGTCTATTTGCTAAGGTAAAAGTTTAACATTCATGCAACTGTCTTTCTATGAACTCCTTTCTATTCTCTTTAGACCCATCTTTTTATGGACTCTGCATGACTTGTCTATACCCTTTGGACCGCTCAAACATGCCCTTCAACAATCCTTCTATGAACTCTTCACAACTTTTATACCCTTTAGACTTTTCCAAAGTGTCCCTTTATATTTGAAAGTGGACTAATTGCACTTTTCTGAAAGACACTTTTAAAGACAAAATACCCTTTGAAATTTTATGTAGAGCACTTCGTAAGTGAAAAGATCCTCTTGAAACTTGAAGTGCCTTTCAAAAGAATGGAATTGCCCTTTCAAACTTTTTGTAAGTGACCACTTTCTTGAAAGAGAGACCCTTCAAAACCTTTGAACTATACCCTTCCTTGGAAGATGCCCTTTAGAAGAATGAAAGTGGACCTTTCTTTGAGGAAAATTCCCTTCAAGCTTTTTTAAAGTGTCCCTTCAAACTTTTTCTGAAGGACACTTTGAAGAAAAAGACCCTTTAGCAATTTACAATATACCCTTCGAAAAGATTGTTTTAGACAAAAAGTCTGAAATAATTCCTTCAAAAAAGGTGCAAAGATCAATTCTTTCAAACTTTTTGTCTGAAACAAAAAGTCGAAAGAATTCTGTCAGAGAGTTACAAAGAAGAATTCTTTCGAAAAAGTCACCAAGGAGAATCGTTTCAAACTTTTTATTTCAAACAAAAAGTTTGAAAGAAAGAACAAACCCAAAGAATGAACCCTTTGAAAAAGTGGAATTGCCCTTTGGAAAAGAGTGAAGTGTCCCTTTGGAAATGTTGAAATGGTCCACCTGCCTGAAAAGTGCCCTTCGAAAACTTGAAAAGAATTCCTTCGACAAAAATGAAATTGCCCACTTAGAGAGAATACGACCTTTTAGAAAGATTGTTTCAAACAAATTGTCTGAAACAATTCCTTCAAAAAAATTGAAAGTACCAATTCCTTTGGGAAAAGAACCCTTGAGAAACCTGTAATAGACAATTCTTTTAGAAAGATATAAGGGACATTTCTCGAGAAGATACCCTTTGACAAAAATGGAAATGTCCCTTCAAAAGGGCTGCAAAGGACATTTTTATGAGAAAAGATCCTTTGAATATTTTGAAAAGACCAATTCCTTGAGAAAGAGACCCTTTGGCAAAGTAAAAAGGACCAAGTTCTTGAAGGAGCATTCTCGAAAGGAAACCACACTTGACATTTTGTTGTGGGAGGACACCATTCTAAATGATGTAATTGGCCATAATGAAAAGGTAAAACTTGGGAGTAAATTTTGTCTAACATTCTTGGTGATTTTGAGGGGTGGCATGCCTGTTATGCCAAAGACCAGTTGCCTCAATCCTTCTATTGGGCATGGAGTCACATGTATAAGCACCCAAAAATACCCTGAACAGACCTCTGGCTTGAAACACACATTGATTGATCAAATGCACAAAGGCAAAGATGCACGCTAAATAAGAGAAACGAAAGACAATTGTGCAACAATGCACTTAGGGAACACAACAACCAACCAAAAGGAAACACACACCTAAACTAGTATTTACAAAAAGACAAGCAAAGACTAATAGTAGAATTTTAAGTATATCCCATTCACAGGGATAGGCAACTCTTCTCCATTCATCTTGGACAACTTAAAGGAGTTACTTTTCTTACACTTACTGATGATGTAAGGCCCACTCCACAAAGTGTCAAACTTTGTATGTCTGCCTGGATTTGTTATGTCCTCATCCCATTTCAAGATCAAGTCACCCTCTTTGAACACTCTTGCACTTGTTTTTTTGTCAAATGACTTCTTCATGAGTACTTGATGGTGTTCCATAGCCTTGTGTGCACATCCCTTGCCTCTTGCAGTTGCATTAGTTCTATCAACCTAACTTCCATTGGAGTGTTTTCAAGTAATTCTAGCTATTGTGTAAGTTCTAGGGCAGGGAGTTCTTGGGATATGGACAACCTAGCTTCTCTCCCATAAACAAGTACAATGGGAGAGTTACCAATTGATTTCTTTAGAGTAATCCTATCTGCCCATAAAGTTATTTTCAACTTATTGTGTTAGGATCTTTGATTATTCTCCAATGTTCTCTTAATGATCTTGATGAGGTTCTTGTTGGTAGACTTAGTCAATCATTACCTTGAGGGTAATAATTGGATGAGGTACTCAAGTGAACTCCATTCCTACCTGCCCAATCAAAAGTTTTGGCACTTATGAAAGCAAGTGCATTATCAGAAATTATGACATGAGAAACTCCAAACCTTGTTATAATGCTCTCATAGAACTCCAAGATAGTGTTTTCATTTGCCTCCTTTAATGTAACAACTTCTATCCACCTTTTGAAGTACTCAGTAGCAGTCAATATCCATTTGTGTCCAACACTTGATGGAGGGTTGATCATACTAATGAAATCAAGGCCCCATTGCATGAAAGGTTGGTCCACTTGGATAGGATTCAATGGAAGGGCTACAAGTTTTTGTTTGACTACAAATAAGGCACATTGAGGACACACCTTAGCCCAATGATAACAATCCTTAAAAAGACTAGGTCAATAGTAACTAGCCCTCATTATCTTAGCAGCTATAGTTCTCAAAGAAAAATGACCTCCATCTGTACCATTGTGAAAACTTTCCAGCAGCATGTCAAATTGACCACTGTCAACACACCTCAACAACACACCATTTGTGTCATTTATAAAAAGAACATTATCAAAAAAGCAATAGGGAATGGTTTTTAATCTAAAGTATCTCCTTTGAGACTTGCTCAAACCATTGGAAAACTCACCATTTTAAAGAAAATTGATGATGTCTTGTGTCTAACTTCAGACTGGTATGTGATCAGTTGGTTGGAGGTGAACTTGGTTGATCAAGACCTCTTCTTTTGGCTCTTGCAGATCTGAAGCTAAAAATGCCTACATAATCCTTATCCTCTCACCAAGTTTGTAACCTTGATGTCCACATCATACTCCATCAGCTTTGTGATCTAGCCAACTCTCTTTTCATTTAGGTCCTTGCTTAGCAGAAAGTCTTTGGTGTTGGGATGAGAAACCATGACATGTATCTTATTGTTTAAGACCATGTGATTGAATTTTTTCAATCCCTTTATCACTGTCAAAGCCTGCTTCTCAACAAATATATATATGATCTCATAATCCTCTAATCCTTGGCTGAAGAATGTAATTGGTTGCTCTATCTCTACATCATTCTTTTGCATAAGCATAGCTAAGATTGTATCAAGGTTGGAAAAGGTATAGAGTATGAAATCCTTGGCAAAGTTTGGGTTTAAGACAATAGGGAATTTTGCAATTGCTTGCTTGATTGTCTCGAAATTTCTCTTTCCCTCCTTTGTCCAAGTAAAAACTTGGTTCTTTTTTAGCATGGCTGTGATAGGCTTTACCAAATTTGCAAAGTTTGGAATAAACCTTCTAACAAAGTTTATTTTCCCCAAGAAGCTTTATAGTCCCTTCTTGTGTTGAGGCAAGGACAAGCCTATGCTAGCCTTAATCCTTTGGGGGTCAATAAACAAGCCTCCTTCTGAAATAATGTACCCCAAAAGTTTACCTTCATGAACAACAAAGATGCACTTTTTTGGATTAAGGGATATGCCACATTCCATGCATTTCTCAAACATCCATCTTAGATGTTTCATATGATCAACAATATCCTTTAAAAAAATAGTTACATCATCTAGGTACACAAGTAGAAGCTTATTGATCAAACCTTTAAAAGCCATGTCCATTGCTATTTCAAAAGTAACTCCAGCATTGGACAAACCAAAAGGTATCTTCTTATAGGCAAAGGCTCCCCACTTTGTTGTGAAGGTTGTCTTGAACTAATCCTCTTCATTTACCAATATTTAGTTGTATCTTGAATAACCGTCAAGAAGAGAGAAGCGTTGGGAACCTGAAACAACTTGTAGAATTTGTTCTATGGAAGGTACTGGATAATTAAATTTAAGAGACACTCTATTAAGGTCTCAAAAATCCACACACATCCTGATTTCTTCATTCTTATTTCGAATATGCACAAGATTGACAACCCAAGTTGAATGTTTGATAGGAAAGATGATCCTAGACTCAATCAACTTGGTTAGCTCTTTCTTCATGAGTTCTTCTATCTTGAGATTGATAGGCCTTTGCTTTTCCTTGATCGGTTTAGCTCCAAATTCTAACTCAATGATATGATGAGCTATAATTGGATCAAACCCTTTCAAGTCTTTATACTCCCAAGAAAAGATGTCATGAAACTCTTTGCACAATTCAATAAAAGCCTACCTCTCGAGCTGAGAACATATCTTGCCAATTTTCAAAAGTTTGTCCTTGAAAATTAGGACTCTTTCATAGTTCTCTTCCTTTATTGGCATGCTCACTCTTTCTTTCTTCTTTTGATCATCCTCATTGAAAACACTCTCTAAGGTAATCATCCCCTTAGGTATCTTATTTGTCTTTAGCTGAATGATTTACTCTTTATATTGATCATGTAGTCTCTTTTGGTTTCTTGAGGAGAAACCTACCTGATTTTGCAAGAAGTGTGCAATGTGTTCATTAATTTCAAACACCTACCATGAAACTTCATTATCTAGAATAGAGGGCCTCACAATGATCTTGATATGATATTGAACTTTCTCTTGTCCCACATCAATAGCTGTATCAAATCGTGCCCCTATGGCAGCCAATCTATCATCATGTTTGTTAGAATCCCTTGGTATGGGTTGTATGTTGAAGGCATCAAAGTCTTCAAGTAAGTCCCATACCCTATGCTTGTAGGATTTAAGTAAGGGATTCTTAGCTATAGCCTGACTTCTCACTTGATGGATGACCAATTCACTATCTCCATAAGCCTTCAAATTCTTGATCCCTCTCTTCTTTGCCCATTGGAGGCCATGAACCAGGCCTTCATATTCTGCCACATTACAGGTGTAGCTAAAATGAAATCTATATGAGGAGTAGTATTTATTTTTTGATGGATAAACTAACATAACACTAGCTCCTACACCTACTTTGCTTTTTGAGCCATCAAAGAACATTTCCCATATCCCATCAAGTTCCTAGTCTTCATTAGTGAGTGAAGAGATTGGAACATCCCTTTCACTCATACAATAAAGTCCTAAATTAGTCTCTTCAATGAAAGTATATGGATCAAGTCCATGTGTTTCAGTGTTGTATTTATCAAGGAAGTGATCAAAAATACCTTTAAGGGGGGAGGATGCCTCACCATCCATAACACTTTCTTGCTCTTTGCTAATTAGACAATTCTAATTTGAGTTTGTCTCTATGTATGGCTCAATATGAAACCTTGAAAAGGGTTAAGTCCTTATAGTCACATTGGTTCCATATCTTGTTTTAAAATCTAGGAAAAACCAATCAATAGAAATTTACCCTCCTATCCTAGCTGTGAAGTCCCTTGACAAGCAAATAACAAAATGAGCTGGAAGGTCTACCACCACAACATCTTCAAAGATTAGGAAACTTGGGCAATCATGTAGAAAGACCTTCAAACCTTTGACTAATCCCACTATATTAGTTGGAGTCCCATCAAGATACAATACACCCTTGCTATGTGGCTCATATAATCCCAACTTATCAGCCACCACTTTAGGCATACCAGTGGTATTAACTCCACTATCCACAATGCAATTATGGATCAGCTTGTCTCCCACAATGAGGGTGAGATAGAATGGTGGAGGTTTTTCAGACTTGGTGAAGGGATATAAGACATGGCTTGGATCATTGTTAAGGGCTACACCATTGTGCTTTGAAGTTTGGGGGGCTGTATATATGCTTACGAGCTATTCTTGCAAGAACTCCCTTTGACCATGCATGTGCAAGACCTCCCAAAGAGTTATGCTTGTCTTAGTACTCTTCAAATAATCAATAATGTTTCGAGAGGGATCATTCACCTTTTCTTGGACCTTTGAAGGTAGAGGAGTCTGAACCTGTTGTGTTGTAGGCTTGACAACCCAACTAACATTCTGATTTCACTGAGGACCATGACTTGTAGCAAGAACTACATTAGGAGTCACACCTTGTGGCCTTAAAGAGGCATCACTTGGAGTTACTCATACTTCTTTATCTTCTCCCAACGCTCTCTTCTTGGCTCTTTTAGTTGGTTGCAAGTGATGTGCTTTGATTTAACACATAATCATCTCTTGCTTAGAAGTTCATCATGCTTACACTTTGGTTGTTGCCATCTCCATGATTATCCCTTTGCATAAGGTCTACTTCTTCTAAAGTTACATAAGGAGTAGTTTCCTCTTGTGCCACCAAAACTTGGCTATCTTCTCCACCATTATGCACAAACTAACCTTGAGGTTGTCCCCATTGGTCCAAATGATTCTCTCTTTGGACTAGATTAGCATGTACTAGAACAATAACCTTCATGGAAGGAGTAGGACTAGGATTATAGGCATTAGGTTGCCTATTGAAACCTTGCTGATCCTATCCTCTTCCTTGGTAGTTGTATTGGGGTGGAGCTTTATAACCTTGTTGAGGATAGTATTGATGGTTAGGTGGAGCACTTGTTTGGAACTTAACTTGATTGAGTTGAGCTCGTAATGATCAGATTTATTCATCTTTATCCACATCACTATCCACTTTCTTGGGGAAGGATCTTGGCTTGACATTGGGATTAGGAATTTGAGTTATGCTTGGAGATTTACTGAGCCATGAGATAACAATGGCATGAAAACTCTTGGAGGGAGTCTTCCATCTTGTATCAAGATATTTTTAGGTTCAATAGCTATTTCATATGCATCAGGCAGAGTTAATCCTCCCATAGATTGTAACATCACTGCTACATCAGTACCAATACCTTAGAGATAGGTGGGGAACACAAAGCTTGAAGGAGGTCTCATGACCATCGCTAACCTATGCCATGTCCTTTGAAATCTTTCATTGAAATCCCTCATAGATTTGTTAGGACCTCTCTTTAAGACGTTCATCTGATGGATCAATAAAGTGTGGTCACTCTTATTCTCAAATCTAGTCACCAACAATTCCCTAAAGCCATCCCAACTTGTAATGCAACCACCTTCCAAAATCCTATACCAGTCAAGTGTTTTGCCTTTTAGAGACATAACAAAAAATATAATGGCTATGTTGGCTTGGGTGACATTATGGAAGTTACAAAAATTCAAAATTTCCCTAGTATTCTCAAATGGGGTAATAGGACTTGTTGACCATTTTTGGTCCAACAGGCCAAAAATCGGTCCCCTTCTTTCCTTATTATTCTGAGCCAGTACATTTTTTGATTTTGCACAAGTCTTAGAAGTTGCTACGGACTCTGCAGGCATTTCTACAGACTCTGCAAGTTTTCTACAGACTGTGCAGGTAGAGACGAGTTCTCGACATTAAGGCGCAAAATGGACCATTTTAAGTGCCCTCACGGAGGGCAGTTCGAGACTCAAGTGCCCTTGCGGAGGGTAGGGAACATGTGCAAAGAGGCCACAGAGAAAAAGCTTAAAAGGTAAGTTTCTTTCAAAATTTTGTTTAAGGCAAAGGAAATACCCTTCGGAAGGGTCGTTTCCATTTTTCCCAAAGGGCACTTTTCAAAGGGCAGTTAAAGAAGCAAAGGAAGAAATCCTTCAGACAAAAATTTGAAGGAATTCAAAAGGTGAGAATAATTTCTTCAAAATTTTTGTTTGAAGGAATTCCTTCAGACAAAAAGTCTTAAGAAATTTGGAGGAAAAGCCTGAGAGAATTTCTGAAAAGACTAAGGCAAAGTGCTCGTAACAATTCTTGCGGACTTTTTGTCTGTGGGAAAAAAGTCCTTGGGGAAAGGTCCGTGGGAAAGATTTGAAGGTTTTCAAGACCAAGGGAGCCGAAGGACCTCGAAGGGCAGGTGCCCTTGCGGGGGACTCTCGACTGCCAAACGAAGGGCACTTCTCCATAAGTCGAAGGGTCACCTTCCCTTCGAGAAGGTTCAAAACAAGAAGTCCAAAGGAAAAGGAGCGACATAAAAGGCCAAATCAAGAGAAACCTGAAGAAATTCCAAGGAGTGACGGGCATGTCAAAATCAAGCACGAAAAACTAGCCATTGGTTTTCAAATAGTGACGGGCCCGTGAACGTCAATTTTACATAAAAAAAGCCCAAAAGCGGAAGCTGCCAAGTGTCGTATATCGAGACACATGATAATTTTTTCTAAGAGTAGCGAAACATGCCACATGTCCTTGCAAGGCTCGGTGGAAGCTGACAAGTGTCAACATCTGTGGTCTCTCCCTTTTGTCTTGCAAGAACTGTGGTGGGCACCGGATGAATTACTAAAGAGAGCGGAAGTCGCCACGTGTCCTCTTCCATACGACTCTCAAAAGGTGCCTAAAGCCTCTATAAGTCAAGTAGATATTGCCACATGTCCTACCTATTTCAATAGTGGAACACGCCATGTATCACTTGTTGAAACCAACAGAAAGTGGCCAAGGCAAATGGGAAAGCACAAAGAATTAGCAAGAAGATAGCCCCGAGGGCCGAAGGAACCAGAAAGAGACAAAACCAGGAAGAGACAAAGTGCAAAAGCGGACAAACAGTCCAGGTGGCAAAGGAGAGGTGTTAACTCAGGGATTTATTCCTGCAGTTGGAATAAGTTATTGCCAGGTGGTCATCAAACGGTGTAAACAGTAAATGGCACAACCTATTTTCTCCATTTTGCATTTATAAGCAGACAAACTGTGTGAATATTTGGAAGGAGCAGTCTTGTCTGCAAAAAAGAGGTGCATCCCATGCTATTACATTAATGTTTGAATGCTAATTTCAAGATCAACAATTACACAGCATGGTTCTAGTAGGCCTCTTTTAGAAGAATGACATCAGCAACAGTGACTTCCTCTTCCCGATGCTCACAAATGCACATGAGCCACTTGCAAAAGGAGCGCCAAAGTCTTTTCCAAAGCGGTGCCTTTAATTTTTCTCCTCTTTCTAAATATTGTAAACTTCTCATTTTGAGAAGGATCCATCTCTTAGCCTGTAAGGTGAAGCTTTGCCCAAAAATCTTTCGGGCTTGTAAGGCAGGGCTCTGCCAGATTTTACCTTGAATTAAGACTTGGCATTTTTACCTCCATTTGGACTTGCACTCATGCATATGTCTATGTTTTTTTTTTGTGTTAAGTCATTTTCTTTATGCTTTTCACAAATTGATTCCAGCATGTCTAGTGCATTGTGAAGTTTCTTCTTCTGCAGGTCTGCCAAAAGTGTCTACAGTAGAAATATAGGCGCATGTGAATAAGCTGCCAGAGTGTGTCTTAGAATAGCTTTGATAGTTCTTCCTCCCTGTATCTCTATGGACCCCTAACTCACTGATACAAAAGAGTTTCCCACATCAGATGAAGTGTATGGGAGCTTCTTCTTGGTGAAAAGTGTATGTTTGGGCTGAGTGGGTCATCTTTTTTGGTGTATCACCTTTTTAAGTTTAGGTTTAGGTTTTGTTTCAACATCCTTCTCCCTTTTCATCACCCCCCATTTTTCATTTATTTGTTAGCAGTAGGAAGTCCAGGGCCTAAAAGATACATCAAAGGGAGCTAGCCCTTATCTAGAGACTCTCCCCCTAAGCTTTGCTGGTCCCACAGGCGAGAGGGGAGTTTCCATTATTGCATGTGGAAGGCAGGATCTCGGCCTCCTGCCTAGGGTATAATCCACTGCATCAACAGTTTTTGGCACGTCCGGTGGGACCAACTAAGACAAGTTGTGTCCAAAGTGTTAAGAATTTTTAGTGTGTTCTTCAACCAACCAGCCTTTGGAGGCTTTTTTACCAACACCAATGGCGACTCCAAGTTAGATCAACTGGTTAAGCAGTCTAGGTGCCATCAAGAAATATTATTTTTTGTATGTATAATTCCTTTGCACAGAATCATAGACTTTGTTTTCCTTCATATGACTTCGATCAGACTCAAAATTTTCATGCAATCACCTCAAGCAGCTCTCCTAGTTGCCCTTTAATGATAAGGGAGGTGGCACTGGAGTTTGAGAAGTAGGTAATGGAAATTGACAGACTGGATGAGCAGTATGGATATCAGCAGGAGCTAATGTATAAAGAGGAGTGTTTGTTCAGGCAAGCTTAGACCTTGTAATCCATGGAGGAGGAGGTAGCAAAATGGAAGCGTCCATTTATTCAAGGTAGTTAGCCTTGTGTGCTTCCCTCCTATTTTAAAGAAATCCCCCTCTTGTGCACCAAATCCTTTCTATCAGATATCACTTACTCATTCTGGCTCATCTGATGCATCAATCAATCATGTTCTTAATCCCATGCACTTAGCTTTCCAGCATGCCTCTCTTCAGACAGCTCTTCCTATACATGAGCAAACCCTCCCAAATCTTCCCCACCCTCCTCAAGCCTTTCAACATGATCTCCAAATTCCAAGTTGGAAGAAGGAAAGTCATGAACCAGCCCAAGACCTTGGAGAGGATAAAGTTACTCCTTATTCACAAGGGGAAAGTTCCAATCCCAAGATCATGAGTTGGAAGCAAACAGTATAATCATGAGGCAGGAAGGAAGAGGAAGATAAAGGTTTTTCTCAAAACCTTTAAGAAGATGAGGCTGCTTCTACTCACCATGATGATTCCTATGACCTCCAGGAAAGGCTCTTCCAAGAGGATATAGCCAAAAGAATTGCAGATTTGGAATCCAGAGAGAGATTCCTCAGCCAATGTGTGATGGATGGTTCCGACCCAACGGCATATTCCATGTCTGAACACACCCCACCTACACACCTCTAAGAGAACTATCAGACCACACCTGATATAGATGAAGTGCTGGCCAAATGGAAAGAGGAGAATCATCTAATTTTAGCTCAAGGACTGCCTCCTCTTCCACTTGGTTTTTCCACTTCACCCCTTCTCAAGGAGGAACCTATTTTGCAGGAGGCGAGTGAGGAGGAAAAGATCCAATTTGTAGCTCTCCAAGAGGCTATCATGAGTGATAAATAAGAAGAAATCATCATTGATGCTCCTTGTGAAGACATCATCAACAATGGTGAAGACTTAAGGCATGCATACATGCAGATGTTCTAGAAATATGAGGAACATAAGCATGGTGAGCTCTCTCCCCCCTTATTTGATGAACTTCCTTGTTGCTTCGATGAGGAGGATGACTATGCTGAGGAGCTTGAGTTGGAGGAGGATCAGATGGATGTCTTTGAACAAATAAAGACTCTGATCCTTGAGTAGGAAAAGGAGAGGCTGGCCTCTCTTGAGGAAGACCTTGGAGAAGAGAGCTTTGAACAAAAGGGTGATGTTCTGTGGGATGAGCAATCAGTTTGTGATTCCATTTTAGACATCACAATAGTCAACCTTCTTCAAGAAGACCTTGAGGGAGCAGAGGATGAGTTTGACAGGGTCTTCAATGAAGTAGAAGGGAACAAGTCAAACCATGATGCATTGCAAAGGGACCATGCACAACAAAGTGCTTATGGTGATGAGCCAACAGCCATAGATTTCTTGGTGAAATGCACTAGCATGAAGGACAAGCATTCAACAAGCTTCCAAGAACAAGAAGAGTACATATATGTTGGAAGCAAGTTTGACTCTGATCCACTTGGATGTAAGCCAATCGAGGTGACAGGTAAGAGGAGCAGGTCACCAAGTCTCCATTCTATTCAACCACTTGTCTGGCACCATAAGTTTCCTAGCCAGGGAGGGGACTTAAGAAGTTTTCCCTTTGATCTAGGAGGGAAGCAAATATACTTGGTTAGATGTATATAGTAGTTTGCTTTCAGTTTCTTTTCCTATTTTCCCTAAGTGCAGTTTGCACAAGTAGTGTTTTTTAGCCTTATGTGTGTTTTCCCTTGTGTCTGGGGTAAAAAGATCACAATTGATTTTTGGATCTATTGGGGCTATTGCTAACCTTTTTCAAGCTACATTTTGACTCTATGCCTAATGGACTTTAAGGCAACTAGTCTCTAAGCATAGCAGGCATGATTCCCCTGGGAGTCACCAATTTGTTGACCATTTTTGGTCCAACAGGCCAAAAATCGGTCCCTTTCTTTCCCTGCTATTCTGAGCCTGCACATTTTTTGATTTTACACAAGTCTTGGAAGTTTCTACATACTCTACAGGCATTTCTATGGACTCTACAGGAATTTCTACGGACTCTGCAGGTTTTCTACAGACTCTGCAGGTAGAGACGAGTTCCTGACATTTAGGCACAAAAAGGACCATTTCAAGTGCCCTCGCAGAGGGCAGTTCGGGACTCAAGTGCCCTTGCATAGGGCAGGGAACATGTACAAAGAGGCCACAGAGAAAAAGATGAAAAGGTAAGTTTCTTTCAAAATTTTGTTTAAGGCAAAGGAAATACCCTTCGGAAGGGTTGTTTCCATTTTTCCCAAAGGGCACTTTTCAAAGGGCCGTTGAAGAAGCAAAGAAAGAAAGCCTTCAAACTTTTTATCTGAAGGAATTCGAAAGGTGAGAATAATTTCTTCAGACTTTTTGTTCGAAGGAATTCCTTCAGACAAAAAGTCTGAAGAAATTCAGAGGAAAAACTCGAGAGAATTTCTGAAAAGACTAAGGCAAAGTGCTCGTAACAATTCTTGCAGACTTTTTGTCCGTGGGAAAAAGTCCACGGGGAAAAGTCTGTGGGAAATCTCCGAAGGTTTTCAAGATCAAGGGAGCCGAAGGACCCTGAAGGGTAGGTGCCCTTGCAGGGGACTCTTGGCTGCCAAACAAAGGGCACTTCTCCATGAGCTAAAGGGTCACCTTCCCTTTAGGAAGGATCAAAACAAGAAGTTCGAAGGAAAGGGAGTGATAGAAAAGGCTGAATCAAGAGAAAGCTAAAGAAATTCCAAGGGGTGACGGGCTTGAAGACGTCAAAATCAAGCACAATGAAATAGCCGTTGGTTTTCAAATAGTGACGGGCCCGTGAACGTCAATTTTACATCAGAAAAGCCTGAAAGTGAAAGCTGCCAAGTGTTGTTTGCCGAGACACATGATAAATTTTTCTAAGAGCAATAGAATGTGCCATGTGTCCCTTACAAGGCTTAGTATAAGCTGACAAGTGTCAACATCTGTGGTCTCTCCCTTTTGTCCTGCAAGAATTGTGGTGGGCCCCAGACGAATTGCTAAAGAGCTCAGAAACTGCCACGTGTCCTCTTTTGTAAGACTCTCAAAAGGTGCCTAAAGCCTCTATAAGTCCAGCGGATGCTGCCACATGTCCTGCCTATTTTAGAATCTAGACACGCCACGTATCACTTGTTGAAACCATTGAAAAGTGGCCAAGGCAAACGGGAAAGCGTGAATAATTAGCAAGAAGATAGCCCTGAGGGCCAAAGGAACCAGAAAGAGACAAAACTAGGAAGAGACAAAGTGCAGAAGTGGACAAACAGTCTAGGTGGCAAAGGAGAGGTGTCAACTTAGGGATTTATTCCTGCAGTTGGAACAAGTTATTGCCAGGTGGTTATCAAACAACACAAACAGTAAATAACACAGCCTATTTTCTCCATTTTGCATTTATAAGCAGACAAACTGCATGAATATCTGGAAGGAGCAGTCTTATCTGTAGAAAAGAGGTGTGGCCCCTGCTTTCAAATTAATTTTTGAATGTGAAAGTCAAGATTGATGATTACACAACATGGTTCCATCAGGGCTCTTCTAGAAGAATGACATCAACAACAATGATTTCCTCTTCCCGATGCTCACAAACGCACATGGGCCACTTGCAAAAGGATTGCCAAAGTCTTTTCCAAAGTGGTGCCTTTACTTATTCTCCTCTTTCTATATATTGTAAACTTCTCATTTTGAGAAGGATCCATCTCTTAGCTTGTAAGGCAAAGCTCTGCCTAAAAATCTCTCGGGCTTGTAAGACAGGACTCTGCCAGATTTTACCTTGAATCAAGACTGAGCATTTTTACCTCCATTTGGACTTGCACTCACGCATATGTCTATGTTTTATTTTTTGTGTTAAGTCATTTTCTTTATGCTTTTCATAGATCGATTCCAGCATGTCTAGTGCATTGTGAAGTTTCTTCTTCTGTAGGTCTGTCAGAAGTGTCTACAGTAGAAATATAGGTGCATGTGAATAGGCTACCAGATTGTGTCTCAGAACACATTTGATAGTTCTTCCTCCCTGTATCTCTATAGACCCCTGACTCACTGATATAGAAGAGTTTCTCACATTAGATGAAGTGTATGGGAGCTTCTTCTTGGTGAAAAGTGTATGTTTGGGCTGAGTGGGTCATCTTTTTTGGTGTATCACCTTTTTAAGTTTAGGATTAGGTTCTGTTTCAGCATCCTTCTCCCTTTTCATCCCCCCTTTTTCATTTATTTGTTAGCAGTAGGAAGTCCAGGGCTTAAAAGATACATTAAAGGGAGCTAGCCCTTATCTAGAGACTCTCCCCCTAAGCTTCGTTGGTCCCACAGGGGAGAGGGGAGTTTCCATTGTTGCGTGTGGAAGGCAGGAGCTCAACCTCCTGCCTAGGGTGCAATCCACTGCATCAACATGACCCTCTCCATTGAAACCAAGGAGACTCTTGGAAGAATTGGGAGGAATAGGGTCATATGCAGGAAGGTCAATTGGATTTTTTGTGTTAAAGGTTGGGAAATGCTATTATTTATCCATTTATCTTCTTTCCTCTTAATCTCTTATTTCTCCAACTTCATCAACTTCTTCTTCTTCTTCTCCAACACCTCCTGGCCAAGGATCCCTAAGCATTGGGAAT
The DNA here is from genome assembly GCA_037957365.1 of Torreya grandis. Lineage (NCBI taxonomy): Eukaryota > Viridiplantae > Streptophyta > Pinopsida > Cupressales > Taxaceae > Torreya > Torreya grandis. The sequence continues at coordinate 253,738 of JARHVA010006455.1, read as the reverse complement.
GGTTCAGGGCATTGTTATTCAAGAAGAGCTTCCGCTCGAGGGGCTTGATCAAAAGTTCGAGATGACCTAGTGAGGACCATGAAGTATAATGTGGGAAACTTGATCTACAACCAGAGATTCTCACCTTTTAGAGTCACCAAATGTTGTATTAAGAGTACAAACTTAGGTTTGTCAAGACCAACATTCACCTTGACATGTAAATAACTATGAACTGGAGTCCCATTGGGCATGTTAGAACTGTTGTCTCCAAATCTTGCACCCTAGAAGAGGGTGTTCAGGCATCTTTCTAATTTGGGTAACATTAAGACATTTCTAGGCATGTGGGTGTTCCTATAGGGGAAATAAACCTCTAGATTTAAAGGGCTAGCTCCCTGTATCTATTCTATAAGACAATCTCTATTTAAACTAGTTGATTGAAAGAAAAAGAGTTATAATTTGCATGAAATAAACCTATTCTAAGAATGGTGATGCACCAAAGATTGTCCTCCACATGAATGCCATAACCTAGTGCATAATATAGCAAAACACATAGACCATTCCCAAGCTCTAAGGATTCTAACACAAGTATTTCAACACAGAGGTGAGATGTGTAAAATGACACAAGGAAAATGAAGTGAAAGGCAAACTTTGCACATTTCAAAAAAGTAATACACATGCAAAAATTCAATACACTTAAACACACTATGTATGACCAATTAGATCCAAAACTCTTGCTCAGGCATGAAGGACAAAGGATAGAAGGATGAAAACCATCACTTGTTGTCACTATACATCTCTAACACACTCAGATAATTGCTCAGAACTTGAAATAAAATAGACTAGTACTTAATGCTTAAATGCAAAATGTGATATCATTCTTATAGGGCTTTGTCATACGATGTGTGGATGATTTTAACTTACCCCAAGGACTGTATAGATAGCATAAGAGACGTGAGAGAGGGAGAGACCTTAGAGCACCAAAGAGAGGAATCAATTTGTTAAGAGTCATTATCTTTAACTACAACTGTCTTTGCCAATGATGCTCTTTTCAACCACATGATTGATGCATGTCATCTCAAGTGGTTACACTCTTGGCCTACTCTCTCAAAGATGCTCCTCTAATGTTCATGCTTAGCAGAATTAAGATATTCTTGGGCTGAGTCATGGCATCAAATTAGTTATCCACCTATTGCATATTTGTTGCTTTCATTGTATTTGGCTTTGTCCTTCTTCTTTGATTGGTCCTCAAGTAATGACTTAGATCCTGATTGATCAATGGTGATATGGGCTCTCTCATTGTTTTGACAGATGAAGGATGCAATCCCTTGGATCTACTTGTCAGTCCTTCTATTTGAACTCTAATGGCTATTTATTGGGGTAGAATTTTGACGTTCATGTAACCATCTTTATATAGACTCCATTCTATTCTCTTTGGACCCAATTTTTTATGGACTCTACATGACTTGTCTATACCCTTCAGATTGCTCAAACATGCCCTTTGATAATCCTTCTATAGACTCTACACAATTTTTATACCCTTCAAAATTTTCCCAAGTGTCCCTTTAGACCTTTGGAAGTGGACCAATTACACTTTTTTGAAGGACACTTTTGAAGACAAAGGACCCTTCAAACTTTTGTGTAGGGCACTTTGCAAGTAGAAAGATCCTCTCAAAACTTGAAGTGCCTTTCAGAACAATGGAATTGCCCTTTTGGACTTTTTGCAAGTGACCACTTTCTTGAAAGAGAGACCGTTTGGAACCTTTGAACTATACCCTTCCTTAGAAGATGCCCTTCATAAGAACTAAAGTGGACCTTTCTTTGAGAAAAAGACCCTTCAGGGTTTTTGAAAGTGTCCCTTCAGAATTTTTTTGAAGGACACTTTGAAGAAAAAGACCCTTTGGAAATTTGTAATATACCCTTAGGAAAGATTATTTTGAACCAAAAGTCCAAAATAATTCCTTCGAAAAATTTACAAAGATCAATTCTTTCAGACTTTTTGTTTGAAACAAAAAGATGAAAGAATTTCGTCGGAGAGTTGCAAAGATGAATTCTTTCAGAAAAGTCACCAAGGAGAATTCTTTTGGACTTTTTGTTTTAGATAAAAAGTTTGAAAAAAAGAACAAACCCAAAGAATGAACCCTTCAAAAAATTAGAATTTCCCTTTGGAAAAGATCAAAGTATCCCTTCAAAAATGTTGAAATGGTCCACTTGCCTGAAAAGTGCCCTTCAAAAACTTGAAAATAATTCCTTTGGCAAAAATGAAATTGCCCACTTGGAAAGAAGATGACCTTTCAGAAAGATTGTTTTGGATAAATTTTACAAAAAATTCCTTCAAAAAAATTAAAAGTACCAATTCTTTTGGCAAAAGACCCCTCAAAAAACTTGTAATAGACAATTCTTTTGGAAAGATGTAAGGGGCATTTCTCGAGAAGATACCTTTTGACAAAAATGGAAATGTCCCTTCAGAAGGGATGAAAAGGACATTTTGATGAGAAAGGATCCTTCAGAGCTTTTGAAAAGAGTAATTCCTTAAGAAAGAGACCCTTCGACAAAGTAAAAAGGACCAAGTTCTTGAAGGAGCATTCTCGAAAGGAAACCACGCTTGACATGTTGCTGTGGGATTACACCATTTTGAGTGCTATACTTGGCCATAATGAAAAGGCAAAACCTAGGAGTGAATTTTGGCTAACATTTATCACACATAGGCCAAAGGCCACATATAAGAGGTATTTATGTCACAATAATCAAGGACAAATACCACATGTAGGAGGACATAAAAAATGTCATAAGGGATATCAATGGATGTCACATCAAGCAAGGCCAAAGGCCATACACAATAGTCAGACACAAAGTAATACATAATGTGAAATAGTAACAACATTAATGGATCATAGAAAAAGGGACTAATCTACACCATCCATATGTATCAATGTCATATTGCAGTAAAATGTCATATCATTTGTCACTATGTAAGAAATGAGTAACTAGCAAGACATGTGTAAGTAATATAAGTTATTTAACATGGTACAAAGGTTATAAAAAGATATAACTTATAATAGTGAATAATATGGAACAAGATGCCCCCACTGTGGCCTTTGGTTAGAGGGACAACCAACATATGTATGTCCATGTGTAGCTTGTATGTTCTGCATACCACTTAGGTATCAAGAAATGCATGTGTGTATGCAAAGAATATGTCATCTACCAAACATGTGATAAAAAACATATGTAAAAATGTAAACTAGCCATCATGTAATGCTTAGGTCTTATTTTTTGACTTTTTGAATATTTAAATCTTTTTGAATTTTATGATTATTTGTTTTTTTTTGCATTTTTTATAATATTTGAAATTTGGAAAAATTAACCAATGATACACTCAAGGGGATGACCAAAGGAGTTGCTTGTATCTGGTGGTGGAGGGATACTCTATCATAAATGTGACATATTGACTGGGAATGGGTCTGAATATGATATAGAGTCATGTGGTGAGTTTGTCATATTCAATGCTCATGGAATTCAAGGTATGATGAGTGACTATAGAAGGTCGATAACTTTATGGTAACTATTATGCAATAGGAGGGTGTCTTGTTGTTTGTGTTCATTATGGAACATGTTGAACTATTTGTGATGTTAATTTAGCATGTGTTATAGAAGATGGTGCTCTATATGGTCTCTAAGTAACTCTTTGATGTACTCTATGTGGAATAATTTGTTGTATAGATGACTCATATATGTGTGTAACAATTGACCTACATAATGATCTTAAATTTGTGTGTCATTTGTATCTTAATAATGATCTTGAATATGTATACAATCATTTTATGATTAATGATCTTGAATATGTGACTCAACCAATCATGGTGGTGGTGGGGGTGGAGATATCACTGACTAAAGGGAATTCTCATATCATACTTCTAGAACTATAACCAAATTGTTTTAATATATGTATTTTATGCATCAACATACTATAGATGGAACTGCACGAAGTCTCTACATTCATGGACATCTTAGAAACATTTTGAAGACCCCATTACTTTATAGCACTAGGAATGACATGGCTAATATGGTTGATCATACCTAAAGAGGTAATACTATGTATCCCAATGTATTGTCTTTGTCTATAAAATTTGTAAATGATTTAGTTGTATCTTCCAAATAATGTCATGTGTATCTAAGGGATGGGATAAGTGCCATCATGCAAACATTTTCACTTGAACCATTGTCAATCATAACACTGTATATTTACTCAATATAGGTGCATATGAATAATGCATGAAAATCTTAATCATCATCAATTATGTCGTTATCATAAAATGTAATCACAAGACGCTAAGGTGGAGTATCATTGATTGTAATAATGATAATATCTAGTGGATGATCATATGTCATCAATAGAGGATGCATATTATATTCATGTTTTTCCTCTAGATTGTCCTTAGTCTGTGTTGACTCATGTTTAAGGAAAGAATTGCTAAAAATATTCAAATTTTGATTTCCATTGTGTTGTGGTCGAGCTTCTTCTATAGGGGTTCTCAATGGATAATCTTGTCATCAATGAGATCTTATAGCTTGTGTCTTATCTTGAAACATCTATTCATTGAATGCTCTACAATTTGATGATACTCATAATATGAATTTCCATCATAGATCCTTGGTTTAGGTCTACCTGGATTGAGTTATTATGGAGGAAGGAGTGTGATAAGGTTACACTTGAGCATATTCTCTAGAAGCACATGGGGAGGTGATGATAATCATAATTTTTTTCTCTTTAGTTGAACTTCCAATTATAATTAGTTCATAGGTTGTGACATTGCACTTACTATAGTCTTTGCCTCATTTTTGTTATCACTTGGGTTGACATTATAATTTGGTTTGATTTGAAACTTCATTGTTGAGCTAATTACAGGAGTTGATACATACCTAAGTTTGTTGAAAGTAATTAGCTTGACTTATCTATACCTCATTATATGGCATAGCTCATCAAATGATTTGAATCTATTGAATATGATTGATTCATGGAGTGGTGTTAGTAAACTTTATTTAAAAATATCTTGTAGTTCATTATCAGTCATACGTTGGTTATCTTGGCTAGCATGGTCTTGTGTCAAAACATGTAGTCCATGATTAGTTCATTGGATCTTTGCTTTAGCTTAGCAATTTGTGCATGGGATAAATTCTCATCGATGTTGTTGGAAAAATGTACTAACAAATAATTGAATAAGGGGTTGAATGCTCTTATACATTGAAGAGGGAGATAATAAAACCATCTCAATGCATATTATTTAAGACTTCTTAGAAATAACTTAGTCAATAACTTATCGATGTATGCATAATCCAAACAAGCTACATGGAATGATCTAAGGTGTTGTTTAAGATTACCTTTACCTTGATAAAATGTGACATTTTAAGCTATAAAGCTTATGGGTAAAGGGTGGGTTACTATCTCAATAGTTGATGGGTTATGAAGCAAAGTATGTGAATCCATGGTATGGTTGGCTCTCGATTACCTTACTTTAGTTGAAATAGCTTGGTATGTAGAGCTATAATAAGTTTATCAAGGAAAAGTGCATTGGGCTAGGTTGGCAATGGATTTTGCATAGCTATCCTAGGTGGCATGAAGATTATCAATGTAGGAATGGGCATTGGAATCTACTAAAAATCTTGTGATGCCCCCAAATTTTGGGTGGATGTCACATAGGTTACTAAAAGTATAGGCATGGGATTAGTACTGATAGTAGTGGTCTAAATATATGATATGGATTCTGGAGGTAAATTGTTTTGCTCATCTCTTGCTATATATAACATAACATCAATTTGATGTGGATTTATATTAAGATATTGAATGATTTTTTTTTATCTTCCAAGGCATTGTATTGATCTACAATAGTTGTATCATCAATTCAAAATTCATGATGAGTCCATTGATAGGGTGGATAGTATATGTTGTACAATCCATAGTAGGAAGAAAAAAGGGAGTCATGCAAACCCTTTAGCATCTAGTGGTAACAATAGGCATCTCGGATTAGATGTTAAAGAATAGGATTGGAGGAAGGCTTGAGATTGTTCATTGGTAATTTTAGCCTTATTAGTGAATTTGGACTTGATCTTAGTTACCCATTTATCTACATACTTGATCTAAATATATATACTATCCATGTAGAACAATACAAAAAGAGTAATTTAATTAGTTGTGTTAATCAATAATGTTGATTCAATATGATCATGATTAGTTATATTATTAGGTAAAAATAAAAAACCCTAAGGGAAAACCTATGGTTTTTCAATGTTTGATATGTGTATGGTTTCATTAATATTTTTTACCCTAATATGGATTAATGAGTAAAATTAATCTAATAAAGATAAAACTGCAAAATATAATTCAAATCAATATATATGACATTAAGTATACATCTTAATGTAAATGATTGAGAATTATTTCCTCTAATTTGACAAGGGCATATTTAAATATGGAAAGTACTAAAGAGATAATGATACTTAGATTTTATATATTGACTATCTAATTATAACTATGTTTTAAAGTGAAAATTAGGGATAAGTATGCCTCTAAGTTCATTTGGTTTAGGAACTACTTTACTACCTGTGTTGAGTCAGTTCTGTAAGATCATATCAACATCATTGATCAATATTAACTTGTTGGTCAGTATTGACTTGCATGGAAGTGTTGCATAGTGATTCTACACTCTCCTATCACTGTATTTACGTTTTCTATGCTTGCAATACCAAACCTTGGTGATGTGCATAGATCTAAAAATCAACTTCCTTTGCCTTGAAGCCATATATGTGCTTGTGAGGGTTAGAAACCTAAAAAAATTGGAAAAGTGTAATGGGTTAAGCTAAACCCAATCACCCTTGTCTAATTATTGGGTACTACCTATGTATCCAATACTCCAAGGAGGGGAATCAAGCCATGTATAGTTTTCCCACCTAGTATGATTGTGCAATTTTGTTCCTTTATTATTTGTATCCAACTAATGATTGGATTTGGTAGTTGACAATACTTAATTTTCACTAGTTTTTAAGTGATTTAGACTTAACTTATGACCACTCCTAGTGATATGCATGAAATTTGAGAAGAATCGAGTAGATTTGCCCAGTGTGCAAGTGTATGGATGTATCACTAATAAGTGACAGATGATGCCATAATGTTTTGAATGAGACCTTGATTGTTCATATAGGTATCCATTTGAATAATTCATCACACCACTGATATTATACACTTATAGACCAGCCTTGAGGATAAGTTTGATATTAGAAAATAATCATTTCTTAGATCAGGATGTTTCCAACTAATGCAAGTCATTATTGATTGGCGGTAATGACTGTAATTGTTAGAACTAATTTGTGTATAAGTGAACTACTCTAATATTCTAAAGATGTCTATGTAGGATATTTAGTAGGTTTGAAACAAACAATGAAGTTCTTATAGGTGTATGATAGGAGGATGGAAGGGTTGACTCATAAGATAACATGCAAGTGTGAGAGGATGGCAAATTAAGACCTCACTTGGCTGCTCAAGTCATGCATGGTAAATGTGTGTTAAGATTGTCATTATCAAGTACAAAAGACCATATTTCAGTATCTATAAATTCCCTCCTTTTATTATAGTTATTGAATTGATAGAGAAAAATGATAAAATATACTTGAGTGTGTACAACACACTTTGTCTTTTGGGAGATGGCTCTAAATGTATAATTTTTCTTCATGTAACCTACAATTAGAATGAAGTAGTCAATGTTTATATGTAAAATTTGAAATCTAAAATTGAAAATTTAAAGATCAAGGGTTAGAGTATTCCTAGATGTTGGTGAAATCCATGTTGTCCTTATAACTTATTGGAGATGATGCTTACTTTTTGAAGCATTATAGAGTTGGGGTGATCATGCCCCAAACTTGTGTAACTATCCAAGAACATGTGCCAACCCTCATGAATATGTGGAAATTACATGGTGTACTAGTGCAATTATATATGCAGGAAAAAGAGAGAGAACCATGTGGTAAGGTTAAAGTCCAAAAGAAAACACTATGCAAGTAAATGAGAGAACCGATCCAATAAGGTTCACTTCAAAATGAATCAACATCTACAAATGGATTATAGATTCAAATGTAATGTTTCAATTCAATTAAATCAAGTTTGATCCATACAAAAATAACAAAGCATGATCACAAAGGAATGATCCATACAAAAATAACAAAGCATGATCACAAAGGAATGAACAATGTTCATGCCCCTATCATGTACGTAGGTTGATAAGTGTGAAGTGGAATGATAACCACTTACCATTAAACTATAATTATGTTTTTATCTATATACACATGAACCAATTTCATGCCCCCTGAATCTATATGTTAAAATTTGATAATTTTTATCCCAAATGTATATGAATGTGAAAATCTGAAATTTTGTTCCGACAAACTATTGTGCATATACCCATGCATATGCACTAAAGTGTGGATGAATCTATGCTCAAATGTTTGTAAAATGAATGCATAAACATAACACACACACTCATATTTTTTATCAATGTGTCAATATATGTCATGTATCTGAATTAATATAAATCTCTAAAATCTTTGAAATTCATAATCTTCTTTGATTTTATGCTCATGGAGGCTTATGCCTCTATGACAAGCCCACTGTAATTCCCCACCTTTGAGATGAGATATGTGTCCTCTAAGTCACTCATATCAACAAAAGAATGTATTATACCATGTCACGAATAAAGATAGTGTCATGTAGTATCATTTGATCATGTGGAGAGTGTGTCATCATAATAATGTATGTATCAATCAAGGCATGTATGTAACATATGAAATGCATGACATGTAAGTGTAATATATAGATAGGTATATTGATGAAACATGTAGTATAAGTATTTCTAAATAAGATTACATAATAATAATGTATGATATAGATTGTGGCACCCCTCAATGTTATAAAGTTTAACAAATGCAAGTGTTAGATATCACACATAGGCCAGATTTCACATATAAGGGATATTAGATATCACAACAATCAAGGCTAATGACCACATATAGGTAGACATAAATAATGTTTCAAATAATGAACATCAATATATGTCACATCAAGTAAGGCCAAAGGCAACACACAAAGTGATTTATGATGTAAACATCAATCAAGCATAGAACAAGGGACTAATCTACACCATCCATATGTAATGATGTCATATTGAAATTAAAATGGCATATCATGTGTCATTATGTAATAAATAATTAAATATCAAAGCATGTGTAGGCAATATAGGCAACTCAACATGATATAAAGGTCATGAAAAGGTATAACCTATAATAGTGAAAATGCAAAACAAGATGCCTCCACTATGGCCATTGGGTAGAGGGAAAACCAACATCTGTATGTCCATGTGTAACCTGTATGTCTTTCACACCATGTAGATATCATGAAATTAAAGTGTTTATGTAAATAATATGCCATCTACCAAACATGTGATAAATAAAATATGCAAAAATTTAATCTAACCATCATGTAATGCTTAGGTCCTGATTTTGGATTTTTCAAAGATTTGAATATTTTTGATATTTTTATTATTATTATTTTTTCTATTTTTAAAATATTTTAAATTTTTAAAAACTAATTAATGGTGCACTCAAGGGGAGGACAAGGGGAGGTACTTGTATCAGGTGGTGGAAGGATACTATATTGTGGATGGGATGTATCAATTATGGATGGATTAGAATTTGATATAAAGCATTGTAGTGTATCATGTTTATCATGCTCAATGTTCATGGAATTCAGGGAATGATGAGTGGCTCTAGAAGTTTTTGGGCACTATGAAATCCATTGTGAAATAGGAGAGTGTATCATTATTTGTATTCATTGTGGAACATGTTGAATTTTCCATAGTGTTAACTGAGTATGTGTTGTAGAATATGGTGCCCTCTCTGATCTCTATGTAACTCCTTGACATACTTTATGTGGAATAGTTGGTTGTATAAATGAATCTTATATATGTGAAATAATTGACCCTATATGTTAATCATGAATATGTGTACCATTCATCTCTGAATAATAATCTTGAATATGTATACCATTTATCTCTAAATAATGATCTTGAATAATTGACTCAACCAATCACGATGATGGTGAGGGTGAAGTTGGAGATATCACTAAGTAAAAGGGATACTCATATATTACTTATAGAACTATAACCACTCTATTGCAATATATGTATTTTAGGCATCAATGTACTATGGATGGAATTGCATGAAGTCTTTACATCCAAGGGCATCTTAGTAACATGTTGAAGACCCCATTACTATGTATTACTTGGAATGACATGGCTAATATGGTTTATCCTAATTAAATAAGTAATACTATGTGTCTTAATTTACTATATCTCTGTCCATAGAATCCTTTAATTAATTTTCTTGTATCTTCCAAATCAAGTCATGTGTATCCAAGATATTATATAAGTGCCATCATGCAAACATTTTCACTTAAGTCATTGTCAATAATAACACTATATATAGGTTGTTACTTAACATAGGCGTGTATGAGTAATGCATTAATATCCAAATCATGGTCAACTATCTTGATGTCATCAAATTTATCACATGCCATTGAGGTGTAGCAATGATAGTATCTAGTAGATGATCATATGTTGTTAGTGGAGGATGCATGTTATATGCATGATGTACCTTTGGATTATCTTTGTTCTTTATTGACTCATGTTTAGTAAAGGGATAGCTAAATATATTCAAATTTTGATATCCATTGTGCTATGGTGGATATTATTTTGTAGGGGTGTTCAAATTGATAATGTTTTCATCAATGAGATCATGTATTTTGTGTCTTAGCTTTAAATATCTCTTTGTTGAATGCCTCACAATCTGATGATACTCATAATATGCATTTTCTCATAGTTCCTTAGTATAGGTCTTCTTGTATTGAGCTCTTGAGGATAAAGGAGTGTATGAGGTTACACTCGAGCAACTTCTTTAGAAGCAAATGGGGAAATGATGGTAATCATGAAAATTATCTCTTTGATGTTGTTGTTAATTGTAATTGGTCCATAGGTTATGACACTATATTAAATGTAGTCTTCACCTCATTCTTGTTATCACTTGGTTTGACCTTATAATTTGGTTTGCCTTTAAAATTTATTGTTGAGGTAGTTATATAAGTTATTGTATACTGATGTTTGTTCAAAGCATTGAACTTGACTTCCTTATCCCTCACTGTATGGCATAATTCATTAAATTACTTAAATATCTTGAATATGATCGATTCGAGGAGTGGTGATAGGAAATTTTGTTTGAAAATATATTACAATTAATTATCAAGAAAAACATTGGTTATCTTGGCTAGCATGGTCTTGTATCAAAACACATAGTAACTATTTGGTTCGTCACATCTTAGTTTTTGCTTATCAATTTATGCATAGGATAAATTCATGTAAATATTGATGAAAAGGTGTTTTAATAATTTGTTTTCCAATGGGTTGAATGTTATTATGGATTTAAAAGGGAGATCATAAAACCATCTCAATGCATAGTCTTTAGGACATCCTGGAAATAACTTGGTCAATAGCTTATCATTGTGCACATATTCCAAACAAGTTGCATGGAATGATCTAATATGTTTTTCTAGATCATCTTTACCCTAGTACAATTGGAGTTTAGTATATATGAAGTCTATAGGTAAAGGATAGGCTACTATCTCAAGAGCTATTGAACGAGGCATGTGAATCCATGATATGGTTGGCTCTCGATGCACCTTTCTCTAGTTGTAACACCTTAGTTATAAAAAATTGCTCAAGGGAATGTGTATTAGGTAAGGTTGGAAATGGAATGTGCATATCCATCATAGATGGGGAAAAAGTTACCAGTGTAGGAAAGGGCATTGGAATCTGTCAAAACCCTTGTGATGCCCCCAAATTTTGGGAAGATGTCAAATAGGTTATTGAGGGTGTAGGCATGGGATTGGTATTAATATTAGTGACCTAATATGGAGGCTTGATCTAAAATTTTCTACTCATATCGTGCTATATATAACACAACATCAATTTGTTGTGGATTCAAATTAAGATATTCAATTAATTATTCATCTTCCAATGCATTTTGTTGGTCTATAGTAGTTGTATCATCAATCTCTATATTCATGATGAGTCCATCAATAAGGTGGACAATATATGATGTGTAATCCATAGTATAAAGAATAAAGGGAGTCATGCAAGCCATTTGACATCTAGTGGTAACAATAGGCATCTTAGATTGGATGTTACAAGAATAGGATTGGAGGAAGGTTTGAGATTGTTCATTGGTAATTTTAGCCTTATTAGTGAATTTGAACTTTATCTTAGCTACCCATTTGTCTACATAATTGATCCAAAGCAAATATTATCTATGAAATGAGTAATTTCATTTTTTGTGTTAACCAATAATGTTCATTTAACATGGTCATGATTATTATATTATTAGGGAAACATTTGAAACCTTATAGCTAAAATATGAAACCCTAGAAAGGTAAAACTCTAATGGAAAACCTAGGGTTCTACATTATCCAATATGTGTATAGGTTCACCAATATATGTTACCCTAGTTTCCATTAATGGGTAAAATTTATCTAATTAAGATAGAGCTTTGAAATAGAATTTAGATCAATAGATATTGCATTCAAGCATATATAGTGTTTTTCCAGTATGTGTATGCATCTAATTATTGGATTTGGTACTTGAAAATGCTTGTTTTGACCTAGATTTTGATTGCTTAAGAGTTGGATTATTACTATTCCCAATGATAGGTATGCAAATTAAGAATAATAGGGCATATTTTCTTAGTGTGAAATGGTGTATAGATGTGTCATAGATAAGTCCCAGATGATGGCTGATTATTTTAAATGAGACCTTAAGTTGTTTATATAGGGATGCATTTGAATAATTCCTCATGTCATTGAGACCCTAGGATTATATGTTGACATTAATGATTAGTTTGATTTTATAAAATAGATGTTGTTGGGAGCATGATAGTTCTAACCTGTTTGGGTTGTTATCGACTGTCGATAACGACCGTAACTGTCAGAACTAACCCGTGTATAGGTGGATTGCTCTAAGAGTCTAAAGATGTCTATGCAAGATATTTAATAGGTTTGAAATAGATATTGAGTTTATTTTAGGTGTATGATAATAAAATAAGAGGGTTGACTCAGAAAATGATATGCAAGTGTGAGAGGATGGAAAATTAGGACCTTGTTTGGGTGCTCAAGTCATGCATGGTAAATTTGTGTCAAGTTCAACATTTTTAAATATAGAAGGCCATGTTTTAGTATCTATAGTAACATATTAAAAAATAGTGTTTATATGTTATAATTAACATGCATATTAAAAATTATTTTTATTATTATGTAGATTTTTAATTGGTCAACTTTATTCGTTTATTGATATCAAATTCAATTATAAAAGTATTTTAGAGTTTCATGTTTTGTCATATCCCCACCAAGAAGACATTAATTTTAAGGTAGAATTATTGCAAAGAGGCACAAATATTGTATTAAGAGCAATGATAAATGATAATTATATGTTTGATTCATTATAACATTCACATATGGCTTACATAGTTGTGATTACATGTGTTATATATATTATTATTACATTATGTTGTGGTTACTTGATGTGATACTACTTTTTATATAGTTCAGTATCTTTATTGTGGAACATTTTTATTACTATTTCATGTATTAATAAATGCTCAACAACTATTATTGTTCAACAATTTTATCATTGTATAGCTAGTTCTTCTTTTATATTTTATTAGACTAGGTATTACTGATATTTTAATGGTGGTTTTGCAGGTGCATAGATTAGTTACCAGAGCAAGGATTTGATATGAGAAATCACAAAGGAAAAATAAGGTAAAGTAAACCATGATGTGTGTGTGTGTGTGTGTGTGTGAGAGAGAGAGAGAGAGAGAGAGAGAGAGAGAGAGAGAGAGAGAGAGAGAGAGAGAGAGAGAGAGAGAGAGAGAGAGAGAGAGAGAGAGAGAGAGAGAGAGAGAGAGAGAGAGAGAGAGAGAGAAGGAAACCCAATTGACCATAGATGTCATAATTTCATATTTAGATTGGGATACTTAGTTATTTTTAAATTGTGTAATATATTCTAATCATTTGGATAGTCATAAATTATTAATATAATTTTATTAAGGTTAATATTTCACATAATAATTTTGCTATCATGGTAGAAGTATCAAAATGCGAAAGAAAAACCCAATTGTGGTGAGTTTGGTATCATGATGTATTAAGTTTAGTTTTTGCTATATCAATGGCCTAACTAAGTTTTGTTGAAATAAAACCTATAAAATTAGAGAAATTTATCTACTTCTTACACCTCTTAATGAGAAAACTTGTCTAGATACTTTACCCTACAACAAAGACAATAAAGTGAGTTGTTGCATTAATCAAGTTAAAATATTTACTAGGACACCATGTTGGCATGTCTTATAAATATAGCTAAATAATTTTAATACATCACCAAGCGTGGTTAAGGGAGTCAACACTTTAGGGTTTTGGTTTGGGGGAGGCTTATCATTCTTTTGAGTGGTGGACAAAATCTTATCATGGTTGGTAGTGGATATGAGGATTCATGATATTTTCAAGTTGATTGATGTTTTTACCTATGTAGGGTCATGAAAAATATGATAACTACGGTTGGGTCATGCTTTGAACTATACAAAGAAGATTTTGAGGCAATTAAAGGCCATGTAGAATTGCATGGAACTGTTTATTTTTAAATTTGTAGTAATGAATGTGTATTATTAAAGATCTTAGATCTTGGGCATGAGAAGGTCAGGGATGAGAATAAAAGAGAGAACATGTGTTTTGACAGGCACCTTGAAGAACATTATGTAGTGGCAGGAAAGACAATTAGGAAGGAGCTCATGTAAGTATATAAAAAAACTATTAAGTTGTTCAAGGAAGTAGCTTGTGACCTTTGAATGAATGATTTTTTTTGTTGTAATAGTCATATAAGACAATCTAGTTGTTTCAATTTTGAAAAATATATTGGGGAATGTAATTTAAATGTGTTTTATTTTCATATGTGAATATGATTTTTTTACTATAAACTTGTGAACACATAAATCTAGTCACAAGTAATTGATAATTCTAATTCTTGACACATTCTATATCACATGACTTGTACCCAAATATGTAACTCTTAATGCTATTCGTTTAAGCCATTTATCTATATGTGGGCTCAACCCTTTGTTTGCCATCATTGCTACACAATACTTTCAAATTCAGTTGCTCAAATTGCTTATTATCACCCTCAAACTATCCTCATCTCAAGATACTTGTTTCTAATCTTTTTGAATAGGTCCGTGTTAGGTGGAAAAGAGTTTGGTTGTTAGGTGGAAAAGAGTGCTACCAAACTCTTTTCCACCTAGATCGATCGTGTCCCATACTAAATAATAACTAGTTTATAAATTTCAAATCAATTTTTTGGGCCTTCCCACACATTTCACAAGGTCGGCTAAATAAAATTACAAAAAGTTTCACCTATAAATACACATCAAAGGTCATTCATTATTCCTAGCTTGGCACTATCTATTGAAAACTTTCAAATTATTACATATTGAGAAAAATAAGCCCTATTATTTTAAAATTTAAGATCATTCACATAGAACAACCATAAGCCAAGTCTAAAACATCTCAAAGCAAGTCAAGAGCTATCATTGTCAAGTATCAAATCCATATTCATAGCTACATATACATAGTCAATGAGAATAATTTCATAATTACTCTAGGTGGGAGAACTACATGCACTTGAATTCCCTCCTTCGAGTATTGACATATAGGTAACATCCAATCATCAAGGGGGTGATTGAGGACAATTTAGCCTGTTACACTCCCCTATTTTTTATAGGTTTTCTGGATTTCAAAGTGCCATAGGGTTTTAAATATAAAATAAAGAACACAAACAATTTAGTGTGTCATAATATAAATTATAATATCTCAACATACTTAATAGAGTTAGGCATAAGAAGCACAATAATCAAAATTTCATCATAGTCAACTGGGATAAGTCCATAGCCAATGGACTCAAGCAACCTATGTTGTTGTCTACTTAAAATAGTACTATCTAGAAAAAATTAATGATCCTAATTCTAACCTGTCACTGTTAAAATATTATTATTTTTAAATATATATGTTAGTCATTGATCATAGTCAACCTGGACAAGTCTTTGATCAAGAAACCTAAGCATCCTACATAGTAGTCTACCTACAATAAAGCTATCTAAGATTAGTTTCAAAATTTGTCCTTGATCTTGAGCATACACAGTCACGTCTCTTAATGATTTCCATTTACAAACATCTAATATAGGCAAAAAATATTCTAGTTTGAGCTAAGTACATTTTTTCTTAGTGTTGTACAAATGATATCAATCTACCATAGTTAATAATTTATAAATCATAATTGTTAATAATTGTATATCTTTAGCATTTTGATATCTATCTATTTTCACACTTATTAACATCAAAATACATTTATTATTTTATAAAAAATAAGGTAAAACATATTGGTGAACCCATGTATTTATTTCAACATTGTTTTCTTTTTCAATTTTTGTTCTAGGGTTTCAATTGAATATTTGATTTCCATTCACTAAAGAGAAATTTTATTTGACCTCAAAGCTTCAAAATTAATTTTATCATTGTAAAAAAATATTTTATTTTAATTAGCTTTTGATTAATTTTTCTTTGTTGCTATTCTAAAAAAATGTTTTTGTACTTTTAAAACTCATAGGAGCTATTGTTTTGGGCAAAATGATCTTTAGTTTTACCCGAGTCATGGTGTGAGGGGTACTACCCGAATACTCAAGCTATTAGATAAAAATATATATAGATTTCATCTCCCATGTACCTCTTGATATATTAGAAATGCATAGTGTTTTTTTCAACCATATGAAGCCTTTGACCATTTGTTATTTTAGTGCATCGATAAGCTGTTAGCCCCACTGAGTTACTCTCAATGTACTCTAGAGATAGGATAGTGTGGCTAATAGATGGTGGAATCCTCCATAGTCAATGTATTTTTGGGTCATGTTAATTATTTATAATTGAAATTGCTATATCTGAAAGCCTACATAACAAACTCACCTTGCCTAGTTACACCCATTGATATCCTTTCTTTCATGGTATGATTGATTGTTAATTATCATATTTGCTTTATTATGGTTAAAAAATATAAAATGGTTTTTAAATATGAAATTTACAATGGTGTTCATCCTTTAAATTTCGTCTTATCTAACAATGCTACACCTTATGATTATGATAATGAATGGATTAATAATTACACTTTCACAATTTTTGATGATTCTTACATTAATGAAGAATATGATTATGGTAGATATGACTATGATTATGAAAATCAAGTTTATTGGTACAATAGTGAATAATATATCAAAGAGTAAAGTTTACATACTAATTCCGAATTTGAAAAACCAATTTCTTCTATTCCTCCTTTGTATTCATATTTTTAGAAAATAAAAAAACATCAAACTAATAATGAATATATTCTCTCCTTTAATCTCTCACAAGGATCCAAATGTGAAAAATAAATAATTAGTGTACCTTGTTTACCTACTCAATTTGCTATTTTATTACATCACATTAATCAATATAGGCTACAAAAAGATAGTCCTTACATAGAAATGGAAAATGATACAAATGAATGTGTTAGTCCCTCTTTATAAAAAGTACATGATGTAAATGCATATGATATGTCACACTCTCCTTTGGACATGATTTATGATATATAAGATAGTGATATTATTTCTACTCCCTTGGAAGTTACAAATAATGTTATGACATTTAATGATACTCCTCTTTCTCCTAAAATATAAAAGGATACAAATGAATGTGAAATACAAACAAAAAGTGACCTTATTGCTTTAGATTTACAAAGTGATGATCATGCCATATTTTAAAAAATATTATAATTATAGTATTACTATATCCATAAAACATAACTATCATTTTAATACTAATTATTATGACTCTCTACTCTCTCCTAAGTCAATAGAATCAAATGAATAACAACGTGATTTTATACTTTTATACAAATTCAATGTGATAAGATAAGAAATGATTCTAAAGTTTGTATTGATTTTGTTTAAGAATGAAATCCTAAGCCATGCAATGACATTTTTATCGATCCTCTCATACCAATGTTTAAAATAAATGATCAATTACAGTCGATGAGTGAGCCTTTCAAGACCACCACTAATCCTTATAGTCATATTATATCCATTATGCATGTTATTGGTGACCTCCAAAAGTATAAAAGTATGCCTACACTACCCTTGTTTGATTGTTGTGGAGATCCATGTACTCATTTAAATCAATATACTCTTTCTTTCAGAGAATGGGGCAAAGATGAATATACTCCACTCAAATATTTCCATAGAATTCTCACAAGAGATGCTTTATAGTAGTTTTATAGTTTGCCTAGTGGCTCCTTACCTAACTCAAAAAAGTTAGAAGTTGTATTTTTATCATATTATCAAAAATACATTGTACCTAAATTAACATTAGAAAATTTATAAGGTTTGAAACAACATGATGATGAGCTTATCAATGATTACATCTTAATATTCAAAAATAATTTGCAATCTTTAATATATCAACCCTCAAATTTAGAAAAATAAATCATCTTCAGTAGGGGTATTTTGTCTCCACTCAAAGAAAAAGCCATGCATAAATGTTAAACTTATTTTGAGGAATTATACATGGACGTGTTCAAATATGCTTGTGATCTAAATTATAAAACACATAAATATACTAATACAAATGAATCAAGGTCGTATTCACATAATAAGGAAGTTACCAATAAAATAATGGAACCATATTTAACATCTAAAAGAAAGAGTCCAATTAAAGTCTCTCATAGGATGGATGAGTCAACGAAAATAGTTTTAATAAAGAAATAGAAAGTTAAAATACTTAATAAAGGGAAAGAATGAGTTTATATAACACCACCTAATGTGAATAAATCTAATTTACATCAGAGGCAATCACTTTAGTTTGATAGATTCAGATATCAATTACATGATATTCTCCACACGTTATTCGATGACAAGTTAATCACTTTCCTTCCTAATAACTACCATGCTCCTCATCATCATGAGTACTCAAAAGGCAAAGCATTTTACACTTATTATGGTATTAATGAAATTGAGATAATGACTATTATGAATTGTAATAAAAGATTACACAAATTGCAAATAAAGGGATTATTACATTTCAAAGCAATAAAACAAGCATGAAGGATGCTATGGTTCACAATAAAGTTATATCTTGCTTTACATGGATATGGGTACCAAATAAAAAGTACCAATCCTAAAATCAAAGATATGAACATGTTATACATACTTCAAATGTATTAAAAGAGCATAAAAAATAGCAACCAAAAATGTCAAAGATAACCAATATAAGTGTGATTATTTATAAGAATACAAATCCAAAGATGTAGTGTCAAAAGGCAGTTATAAATCATGATCAATATGATGCACAATTTTTATTTCTTTAGGGTGGTTAAGTTATTCTATGATTCCCAGTTACTGTAATTATACACAATGTCATGATTGACAATGGGTCAAGTGAAAACACATTTATAGTGACACTTATTCGCACTCTTGGGTACATTGAACATGATCTATAAGCTACCTCACGAATAATCCAATCATTCAATGAACATACACATAATACTCTTGGGCATATAGTGCTACTTGTAGACACTTGATTTTAACCACTTCCATGTCTAAATTGAATTTAGAATGAATTTCTCCAATCACATGCAATTTTTACTGGAAATCTTTAAATGGACCTAATTTACTCAGACAACTATCATGTTAAACCAAAATTACAATGATACATCCCTAATTAGAGAATGGATAATCTTGCATCATTTATATTATCTAGTGCATCTTGAATTAAATCAACCCTTTACAAGTGTCTTCACAAGATAATTAAGTGAATACTTGATTGACAAAGAAGCATTGTAAACTTTACCTTTATTCTCATTGCCAATTAATCACCTTGATTAATTATCCTAATCATTCCTCTAATAGTAAATTCCATGGATTTGGAATAGCCTATTTTCCTAAATTACAAAATTAAATTATTACCTCACATAGGTGATGTCATAGGGGTAAGTCAATATAATGGAGTGGAGTGTGGGAAAGGTGGCTTATGACATGGCCACTTACACACATTCTTACCTCTCTTACACCTTACACACTCTTCCCCTCTTACACACTCAAGAGAACAAATGACTACACTTTTATTCTAAAATGCCTTCCATAATCCAAAAAGCCTTAAATCAAATATCTTATACACTCCAAAGGTGTAATCATGGATTTTAGGATTGATCCTCAACCCTCCATCTTAAAATGAGATGAATGGTTTATATTAGTTAAGAAAATCTATAAGTAGAACCCTCACACCTCTCATTTATTGAAGCTTCCTAATGTAAACTTACTCTATTGGATTATTCTAATAAGATTCATCAATGTTCTCTCATTCCAAGCCAAAGCCAAGGTCAAGTGTAGAAAAGGAGAGGTGCTCCCCATGCAAGGATTTAAGCATTGATGAAGACTCCTACATCTACAAGTTGAGATCAAATAATTTTACACTGATTTCCAAGCATATCTTCAATTATCCTTCCAATTTGTATTTCATGTTTAATTATCATAGTTTAACATAGGGATTGGGATTGAGTAGTTATGTCTTCAAGTTGTTTTTGGATTCTTTCACTAACAATTGACTAACCCCTCTTGGATTCATGATATACATAATGGCATGCCTGGTGGGACCTCTTAAAATATTGGACGCATCCCAAAACCTTTTTTAGACCACTAGCATTCTTTTAATTACCAAAATTATCCTTTTAACAAGCTAATTCTCTCTCTTTTCCTCCAAAAATATGTCAAAACCCATTCAAGAGTAAATGACAAATTCATTCTATGTATCAGTGAATTCGATAGAGACATCAATGAAATTATCAAGGAAAATAATGAAATCACTCAAGATACTAGCGAAATCGCTTCTAAATAGTGAAATAATTTTCTTACTATTTTTTATTCTGGTATTTTTCTACCTAATTACAAAATTATAAATATTAATGGTAAAATTATCAAATTGATTAGAAAAAAATTAAACCCTAATGGAAAAATTGTCATCTATGATTTCTATTTTTTTGTTTGTAGGTTAACATCGATGAAATTGTCATCCTTAGAAGTGAAATCATCATTTCCTATAGTGAAATCATCCAGATCAATAGTAAAATCATCTAGATCATCAGTGAAATTGTTTCTTATTTACTTTCTAATTTTGTCATTTTTTGTGTAATTACAAAACTATTTTTCTTGTTAGCAAAATCATTATGCTCAATGTCAAAATCATTATAGGCAGTAGCAAAATTATTTTGACTACTATATTTACTATTTGCAGGTTCTAAATAGTGAAATTGGAGTACTTAGCAATGAAATCGGTCTATTAAACAATGAAAATATTTTGATTTAAGGTAGATACTTAAACAAATCAAATTTCAAGCTCTTTTTGGCTCAAAACCACTTATTCCAAGTTTCTAATCTTATTGTGTTGCAAGTCTTTAGCCAAAGAGTGGTGTTTTGAGTCAAAACAATTCAATTCTATCTCACATTTTGATTTGGGCACTAAAATGAATTCACACTTCAATTTGGGTTTGACAAACTTATTTATTTTCAAGTCATTTACTTCTATGTAAGTTTACTTGATTGTTTGATCATCTTGTGGGGTTATTTTTACACGTATGTTCTCCTCTTTTGGGTGACTCATAAATGAAAAAGTTCTTATTTTCTTTTACCCTAATTTTTATTTGACTTAGTGGGGTGGATTTTATCACCTTCTCATAAGTCTTTAGGGTTGCATTGACCCAGGAAGTGATATCCTAGAATTGTAACAAACCCCACTTATCTGGTGGGGTATATAAATTAAGGAACATTGCCATCATGAAGACCTATCTTTGTGCTTGCATAAAGTCATGTGAAGAAAATAACCCAAGGGAGTTATTTCCAATATCTTAGGTCAATGAGTGGTACCCTTGAAATGATCAATCTTGGAAATGAGATTGAAATTCTTTATTGAGAGGTTTGTGCCCATGTACCACAAGGTTTATAGGGACCATATAGACAGCCCATTATAAAATAGTAAGCAAACCTTAAATCTAATAGCACTTCAATGAGACCCTTATGGCTAAAGTGGTTGCAAAGAGATAAGACCCTATTGTGAATGGCTCGATCTGGGATTGATTCTTAGATGCCTCTTTTAAATCAAATCATTTATTGATGCAGGGGTGAAAAGGTAACAACCTCTTAAGATCACCTTAATCTTACAAATATTAAGAGAGAAGGGGGTGTAAAAACCCTACCAATAATTACTAATTTATTTAATGAACACTTAAATTTTTAATCCTCTCTCAAGGCAAGTGTTTCATAAGGCTCAGTGGATGTGATGCAAACCCATATCAATTATTAAATCTCCTTGTAATGCTTGTGTGTTATTACTTGATTGTTGTGTCAAAACCAATTTTATACTTAAGACCAAGTCAAACTAACCAAGTCCAAGACCAAAACCATTTTATACACACATGATGAGGCATTACTCTACAAAAATTCCAAGTCAAACCAAAGCAATAGGTTAGAACTTGGTCTATGCACCTTCTTTACTTGTTCAAATGACATCGTTAGGCTGCCTAATTTGAGTCAAAAGTCTTACCTTATTCCACATTGAAATTTTAAAGCAAGTCAACTTTCTTTATAGATTTAAAATGAATTCCAAACTTCTTGGTAATTATGTGCCATCATGTAGTTCATTTGATTTAAAATCATGTGAAAATTCTAATCATCCTTCTTTGTAAGGTCAAACTAATCCAAATTACAAATTTAATTGCCATTGCCATTTCTAAGACCAAAATCCAATTCTAGTTCAAATTGCCAATTTCAACTTAATTTGAAAAGTCCAAACTTTGGAGTATAGTTCAAAATTTGATTTACCATTTTCAACCAAGACCATTATTATGGCAAACTTTACATATTCCAAAATTGCTAAAGTGTCTCAAGTAGGCCAAGTCTCTTTTCTTTGTTTTCAAAACCAAGTTTCCAAGATCTAAGACCTTTTCAAGATAATGCCCAAGTGAAAAGCATTTCTTAAGCCCAAATATTGAGTATTTATACTAGAATTTATTGTGTTTGAACTTGTTGATTCATCCTTTGATAAACACATTTGAACCATTTACATTGATAAGCTGATTACTAGGTTATATTCCAAGGGAAGTCACATACCTAGTTAAGACATAGTTCTAGGCATTCAAGACCTTTTTAAGATGAAGATTATTATTGTAGACATGCCTAGGTACACACATAGTGGGGTTATTTACAAGCCTTCAGTTTGTGAAGAGGTGGTTCACAATCCTTTTGGATATGATTCATATGTGGAAGATGAAGAAACCCAACAATAACTTTCTCATGCACCATCTAATGTCTAAATTGAGCAACATAATCCATAACTCCCAATTATCTCCCCCAATGTAGACCAAGGCCAATACCGATCCTACTACCAAATGTGTCATTTGATATTAAACATTGACCTAATCCAATGTATTTTATCAACCCACCACCTAGTGATGAATATAGATGGGACTAATTTGATTGCCATTTATTTGATAATAAATATGAACATCTTGTTACACTATTTGAGATGGGTGTAAAGTTTCCTCCTAGTTTTCCCATTGACAATTTGTGATACTTGGTTAGAGCACCCAAATAAACACCTCTTGATTTGATAAATAACTAAGGTGGTTTTAGCCAAGAACAAACTTTTATGCGAGCTTATATTCAATCTCTTGTTGTGTTAAACAAAGGGAAATATCAAATCATTAATTAATCTTCCCAAATCTATTTTATTACAAACCAAATCCAATAAGCTAAATAGGTATTGGTTAGTCTCACTAGTTCCCTTGCTACATTAGATATTTAAAATCCATCTTTAGTGGATCCCAATCCTCCAACAAAATAACTATTAGACTTATCTAATTATCCCATTTATATTCCAAATGCATTTGTCACTAAAACCTTAGTTGTGGATGTGTTTAACATACCCATAACTTAAATCAATTTAGTAAATAATCTGGATTCGAGTCTATTTGTAGACTCTACCCAAAATGTGGAGGATAGCTATCACATAGCTTATTATAATCCACATCAAGTTCCATCTTGTTAGGTTGTGGAGCTAAAAGCTTCACTAATGCAAATGGAGGAGGTTACTGAGTTGCAGAGCAACCAACGTCGGTCATCTTCAGTGTTCGCAATAATCGACGTCAGTTATGGGTCGGCTGACATTGATCAGACAGGCACTGACGTCGGTAGCCTGTGTGTGCATGCGTCTCTGAAACTAGTCTTATTTTAGACGGACAGTTAGTTTGCATGTAAAAGACTAATTTTAGTCTTGAGTTTGCATTTCTAATTATTGTAATTAGAAGTCTAATTATTGTTTGCATGGGATCTATATAATAGACTCATGGGGCTGTATTGTAATCAAGGACAAGGAAGAGATCCTTCCAATTGTAAGATCTAGGTTTGCAGGTGTGCAAAACCAGGTTGATCTGCAGATTATTGCAAGATCAGGGGAGATCTACATGGTAAGTAAGATTAGGTGATTTGCAGGTTGGTGCAAGATCAGGGGATCTACTTGGAGTACTTTGAGTACTTGTTTGACTGGCAGTATTGTTACTGACTGGTGGAGGGTACAACTCTGTGTTTGAGTTGTGGTTATAATTAGTTGTGAGAGAAAGAACTCTTGAGGGAGAGTTACTGGTATGCCCAAGAGGTGTTGGAAGAGTGTAATCTCTTTATTGTATTTCCTTTTGGATGAGTTGAATACAAGATTGTATTGTCTCTCAAATTTTGTTGTGTTTTTGATTTCTAGTTACTTGTTATTTCTGGTTAAATTTCATTTTAGTTGCTTATACAAGGTAATCAATTGGGTTCCTAATCCTGACACAGTGGTATCAGAGCTAGGGTTACAGGTTCATAGAGATTGGTTCGGAGTAGGTTAGTGTCTGATTACAGGTCACTCTCAGGGGTTTTTGATTGAGTGGGAGTATAGCAATGGCAGAAGAAAGTAAGCTAAGAATGGAGAAGTTTAACGGCAAGAATTATCAATTATGGAGGATACAGATAGAAGATTATCTATATCAGAAAGATCTGTACTTATCGTTGGGTGGGGTTGCAAGCAAGCCCACAGATATGAAAGATGAAGAATGGAAGGTTCTTGATTGGAAGGCTCTGGGATCTATAAGGTTGAGCCTGGCATCGTCTATGATTTCCAACTTATCACAGACTAAGACAATGGTAGAGTTAATGGAATCTTTGTCAAATTTATATGAAAAACCCTCAACTTCGAATAAGGTATTTGTTATGAAGCAATTATTTAATTTGCAAATGTTGGAAGGTGGATATATACATAGTCATCTTAGTGATTTCCATGGATTAGTAAATCAGTTAGTTTCAGTCAATATTGCTTTTGATGATGAAATTAAGGCTCTCTTAATCTTATGCTCATTACCTGAAAGTTGGGATAGTTTGGTAATGGTAGTTAGTAATACTGCGTCTGCTTCAAAATCTTAAAAGTTGATGATGTTGTTAGTGTAATCTTGAATGAAGAAATTCGTAGGAAAAGCACAGGTGAATCATCAGGGAATGCTTTAAGTGTTGAAAGCAGGGGAAGGCAAAGAGAGAAGATTGAGCAAGGGAAATCAAGGTCAAAGATAGGCAGGAGATCCAAATCCAGGTATGGCAGAATAATCTGCTGGAATTGTGGAAAGAAAGGGCATGTAAAGAAAGATTATTGGTTGGTTGAAGATCAACATGAAGGAAATGAAGAAGTAGATGTTGTAGATATTATTGCACATGATGCTCTTGTATGTTCCTTGGATAAAGTGGAATCTTGGGTTTTAGATTTTGGTGCCTCATTCCATGCATCCCCAAATAGAGAATTTTTCCATGAATATGTCCAAGGAGACTTTGGAGAGATTTATTTAGGGGATGGTAAGCCTTGTCAAATGGTTGGTAAAGGGAAAGTGTAGCTGAAATTGCAGACGGGCAACACATGGGTGTTGAAGGAGGTCATGCATGTCCCAGTCCTGAAGCAGAACTTGATTTCTATAGGAAAGTTGGGTGATGAGGGATGCACAGTAACTCTCACAGTGGACTCTTGGAAAGTTTCCAAGGGTGCATTTGTTTTAGCAAGAGGTAAGAAAGTAGGTACTCTTTATCTATCTACTTATATTACTGATTCTCCTTCTGATTTATCTACTTCAGATGTAGATGCAAAGATGTGGCTCCGTAGGCTTGGTCACATGAATAAGAAGGGGATGCATGTTCTTGAGTCAAAAGGTAAGAGTTTAGATTTGGGAAGCATAGATCGATATTTCTATAAACAATAGAAGAAAGTGAGGTTTCTTGAAACTCATGCTACAAGAAAGGATCGGGTCTATTGCACAAAGAGGAAATCTGGTGTTTTTGACAAGAACAGGAAAGCCTTGGTTTTCAAGGAGGAGATGACAGATAGAGATCAGCTCAAGGGTCTAAATAATTTTGAGCAGAATAGTTTGGACAAGGTTATGTTCCAAGGTAAGCTTGTGGGTAAAAATTCATCACTCACAGGAAAACATAGTTACCGATGTCGATCAGGTGGAACTGATGTCGAACAAGCATGTACCGATGTCAATCATGTGCAGACCAGACTCGGTGGTGTCGAGTAGGTGGCAACTGACGTCGATCAGAGAATTGACGTTGGTGACCAGGTGGACACCGACGTCGGTAAGAGAACTGACATCGGTGATCAGGTGGGATTGACATCGATCGGGTGCAGACTAGGGTCGACCAAAAAATGGATTTTGGGCGGACAACAAGCTGTCAAGGAGTCTCAAATGCCCATGAGGAGGACTGAAAGGGTAAGTAAGCCTCAAATTCATTATTTCCCTTCTTTAGACTACTTGTTGCTCACTGATGGTCAAGAACCAGGAAGTTTTAAAGAAGCAGAGCAGGTAGAATCTAGAAAATAGTGGGAGTATGGCATGAATGAGGAAGTTGATTCCTTGGATGAGAACCAAATGGGAGATTTGGAAGAGTTGCCAACCAGAAAGAAAGCACTGAAAGATGAATGGATTCCTAGGTTAAAGAAGAGAGAGAATGGACACGTGAGATGGAAGGCCAGAGTATATGGTCTTGAGCAGGCTGCAGGACAATGGAGGTTTGACAGGTGTATGAAAAAGCATGGCTTTAGTCAATGTCAATGTAACCATTGTGTTTCCTTTACTAGGTTGGATAATATTAGCTACATTATCCTGTTACTGTATGTTGTGTGTATGCTTGTTGCAGGGTCACACATGTAGGGAGTTGCTGAGCTAAAGGTAAAGTTAGTTCAGAGGTATGTCATGAAGAATTTGGGAGTAGCAAAATTCTTTGGCATGAGTATTCCTAGAGGCAGGGAAGATCATAGGTTGATGTTGTCTCAAGATGATTGTGTGAATAAGGTAGTGGCGAGGTTCATTATGCAAGATGCAGAATCGGTTAGCACACCTATGGATGGACAGTTCATAGAATAATGTCCCAATTCACATGATGAGGTTGAGTACATGTGTACTAGACCTGAGTTTACCCAAGCAGTGGGTGTTGTCAACAAGTTTGTGGCCAATCTGGGAAAGAAGCATTGGAAAGCAGTTTAGTGGATTCTCAAATATCTAAGAGGGACCAGCAATAGGTTAACATGCTATGCAGAGTCAGGGACTTCTCTACATGTGTATGTAGATTCGGATATGGTAGGTTACTTGGATGACAGGAGATGCACCACAAGATTTGTGGTGGTTGGTCTTCAAGATTGAACTTGAAGAGGGATACAAGCTAGAAAACAAAATTAGATGATGTACAGGTACAAGTATAGGTACAGGTGCAACTATTTATCTTCAAGTGGGAGATTGTTAGGTTGTGGAGCTAAAAGCTTCACTAATGCAAATGGAGGAGGTAGCTGAGTTGCAAAGCAATCGACGCTGGTCTGATAAATTGACATCAGTCATCTTCAGTGTTCATAATAACTGACATCGATTATGGGTCGGCTGACATCGGTCAGACAGGCACCGACATCGTCAGCCTGTGTGTGCATGCATTTGCATGCGTCTCTAGAACTGGTCTTATTTTAGACGGATAGTTAGTTTGCATGTAAAAGACTAATTTTAGTCTTGAGTCTACATTTTTAATTATTGTAATTAGAAGTCTAATTATTGTTTGCATGGGATTTATATAATAGACTCATGGGGCTGTATTGTAATCAAGGACAAGGAAGAGATCCTTCCAATTGTAAGATCTAGGTTTGCAAGTGTGTAAGACCAGGTTGATCTGCAGGTTGTTGCAAGATCAAGGGAGATCTACAAGGTAAGTAAGATCAGGTGATTTTCAGGTTGGTGCAAGATCATGGGATCTACTTGGAGTACTTGTTTAATTGGCATTATTGTTACTGACTGGTGGAGGGTACAACTCTATGTTTGAGTTGTGGTTGTAATTGGTTGTGAGAGAAAGGACTCTTGAGGGAGAGTTACTGGTATGCCCAAGAGGTGTTGGAAGAGTGTAATCTCTTTATTGTATTTCCTTCTGGATGAGTTGAATACAAGATTGTATTGTCTCTCAAATTCTGTGTTGTTTCAGATTTCTAGTTACTTGTTACTTCTGGTTAAATTTCATGTTTAGTTGCTTATACAAGGTAATCAATTGTGCTCCTAATCCTGACACACCCAACATTCAACTAAACATTATTCTATTGTCTCCATAACCTCTTCCTTCCAATGCCTTACAATAACAAATTGCAAACCCATCCGAGCTGCAACAACATGTTTCCAATCCCCCACTTTAACAAGTGGTGATGAATCTCCCACTTCAACAAGCGGTAACAAATCCTCCCACTTCAACAAGTGGAAACAAATATCCCACCTCAATAGGTGGTGACCAATGTTCCAACTTAACAAGTACCCATCAATCCCCAATTAATGTTGTCTAACCAACAATGTGTTTCTATAAGTCAACTAATTATCACTTATATTCCATAAGGAGCCTCTTCAAATCAATAACAAGTTCCTCCTACATGTTAAATTCCTAAGAGTCAACTATAGGTTCCCCTTCAAACTCATCAAGTTTCATTGAATACTCAACATAATATTCCTCCATTAAGACCACAGTTCCCTACAAATCAAAGCCACACTCAATAACAAGTGTCATACCAACAATAATTTCACTTTCAACAATACACTTCTTCTTAAAGGGTGAATATTCCTAGAAGAACTAGTAGTATTTAAATTCCTCAATATTCTATACATCCTCTTTATTCGGGTACTATACCTTAGACTACCCAACAATATTTACCCACTTCCTCTCATTTTGGCCCTACCTTTTAAGACTTATAAGAGGCCAAAGATGTAGTTTTTACCATTCAGGTAGGAAATCAAAGTAAGAAATTGAAAATGGATGACATATTCTCCTATCCTTTCAACATGAGCTATCTTCAAATACCTCTTCCACATCACTTTGAGATGCTTAAATTTGAAAAATACAAAGGAAAAGGTGACCCTAATGAGAATTTAAAAGAATTATTTATTGCTTGTAAAAAAGTGGCACATAACCCAATATTCCTACTTTATTTGTTCCCCTACAGCTTGATGGGACATGCTTTAGAATGGTTTCTTGGTCTACCCAATAATTGTGTATGTACTTTTGATGAT
Organism: Torreya grandis; assembly: GCA_037957365.1. NCBI lineage: Eukaryota > Viridiplantae > Streptophyta > Pinopsida > Cupressales > Taxaceae > Torreya > Torreya grandis. The sequence goes on along the minus strand of JARHVA010006455.1, from coordinate 223,901 downwards.
TTGTTGTAAAAATTTATGCAACACTTTTCCTTCAATATATAATAAATGGCAATGGATAATCTTGCATCAATTATATTATCTAGTACATCTTGAATTAAATCAGCCCTTTAAAAGTGTATTCACAAGCCAATTAAGTGAATACTTGATTGATAAAGAAATATTGTAAACTTTACCTTTATTTTTATTACCAATTAATCATCTTGATTAATTAGCTTAATAATTCCTCTAATAATAAATTCCATGGATTTGGAATAACCTATTTTCCTAAAATACAAAATTGAATTATGACCTCAAATAGGTGATGTCATAGGGGCAAGTCAATATAATGAAGTGGAGTGTGGGCAGGTGGCTTATGACATGGCCACTTGCACACATTCTTACATCTCTTACACCCCTCTTACACACTCAAGAGAACAAATGACTGCACTTTTCTTCTAAAATGCCTTTCATAATCCAAAAGGCCTTAAATGGAATATCTTACACACTCCAAAGGTGTAATCATGGATTTGAGGATTGATCCTCAATGATCCATCTTAAAATGAGATGAATGGTTTATATTATTTCAAAAAATTTATAAGTATAACCTTCATACCTCTCATTTCTTGAAGCTTCCTAATGTAAACTTACTATGTTGGATTATTCCAATAAGCTTCATCAATGTTCTTCTCTCATTTCAAGCTAAAGTCAACACCAAGTGTAGACAAGGAGAGGTGCTCCTCATGCAAGGATTTAAGCATTGATGAAGACTCCTAGATTTACAAGTTGATCTCAAACCATTTTAGATTGATTTTCAAGAATATCTTCAAAGGGGGTAAAAATGTTGTTTTTATCCTTCCATTTTGTATTTCATGTTTAATTATCATATCTCAACATAGGGATTGTGATTGAGTACTTATGTATTTAAGTTATTTTTGGATTCTTTCACTAAAAATTGAATAACCCCTCTTGAATTCCTGACCTACATAATGGCATGTCTGGTGGGACCTCTTGAAGGATTAGACACATCCCCAAAACCTTTTTTAGACCATTAGAAATCTTCTAAGTACCAGAATTGGCCTTCTAATAAGCTAATTCTCTCTCTTTTCCTCCAAAAATATGTCAAAACTCGTTCAAAAGTAAATGACAAATTCATTCTACGTATTGGTGAATTCGACAGAGACATCAATGAAATTATTAAGGAAAATAATGAAATTATTCAAGATACTAGTGAAATCACTTCCAAATAGTGAAATAATTTTCTTACTATTTTTTATGCTAGTATTTTTCTACCTAATTACAAAATTATAGATATTAATGGAAAAATTGTCAAGATGATTAACAAAATTTTAAACCCTAATGGCAAAATTGTCATCTATGATTTCTATTTTTTTGTCTATAGGTTAACATCAACAAAATCATCATCCTCAATAGTGCAATCATCATTTCTTGTAGTGAAATTATCCAAATCATCAGTAAAATCATCTAGATCATTAATGAAATCATTTATTATTTAATTTATAATTTTTTCATTTTTTGTGTAATTGCAAAATTATTTTTCTTGTTAGCGAAATTGTTATGCTCAAAGGCAAAACCATTCTAGGCAGTAGCAAAATTATTTTGAATACTGTGTTTTGTATTTGTAGGTTCTAAATAATGAAACTGGAGCACTTAGTAGTGAAGTCGGTCTGTTAAATAGCAAAAACATTTTGATCTAAGGTAGAGACTTAAACAAATCAAATTTCAAGCTCTTTTTGGCTCAAAATCACTTATTCCAAGTTTTTAATCTTATTGTGTTGCAAGTCTTTAGCCAAAGAGTGGTGTTTTGAGTCAAAACAATTCAATTCTATCTCAAATTTTGATTTGGGCACTAAAATGAATTCACACTTCAATTTGGGTTTAACAAACTTGTTTATTTTCAAGTCATTTACTTTTATGCAAGTTTGCTTGATTGTTTGATTGTCTTGTGGGGTTATTTTTATGTGTATGTTCTCCTCTTTTTGGTGAAACATAAATGAAAAATTTCTTATTTACCTTTACCCTATTTTTCATTTGACTTAGTGGGGTGGATTTTATCACCTTCTCATAAGTCTTTAGGGTTACGTTGACCTAGGAAGTGATATCCTAACATCGTAACAAACCCTACTTATCTGGTGGGGTATATAAGTCAAGGAACATTACCATTATGAAGACCTATCTTTGTGCTTGCACAAAGTCTTGTGAGGAAAGTAACCTTAGGGAGTTATTTCTAATATCCTAGGTCAATGGGTGGTATGATTGAAAGGAGAAATCTTGGAAATGAGATTAAACTTCTTTATTGAGAGGTTTGTGCCCACGTACCACAAGGTTTATAGGGACCATATGGATATCCCATTGTAAAATAGTAAGCAAAGCCAAATCTAATAACACTTTACTGAGACCCTTATGGCTAAAGTGGTTACAAAGGGACAATACCCTATCGTGAATGGATCAATCTTGGATTGATTCTTAGATGCCTCTTTTAACATAAATCTTTCATTAATGTAGGGGTTTAAAGGTAACAACCTCTTAAGATCACCTTAATCTTACGAACCTTGAGAGATAAGGGGGTGTATAAACTCTATCAATAATTACAATAATTTATTTAATGAACACTTAAATTTTTAATCCTCTCTCAAGGTAAGTGTTTCATAAGGATCAATGGATGTGATGCAAACCCATGTCAATTATTAAATCTCTTTGTAATGCTTGTGTGTTATTACTTGATTGTTGTGTCAAAACCAATTTTATACTTAAGACCAAATCAAACCAACCAAGTCCAAGACCAAAACCATTTTATACACATTTGACAAGGCATTACTCTACCAAAATTTCAAGTCAAACCAAAGAAACATGTTAGAACTTGGTCTAAACACCTTCCTTGCTTGTTCAAATCACATTATTAGGGTACCTAATTTGAGTCAAAAGTCTTAACTTATTCCACATTGACATTTTAAAACAAGTCAACTTTCTTTGCAAAGTTAAAACCAATTCCAAACTTCTTGTTAATTATGTGTTGTTATGCAGTTCATTTGATTTCAAACCATGTGAAAATTCTAAACAACCTTCTTTGCAAGGTCAAGCTAAGCCAAATTCCACATTTAATTGCCAATACCATTTCCAAGACTAAAATCCAATTCTAGTTCAAATTGCCAATTTCAATTTACTTTGAGAAGTCTAAAGTTTGGAGTATAGTTCAAAATTTGATTTACCATTTTCAACCAAGACCATTATTGTGCCAACCTTTACATATTCTGAAATTGTTAGAGTGTCTCATGTAGGCCAATTCTCTTTTCTTTTTTACAAAACCAAGTTTCCAAGATCTAAGACCTTTTCAAAATAATACCCAAGTGAAAAGCCTTTCTTAAGCCCAAACATTGAGTACTTATACTAGAAGTTATTGTGTTTGAACTTGTTGATTCATCCTTTGATAAACACATTTGAACCATTTGCATTGATAAGCCAATTACTAGGTGATATTCTAAGGGAAGTCACACACCTAGTCAAAACATATTGCTAGGCATTCAAGACCTTTTTAAGATGAAGATTATTAATCTAGACATGCCTAGGTACACATGTAGTGGGGTTATTTACAACCCTTCATTTTGTGAAGAGGTGGTTCACAATCCCTTTGGATATGATTCATATGTGGAAGATGAAGAAACCCAACAATATCTTTTTCATGCACTAGCCAATGTCTAAATTGAGAAACATAATCCATAACTTCCAATTGTCTCACCCAATGTAGACCAAGGCCAATACAGATCCTACTACCACATGTGTCATTTGATATTGAACATTGACCTAATCCAATGTATCTTATCAACCCACCACCTAGTAATGAATATAGATAAGACCAATTTGATCACCAATTGTTTGATAATAAATATGAACATCTTGTTACACTATTTGAGATGGGTGCAAAGTTTCTCCCCAGTTTTCCCATTAATGATTTATGATACTTGGTTAAAACATCCAAATAGACACCTCTTGCTTTGATAAATAACTAAAGTGGTTTTAGCCAAGAACAAACTTTTATGCCAACTTATAGTCAAGCTCTTGTTGTGTCAAACAAAGGGAAAGGTTAACTCATTAATTAATCTTCCCAAAGCTAATTTATTACAAACTAAATCCATCAAGCTAAACAAGTATTGGCTAGTCTCACCATCTCCCTTGCTACATTGGATATTTAAAATCCATCTTTAGTGGATCCCAATCCTCCAGCAAAATAACCATTAGACTTATCTAATTATCCCAGTTATATTCCAAATCCATTTTTCACTAAAACCTTAGTTGTGGATGTGTTTAACATAACCATATCTTAAACCAATTTAGCAAATAATCCATATTTAAGTCTTTTTTAGATTCTAACCAAAATGTGGAGGATAGCTATCATGTAACTTATTATAATCCACATCAAGTTCCATCCAACATTCAACTAAACATTATTCCATTGTATCCACAACCTCTTCCTTCCAATGCCTTACAATAACAAATTGTAAACCCATCAGAGCCATAACAACATGTTTCTAATCACCCACTTCAACAAGTGGTAACAAATCCCCCACTTCAACAAGTGGTAACAAATCCCCCCACGTCAACAAGTGGAAAGAAATATCCCACCTCAATAGGTGGTGATCAATGTTCCACCTTAACAAGTACCAATCAATCCCTAATAAATGTTGTCTAACCAATAATGTGTTTCTATATGCTAACCAATTATGTCTTCTATTCCAGAAGGAGCCTATTCAAATCAACAAGTTCCTCCTACACGTTAAATTCCTAGGAGTCAACAACAGGTTCCCCTTCAAACTCATCAAGTTTCGTTGAATAATCAAATATTCCTTCATTAAGACTACAATTCCCTACATATCAAAGCCACATTCAATAATCTCACTATCAACAATACACTTCTTCTCAAGGGGTGAATATTCCTAGAAGAACTAGTTGTATTCAAATTCCTCAATGTTTTGTATAACCTCTTTATCTGGGTCAAGGTACTATACCTTAGACTACCCAACAACATTTACCCACTTCCTCTCATTTTGGCCTTACATTTTAAGACTTATAAGAGGCCAAAGATGCAGTTTCTACCATTCAGGCAGGAAACCAAAGTAAGAAATTCAAAATGGATGACATATGATCCTATCCTTTCAACATGAGTTATCTTCAAATACCTCTTCCACATCACTTTGAGATGCGTACATTTGAAAAATACAAAGGAAAAGGTGACCCTAATGAGAATCTAAAAGAATTCTTTGTTGCTTGTCAAAAAGTGGTATATAACCCAATATTCCTACATTATTTATTCCCCTACAACTTGATGGGACATGGTTTAGAATGGTTTCTTGGTCTACCCAATAATTGTGTATGTACCTTTGATGATTTGTTGGAAAAATTTATGGAACACTTTTCCTTCAATGTAGAACATGAGCTGACCATGATGGACCTATGCCAAACTAAATAAATAGGAGGATAAGGTTTTACTAGTTATTTACAATGGTGGCACTCTTTAGCTAGTTGAATTCCACATAATCTCCCTGATAAATAATTAGTCGTAAGGTTCACTATAAATCTTTAGTTTGACATTGCTCATAAACTCAAACTTATTTATGTCAATATATTTGAATAAGTTATCAGCAAAGGGATACAAATTGAATAAGATCTTATTGATGAAGGTATAATTAAGCTTTATTCACAGAATCAAAATTAGAGCAAGGCTCAAATGTAATCACCTGTGCCAGTGCAAGAAAACACATCAAAAAAACCAAATCCATTCAATAGAAATAATAAGTTGTAAGAGATGGGGGAACCACCACCTATTCAACCAAACCCACCTAATCAACTTCTTGATTTGAAAAGGCCACCAAGAAGAAGCCATTATAGTAATAAAATTTTCAACAATCTTGGTGAGCCCATTGAAATGGTCTTTTGAAAGCTAGTTGTGGCCAACATGATCATTTGGCTAGTACCAAGACCATTTCCTAAAAACCAACCTAAGCTGGATTGGTACAATGAGAATGAATTTTGTGACTACCATCAGGTCAAAGGCCATTTTGTTCATAGATGTGTACAACCACACCATTTTATTCAATATTTGCTTGAAAGTGGAGAGACAACATTGGTTAAAGTTACTACGATGTGTAATCAAGAATTGGGTATTTATTAGAACCCTTTTCCACAACACAATGTCAATAAAAATCAAATATACCTCCTCCAAATAAGAATTAGAGATAAAAATAATAATAAAAAAGTCAAAATCAAGGTCAAAATACTTGTTCCAATCAGGTCAATTACAAAAGTGTCCTTTATAATTACAATGTTGTAGGTCACATCATGAGTGGACACATTGCTACCATTAAGATCAATCCTAAGCGAAATCCCAAAAATACCCAAAGACCTTTGCTATCCATTCTTGAACCTCCACCTCCATTTATTGGTAATCTTCCTTTGGTGTGTAATGGCCCAAATGCTAATCAACAACCAAGAGTCACTATTTCAATCCATTATTCCCCTTCTTTTAATTTTAATAAACCTCCATTGACTTAAGGTTGCAAAATCAAAAATTGATGCTAAAAGGTTACCATTCAAGGTCCCCCACCTTCTTCCTCCAAAAATCTCATTCAAGGTCCTCTGCCTCAAAATACAAAGCTAATTGCTCCAATTAAGGACAAGATTTATGATATTGTGGAACAATTACAAAAGATGCATGTGCAAATTTTTATCTTAGATATTTTAAGTACATAAATTTATCCCTAAAAATGTATTAATTTAAATTTTAATCTAATACAAAGTTCCAAGTGACATTGCACCTAAAAAATTCCAAACACTAATGAGTCATTTGGCTCCTCACCAACAACTCACTTTTGATCAAACAAACATGTCATCCCTTGGACCTTTACATAATATTATGTTTTACATCAAAGTTACACTTTACATATAAGTGATCATTTCTCAGCATAAGGTCAAAAGAGTCCTCATAAACATTGATTTTGGGCTCAAAATTGTAACTTTGAATCTAGTCGAGCATTTGGGCTACACCTCAGCTGATCTACAACCAAATACCATTACCATTAAGGCTTATGATAATGAGGACCAATAATATCTAATAACTATTTTCTTACCTATCATTATTGGGCCTCTAACCCATGATACTCTATGCCATGTTCTGGATTTATATCTATCTTATAATTTACTACTTGGGCAACCATGGATCCATGAAGTACATGTTGTGCCTTCTACCCTTCATCAGTGCATCAAATCTCCTCATTCTAGACTAGAAGTTACCATTCTTTGTGGCTTTCAACCATATCAGTTTTGCAAACATTTGGAAGCACCAGAGTATGAAAGATATATGTATTACTTTGATATAGAGCCTATTCCCCTAAAGGGCAAAGATATAATTGATCAACTGCTAGAATCCAATTATGTGGATCCAAGCACACTCACTTTCAATTTAGCTACCCCACCTATAGAAATAGCCAATCTCACTATTCAAGACAATGGCCTTAGGGAATATAAAATTTGTAATGCATTTGATATAACTAAATTACCTAAGATGCCTAACACATATGGTAGGCCTAAAAATAAAAAACTTAAAATGGAATGGCAGAAGAAGGACAATTCTCATTAGATAAGAACTTTGGTTTTTATCAAAACCTATTCCCAAAAGTAAGAAGAAATCATGACTGATGATGACTCATGGTTATATAATGATGATTTTATCACCTATTACCAACATACAAAGTATCCTATTCAAATTCAAATAATGGATAAACAAGCCTACAAGGTCAAAGGCCTGGGGGTAAAACAATAAGGACTCATTGAGCCAGTATCAGTTTTCAAACACAAAGAAACTTGAGGTATTGGATATAAACCACCTAGGGGTGACCCCATCAATCTTGAGAGTGTTTCTAATTTATCATCTAACATGACAATGCTGATAGTGATGTAGAGTCCTACTATATCATATATGATGAGTTTATATGATACCAATTTATTTGACCTAAATACCATCTATACCATTTTTGTTGTGCCATCTTATCCCCCTCTTTTCCTCCATCATCCCCAATTAATTAACTAGGACCAACAAGATTCTTACATACCATTGTATGATTTTTAGAACATTGAGGCAATCTATGAATTTATGGGCCTTAAAAAAATGGGCCACTTGGTGCTCAAAAATAGGGATTTGCCATTACACTAGACCTTGCTACCTATTTTAGAGAGTAGATGAACTTCCTTAGTCACAAACAAAAATAAAACCTATTTCAGTCACTATTGGATGGGGAAGTTCACCCTTTTTCAAATGAAGTCCACGCCTCTTCCAATTTTAGAACTTCATGCCACTGTGGAATAAGTTTAGAATAACCATCAACATTTGATCAAATAGTTCAGGATTATTGACATGCCTTTGTCAAATGGCCTTTGCCAGACCTTGGGGATTTAGAGTCTTCTACTTAAGATAACTCGATGAGATAGTCAACCCACCATATGAAGATGAAGACCACTTTACCACTTTACCAACTATTTTAGAAGATGGTTCCACATTGATCAAAGTTAATATTATAACACCTTCTAATCCCAAATGAGTCAAACTTGGAGCATCCCTCAGTAAAGTGGAATGTGAAGTCTTCATTGTCATCCTTAAGGAGTTAATTGATATTTTTGCATGTTGTTATTCAGATATGCTAGGCTTAGACCCCACCTTATTGTAAATCACCTTATTTTACACCTTAATGCCAAGATGATCAAACATAAATTGAGCAAAATTCACCCCTAAATAACCATTATTTTGAAGAAAGAATTGAAAAAATTATTGGAAGCAGGGTGTATTTGTCTTATTGATTATTTAGAGTGGATGTCCAATATAGTCCTAGTCACCAAGAAGCCATGATGAATCAGATTATGTACCGACTTCAGTGATATCAATAAAGCATGCCCAAAAGATGACTTTCATTTGCCAAATATTGATATAATTGTAGAATCCATGCTATCTCTTATGGATGGTTTCTCAGGATACAATCAAACTAAAATTGCACCAAAATACCAACATAAGACAATGTTCACCAATTTGTGGGGAATGTTTTGTTATCAAGTGATGCCATTTGGACTCAAAAATGTTGGTGCCACATACCAACGTGCAATGACTATCATTTTCCGTAACATGATGCATGATATTGTTGAATACGATGTGGATGATATTTTGAAAAAATCCAAGACCAGATTAGGACATCTAGATATATTATGAAGAATCTTTGAAAGGATTCATGAATACAAGGTCAGGCTTAACCCTAAAAAGTGTGTCTTTGGTGTTCCTTAAGGAAAATTACTAGATTTCATTATCTCTCTTTGATGCATTGAAGTTGATCTATCCAAGGTTAAGGCCATTAAAAAAATGCCCCCACCTTCAAATCTCAAACAACTCTATAGTTTGTAGTAAAAAATCTAGTCTATCAAATAAAATATTTCTTAGTTGGCATACATATGTCATCCTTTACTCATCTTCTCAAGAAGGGTACTACTTTTTCATTGAATGCTAACGATTAACGAGCCTTTGAACAACTAAAATAATATCTTGCCAATCCACCTATTATACATTTGCCTATACCTAGAAAGTCATTGCTTCTATATATTTCAGCAACTGACCTTGCCTTAAGGGCACTCGTGGCACAACACAATGATCATGGTAAGGAACAAATAATGTAATATTTTATTTGCACTTTAGTTACCTATGAACATAGCTATAACTTAGTTGAGAAATCTTATTTAGCCATGGTATTTACAACCCAAATTTGTGCCATTATATGCTTAATAACAAGATCATTGCCATTACCAAAGTGGACGCACTTAAATATATACTTTCCAAGGCAACCTTGACTGGTCGTACGGCTAAGTGAATCATGTTATTAATCAAGTTTTAAATTTATTATGTTCATAAAAAGGCAATCAAGGGTTAGGCACTTATAGATTAGATTATTGAAACACTCATGTCAGATACCAAGCCACTTATCCTTAATTTTCTTGATGATTCAATCATGACTCTCGATGACACTTATTTTGTGCCTTAACACTAGACCCTTTATTTTGATGGTTCTTGCATTTCTCAAGGATCAAGAGCTGGAATTCTATTCATTACACTACAAGGGGATGTCATCCCCAAGGCATTCCACATTGGTTTCACTTGTACCAATAATATTACAAAATATGAAGCACTTGTTGTAGGACTTCATCTAGTAGTACAGTGGAACATCAAGCATTTACAAGCTCAAGGAGATTCTTAGCTAATTATTAACCAGGTGATAGAGAAATATTAGATGAAAGATGATAAGCTTATTCCTTACAAGAAAATGGTGGAAAATCTTAAATAGAGCTTTGATCACATTCAATTTGAATAGACTCCTAGAGCCAATAATAGAACTACTAACACAATGGCAATAATTTGTTCCTTAATAAAAATTATAGATCACACTATTGATTACCAGTTTCTTATTGAATATTTTTTATAGCCAACTCATAAACATTTAAAATCTGAAATGGTATGAGATATTGTTGGTCCCAACTCACCTTGGTACTCTAACATATATGCGTATCTCTATATTAATACTATTCCTTCCAACATAAAAAAAAATCCTTCATCCATTCCACTTCTTGTTATACCATTCTCACTACCACTCTCTATCATAGAAGACATGATGGAACTCTACTTTGATATTTAGCTTCGATAGAGTCTAAATTAATACTTAGAGAATTACACAAAAGAATTTATGGGGCCCACATTGGTGGAGTGGTCCTTGCCAAAAAACTCCTGTGTATAGGGTATTACTGGCCTATTATGTAGGTTGATGCATGTGCATATGTAAAAATGTTTGTGGCTTACCTAAATTTTACCAATCCCATTCATACACCAACTCTGTTGCTTTAGCTGATCACTATGACATGGCCATTTTATACCTCTAGACTCGATCTTTTAGGAAAAATCAATTCAACTTCATTAGACGACCATAAACATATCCTTACTACAACTAAATATTTTACTAAGTGGGTTAAATCCATTACCATAATTTATGTAATAGGTAAGTAGATATCCAAATTCATCCTCAGCCATCTCATCTGGCACTTTAACATTTATTTTGATATCATTTTTGATAATGGTGTCTCCTTAAAAAATAAGGTTGTCAAAGCCCTCTATGCCATATACCATATCACCCAACATTTTTCCTCTACCTATTTCCCTCAAAGTAATGGCTAGGTAGAAACATCTAATAAAACCCTAATCTAAATCCTGAAGAAGACTGCTAATACTTTTTTCCATGATTGGCATCTGTAATTATTTCTTGCCCTTTTAGAATATTATACAAATACCCACACTTTAATAGGAACCACACTGTACTCCCATTTTTATGGTATGGAAATTATTTTCCCTATCGAGATCGAGTTACCCTCTTTGTATATTTCACTGAAGAATATCATTGATGATAAGAAATACATAGTTTCTCGATTATAGGAATTAGACCTTCTTTATGAAAAATGGGTGGTTGATTTGAATAACCTTCAAGCCTATTAGAATAGGTTACATTTATACTATAACAAGTGTATCAAACATAGAGACCTTGAACTTGGTAACCTAGTTCTAAAGGAAAATTAAAAAAAATACCAATGCCACCCATGAAAAGAAGGTAAAATTTGAGCTTAATTGGTTGGGCCCATTTATTATCACAACAAATTTTGGATATGGAACATAAAAATTAGCCACACCAGATGGAGAAGAGCTGGATGAGCCCATGAATATTATGCATTTGAAACATTTTTACACTTGACTTGCTTAAACACTGTCTTTGAGGACCCTTACTTAGGGGCATGACCTGAAACCATCTTCATTTCATCCCAATTCCATTGAGTTAGTCCATATTGATGTTATTTACTCATTCTATTACCATTATTTGATATTGATTCTAATTTATCAGTGTAGTAGATGATTCTAGATTTTAGATTTTAGAGAATGTTTCCAACAGAATATTTAGATTTGGTCACCATTAGGACATCCAGGATGAGTGGTATCTTAGAATAGATTACACATGGTTCAATAGAATTATGGTCTTAGAACCTACATTTTTTTATCTCTTGATTAAATATTATACCCTTTATTTTGATCTTATGCCATTCATATTTTCAACCCTGATATTGATTCGTAGTGGTTTACGCTAAGGTTGAACTACATTGACTTAAGGTCCTTTTGGATTATGTATGTAGCGCTCAGTTTTTGAGGCCAAATTGGTCACCCCTTTTCCATACTCTTGGAATTTTTTGAGCAACCTAAGCCACACTTTCACCATTTTACAAGTTCAAATATTATGTATCTTGTAATTCTTCATTGATTTGAGATGCCCAAAAACCCCAAAACATTCAAAATAGTTTGAAAAACCCTAAAAAGTTAAAAATCTCAAAAACAACCTAAAAATAAACAAAGTTTGAAAAAGGGTTTAAAATATCCATGAGAGATATTAATCCAAAAAATATTTTCTTTGTTTGTCATCTTATTTGCCATTGACCTTTAGCTTTATTATGGGTGATGTAGTTTACTGCATTTATCGAGTGGGAACCCCTTATCTAATCATGACCATTTTCATTTTGCCTTTACCATTTATGATCATGTTTACTCCCATTTTTATGATAAATACATCGGCCTGAGGTCCACACAGACTATGTAGGCAATGCTTGGATGCATGGGAAATCCTAGGTTAGCTTAGCCAATTTTATTCACAATCTCAATTTCATTACCATTTCACCTTTTTTGTTTTACCTAAAAATGCTCTTATTATTTTATGAGTTTGCCTTTCCTATTTCCTCCATAATCACATCTCTTACTTGTCATCTTTTTTATTCTCTCCCATATCACCAGGGAACTAAATTTTGCCTAAAGTCCGTATGACTATGTAGGAAACATCCACTTACATGGGGCATTTAGTGTCAGCTCAACCACCCCTTCATTTTTATTCTATTCCCCCTTCTATTCAGGTTATCATCTTGACATGTCCATTAACCAAGTACCCAAAAGTAATGCCTTATATTCACACACACACAAATGATTCACTAATTGCTTATCTTATGGTATGTTTATGTGTTTATCTATCATGATTATATTTAATTGTTTTTGGTGCATTTCTTTGAATAACTAGTTGTTTTATGTTATTTTTATTTCAATTTGTGTTTGCTTATTTTTTTTCATTATTTATTTGTTTCCAATTTTCTATTGTCACCTTGAATTAGTCTACTATGCCATAGGGGACATCATCATGGTGCTTATTATCATGTAGTTATACTTAAGTCCATCTATTGGCATATGTAAGAATTGTCATCATGATTTCTATCACTAGTGCATTATTTCTAGTTGCTTATTGGATTAGGGGTCGGTCCTCATGCACATTATGGCTTGGTCATCATTGTGTTGTATATCATGGTGCATACCATTTGGTTTTATATCAAAAATCAAAACTTTTGAAGTTTAATCAGTGATGCTATAGCAAAATCTCTCCTTGTCTACTATCCTCCCATCTAACTCATCAATTACCTACTCATCATTTCTTAAAATGAAAATATGCCCTAATGGGGTAAAATGTTAAAGCTAATAAATGATAAAATTCAGCTTATTGAGGAAAACTATTAAATCTGATCAATGATCAAATTCACCCTACTTGGGTTGATCCTTGGATCCATGATCAAATCTGCTCTGCTGGGGTAGATTATTGTGATCAACCCTTGCCATCATTTTTGGGACCAATTCCATCATTTTGCCTTCTAATTACATGACCATAGATTCCCCCACTCTTGTTTCTTCCTCTCATTTTTGAGGGCCAGTCTATTTCAACTTCTTCTCCAACCATTCCCTTGAAGGGGCATGCAATGCTAATCAAGTGCCATTTGGGCGCATCAATTTGAGTGTACTGAATCATAAAATTATAAATAGGAAGAGTGAAGACATCATTCTTCAATAATTATCAAATTTTTTCATGATGATTTTTTTAATATTTGAAAATATGTTATTGTGCCTAGTGTCTTGCAAACACCTTTTCAAATAGGGGCAACATTTAGACACTTCATTTTAACCTCTTTTGTGTCTAAACTACATTTATAATGACTTTTCACAATCACATGCAAGTTTAACTAAAATCTTCAACTGGACCTAATTTACCCACAAAACTACTATTTTAAACTAAAATCACAATGATACATCCCAAATTAGGGGAATGGATCATTTTGCATCATTTATTTTATCTAGTGCATCATGAATTAAATCAACCCCTTGCAAGTGTCTTCATAGGCCAATTAAGTGAATTATTGATTGAAAAAGAAACATTGCAAACTTTACCTTCATTATAACTTTCAATTAATCACCTTGATTAATTATCTTAATCATTCCTCTAATAGGAAATTCCATGGATTTGGAATAATCTATTTTCCTAAAAAACAAAATTGAATTATGACCTCATATAGGTGATGCCATAGGGACAAGTCAATAGAATTGAGTGGAGTGTGGTAAAGGTGGTTTATGACACAACCACCTATACACAATCTTACATCTCTTACACCCCTCTTACACACTCTTCCCCTTTTACACACTCAAGATGACAAATGACTGCACTTTTCTTCTAAAATGCCTTATATACTCCAAAAGGCCTTAAATGGCATATATTACACACTCCAAAGGTGTAATCATGGGGTTTAGGATTTATCCTCAACCCTCCATATTAATATGAGATGAATGGTTCATATCAGTTTAGGAAATCTATAAGTCGAACCCTCACACCTCTCATTTTGTGAAGCTTCCTAATGTAAATTTACTCTACTAGATTATTCCAATAAGCTTCATCAACTTTCTTCTCTCATGCCAAGACAAAGCCAAGACCAAGTGTAGATAAGGATAATTTCTCCCCATGCAAGGATTCAACATTGATGAAGACTCCTACATCTACAAGTCAAACTCAAACCATTTTAGATCAATTTTTAAACATATCTTCAAGGGAGGTAAAAGTGTTTGTTTTATCCTTCCAAATTGCATTTTATGTTTGATTATCATATCTCAATAAAGGGATTGGGATCAAGTAGTTATGTATTCAAGTTGTTTTTGGATTATTTCACTAATAATTGACTAACCCCTCTTGGATTTCTAATCTACACTACCTCTTCAAGTTGTTTTAAGAATAATGGCTACTTCATTTATAGTCTTACCAAGCTCATGGGTATTTAATATGTTATTAGGATGCCCTTAGATAAAAAAAATTAGTGAAATACCATCAATAGTACACCGATGTCTTAAGTATATGCATTATCAAGGCATTCACTATGAGTAACCTCCTCAATGTTGACTGCTCCTCATCCTCCACCATCATAGTTGGCTGTGGCACTTATTCAAGAGTATTTTAAAAATATAGTTGTGGCACCCATTATATAACATATTGCATAATCAATTATTGCACCTATATAAAATATTTCTAGACAGTCAATATAGAGGAAGGTGGTATACCTTTCCAAGCAATAATCTTCACATCAAACATTTACTTAAGGTTTAAAGAAATATAAATTTTATATAATATACCCTAGGGTAGTACCATAGATAGTTTAACATGTTTGATAATGAACGTAGGGAGTGGAACCCTCTCCTAATGTACAATAGACTCCATAAAGTCTTGAACATTCTCAAGTTACATCCTATAAAATATTATATGAGCAATGATCATGAAAGTTACAATATAACACCTGATACCTTTTTACATTTAGATTCATCTACGCATATAAATTTTCATCCACAAAAATTCATCCTCTAACTCTATGATATAAACACACACTATGGTCCTATAATTAATGGGACGATAATTTAATTTCTTTTCATTTCAAAAATCTAAAAAATATAAAAAAAGTTAAATATTTCAAAAAGACAAAAACATTCAAAATATTTTCAAAAACTCAAAAGTTAGGACCTTAGCATGACAAAAGTTGTTATTTTACTTGTTTATATATGTTTTTTTCACATACTTGGGTATATAACACATTATTTTTCAAACACACATGTATTTCAAAAGGTATGTGAGTGTGATGTAGGACTTTCAAATTAACATAGACTCTTAGATGTTGGATTCCCTTATACCCAATGGCCACACCTATGCTGGGGATAGTTAATTCTACATGTTACATTATAATAATTTATATCAATCTATGACCTCTCAACCATGTTGAGCTACATATCTTACAAGTGTTTTGCTATTTTCTCATGTTTTAAATTATGATGGATGGATATGCTACTTTGTTATAATATGAATTGATACATATAGATGGAATAGACTAGTTTTCAACTACTCTATGATCCTTCAATGTTGTTTACTTTATTGCATGGCATGCTAGACATTACTTAATTATTATGTGTGGCTCTTGGCCCTTATGTGAAAATTTATTGAAAATATCTATGACATTTGTGTTTGGTATGTGTGAAATTTGAGCATGTCTATTAGTTTTGGCCCTTGGCCTTGTGTGACATTTGGACATTTCCCTTGTTTGCAACATTCTTAATTTTACTTTGTGTTTAGCCCTTGACATTGTATATTGTGACATATTCATGTGCATTGCATATGGCCCTTAGATTTATTGTATGACATTGTGTGACATTATATGTTGTGTTTGTTGAGATTTATTAGTGATGTCATGATACATATCATGCACTTTTAATGTGTAATCTACTTCATAAATGGTTACCTTATTACATGATTCATTACAAAATCTATCTAGACATGAAAATTGTATGCCTCACATTCAATATGTTACATACACGCTTTAATGACAATTACATTACTATGATAACATACACTCTAAATGATGACATAATTACACCATGATTATATATTTATCACATGATATAATTAACTCTTCTTTTGAGATGAGTGACTTGTAGGTTACATCCCTCATCTCAAAAGGGGGGCATCATAGTGGGCTTGTCTTAAAGATCCAAGCCTCTACGGACATACAAAATTAAGATTCAAGATAGAGTACAGGGTTAAAAAAAGAGTATAGGTTTTCAAATATTCAAAGCATTCAAATATCAAAGTATTATTGTTCTCAAAATTTGCATAGCAAAAAATTGCCCAAAATTTTGGTATCAACAAAGAGTTTGTATCAATGAATATTCTGAGTCAAGTCGAAAAGGTCAAATTTGAAGAGTATGAGTCAAGTTAAAAAGTTGAGACTTATAAAAGTTTGAAAAAATATAAAAAGCATGCCCATTCACCCATTGCATCTAGAATAGCATGCTTGCCTAACCTTCCAAACATGAAGGCATGTCTCCATAGGCCATGATGTGACTTCCCACTTATAGGGCTAGGCCAACATGATTATGTAGACATAGAGATGTGACCAACATAGTGGTCATAGTGGACACACATCTACTACACCTACGAGGCTATGCTAACTTTTTCATGAGGGAACAACATGCATGAGTAAGAATGAGACCCATTTTACCTCACAACCCTAAAAAAAAAAGAGTTTGAATCAATTCTCTCATAAAATATTCTAGTGACCTTTTACTCTCTCTCTATTCCCACTGATCATGAAAATCAAACATTTTTCCATTTGATCATAGAAAATCCAAACCTTACCCAAATATAAATAAAACCTTCATTTTTTTTAGCACTCCACTATCACATAAGTTTCAATAGGATGAGATTCAATCTCAACCACCTTTCTCTCATAGGGGAGATTGTTGTAACTTGGATACAATAAAGTTTTGTTATACTCCCAAAGGTTCGAGGGGAAGAATTGATATAAAAATAAATTAGTTTCATGACCATCATCATTCATTATACATAAACCCACAAACCTTTTCTCCCACTAGATCCTTGTGATAATATCCAAACACTAGCTGAGGTTGCATTTAATGTCACTAGAATAACCAAGATGAAGTTAAAATACCTAGGATATGAGCCTCTATCTATCCTTGAAATTGATGTCTCAAAAATAGTGACTAGTGATTGGACATGTAGACATGGATTAATTTCACAAGATATTTGATAATAAATCCACTACACATGTAGATACCCTCGTGGTAATAAGTGGTATTCCAAAGGCAACCAAGTTTCCAATATCTGTAGAATGTTTGAATCTAGTCTTAACATGTGTTGAGTACTACAAAGTATAGATAAGAGCAATCGGATATATAGGATATGCCCTTATAACAAAGTTGATGAAGAATCCATTGATGCAAATTTAATTCCACAAAGGAACACATGATAGGATGAGTGTAGTTATTGGGCATAAATTTTGGTATAAAAATATAAAGAATCACCTCACCATCATGAACAATAATTGGTTGAAATTAAAATGGAGAGGCATATCCAAACTCCCCAAGAGCTTTACTAGAACTGATTTTATGGAGGAATTGTTGGATATGATCACCCTCCTCAATAGGGTAGTAGGAAACGTAAATACCAAGGATTTCCATTATTGGGTATTTCTCCACATGAGTATCATTTGTGGTAGTAAACACTTTGTTGATTAGGGAAACATCATTAGTGAAATACTTCATGACCAACTCACCAAAGTGATTACCACCAAATCATTTCATATGAATTCATATTTGGTATACTCTCTTGCATCTCAATGTGTATACTATGGACTCACACAATTAGAAAACACATGGCCAACTACCATAGTATATGAACTAACCTAAGAAAAAAATAACAAGCATTTGAGACAAGTGAATGATGCATTCATTATGAATAAAGTGGAGGTGTTGAAAGAAGACTAGGGAAGTGGGATTTCTAAAGAGGGAATCAACCTTGTATCGTAACATGGAATCCATTTCAATCAATTTCAGAAGTTTTCCTATGTTAGAGTTGGATATTTTGAGGGATGTACTATGAGGCTTCTGAGGTTGGTTAGTGATAAAATGTTACTGATTGAATTACGTAGATATATTTTAGATGTTCATTAGAGGTGGAAAAAAGACATCATGGGAATAATGTTTCCTAATTTTTTAGGACATTACACATGCAAAAATGCAATAAATGCTCTGAATATTGAGTCTGGTATAGATCAATTCATTTTGTACTCACACATAAGAAGAAATTATTTCAACATTAAAGCATATGTGCAAGCATATAACAAAATTGGCTTATCATACATTCATAAGCCACACTTGGAGGATTATTCGGTTGATTGTGTAGAAGAATTTGAAGTTTAAAGACATGATTGGGGATGCATGAGCCAAGTTTTATCGACACATGGGTTACTAATGGAATGATTGATGATGGCATAAAAACCCTTACACATGAATGTATTGAAGGAGTCATGGCTACACCCATGAAAGTGATAAGTTGGTCAACCCCAGATATCACTAGCTTGCAATAAAAAACCAAGTTCATGCTAAGTAGATCATTGAAGTGGTTTAATAAAAATATTTTAGAGTTCACAAGAGTTGGAAGTTCTTAGATGATGGAATAAAAACCCTTACATATGAATGTATTGAAGGAGTCATGGCTACACCCATGAAAGTGATAAGTTGGTCAACCCCCGATATCACTAGCTTGCAATAAAAAACCAAGTTCATGATGAGTAGATAATTGAAGTGGTTTAATAATAATATTTTAGAGTTCAAAAGATTTGACATTTCTTAGAAATCCAAAACTTCAGTATCCCTAAAACATGCCCCTACATCTACTCTAAGCATAACTAGATCTAGCGATTTTGGTACCATATCTCATTCCACTACATAACATACTAGTGATGGTGATGATGAAAACCTAGACCAAGGAAAGGATATAATTAATACCTATGGTGAAGGACCCCTCATTGTAATAAAGTTACAAGCTAAGGAAATAGTGCAAATTTAGCAATCCTTTTCCCCACTAGGATATCCCTCATTTTTGATCAAGAACACCACACAATAATATCTTGCTTATGTTCAAGGGATGGAGCAATCAATAGGTGAAAGAGTGGTACTTAGTTCTAATTCACCAAGGTTGGTCTCTCCCAAGATCCCTCCTTCTCTTTACATTCCACTTTCATTACATTGTACCCTATCATGACAATCTACACCACCTTCTTCTTCAACTAGCACACAAATATAGATGGTCAACACTAGTAATGTAGAATTTCAATGGATGCCACCATTATTGGGAAAATGGAAAAATATAGTAGATGTATAGTTTATAAAATTTGATTTATGGAAAATATTCTTGTGACTCCTCCTATCAAGAAGGCCAAGAACACCTCCTAGTTGGTCATTGTTCTATTTAGAGTTTAGTTTGTTAAGATTTCATAACCCATTATTAAGAAGGAAAAAATAGAGATGACTTTGTTTAATTATACCTTGAAGAGAGTTGCTATGGATGAATCCACTTTCAAAATTTATATGCATAACATCTGAGTGACTATGGAAATAAAAACCAAAACATTTGAGTGGGACAGGTTGACATAAGAAAAAATGAAGGTTCAAGTTCAACAACTTGCAGGGTATGTGAATTATCTCTTGAATTCAATAGAAACTCCTACCAGTGCCCAAGTTGATGCTCTAACACAAGTACCCTAAATAATCAAAGAATGCATCTTGGCCATAACTAAATATAATTGTTAGGGTAAAACGCTTGAGGCTTGGGTAGAATAATTATTGATTAATGGCTTGAAATACATTAATGAAATGATGAATCTATCTAAGAATATTTCTTCAAAATAAGTCAAAGTTGAATGATAATCTCAAGTGCCATCAAGATGAAATAAACTTATGAAAAAACATGTTGAAAAATATACAATACATAGTAAGAACCAATGTGTACGTGATTGTCAAAGAAGTATTTATTGACAAGAGATAAAATGACCTATCATTTGATTGGTTACAATGTGTTCTACACAAGATGGAAGTGCTGGATAAGGCAATGGAACATTTTAAAGAACAATATAAAATTGGAGGAGATAATATGTTTGAAACCTATTCTAATTTAGGGATCCTTAACAGTGATTTTATCAAAGGTGATGGATCTAGACCACATTCAATGAATGACATAAAGGTAACCTCCCCTTTAAATAAGGAAGAGATTTTATTGTCTCCTTCACTTATGTGAAATGAAATATTTTTCAAAGTACCACTTATTTCACCAATTTTTTTGGCATCCACTATGGGGCACGTGTGAGTATTTTCATGTTACCCACTCAACCTATAACCTAGTGTATCAAGTGTGATTCCCATATCAATTCAGCCTTTGATATATAATAACCTTCCTTTGTAGATTATGGATAAATTCTTTTATCATCCTAGCCAGAAGGATATTCACAAAGTCTCATAGGAATCGAGGTATCTCTGACCCATTCATTAAATTACAAGAGAAATCTAAATTCAGAATTTCTCCAGAACTGGTAAGGATTGTCTGACCTCTAAATAGATCATTGTCTTTCCTGAACATCTTAGTTTTAAGACAAATATATTTATAAATCATGGTGACTATACTAGTACCTTGGGGTCCATAGATTGGACATTTAGCCCTGGTGCTCTACTCCATGAATCACCCAAAAGTTTAAGGAATGTTTTTAAAAAGTTTATCAATGATAATAAACACCATCTTGATGAACACATAAAGTCTTTCTTTTTTTCTTGTGCTATTTTTCATATAGAAAATGAAGATATATCAATTAGAATATTTGTGGAAACCTTGGATGAAGGGGTATATAAAATGGTTCATCGTCTTCAACCAGATCCCATCTATAATTGAGATACAATGAGAAATAAATTTTAGGAAAGATTCAATATAATCAAAGCTGAAAACACACTCTTGGCTTAGTTAGCTCAGATAAAAAAAGAATATCATGAACTTGTGAGAGAATTCATAGCTAGATTCAAAAAGTTTATACATAAGAGTGCACAGACCACCATGCCCATATGAAATCAAAAGTGTTTTTTTCCTAAATGCACAAGTTCTCAAAGTAAGTTTATTCATGCATAGAAATCATCTACAAATATTGAAGATAGCGTAAAGTCAAGCTCAAAATATAGAGGATGATATGATCATGGTTGGAAAATTTAAAAAGAGTTCATTCAAAATTAAAGAAAAAACTTTGAAAAACCTTCTAATTAAAAATTTTGAAAATGAAATATTAGCCTTGAAGAAACAAATTCATCAAGCTCATCAGGTTGCCCCATATAAGGATGTGCCCAAGAGATTGTTTGTTCCATATAGTAGCAAGATCATCCCCGCCTTCCTTCTCCACATCCAAAACTTAATATCAAAGCTTATCATGAAAAAATAACCTTCACATGTATCTTTCATGATACTAATGACCATGATGGTTCTAACTACCCAAAAATGGCAAGGATGCTACAATTCTGCATAATTGAAGAACCACCAAAAGAAGGTGTTTTTAAGCACCTCTAATCCTAAAATTCAAGAGCTTGATGACAACTCCAATGTGGGATATTTTGAATATAAAACCAAATTCAAGGAGAATGATGATAGAGTGGAGGATATGAACAATAACTCATATGTTATATTCACTAGAGTTAAAATAAGAAATTAAAGACAACATAAAAGAGTAAAGAGTTTGACAAGCAAAAATCTAAAGATGCCCTTTAAGCCATAACTACTCCAAAAAATTCTCAATAAAGGTACCCATTTGCCAGATCCTACAAAGGATAAAGAAATTGAAAAAATAGGAAATTATTTGTTTCTTCCAAATGTCTCCACCAATGATGAATCAAATCCTACCTATTCACCTTATTTTTATATCATTGATCACATGAATAAAACCAAGGTTCATATTTCTCAAATTAAATATCTTAAGTCAAATCTTGAATAGCTTAGTAGGTTGATCAAATTTATTAGAGAATTAGGTTCTAGTAATCCTAATATATCACCTCTTGGAGTTCATGTGAATTTTTTAAATTCTGATCTTAATAATAACATGGTTGTGTCTACTCAAAGTAGTGAAGGACCTGGACCATTCTATATTTCATTATTCGTTAGAGGCTTCTAGCTGAATAATTGAATAATTAATTCTAAAGATTTAGACAATGTAATAATTGACCATTTTTGATCATCCAAGTCAAAAAGGTCAACCCATATTGTTTAAAACTTCTTTCATAGGGCTTCCTAATCTTGTAGATGGTCACCTTGGTCTTGTGATGTTCTTCAAGAGGTCAATTAAATCCTTGTTTAGCATTATTTAAGGTTTTGATCTCTTCATGTACTTATATAGTTTTGAAGTTCATTCAAGAGCAAAAGTTGATTGTGCATGTGTGTTCAAGGTCATGTCAATGTGATGAGTCACCATATGAGGTTTAGTCATGCATTTGAGGTCATCTAACCATGCATTAGTCTTTTACCACATTTGTCAATGCACTCCAAGGTATTTTAAGTCACTTCTTAAGCCAAATTTGAGATATTATACATAATTTTCAAAAGTACAAGCACCTCTAGAGAGTTTCTAACATTCATGGTGGAGGGAGGTGGTCAAAGAATGGTTAGAGTCAGAAAACCTTGTAGTTCAACATACACAAAATAGAGAATCACTCAAAAGAAGGTATTTTTAGTCACTTATATAGATATGAGGGTCCACCTTCAAGTGAAAATGCATATAAGGGTTTATTTTCAACATCTTCAAGTCGCTCACATGGAAAATAAGCTTACACAGGTGCAAAGAGATTAAAAAATATAGGAAACTAGTCATAAACTTAGTCAAGCTCTTCACAAGCTCGATAAGGCCAGAAGTTTATGCTTGGTTCATAGACATGCAGAGGAATTGGGTCAAATATTCCTAGGAATAATAGGGACCCATCATGGACTTAAGATTCATGAAAAGAGTTTAGGGTTTAAGGGGTTAAATTGTATGAATCATCTTTAACAAGATAGGCTATCAAAAACCCTTAGTAAACCTCAAATCTTCAGATTCTTCTTTAGAATGGAAATTTGAAGATCAATGGGTATTTAGAAAGGATTGTGTGATGTTGATGAGTGTCTCCAAGATTCATACAATGCCAAATCTAGGATTGACATCTTATGAATGATTGTTGAGAAAGTGAAATACTCACAAGTTGTAAAGAGACTAAAAGTAAACCCTATGACTATGTAAGGTATTTTGGTGATCCTAATGGATCAAATTCAATTTGTAGACACCTTAATGATCCATAAAGATTTCATGGACATATTTTTAAGCCAAAACACTAGAATATGTAGGAGAAAGTGAATAGAAAATGGCTTATTTCCATCACCTTCAAGCTTGCTATATCAAAAGAAGAAGAAAAGATTATGTAACAGATGAAATTAAAAGTGCAGGGAACTCTCTAAGCAAGTTGAGGTAATGATGGGATGTGGAGTAGATATTGGAGATATTCAAATAAAGTATAGATCCAATCAAGGTTCTTTGTATCACAAAAACACCTATAGCTAGTCATAGAACCACTCAGGCCTAGTGACAATCAATTGAACTTACAAAAGGTTTTATCCCATTATTGAATAAGTATAAAAGTAACATGGAATAGTGAAGCATTACCTTAACTTATCTGAAGTGTGAAATGACTTAACAAGTTGAAATTTCATAGGGATAGCCTATAAAGCTCAGATAAGCCATGAGTCTAGTTTCACACACCTCAGGCCTGAGGTCAATCGCTTAAGCATATTGAACGAGTCAATGGGTTGTAAAACATGGATAGTTTATTGAATTTTTATAATGGATTTAAGCTCTTGTCAAAGCTTATTCTAAGCTTCTATAATGAGAAAATCACCTACAACTCTCTTAAGGTACCTTATTTGAGAGATAAGCAAATAACATGAGGATTGTGCCAACTTCAATTAACCTATAAGGTAATATTCACCTATAGAGATCAAAATAATATTCAAAAACATATGAATACTCCACTCTACCTAGAAGATAAATTGGGCCTTTCATGAGTCAAGATACAGTCAAGAGGATCAAATGGTGCTACATAGGCAAGGTTAGGTGTTTGAAGGTATCCTCTAGGTTTAAATGAACATAAAACCTTGCCAAATGGTCTTCAAGTCATATAAGGCTATCACATAACACAAGTATCAACATGGTTAATATAAGAAAAAATGTAGACCTATAAGTCTGTAAACTTGTAGGTCCACATTTTGCACTCCAAAGATGAGAAGGTAGGGTGTCTAAAGATCTAATGGCCACATGTGGATACCTAACACCTTGGAAGAAATCAAGTAATTATGATATGAGATTAGCAAGTCTTGTAGGTGGAGAAATGTTAAAAATACCTCAAGAGAGGCATAACATAGTCAAAGAACTTAAAAGTCTTGGGATAGTCCTAATACCCCTAATGAGCCCTATAAACCTCTAATCTATTTTCTAAGGAAAGAATGAGTTTATCAGATATATGAAGGCACTAAGAAGTTTCATAATGGTGGAATAGACCCTATAGGGGCATCCCAAGGCAAAGAAATAAAAGAAAAGTGATAATTTGGCCTAAAAGGGCTTCTTGAGCTCCTCTAAGTACAAATTACAACTTGAGATAGATGTCCTTTTACTCAGTGTGACCCTAACCTTGTGCATGGAGTCCAATATTTTTTAGGAATACTGAAGAGGTCTCTATACTTCAATCTTGTGGTAGTAAGAATTGGTTTAGGTCCCTAACCTCTATGAACCATACTTGAGCTATAGATTATTCTCAAATGGCCTAGTTGAAACCTGAGGAACACTTTCTTAAACTCAAAATTGTATGAAAAACTACATGGGATTTTGAGTATTTAGGAATAGTTGAAGACACTTATGCACTTATATTTTGTGGCATTAGTTTAGGGGTTAAGGCCCTAGGGTTTATGAATAACTGTTAAGAACCTGAGCCACTCTAAACCCTCCTAAAACCCTAATAAGAGCCTGATGAGAGAGATTGGCTTCCTAAGTTATTGAAATGCATTGAATTATCCTTATATCCACAGCTATGATCCCACTTGTCAGGATCTTGCTCCTCAATAAGAGCATAATATGATTACCTTGTATTAGCAACTAAACATGCAGAATTAACCAAAAGCAATAAGTAACTAGAATTCACAAATGACACAGAATATGAGAGACAACACAATCTGTATTAATACTCATCTAAAAAAGAATACAATGAAGAGATGCCACACTCTTCCACACCTTTCAGGCTTCCCACACTAAGTGTATAGTAATTATCTTCAAGAGTTAACTCTCCTACCAAAAACGGTCCCAACACACAACTCAAACACAGAGTTGGTGTTCACCTCCAACCAATCAATAATAACCCTGCCAGTACACAAGTACTCAAAGTACTTCAAGTAGATCTCCCATAAGCTTGCAACAACCTGCAACTCAAATGATCTTACTTACACATGTAGAACTTCTCCTTGATCTTGCAACAACCTACAGATCACCCTATTCTTACAATTGGAAGGATCTACCTTGCCTTCCTCTATTTGCTAATCATTATAATACATGCCAATGGGTCTATAAATAGATCCCATACTAAATAATAACTTAGACTTCTAATTTACAATAATTAGACATGCAACTCAAGACCAAAAATAGCCTTTACATGTAAACACTCAGTTCAATGAACTAACTATTCGTGCAATGAATAGTTCTAGAACTGCCACAGGCGATTGATGTCGGTCCTTGTTTGCCTGGAGTGGACCGATGTCAGCCGACCTCCTGCCGATGTCAGTTGCCCTTCTATTCACCCCTGATCGACGTTGGTTGAGCTGTCGATGCCGATATCCTTGGAACTCAGCAACCTCCTCCATGTCTGCATAGTTGAATCTTTTAGCTCCACAACCTAACAATCTCCCACTTGGAGATAAACAGCTACAACTGTACTTGTACCTGTACATCATCTAGTTTGTTCCCTTGGCTTTGTATCCCTCTTGAAGATCACTCTTGAAGACCAACCACCACAAATCCTGTGGTGCACCTCCTATCATCCAAATCACTTGCCACATCTGCATCTATAAACCCATGTAGAAAAGAACTTGACCCTATTCATAGAATTGTCCAACCATCGGTGTGCTAACCGGTTTCACACAATCATCTGGAGACAAAATCAACCTGTGACCTTCCATGTCCCTAGAACACACTCATGCCAAAGAATCTTTCTGCTCTCAGATTCCTCATGACACACCTCTGAACTAACTTTACCTTTAGTTCAACAACTCCTTGTATGTGTAACCCTGCAACAAGCACACAATACAATAACAGGATAATGTAGCTAATATTATCCAACCTGGTAAAGAGAAACACAATGGTCAAACCTCCATTGTCTTGCAGCTTACTCAAGACCATATACATTGGCCTTCCATCTCACATGTCCATTCTCGCTCTTCTTTATCCTGAACATCCATTCGTCTCTCAGTGATTTCTTCCAGCTGGCAACTCCACCAAAAATCTCCCATTTGGTTCTTCTCCAAGGAATCACATCCTTCATCCATGCCAAGCTCCCACTATTTCCTGGATCTACTTGCTCTACTTCTTTAATAACTTCCTGATTCTTGACCATCAGTGAGCAACAAGTAGTGTAAAGAAGGGAAATGATGAATCTGAGGCTTACTTACCCTTTAAGTCCTCCATATGGGTGTTTGAGACTACTTGACAGCTTGTTATCCGCCCAAAATCCATCTCAGTGATCGATGCCGATCACATCTCAGTCTGCACCCGATCGACGTCGGTTCCCCCTGATCGACGCTGGTGTTTATCTATCTAGAGTCACTAACGTCAAGCTACACATAGTCGACATCGGTCCCTGTCTGGATGCAGACGCCGGTTTTCTAACCGATGCCGATCTCTGTGTTTTACTTGTGAGCGATGACTTCTACCCACGAGCTCCTTTTGGATCAAACCCTTATCCATATCAACCTTGCTCTGCTCAGAATTCTTCATCCCCTTACATTGATATTTATCCATCACCTTCTCCTTGAAAACCAAGGCTTTCCTATTCTTGTCACGAACATCGGATTTCTCAAGAAACGTCACTTTCTTCTTCTGCATATAGAAATCTTGATCCATGCTTTTCAAATCTGAAAGCATACCCTTTGACTCAAAAACATGCATCTCCTTCTTATTCATGTGACCAAGCCTATTAAGCCACATCTTCGAATCTACAGCTGAAGTAGATAAACCAGAAGGAGAATCAGTAATACAAGTAGATAAATATAGCGTACCTACTTTCTTATCTCTTGCTACAACAAGTGCACCCTTGGTAACCTTCCAAGAGTCTACTGTGAGAGTTACTGTGCAACCCTCATCACCCAAATTTCCAATAGAAATCAAATTCCGCTTCAGGATTGGGATATGCATGACCTCCTTCAACACCCATGTGTTGCCTGTCTGAAATTTTAGCTTCACTTTCCCTTTGCCAACCATTTGAAAAGGCTTACCATCCCCTAAATTTTTTTTTCCAAAGTCTCCCTGGACATATTCATGAAAAAATTCCCTATTTGGGGATGCATGAAAAGAGGCACCAAAATCTAAAACCCAAGATTCTACTTTATCCAAAGAACATACCAGAGCATCCTGTGCAACGAAATCTGCAACATCTACTTCTTCATGTCCTTCATGCTGATCTTCACCCAACCGACAATCTCTCTTTAAGTGCCCTTGCTTTCCATATTTTCAGCAGGTTATTCTGCCATACCTGGACTTGGATCTCCTGCCTATCTTTGACCTTGATCTCCCATGCTCGATCTTCTCTCTTTGCCTTCCCCTGCTTTCAACACTCAAAGCATTTCCTAACGATTCACCTGTGCTTTTCTTGCAAATTTATTCATTCAAGATTACACTCAACATCATCCACTTTTAAGATTTTTGAAGCAGACGCAATATTACTAACTACCATTACCAAACTCTCCCAACTTTCAAGTAATGAGCATAAGATTAAGAGAGCCTTAATTTCATCATCAAAAACAATATTGACTGAATTTAACTGGTTTACCAAACCATGGAAATCACTAAGATGACTATGTATAGATCCACCTTCTAACATTTGCAAATTAAATAATTGCTTCATAAGAAATACCTTATTCGAAGCTGAGGGTTTTTCATATAAATTTGCCAAAGATTCCATCAAATATATCATTGTCTTACCCTGTGATAAGTTGGAAATCATAGACGATGCAAGGCTCAACCTTATAGATCCCAGAGTCTTCCGATCAAGAACCTCTAATTCTTCATCCTTCATATCTGTGGGCTTTCATGCAATCCCACCCAATGGTAAGTACAAATCTTTCTGATACAGATAATCTTCTATCTGCATCCTCCATAATTGATAGTTCTTGCCATTAAACTTCTCCATTTGTAGCTTACTTTTTTCTGCCATTGCTATACTCCCACTCAAATAGAAACCCCAGTGAGTAACCTGTAATTAACACACACTAACCAGATCTGAAACACTTGTTAGTAACCCAACCAAAAGCTCTGATACCAGTTGATGGAGAATCCAAAACAACATACAGCTCTGATCCCACTTGTCAGGATCTTGCTCCTCAATAAGAGCACAATATGATTACCTTGTATTAGCAACTAAACATGCATAATTAACCAAAAGTAATAAGTAACTAGAATTCACAAATGACACAGAATATGAGAGACAACACAATCTATATTAATACTCATCCAAAAAAGAATACAATGAAGAGACGCCACACTCTTCCACACCTTTCAGGCTTCCCACACCAAGTGTACAGTAATTCTCTTCAAGAGTTCACTCTACTACCAAAAATGGTCCCAACACACAACTCAAATACAGAGTTGGTGTTCACCTCCAACCAGTCAGTAATAACCCTGCCAGTACACAAGTACTCAAAGTACTTCAAGTAAATCTCCCATAAGCTTGCCACAACCTGCAACTCAAATGATCTTACTTACACATGTAGAACTTCTCCTTGATCTTGCAACAACCTGCAGATCACCCTGTTCTTACAATTGGAAGGATCTACCTTGCCTTCCTCTATTTGCTCATCATTATAATACATGCCAATGGGTCTATAAATAGATCCCATACTAAACAATAACTTAGACTTTTAATTTACAATAATTAGACACGCAACTCAAGACCAAAAATAGCCTTTACATGCAAACACTCGATTCAACGAACTAACTGTTCGTGTAACGAACAGTTCTGAAACTGCTACAGGCGATCGACGTTGGTCCCTGTCTGCCTAGAGTGGACCGACGTCGGCTGACCTCCTATCGATGTTGGTTGCCCTTTTGTTCACCCCTGACCGACGTCGGTTGAGCTATCGATGCCGGTATCCCTAGAACTCAACAACCTCCTCCATGTCTGCATAGTTGAAGCTTTTAGCTCCACAACCTAACAAGTTTAGGGGTTAAGGCCCTAGGGTTTATGAATAACTGTTAAGAACCTGAACCACTCTAAACCCTCTTAAAACCCTAATAAGAGCATGATGAGAGAGATTGGCTTCCTAAGTTATTGAAATGCATTGAATTATCCTTATATCCACCTAAAAACCATTCATCACTTTAGGAAGACTCTCACCATTAAGTTTTCTTGTAATTGCACTTGTATGGATGCATTAAATGTTGTGTTTTTGTGAGGTTTTGGGCTCAAAATAGGGTGTTTGATCTCCTAGACTAATGTAAACTATTGGGGAAGGTAGCTTGAGGTGTCTTCTATATCCTCAAGTCTAAAAATCCATACATTTGACCTTTTAAGTGTTCCTACAATTCTGATACTTGAAGGGAATATGAGAATGCTTATGAATTTTTTTGGCCATTTCTTGGTTCACCCACCTACACAAGGTTTTAGAAGCCCAAATTTGACATGGAGCATGTTCAAGGGATCCTAAAAATTAATCAATGATCCAAAACTCGAAAGCTTTGGTCGAAAGATAATTCAAAAATAAGAACAATCCAATTCAATTAACACTATCTCTGAAAAGAGATGTTTTTTTTGAATCAAAAATTGTAGATACAAATATATGCTTATCCCTGGGAAGAGATGTTTGCCTCCCCATTTTGAGAAGTTATTCATTTATACATATTATCTCATGGGAGATTGAGTGGTTTGAGGAATTAATGGGTGAAGACTTAAGACAATACAACATTCGAGGAAATAACTGCCGCAGACAATTTGACTTCCAAAATTTAAAACAATACAGAGCTCAAGGATATAAAATAATACAGAGCTCGAGGACATAATAGGTTAGGATTTAAAGCAATACAAGATTTGAGGAATTAACTATCACCTGATAATTTGACATCCAAGATTTAAAATAATATAGAGCTATGCGCAGCCCTACCCAATCTACCAGCCACCTGCTCCGGGGCCTTACAACAACTGCTTCGATAGCCGCATCCATTATACTACCACATATTGGCACTCTTTATACCACCTAATTTTATCACCCAGATCATTCCTCCCTCTTTGAAAAGCAATGGTCCCCATTGCGTCAATGTTCCCCATCAAGCGTGGTACTTGTGTCTTGATTTGATTCCTGATGCACACTTGGAAGGGATTGTGGTTTATGGAACTATGTAGGGCCCAATTGTTCACCATTTCTATCTAACCATCAGTATGCGGATGGAAGGCCATGAAATTATTTAGCCTGGTATCTATTTTCTTCTATTGTGTAGTCAGGGCTGTAACATCGGCCCTTTTGGATTCTTGTGGCTTGACCACCATGAAAACAAATTTCTTGGCACTAATTAGAGAGACAATGTAAAAGGTGGTACTTATGGTACCCTGTAGCACCGTGTTCCAAGAGTGAGAGTGATCCTTCTAGTTCTTGATTCATATATACCATGTCGATCATACATGAATGGATGACCAAAGAGTACATCACAAACATCTAGATTGACCACATCACATAAGACCTCATCTTGGAAAGGTTGTATTGCATATGAGAGAAGACATTGGTGGGTGACACGGAGGTTTCTCCCTGGACTCAACCATCCAATACTGTATGGTTTTGGGTGAGGCTTCATGGACAGATTTAGGCTTTGCACAACATTAGTAGAGATTAAATTCTTTTGACTTCCACTATCAAGAATGAAATGCAGAGGCTTACCTTTTAGCCATAACTTAGAGTGAAACAACCTTTCTTTGTCATCTAACATCTCATCGTGTGTCTGTGATGAAGCTACAATGGCTTCAGGATCAACATCTATAATTTCTTCTTCAACCTCTTTGACTGTAGGGTCTATATGAGGTAGAGCAGTAGATGTTGAGGATGGTGACTCAGAAAGCAGTGATTTGATAGCTCAACATTCTTCTTTGGAGTGAGTTCCAGATTTGTGATAACCACACCACTTCCTAGTCTTCCCTTCCTTTTTCTTCCAATTTTGGCCTCGTGTTTGATCTTCTTTATCACTTTTCCATTTTGAAGACTGATTCTTTATATCCATTCTTCCATGCTTCTGCTCAATCTTTACTATGAACTTGTATGCCTCATCGATGGTTTCCAAATTGAAGAGTTCCATTTCTCCCCGTATGTACCATTGTAGTCTGCCATGATATTTGAGAACCTTGTGTTTTTCACTTTCTTGGATGCCCAGTCTCACAGATAGAGAATAAAAAATGTCAGTGTAATCTTGAACAGATTGTTCCTTACCTTGGTGAAGTTGCTGCCACTCTATGTACAGATCATCATATGCTCCGATGGGATAGTATTCTTCTTTCATTACTTCCATAAAATCATCCCAAGTATGTTCCACCCCAAGGCCAATGATATTTGTACTAAACTTCTTTTTGTACACTTCCCATTAGTTTTTCACGAGCAATGATGATTTCAAAAGAGCAAAAGTGATCTTTTCTCCATCGGTGAACTTATTTACAGAGAAGTAGGAAGACAGTTGATCCAACCAATTTTCTACTACATCAACATTTATTTTGCCTTCAAATGTGGGAATATCAAAATTTACCTGAACCTTGAAGGGTGTAGGGGCACTGAAAGGAAGTTCCCTCGATGAGGAGCCAGGACGTGTAGTCGCAGAGCCAGAATTTCTCGTCAGAAGTGTTTGAAGAATTTGAGCAAATTGTTGCAGCATCTATGCTTATTACTATTGGAGGGCTTCATTCACCATTTCCTTGAAAGGATCGGATGTCTCAGTGTTATCCACCATTTAAGGTCATTTGGAATGAATAGGTGGAAAGTTTGGAAGCTCTGTTACTTCCCACCCAAGTTTCTTGTATCTTGACCTCGTCCTCGGGATCATACACTCTCAAGACAAACTGCTCTGATACCATTAATCCAAAACTCGAAAGCTTTGGTCGAAAGATAATTCAAAAATAAGAACAATCCAATTCAATTAACGCTATCTCTGAAAAGAGATGTTTTTTTGAATAAAAAATTGTAGATATAAATATATGCTTATCTCTGGGAAGAGATGTCTGCCTCCCCATTTCGAGAAGTTCTTCATTTATACATATTATCTCACAGGAGATTGAGTGGCTTGAGGAATTAATGGGTGAAGACTTAAGACAATACAACATTTAAGGAAATAACTACCACCGACAATTTGACATCCAAATTTTAAAACAATACAGAGCTCTGAGACATAACGAGTGAGGATTTAAAGCAATACAGGACTCGAGGAATTAACTGTCACCCGATAATTCAACGTCCAAGATTTAAAACAATACAGAGCTATGCGCAGCCCTACTCGGTCTACCAGCCACCCGCTCCGGGGCCATACAACAATTGCTTTGACAGCAGCATCCATTGTACCACCACATCTTGGTGCCCATTATACAACCCAAATTGTCGCTCAGATCAATCAATCACTTATTTGAGGATTCACATGTATGGGAGATAAATGGAGACAAAACTTAGTTTTTAGGCCTAGAGGCCTAATTAGAGAGAGAAATAGGTGGATAACTGTACTTGCATTGAATGTCTAGTCATGAAATTTGGCAAAAAGCTGTAAGAGAATATTGTGTACTCAAAACTATGTATATTTTTCTAGGATCACCTGTAAATTTCTCTACACAAGGATATTTGTGTGTTTTGAGGGCTATAAGGAATTGAAGGCAAATATGGATATAAGTGAAAAATGAGGTCTTTGTAAATGCTTGATGCATCCAAGAGAGTTGATTTAGGTTTGAAAAGATACATAGAGGTATCTCCTGGAGAATAATTACATTCATAAGGACAAAATCAATATTTAAGGATTTTGAGTGAAAGAGGCATAATAAGATCAAAAGGGGTTCAAGACACCTAAAGAGTTATGTGATGATAACTAACAAAATGTCAATATAAGAGAGCTCTAAAATGTATGCAAGGTGTTTTTGTCAATCAAAATCACACCCTTGTGAAGGTAGTTTTAGGCCTTCACAGTTTGGTGAAACATGAAAACAATCCTAGACTGTGGGTAACCTAATAAGTGGATTAAATCTCTAGATTATAAGGGCTAGTTCCCTTTGGTGTATCAATTAGGATCTCTACTACAATATAAACTATTGGGAAAGGAGAAGAAAAAGATAACTGAAAGGAAATACTATCTAATGATGGTGATACACTTGTATTTTGATTGATCCACTCAATTTGAGCTTCTAAAACACTGATTAGACAATAGAAGATCTAAATATTTAACTCCAGATGGATCTTATGCATTAGTATTTCATGAAAAATATTTACCTAATAATCAAAGCTTAAGGAAAATGATGGAATAGGCCTGATTCAAGGCACTAAATATCAAATTTAATCCACTGAAACTTTAACCAAAAGACATTTAACATAGAACATGACCTGGATAATTTGACCAACTAGTAACTAGGTAAGAATCAGGACTTGACAAGGAAGAAAAATCTATCACTTATGCAAATCACT
The DNA here is from genome assembly GCA_037957365.1 of Torreya grandis. Classification (NCBI taxonomy): domain Eukaryota; kingdom Viridiplantae; phylum Streptophyta; class Pinopsida; order Cupressales; family Taxaceae; genus Torreya; species Torreya grandis. The sequence goes on along the minus strand of JARHVA010006455.1, from coordinate 189,114 downwards.
GACATAAATACACTATACCAACTTGCTAGAATTTGAAAATAATGGTCCTTTTATTAATCTGAAAAGGTTACAACTCAATCTTTGGCAGAGTCTTGTCTTGCCAAAAAAAAAGATACAATTTAAGGTTGAAAAGCCAACTTATATAGAAAAGAATACAACAACCAAGAGGTTGGTGCTGAAAATAGAAGAGGAGATCAACTCCCACTTCAGCCCAAGTCCAATTTCAGTTACACCAAGAGAACAAAGCCTTCTAAAAATATTTTCTTATCTTTTTGTCTTGCATGAAAGGCTCTTTGGCATTGAAAATAGATAGTGGGCATATCTTGGGCTATTCTTTTTCATGCATGAAATCCAAGCCAAATTTGGATGTATTAACTCAAGCTTGAACCATTTTGAAGTTGAGTTGGAATGTGAGAATGTTCTCTATTACATGGAAATCATGAGTAGATGTGGTACTTGATAACCAATTAACTGTATAAATTAAGAACAATCAACTCCACTTGCATGAAAAAGCTATGCCACATTTGAATTTAGAACTCTGCTTGAACTACTGGAAATTTTTGAAAGGCTCATATTAATGATAGTTCATGCATGAAATTTTGTGTTGATCTCTCCAATGTTAAACTCCTTGAGTCCTTCATGTAAATGAGTCTCCATTTTAGAACTAAATGTGTTGTGTTAGAAATGGTTACACATCTTGGACGTGTCTAATCCTATTTTGGGCCATTTTGCATGTTGTATAATGCATTCATATATCTATTGGCTATTCAAATCTTTTGCATTTTATTTTTGGTTCTTTCCAGATAAATTGTCCATGGCTTTCTTGCGTCTACTTTCCTTTGACATTTATTGGACCTATCATTTCTTGCGTCTACTTTCAGACATTCTTTCGAGGCCTTTATCTTCCCAAAGGAAATCCTTCAGAACCTTATTAAGTGCCTTTGCCCCTTGAAATGCCTCTTCTCAAAAGGACAAGATCCTTCAGACTTTTGTAAATGCCCTTCGAAAGAATGAAATAGACCCTTTAGCTTCTTTGAAAGAAATGACCTTATTTTTGATGATGCCCTTCGAGATTTCTATTTAGAAAATTCTCTTGAAATAAAGAGATCATGTAGAATTGAATAATTCCTTCAGACTATTCAGGACCCAAAACTGATTCACAAGATGAATTGTAAAGTTTTGAATGATAGAGGTTGCAATTTTGACCTGTAGGGTCAAAATTATCAACAGGTGTCAAAGAGGAAGTCTGAGGGTAGTTCATGATGATTTGATGACCAATAATGCCATTTATCATTCCTCATAATCCAAGATTGGCAATTTTTATTGGATGATGAATCATTGAAGAAAGGAACTCTTCTATGCCAATTCTCTTGAGAACCATGATTATGAAAAAAAACACATGTGAAAGAAGACCTCATGAGACTATTATATAACCTCCTTGTTGTTTGTAATTTTCTCTTTTATGAAGGACACTTGTCAATTGATCTTTCCTATGCCACTTCTCTCTCTCTCTCTCTCTCTCTCTCTCTCTCTCTCTCTCTCTCTCTCTCTCTCTCTCTCTCTTCGTCATTCTCTATATATGTTACCTTTTTTGGCATTGTAAAGGATCCATAGAATGGTATGGAAAAACCCTATTAAATTGTTTACTTATTTGCCTCTAGAATAAAGAATTTAAAATAATTTTTGTCTTATAAAATCTTGAATTAAGTGTCTGATGTAGTTTTGTTTTTGAATGACAAGTGATAGTTTCTTTCTTTACATTCATTCATCTCCTTCATGCTTTTGTGTGAACGATCTACTTTCTATCAAGTCATATGATGTGTAGCTAGCAGTTTGTGTGATTTTAAGTGTAAGGAGGATTATTAGTGTCTATTATCAAGACTATTAGTCATCCACCTTATAATCTACATTGCATTCTACCTTCATATTGAAATACTATTATTAGAAAACCTTAGATATTGAGATCAATTTTATAGTTATTTTTCATAGTATAAGTACAAGTAAGTAGTGGAGCTTACTTTGGTGCATCACATCCATTAGAGTAGTTTTCAATCTCAATATATCTCTTTTCCTTCTAAGCAAGCAGGTTCGTGATCAATTTCAAGTGTTGTACATGGGAGCTAGCCCATAATCTAGAGATTCACATCTTAAAATTATTACCCACAACATATGAGGTGTTTCCATGTTATCCCAAATTGATGAGGCTTGAGTATCCCTATTTAGGCTTCCAATTTATGTGATAATAGAAATGACAACCAAATTTGTGCACGCCTTAGGACTAAAATGCACCAAAACTTATAGTCATTGTTTCAACATGGAGGAAAAACAAGCTCCTTTGATTGGACAAATAAAAGACACTTAGGCAAATTTAACATATTTTCATTAGAAAAGATTGAAGATTAAAATTTTGGTATTTATTTTGAACTATGTAATGTTACTAAGTATAACTTTATTTTATACAAAGACCTTGGAAGAGAGATTAGACTAGACTAGATACATTCCACTATTCTGATAAAAATAATCAATGAAAAATTGGTGTAAGAACCAAAAGTTTCAAAGGAAAGAATGTTTATTTCATTGCAAATCTAAGACCAATGCAGTCATGATATGGCATGAATATTATTTATTCTCTTTCGATCATGAAAATATAATCTATATCTATTTATAGTAGTGTGATTAGATCTTTCATGGGTAATCTACATTCAATATTAGTGACACTCAATAGCTTTGGCATAACTTCTAATGAACCCATTTGAGTGGTCCATATTCTATTACAGGTGGTGTATATATGAGTATTATGACACTCAATGACCTTTGTATCACTTCTAGTGAATCCATCATGGTTCTACATTTTTAAATTAGTACATTGGGTACTATTCCCCATTCATGAGAGTTGGAAGCATGAATATTTCCACCTCGAGGGATTGATTAGTTATTCAAGAATGACACTTGATCACTCTCAATTCACCATTGGTTAAAATTCTCCAAGTACTTCAACAAAGGAGAATAATTTTCCATTATTAGTTACAAGTTACAGGGCAATTTGGTTTCACCTATATTCAAGTGTACTCTTTTCTTGCTCTCTTTTAAAATTTTCAATATTCAAAGTTCAAATTTTTCAAATTTCAAAATGGAAAAATTAATAATTCATGTGATGTCCTAAGGTTTTATAAATTTAAGTTCCCTACATAATTGGAGTATCCTCTCAAATACAAACTGTGTTGTACACACTCATGATCTAATTATTTCTCATTTACTCTATCAATATCATTACTAGAATAAGACATCCAAAACTACATGACTTACACCTAAATACATGACTCTTATTTGCTATTCCTCTAATAAATTAATATATATGCATATGTGACCCTTTGTTTTCCATCACTAGAAATTATAATTTCAAATGCTCAAATTACTTAATATCACCCTTATATATTATCAACTCAAGATAGTTGTTCCTGATCTTTGAGGATAGGTCTATGTTAGGAAAACATAAGATTTATCATGTTCCTATCCACTTATAAAAACCATTTCCACACTAAATAATGGTTATATTTCAACTTTTGATGCAGAGGAAGAGAGATTGCCCAAACAAAATGCAAGTTTCTCCAATTAGACTTCTTTCCTTGTAGCCCTCCTAAAGCAGTTATTCAATTAGTTTGGAGAATACACAAAGGTTTAGGAGAAATAAAATATATATTTATATTCCCATTAATGGAATACAAATCCATACAAAATTTTATGAGTTAACCCTTCAGGTAAGTATTCTAACTCAATCAGACCTTCTTTAAACTAGGCCTCAATTAGGTCTCTAGGACTATAAAATTGAGTTTAGGATCCAAAATTGTCCAAACATGCCAATAATTTAATAAAACACTTTAATCAACTTTATAACAATAATACAAAGCTTAATGTTCAATTTTAAGGTCTAAAACTAAAAAATGACCTAAACCCTTAGGCAAGGTTCTACACATGCTGAGAGGTAATTAAACAAGGTTTTAACAATCAAAATGATTTTCAAAGGACCAAGGATACTAGAATAAGGTTTATTATATCATAAGAATTTTTTTGAATTGAAATAACAACCAAATCAATTGAAAATATACTCAAAATTTGTAATTACCACCGTGATTGTACTTAGAATATAGGGTACATGACTATGTGTGCAAAAGTTTGAAGTCTGAATAATATTTAGCCTTCACAAGGGTTTATTGAGCATTAAAAAAACTCCATTAACTTAATTATTACCTTAAAACACCATTTTAATCATCAAAGTGTTTGAAAATAATCTAAAGAGACATTTCAAATCACTTGACACTTGACTGTGTCACACAAAATGCTCTTAAGGCTTGAGTTTGTCTCTTTCCACCTGTATACAAATGTTTATACTCAAACTAAATCAATAAATTAATAATATAAATTTATTTTATGTTACCAATATTCACAATTTCAATCACAATATGATCCAAGAGCTTTTCTCATTCATTGACATTCATGATCTTCACAAGCATACACAGAATTTGAGACAATCAGTCTTCTCTTTTCAAAATTTGGACTTTTTATTATTTATTGGAACAATATAAATTATTATATATTTATAATTAACTCCCTATAGCCTCTTCATTCAATTTAATTCCCTATAAAATTTCTAACTGAATCTTGTTTGCCTCCAACATAGGTTCATGCTTGAACAATTCGTCTTCTTGGACGTTACAAAAAGGTTTGAACATGACAACTATGACCACAAAGGTGGGAAACCACTAAGAAGAAACCTAACACCTATAAGACCCATAAAAAAACCAAGATTTAACTTTTTATCTAAGCAAAAACATGATCAAGACCATAAAACTAAATAAATAAATTCAAAAATTTGAATATGGAGTTTTGGTAGGAAAATGCATAAAGAGCTCCAATTCAATTTTTGTGCACTCCCAAGACCTATAAATGACTCCAAAAGGATATTAAAGACTACCAAGACTACATAAAGAATCAACAACAATAATAATAAGCTAAACTTTAATAGATAGGGTGATGCTCCTGTATCAACTTTCTAATTAGTGTTTTGGATCTTTTTATCTATTTCACAAGGTTAGATAAAGGAAATTATCAAAAGGCTAACCTATAAATACAAATCAAAGGTTATTAATTATTCATATTTTGGAAATATCTATTGATCACTTTCAGACTATTTCACATTGATAAAAATATGCCCAATTCTATCCAAATTGAAGATCATTCACAAGGAACAACCATAAGCCAAGTCTAAAGCATTTCAATGCAAGTCAATAACTATCATTTTCAAGTATTAAATCCATATTTATAGTTGCATACACATAATCAGGGACTAAAATTTCACAATTACTCTAGGTGGGATAACTACACGTGATTAATTTCCCTCCTTGGAGTATTGGTTATGTAGGCATCAATAAATCATCAAGGGGCTAATTGAGGTTATATCATCCCATTACACTCTCCTCTTTTTTATAGGTTTTCAAGCTTTCAAATTAAACTTAAGGTTTTAAATACAAAATAAGGAAAACAAAAAATTCCATGTGGCATAATCTAAATTTAAATATCTCAACATACTCAATAGGCTTATGCGTAATAGGCATAATAATCAAATTTTTGTCACAACAAACTAGGAAAAGTCTATAGTCAATAGCCTTGAGTGACCTATGTTTTTATTTGATTATATTAGTCCTATCTAGATATAATTTTTGATCCTACTTATAACTTGTCATTTTCAATATTTTTTCTTTGAATTTATCTATTAGTCACCAGTCACAATCATCTTGGATAAGTTTGTAGTCAACAAACTCAAGTAGTTTGTGCTGTAGACTAGCTAGGGTAGACCTATCCAAGAGTAGTTTCATATTTTAACCTTGATCTTGAGCATGAAAAATCACATTTTTTTACTAATTTCCACTTATAGACATCTTAAATAGTCAAATAAGATCCCAGTTTGGGCTAAGTATATTTATTTTTAATGTTTTATAAGACATAACAATTTTCCATATTTAGCAAATTATAAATCAGAATTGTTAATTTATTGTATATTTTTAGCATCATGATATCTATCTAGTTTTACACCTATTAACATAATAATATATTTATTGTTTAATAAAAAATAGGGTAAAACATATTTGTGACCCTGTACATTTATTTCGAACATTATTTTCTTTTTTGATTTATGTTTTAGGGTTTCAAGTAAATTTATGATTTCCAGACACTAAAGAGAAATTCTTTTTGACCTCTAGGATTTATAATTCTTGTTTTCATTAAAAAATGTTTTAGTTATCATTAGCTTTCAATTTATTTTTCTTTATTGATTTCATAGAAACTATGTTTCAAAAGTTTTAAAACTCATAGGAGCTATCATTTTAGGTAAATTAGTCTTTAGTTTTACCTGAGCTATGATGTGAAGGGTAATGCTCCATTAATCAATCCATTAGACAACACTATATATATATATATATATATATATATATATATATATATATATATATATATATATATATATATATATATATATATATATATATATTTAGTTTCCACATACCTCATGCTATATCAAAAATTATTAGGGTTTAATTTTTTTATCCATAAGAAGCCTTCAACCATTTGTTCTTGTAGTGCACCTGTAAGCGGTTAACCTTGACAAGTAACTCTCAATGTACCCTAGAGACATGATAGTGCAGCTACAAGATGGTGAAATCCTCCATATTTATTGAAATTTTGGTTTGTGTTCACTATTTATTATTGAGATCAATATATCTAAGAGCCTACATAGCAAACACACATTTCCTAGTTACACCCATTGATATTTGCTCTTTCGTGGTATGATCGATTGTTAATAAACACTACGCTTCGTGATTGTCATATTTAATATATTATGAGTTAAAATATATAAAATGGATTCTAAATATGAAACACCAATGGTGGTCATCCTTTAAGTTTAATCTTATCTAATAATACTACACCCTATACTTATGATAGTGAATAGACTAAGGATCACACTTGTACAATTTATGATGTTTTTTACATTAATGAATAATGTAATTGTGATATATATGACTATGATTATGAAAATCAAATTGATTGGTACAATAGTGAAAAATATAACAAAGATGAAAGTTATCATACTAATTCTAAAGTTGATAAACTAAGTTCCTCTATTCCTCCTTAGTATTCCTCTTTTCATAAAGTAGAACAAAAAGAACAAACTGATAATGAATGTCTTCTCTCCCTTAATCTCTCACAAGAATCCAAATGTGAAGAATCGATAATTAGTGCACCTTATTTACCTCTTAAGTTTGATACTACATTACATCAAAATAATTAATATAGGCTACAAAAGCATATTTATTGTATAGATATGGTAAATGATACAAATGAACGTGTTAGTCCCTTTCTCTCTCTCTCTCTCTTGAAAAAATACATGATGTAAATGCATATGATATGCCACACTCTCATTTAGACATGGTTCATGATATACAAGATTTTGATAATTTTTCTACTCCCTTGGAAGTTACAAATAATGTTATGACAATTAATGATACTCCTTACCTTTCTCTTGAAATATCAAAGGATACAAATGAATGTGAAATACACATAAAAAATGACATTATTGATTTAATATTACAAAGTGATGATCATGCCATATCTTGGAAATATTATCACGATAGTATTATTATATCCATAGAATGCAAGTCTCATGATAATACTAATTATGATGACTCTCTTTTCTCTACTAAGTCAATAGAATCAAATGAAGAGAAATGTGATGTTTCTACTTCTATAAAAATTCAATGTGATAAGATAAGAAATGATTCTCAAGTTTGTATTGATTTTATCTTAGAATGCAATCCTAAGTCATGCAATGACATTTGTCATGATGTTATCATACCAATGTTTAAAATAGATGATCATTTACAACCCATGATCGAGCCTTTCCAAATGACTACTATTCTGACTGGTCATATTATATCCATGATGCATGATATTTGTGACCTCCAAAATCAAGTTTTTGATCTCCATTTACAAACTAGATCATGTTGTATGAGTATAAAACATATTTTTATATTATGGAAACCTCTTACACGAGCTATATATGAACATCCATATCCAAAAGATTTTATTATGCCTACACTACCCTTATTCAATGGTTATGGATATATTTTTACTCATTTAACTTAATATAGGATTTATTTGAGAGAATGGGGCAATGATAGACATATTATACTCAAAGGTTTCCATATAAGTCTCACAAGAGATGCTTTTGAGTGGTTTCACAGTTTACCTAGTGGTTCCTTACCTAACTTTACAAAGTTAGAATATGCATTCTTATCAAATTATCACAAACACATGGTACCTAAGTTCACATTGGAAAAACGACAAGGTTTGAAACAACATCATGATGAGATTATCAATTATTACATATTATGATTCACAAATACTTTTCATTCTCAAACTTATCAACCCTCAAATTTAGAAAAACAATTCATCTTTAGTAGGGGTCTTTCATCTCCACTCAAATAAAGAGCCATGCATAAAATTTATACTTCTTTTGAGGAATTATACACGGACATGTTTAAATATGCATGTGATCTAAATTATACAACACATAAGGCTACTGATACAAATAAATCAAGGCCATATTCACACTAGAAGGAAGTTACCAATAAAATAACGTAACTAAATTAATGTCTAAAAGAAACAGTCCAATTAAAGTCTCTCATAAGATGGATGAATCAATGGAAACAATTACTATAAAGGAAGAAAAAGTTAAAGTATTCAATAAAAGGTAAATAATTTGTTTATAAAGCATCACCTAATGTGAATAAATCTACTTTAAATTAGAGTCAACCACTATAGTTTGATAGATTCAAAGATTGACCACATTATATTCTACATACATTGTTTGATGAGAAATTAATCACTTTCCCTCCCAATTATTATCATCCTCCTCATCATCATGATTACATAAAAAGACAAGGCATTTTACACTTATTATGGTATTAATGGACATTGATATAATGATTTTTATTCATTGAAAGAAAACATTACAAAACTTACACATAAAGGGATTATTACATTTCAAAGCAATGGAACAATCATGAAGGATGTTATGGTCCACAACAAAGTTGCATCTCGTCTTACATGGACATGGGTACCAAACCAAAAGTACCAAGAATTAAATCAAAAATATGAACATGTAATGCACACTTCAAAGATATCAAAATAACATAAAAAATATCAACCAAAAATGTAAAAGATAACCAATACAGGTGTGACTATTTATAAGAATACAAAGCCAAATATGCAGTATCAAAAGGAAATTATAATGATAACTGGTATGATGCATAATTTTTATTTCTATCAAGGTGGTTAACTCATTCTATGATTCTTAGTTTGTTCGATTATACACAATGTCATGATTGACAATGGGTCAAATGTAAACACATATAAAATGACAATTGTTTACATTATTGGGAACACAAAACATGATTTAAAATCTACATCAGTAATAGTCTAGACATTAAATGTACATACTCAAAATATTCTTTGGCATATAGTGCTACCTCTTCAAGTCAGTTTAGTAACACTACTTCATTTTTTATCTTAATAAGCACATGGATATTTAATATGTTATGAGTATGCCCTTGGATATAGAAACTTTGCATAATACGATCAACAGTTCATCAATATCTCAAATACATGAATTGCAATCAATTTATCAAAATTTAAGGCATTCAATACGAATACACTCTATGATTAATGGTAACTCATCCTCCTCCTCGACCAAGACTATAGTTCATTATGGCACATATTCAAGATCAATGTAAATATATAGTTATACCACCCATTATAAAACATAGTTCAAAATTATTTGTTAAATCTATACATCCAATATAAAGGAAAGTGGTACACCATACTAAGCAACAAACTTGAGATGAAAGAATTACTCAAGGTTCAAATAAATTTAAATCTTCTACAATACAGTGTAAGGTATTACCGCAGACAGTTTATTAGGTTCCATAGTGATCACATGAAATAAATCCCTCTCTTGATAAATAATATACTGCACCAAATCCAACACCTTCTCAAGTTACATATCCTGTAAAAGAATCTATGAGCAGTGACCATGATAGTTACACTATAACAACTAATGCCTTTTGAGATTTAGATTCATCAGTGTAGCACTTTTCATCCATAAAAACTCGTCCTCTAAATATATGATATAGGGACACACTATGGTCCTCCCATTAATGGGATCATAGGCCAGTTTCTTTTCCTTTCAAATATGTAAGAGATATAAAATAGTCAAATATTTCAAAAGACAAAAACATTCAAAATATTTAAAAAAACTAAAAAATTAGGACATAAGCATGACAAAATTTGCTAGTTTACTTCTTTATATATCTTATTTATCACATATTTTGGTAGAAAACATATTATTTTTCAAACACACATGCATTTCACAAGGTATATGAGTGTGATGTAGGACATACATATTTAAATGGAGTCTTAAATGTTGGATTCCCTTCTACCTAGTGGCCATGTCTATGCTGGAGGCATTTAATTCTACATGCTACATTGTAATAAGTTATATCTTTCTATGACCCCTCAACCATGTTGAGCTACATATATTACAAGTGTATTTCTATTTTCACATAAATTAAATTGTGCTACATAGATATGTTACTTCACTATAATATGACATTGATACATATATATGGAATAGATTAGTTTTCACTTAATTTATGTTCCTTTGATGCTATTTACTTTCTTGGATGATATGATAAACATCACTTTCTTATTATGTGTGGCCCTTGGCCCTTATGTGCAAATTGATTGAACATATCTATGACATTTGTGCTTGGTATGTATAAAATTTGAACATGTCCATTGTTTATAACCTTTGGCCCTATGGTTTTTGACATTTGAACTTGTTCCTTGTTTATGCCATTCTTAATGTCCTTTGCATGTGAAATTTTGCCTTATTTGTTGTGATATATTAATGTCCATTGCATATGGATCTTGGCCTTATTGTATGAATTTGTATGACATTGTGTGCCATTGTATGTTATGTTTTTATTTATTTATCCTGATTAGTAGTGCCATGATATATATCATGCACTTTTATCACACAATCTACTTCAAATATGGTTACTTTACTACATGATTCACTACTAAAGCTATCTATAAATGACACTTGTATGCCTCACATTGAATATGTTATAGACATGGTTCAATGAAAATTACATTACTATGATAATATACTCTCCAAATGATGACATAATTGCTTCATGATTATATATTTATCACATGATACAATTAAATCTTATTTTTAGATGAGTGACTTATAGGCTACATACCTCATCTCAAAATGAGGGCATCACAATGGGATTTTCTTAGAGATCCAAGACTCCGTGGATTAATTTTTTTTGATTAGGGATAAATTACAAGGTTCAAAGATATATAGTACATGTTTTCAAATATTTAAAGTAATTCAAAGATCAAAGTCTTATTGTTCCCAAAAATTTTCATAGTAAAAAGTATCCAAATTTTTTGGTATCAATAAAAAGTTTGTGTCAATGAAGAGTTTAAGTCAAGTCGAAAAGGTAAAATGCAAAGAGTCTAAGTAAAGTTGAAAAGTCAAGAGTTATAAAAAATTTAAAAAATACAAAAAGAACACTCACGTGCCCATTGTGTATAGAATGTCTCACTTGGATGTCCTTTCAGATGTGCCCGATATAGAGGGATAAGATAACATGAATCTAATGATGTATAAGTGTGGAAAACATAATTTTTAGCACAACCATGTGTCTATCATGCTTACACAACTGTGTAAACCTTGTTTTAGTGGAGCAATGTGAGTATGAAAGCACCATGTCCCTTTCATCCCATAGCCATAGAAATATACGAGTTCATTCATTTCCCTCACAAATTATCCTAGCACCCTCTGACTCTCTCTAGTCCTGTGTGATGTCCAAGCTTTGACCTTTTTCCATTTCTTCATATGCGAAGGCCAAGCCCTTCCCAAATATAGTCAAAAACTTTATTTTTTCAAGAACTCCAACTGTCCCAATCTCAAGCACCTTTCTCTCACAAGGATATTATTATGTCCTCAGTATAATAAAGTTTTGTTCCACTCCTAGAGGCTTGATGGTAAAAATTAACTACAAAATCAAGTAGTTTCATGACCATCATCATCTCCTCTACATAGGTCCAGAAACATTTTCTCCCACCAGATCCCTATGATAATATTTGAGAACGAAAAGAGGTTACATTTCATGTCACTAGAAAAACCAGGATGAAGTTAAAATATGTGAGATATGAGCCTCTATCCATCCTAAAAACCAATATCTTGAAATTGATGATTTAATTATTGGACATGTAGACATGGATAAATTTCATAAGAGAATTGATAATAGATCCGTTACACCTATGGGTGTCATTTTCAAAATAAGTGGCCTCCTTGAGGTAACCATATTTCTAATTTCCATACAATGTTTGGATCTAGTTATAACATGTGCCTAGTACTACAAAGTAAAAGCAAGAGAAATTAGATTTTCAAGAGATGACCTTATAACAAAACTTGATGGAGAATCCATTGATGTATCATTTAAAATTCCACATAGGAACACATATACCAAGATGAGTGTAGAGATTGGGCAAAAAATTTTGTACAAAAAATCAGAGAAGAACTTCACCATCGCAAATAAAAATTGGTTGAAAGTAAAATAGAGAGGTGTATCTAAACTCTCTAAGAGGTTCATCAAAGTTGATTTTGTGTAGGAACTATCAGATATGATCACCCTCCTTAAGAGGGTAGTAAGAAATACAAATTTTAGGGATTTTCATTCTTGGATGTTCTTCCCAATGAGTATCATTTACAGTGGCAAGTAGTTCATCAATTGGGGAAGCACAATCATTGACACGCTTCATGACCAACTCACCAAAGTGATTGCCACCATGTCATTTAATATGAATTATCATTTGTTTTACTTTCTTACATCTCAACATGTATACTTTCACCTCACACAATTAGAAAACCTAAGGCCAACTAATAGAGTATATGAATTTTATCCTCAACTGACCTTGGAATAAAATAACAAGCATTTCAAATGAGTGAATAATGCATTCAATATGAGGATGGTGCAAGTGATGAAAGAATTTTGAGGAAGTAGGATTTATAGAGAGGGAATCAATCTTGTATCATAGTATGGAATCAATTTCATCCAATTTAAAAAAAAATCCTGTATCAGAGTTGGAGATTTTGAGGGATGTCCTAAAGGATGGTTAACAATAAAATGTTACTAATTGAATTGTGAAGAAAACTTTCTAATGTTCATCAGAGATGTAGAAAAAGATATGTAGTGAGAGTAGTATTTTAATTTTTTTTGGGACATTACACATGAAAAAATGCAATAAATGCTTTGAATATTGAGTCTGGCATAACTTAATGCAATTTTTACATGCACACGACAAGAGATTATTTTGACATCAAAGAATATGTGAGATAATATGGGAGTTGGATCATAATACATTCATAAGCCACATTTAGAGGATATTGTGCTAACTATGTAGAATAATTTTTAGTTTGAAGATGTGATTGAAGATGTTTGAGACTAGATCAAATCAGAGCTTTCAATGACACATGGGTACTTGAAGGAATGATTGATGATGGTAGAAAAACACTTGAGTAGGAATGTATCAAAGGAGTCATAGTAAAAGTGATATGTTAGTTATCCCCCGTGATCATTGAATTTCAAAGATTAACCAAGTTTGTGTTGAGAAGATCATTGAAATGGTTTAATTTTTTTTACAAAGTTCACAAGAGCTGATAGTTCTCATAGTCCTATCCAGAATTAATTTATTTTCCTAATTCTAATGGGTCACTATCAAAATCCTATTTTCTCTACATTTCTTTGTCAGTCACTAGTCAAAGTCAATCAAGACAAATCTACAATCAATAGACTCGAGTAGATTGCATTATAGTCTAGTTATGGTGAACTTGTCCATGAGTAGTTTCAGATTTTATCCTTGATCTTAAGCATGTATAGCCACATATGTTACTGATTTCCACTTGGAAACATTTAAAATAGTCAACAAAGATCCTGGTTTGAGCTAAGTACATTTCTTAATGTTTTCCAAATAAATAGTATTTTTTCATATTTAGCAAGTTACAAATCAGAATTGTTAATAATTGTATATCTTTAACATTCTGATATTTATATAGTTTTACAACTGTTAAAATCACAATACATTTATTATTCTTATAAAAAATAAGGTAAAAAAAATCCTTGCACTGGTATTTTATGGGGCATGGTTATTATAAGATTAATAAATTGAATCATAAAAAGATAACTAAATATGATAAAGGGATCAACTATCATTGATAATTACACCAATAAACCCCAAAATCTAAATCAGGGTAAACCCTAATTATGAAAGTAAAGGAATGAAAAATTTATAGGTATTAGGTAATGTTGAATAAGAAAATGACAAGGTGTTTACAATTTAAAAATGCATAAATAAAGCTATAATTTTCTCTAAAGTTAGTAGGTAAACCTGTAGCTCTATTATGGGTTCACTAGTTAACCCCAAGTGGCAAAAAAATTACTCTTTTTGTAGTAAGTTTGAAACAATCTTTGCAAAAAAATAATGGGTTATAGTTGTAAGGTAGTAAAAGGGTATTAAATGTCATGTACAACATATTCCCTAATAAATCAAGTTATCCATTGAACCTAGGGTGGAAAATAATATAATTATACACAAAGGGTCAACTAAAGATCAGTTAGAGACTTAGAATGCAAAATGAAGAAAAAGCAATTGGGTTGTAAATAATCTATTGAAAGATATAATACCTTACCTAAAATAGAATGACAAGCCCACCCGGTATATACTAAACTCTCTAAGAAAAAGCATTCTGTAGGAGGAAAGTTTGAGTTTCAAACAATCTATAATAATATAGTGCTTAAGGACTTAATGACAAAGAGTAATACACAACTAAAATATAAGGATGTTTAACAAACCTTAGTCAATAAGGTAATCTTAATTGGATGTAGGCAATTGATAAATTTTAATTGGAAGCTTTAGTAATTTCCCAAAGTTTATACGTCTCTCTCTCTCTCTTTTCATTATTTATTATTTCATGTTTCAAATGTTTTCCACATCAAAGTTGATGGTTGGGGTGGGTAGGGCCAAGAGATTATCCACTAATAATTGGGATTTATTAGTGTAGGTTTTTATTTTTCCCTATTATTTAATTAGGGAATTTATATTTTTGTGCATACATGGAGTTTTCCTACATTCGTGGGATAGGCTAGCTTATGTGGAGATGTGTGTCATAGATGTGTCATAGGTGTCATAAGTAACTCCCTTGATGGGAGTTACTTCTCTATTCTAGGCACCTTGTCACCACCTTTCATGAAAGAGTTACAGTCTATTCTTGGGGTGCCTTGACCAACTTTTGTGGAGGAGTTACTTCGTGCTCTCCTATATATATTCTTCACTTTGGCCATCTCATGTTAATCAGATATTGGATTTTCTCCTATTTGTCTTGTGCAATTTATCTTCTTGTATAATTTCAAATTACTTTAGCATCTATGTGATGTGCACTAGCTTCATCTCGTGTGATCACGTCTCCATTGCATTTGCATTATCCAGATTCTGGCAACAACTCTGATATGGTATCAGAGCCACCCCGGTAATCATGTGTCTGGTTATGCTAGTAGTTTATTCTGAAATTCTTACTTTGCTTTCTTAGTAGTTTTTTTGTTTAACTCGGTTGCATTTGAGAGTTTTGGTAGAGTTTCTTGAAAACTCATGCAAATCCATATGGAAATATGTTAAAAAAATTACTTCTGTTGAGTTTCATTCAGATCTCCCTTTAGATATTTGAATTAAAATTTGCCAAGACATCTTGTATAGATCTGTTGTGGCTTCAACAAGGCAGTGGATTTTTTTTTGGGTCATTCTATAGGGAAAAAATATCTCTGCAAATCTGGTTCTGTTTCTTGGACGCTAGAAGGGTAGCTTTCAGATCAACAGCTCGGTGCTCTTCTGGTATTTTCGGATCTCATGCAAAGCAACGGTGCCAGGCCTGAATTGATGAGGCTTCTTCACACCACTGACTGCAAGAGCTGACTTTATTATGAGCTTCTTCACACCACTGACTTGCACACCGCCTTTGTTGCGAGCTGCTTGCGAGGGGCCTTCCCTTCTGTTGATTTCCTCACCATTTGCTACGTTTGTGCCTTCTCTCCTTCAAATTGTGACTGTAAACAAAAAATTAGAAGTGCATGCCTTATTCTGGTGAGAAAAGTCTGCCAGACCTGCTATTTTTTTGGAAATGGTGCCCCTTCCTTGTTTGGCGTCCCATGTGGGCCATTATATACTTGGCCTTCTATTTCATTTTGTATTTTAATTTATTATTTTCAGTTAAAATTGAATTGTAAAAAAAAATCAATCAATTTGACTGAATATTAAGTATTTTAGACAATTTGATAATTTGGGGTTTTAAAAAAAAAAACTTGTATTTTTGACCTAAGAAGACGAAAGGTGAGGCTCGGGTTGGTAGGAGGCCAATTACCCCTCACAAAGACCTCATTTGGATTCCTCACTCCGTGCCAAATACAACGAGTGGTTAGAAGGTCACTTTCTCTCTCAAAACAGGCATTTTTTTAATGTTTTAGTGCTATTTTTTTGTAAAAACATTAGTTTACAGGAAATTGAACCTTTAATATCTTGCAAACGGTAGCTCGGATTTGGGTGCCATTTTTTACAAAAGTATTTGTAATTAAATTCTCCATAGCTTAGGATTGTTATTTGTTAAAAATGGACTAGTTTATAAAGTGTCAAAAATTTGGGTCTCCTGGGACGCACTTTCGACTGAGTTCGACGTCCTGTTTGCTTAAAGTCTTGCACTAATTACTCTAAGACGCATTCTCTACTGAGTCTAACATATTTTGAGCGTGCGCTTTCATATTTGGGGGGGGGGGGCTCAACATTTTAGGGGGGTGTGATTGCTTTTCAACACTTGTAATCTTTGCTTTCATTCTCTTTTTTGCATAAATTCACAACTTGCAATCAACACAACTTCACCTAAATTCAGATTAAAATAGATTATTTTCAACTTAAACCCCTAACACCCTTCAACTATAATGAATGGAAGGTTAAAATGTCAATCATTCTTAGAAGTAAAGGGTTGTATAGGATCACCATGGGTACTGAAGTAGAACCTAACACTAATGCTAAAAAGGTCAAGTGGTACAATCGTAGTGATGAAGCCTATGGATTACTGAGCTTGTCCATGTCTCCAGAACTTCTCTTCCATTTAAAAACTGCCAAAACTCCCAAAGACATATGGGACACCTTAGAACTCTTATTTGGGAAGCTTGATGAGATGAGAGGTCATGAGCTCAAAAATAAACTCATAAGTCGAAGTCCTAGCAAATTTGACACCCTACAAGACTTCTTCACTAAGTTTAAGGCCCTTAGATTACAACTAAAAGAATACAGAATAGAGAAGAAATATGACCAACTCATCCTTTCTATTCTCGCAAAGTTAGGTCCAAGCTATTCAGTCTTTGTCTCCACTTTCCATGCCACAAAAGTGCCCTTGGCACTACATGGAAAATGCCTTCTTTGGATTCATTCATTTCCAACTTGACTAGGGAGCAAGATAAGCTAATTAAAATGGGCAAGATGAAGTCTACTCAAACCCAAGCTTTGATAGCTGGAAATGGTAAGGATAAGACTTTAACAAAGGAGAAGAAGAAAAAGAACAAAGACCAGGAGAAGAAGAAAGAAAATAACAATCCTACCAAAAACAACACTGAGTCTTCCTCCTCCAATGCTAAACCTAAGAAGGAGAAGGTTAAGTGTGCCTATTGTAAAAAAATAGGGCATGATAAACACAAATGCATGAAGAAACAAATAGACCACCTAACTCATCTTCTAGAGAAGCACAACATAGGTGTTCTTGAGTCCATCGAGTAGAATTCATCTACCCAAGATTCTACCAAGGCAAAAGGCAAGGGTAAGGAGAAAGAAAAGGGCAAGGCCCTTGTAGCAACTGCAGCTTCTACAACATCATAAGTCATTGATTCAGGTGCTTCTCACCACATGGGCTCTTCACTAGTTGAGTTTTCATCTTTAGAGCCTTGTAGCATGGCTTAAATTAGTTTGGGTGATGACACATCAGTTTCTGTTGCAGGGAGAGGGTCAGTTGAAATGGAAGGAGGAACATTCAATAATGTTCTAAGTGTTTCCTCTCTTTCAACCAATCTCCTATTAGTGTACCAAATCACTCACATTGGTCAGGGCATGAGAGTTGAGTTTTCACTAGATTCAGTGGCTATTAGGGAGTTGCATAGTGATACTATAGTGGTAGTGGGTAGGGCAGATCACCAAGCAAGGTTATACACCTCACATTTTTCACTTGATTCTTCTCCAACAACATTGCTAACTCATTCAGATGGAGTTAGCAAACTATGGCATGAGCGGTTTGGCCACCTTAACTACCGCTACCTTGAACAACTTTACAAAAATGACATGGTCATTGGCTTGCCTCGAGTCCAATTCTCAAAAGGACTTTGCAAGGGGTGCTCCCTTGGGAAGCATCTCTAAGCAAAATTTGACAAAGGCAAAGCTTGGAGGGCTTCACAACCTTTGGAGTTAGTCCACAGTGATGTATCGGGACCCTTTCCTAAACCATCTTTCACAAGGGCCAAGTACATCCTCACTTTCATTGATGATTTCTCTAGGTACACTTGATATATTTTCTCAAACAAAAGTCTGAAGTGCTTGAAAATTTTTTAGACTTCAAGGCTCTTGTTGAGAAACAGAGTGAGAAATCCATCAAGGTTCTTCGAATTGATAATGGACAGGAGTATGTCAGCAATAGGTTTGAGCAATTTTGCACCACAAAGGGGAATGATTTGCAGCACACAGTCACTTATAGTCCTTCACAGAATGGGGTTGTAGAATGCAAAAATAGGTTTTTGAAAGAGATGGGTAGCTGTATGATTCACTCAAAATCCTTAGTACCACAGTACTGGGTTGAAGCCATCAATTGTGCTCGCTACATTCAAAATAGGGTTCCTCACAAAGATTTGAAAGGGATAACACCCTTTGAATATTGGCATAAAAAGAAACCTGATGTTGAGCACCTAAGGGTTTTCAGATCCCCAACCATGGCCCACATACTGAAGAAGAAACACAAAGCTATGGAACATCAGTCTAAGCCTTGTATCTTTGTAGGATATCCAGATGGTATTAAGGGGTATCACCTTCTAGATCTGACCACTCATGAGTTGTTCATTAAGAGAAGTGTCCACTTTCAGGAGAGTCCTAGAGACTCAACACTTAGCACTTCTTCTCTCTCATCAGAGCTACTTCTTCATGATGATTCCTCATCAGATTCAAATCAGCCACAACAGGCTCCTGAGCCAGAGACATCTTCTTTTTCTTTGAGTTCAGACAATGAGGACAGTGATGTAGAGTCATCCACCTCTAGTCAGTCAGAGGATGAGGAGTTAGCACCTGATTCACCCACTTCTAAGCCACTGTGGGCTAGACAGACACTTGAGAATGCTGACACTTGGGCAGGAGATCCTGTAGATAATAGATGTACTAGGGGGGATTTTCAGAGAGATCCACATGCCTTCTTTGCTTTAATGTTAGATCCACAGACTTTTCGAGAGGCATCGGGGGTACCTGAGTGGGATAGTGCTATGGAGGAAGAATATTCTTCCTTAATCAAAAATCACACTTGGGATTTGAATTCACTTCTTAAAGGAAGAAAGATGGTTTGATGTAGGTGGATATATCAGACCAAGTTTATAGCAGATGGGTTGGTTGATAAGTACAAGGCATGATTGGTCACCAAGGGTTTCTCACAGGTGACAGGCATTGACTACTCAAAGACCTTTGCACCCATTTCAAAGATGACTTTTATCTGACTCACCTTGGCTATTGCTGTAGCACATGGTGGGGATGTGCACCAGATGGATGTGAAGAGTGCCTTTCTCCACATAGACCTAGAGGAGGAGATCTACATGGAGCAGCCGCCAGGATATGCTCAGGATTCTTCCTTAGTATGCATACTTAGGAAATATATCTATGGCCTCAAATAGGCCCCTCGAGCTTGGTATGCCAAGATGGATTCCTTCTTTCTCACATCGGGTTTCACTAGGTGCCATTCTGACCCCAATGTCTACTTCTTGCGACAAGATGATTCACTCCTAATTTTGGTTCTATATGTTGATGACCTTTTGATCACCGAGAGTTCTTCATCGGCTATTACATCGGTGAAGGCATCTCTCCAGGATAGATTTGACATGACAGACTTGGGTTTGTTGCACTACTTCCTTGGCATCGAGATCTCACAGTCAGATTCAGGGATTTCTCTTGCATAGCCTAAGTATGCTCTTGACTTATTGGCTTAGTTTCACATGGTTGATTGTAAGCCATCTTTGACTTCCTTTCTATCAAGAGTCAAGCTTGAGGCTGACTGTTCTTCACCATTGGTTGATGCCACTCGGTGTCGATAACTTATTGGTATTCTCATCTACTTGACTCACACTAGGCCCGACATATCATATATAGTGGGACTTGTCTCCATATTTATGTAGGAACCTCATGAGCTGCATTGCAATGCAGCTAAGAGGATCTTGCATTACATACAGGGTTCACATAGATACAAGATTCATTACAGATTTGGCATAGAGGTTGACTTGGTTGGATATACAGATTCAGACTAGGCTGGTGATTCACAGACTCGCAAGTCCACTTCTGGTTACAGTTTCTCTCTAGGTTTTGGTCTTATCAGTTGGTCTAGCAAGAAGCAAAATGTTATTGCTATATCATCCATAGAGGTAGAGTACAGGGGAAGTGTTAATGTAGCTACTGAGGCTATTTGGCTTCAGGGGATACTTTCTAAGTTTGGCATTCCTATCAGGCAACCCACCATCATTTATTGTGACAACCAGAGTACCATTCAAATTTGCAAGAATCCATTTCAGCACCAGCAGACCAAGCACATAGAGATTCACATGCATTTCATTTGGGAGCTTATTCATAGTCAGGTCATTGACTTGATATTTTGTCAGTCTTCATAGTAGGTTGCAGACATCTTCACCAAACCTTTCACTGAGAGCAAGTTCATTCATCTACGAGCTCTTCTTGGGGTGTGGTCCACATTTGCAGCAGCATCATCTTCGGGGGGGCACTAGCCTCTTCATTTCTTTTATGTCTCTCTTTTGGGGGGGGAAGTTTTTTCCTACGAGTTTTCTCCTTTTCTCTATCTTATGGGAGATTGCATTTGTACATGGGTACCTCATCAGGTCTAGTTGCCAGGACCTATTTTATATTTCCACACTACTTACCTACGCTGTGCTTATTGGGGGGTATTAGTGTAAGTTTTTATTTTTCCTTATTATTTAATTAGGGAATTTATATTTTTGTGCATACATGGAGTTTTCTTACATTCGTGGAATAGGCTAGCTTATGTGGAGATGTGTGTCATAGATGCGTCATAGGTGTCATAAGAATGTCATAAGTAACTCCCTTGATGGGAGTTACTTCTCTATTCTTAGCACCTTATCACCACCTTTCATGGAGGAGTTACAGTCTATTCTTGAGGTGTCTTGACCACCTTTTGTAGAAGAGTTACTTCGTGCTCTCTTATATGTATTCTTCACTTTGGCCATCTCATGTTAATCAGTTATTAGGTTTTCTCTTATTTGTCTTGTGAAATTTATCTTCTTATATAATTTCAAATTACTTTAGCATCTATGTGATGTGCACTAGCTTCATCTCGTGTGATCACGTCTCCGTTGCATTCACATTATCTAGATTCTGGCAATAACTCTGATAGGATTATCTTGGCCAATCAGAGTTTTTTGTTACTTATCGGTGATCTATGAAAAAATAAAAATATTTTGGATAGAGATTCATTTTAATTCATGATGGTAATAAGATATATATGCATATATTTATACATTGAATCTTTTATTCAAAAGTTATCTTAGAAACTGATAAAGAATTATGTCAGTCATTGAATAATGATTAAATTATATGTAGTGTTCAATTTTGATTATCTAATTATTACATAAACTACTTGTATAGAAGAATGAAGTAGTAATCCATGGTTATATAATTGTAGACACTAAATCAAAATTATATAACACCTCAATCTTATATAATTAGGAATTAATTCTCATGACTGTAACTTTTAGTTTCTAAGACCTTGCTTCCAAAAGGCTTGTATTCACTATCAATTGTGCCTATTACTTATCTCTTAGTCTGATCATACATTATTATGATGAGTAAGCCTTCTATACTTCTTAAACTATTTTAAAACCTATTTATTATCATCTTATACAAGTTTTAGATATATTCCTATTTTATATCTTCCTAGACACTTGCATCCTAGCTAGATGCCTATGTTGACATTAGTGTCATGTGCCAAACTAGGTGTCCATAGCCTTAAAGTCATCAAATTTTTAATTTTAATGTATCCTAATGGTTGGCCTAAGTGATTTATTGTGACACACACACACACACACACACACACATACAAGATCAACCTTCATTCATTCCTCACTTAACACAGACCTTACAACTCACAAGAAAACTTACCAAAGGTATCTAATCAAAGATTAAAGTGAGAAAAGCTTCCCTGTTCTCTTTTGTTTCAATATTAGTCATAGGGATATCCCAGTTATAGGTCTTAAGTACTAAACAACCAATCCATGATCCATACTTTCCAATTTACAATCTAGGTCACTCTATGTACTTGCTTATCACACGTTGCATATTGATACACACATAAGCCAATATATAGGGGGTAACTGCATAAGTATGAGGCCCAATTCAGAGTATTTGATATGTAGGTGGTGCCCATTGATAGAGGGTTATTTATGCCAACTCGACACCATGTGCTCACTAACCCATTTTTTTCACACTCACTCAAATAGTGAAAAAGTTAGGGTTTGATCATTTGACAAAGAGCGATAACCTGTGCATGAGATCTAAACACACCAGAGTAAAGGTGATAGAAAACCTAAAAGTCTAAAAGTGGTCATACCTAGATATAATTGATATTACGTACTAGACACCCATGTCCAATTTAGATAGTAACGTTGATGTAATCATCTAGATTTGATGCAAGCATTCAAGGCCCTAGAATGTAAATTTACAGAATCTAATGACTATTCTAGGATCCTGATCCAGTCCACTTCCATCCTATTTCAACCTAGATCTACATGTGCATAGTAAACCAAATAATTACTCTTGTTTCTAATTTAGTGTAATATTAATCAATAGTTTTACTTTCCATTTTTAGCATATCTCAGTATTATAAATTTATAATTTTATTTATCTGAGTTTATAAATTAATTGCCTTGCTATAGATCTGTTTATCACGCATGTGCTTATTCATTTCAATTTATGATTAAACATTTAGTGAACCTAACCCTTGGTCCCCAAAAACTTAGATATTGATCAAGAGTTTATTGTTTCTCTATTGCTAGTTTCTGATTTATGATTTAATAAAATGTAAAAGCTAAAAATAAGATTTCATTCAACTATAAATATGGGTAATATGGATGCATTTCTATCCCACTTTGTGTTCCAATTTCCCTTCTTATTTTTTTGGTGTATAATATTTTATCTAGAATCGTACAATGTATAATTATGGGCCCCATATATCATATAGTATGTGATTTTGAGGTGGGCCCTTATGATTATCGGTTTGGGTCTCATATGCTTTGTATTACTAATTTATTCGTATTCAATTTAATTTTGTAGCATCTTTTGTGTTATTAAGGTTTTGATTTGAATTTGAAAAGTATATAAATAAATAAGTACATTAATACATATAAGACATGATTAAAAAAATAAAAGGTCATGAATTAAATTAAATAAATGTATTTTGATTGTAAAAATAATTCATTCAAACATTTATAAAAGAGTTCAAGAAAATAAGAAGCATTTATTTCCTCAACATAAATTCATTCTAGCAAAAAAAAGTTATATAGGAATAAGTACTCCATTGAATTGCTTCCTAGACATAGATTATAATTGGAATGCTGATGTTGAATTTGATCAAACATCTTAAAAGCTTAATAACAATTAAATGTTAATACCTTTGTTTAAATACATTTTTCGATTTTTTGATTGGTGATGTTTTATCAGGGTTTTATAAATGATCAATATCCAATAAATATGCATAAAAATTTAGATAAATAAACAATATTTTCAGAGTTTTAAAATCGACAAATATAATAATCAAATTATTTTTTATACAATTTCAATTTATCAAAAACAACCTTATTCCTCTGAAAACAATTAAATAGTTATACGATCTTATGAAACAATCTCTGCTCAAAATTTTCTGGGTTATATTTTACTTATTATCTAAACTTAGCATATGCTAGTTATTTCTAATGACTATCTAAATCAATAACAAAATTAATTTATTTTCTCACAGCCTCTTATCATTTATTACTACATCAAATTTATTTTAAATACAAATTAAATTTAATTTACTATTTAAATCTGCTTATTACATAATTTCCTATAAAACATCATCTTGCTTTTCCTCGTAGCTTTGGACATCGTAGCTGTGGGGAGCAAGGTTAACTTGAATGGGAAGTAAAGTTCATTTTGCTTACCTTTTCCCCATGGCGTCCATCTTCTGCCGAATCAATAATGAGGATGACGTCCATCTTCTTACAGATCGTATCATGCGGAGTCAATAATGAGGGACCGAGTTAACTTGAACTGGAAGAGATTGTTCTTTAAAATGCATATTTTTTATCAGAGAATACCCACAATCTTTCTGTACGCATCAGATTCACACTCTAAACCAAGCCTTAATACAAAAGAATATTGTTGCGATGCCATTTGATGCTTTAAGAGTAGCCATTAAAGAGGCTTTTACTGTGAATGATGGAACCTGCATCCTCCACCGCCCATTACACGCGTAAAGGATAACACCCTGTCGGCTTCCCCACTCCATTCTCAATCCCCAAAAGGGCATCTACCATTATTTGGTTGTTACATAAAGCCGAAGCCTAGCTGTAAGAGGTTTCATTGATTTCGCACCGAAAGTTGAATCGCCCGTGGAGAACGGTGTTCCAGCAGAATGAAAGCAAGGGAAAGATGGAAACAATTATGTGAGACAGCCGCGGCTATTTTATCCCAGAGGACCGTTTTGATGAAGTTGATATTGCCGAACTGAGGGAAAATGTTCTCAAACGTCGTTCTGTTTACACACCTTGCAATTACTAATTTAAGCATAACCCACCAATATCATTTCCTCAGAATTAAGGCGTTGTTGTTGTTGTGAGCGTTATTGTTTTTGTTTACATTTTAATAATGCCCACGGCTTTGTTATTGTTAGATATTGTAGTATAGATAAATGGGTTTTACATCAAAATATAATACGTTTATTTATAAATATTTAATTAAGTTTAATAAGATTTAATAATTGTATGAAAATTAGAGTAATAAATGATTAAAGAGATTTTAGAAGTGTTTTGATTTGCAGATAATTAGTAAACAAAACATCTTCATATAATCATAAATAACATATTTCTAATACTTAAGTGATAAGCAAGCAAAAATTGTTTTGACTCTTTCAAATGATCACTAAGAAATTGTATTTTTTTTCCAAATCCTAATAGAACAATTGAACTAATTACTAGATTTTTTAAATTAATGATATAATTTGAACCAATTCACATGAATCTAATTGTGACTATAAAATGTTATTTGAGGTTAAATTAGCCCTAATCTCATCACCAATTCAACTCATTATTCAATTAGATTTTCGAGATGCAATTTAAGTTAATTTCATTTATGTGAATCTAATTGAAACTACACCATATTATTTCACGGCTATTTTTCCATAATTTCATTATTAATTGAACTAATTACTTGATTGTTTTAATTAAGAATGCATTTGAACTAATATTTTCGTTACGAAGTTAGTTTTAATTATATAGAGTATTTGTGGTTGAATTGACCCTAATCAATAATTTAAATAATTAATTGAATGATTCAATCTAGAACATAATTTTTTAAAATTTGAATTTTGTGAACTTACTTAGATTGTAAAATATGATATGGTGCTCAATTGATCCAAATTTTATCATTAATTTAACCAATTACTAGATTGTTTAATTAAAGATAAATTTTGGATCAATTTGAACTTAATTGCAACTCTACAATGTCATTTTAGGTTCAATTGATCTCAATTTCATCATTAATTAAATTAATTACTTGATTGTTTCAAATTAGTGGTACAAATTGAGCCAATTTAAGTACCATGAACTTTATTGAAACTATGTAATGTCATTTTAGGCTCGAGTGACCCCATTTCATCTCTAATTAAAAAAATCATCATAAATCTAATTAGATTATATGATATCATTTGGGGCTCAAAGATGTTATAAAATAATATGAAATTGTGTTGTGTTTTAATTTATTATCTTTACATAGGTGAATTGATTTCTAAATTATATGGAAGAATATATGTGCAATAATAAAAATATGTAATTTCTTTATATTTTGATTAAGTGTAGTTGTATTATTTTGAAAAGAAGTATAAATAAAAAAAACATCAGTATTGTTTTTGTTGTCTTTATGAGCATTTAAGATGTTAAGTGTGTGGGTTTATAACATGAAAATGGTATATGATTAAATTATACATTTTAAACTTTCATTGGTATACATTTTAAGAAAATATGACAAAAAAAAGAAGGAAGTGAAATGTTTCGACTGTGATGCTCAGAACAATTACACACGATAATATTTAAGTGTACACAAAAAAATATTAATACCCAATTCTCTTGAAGATTAATTATTTATTTAAAATATAATGAAATATTAATGATCCATAAAAACAAAATTGTGTATTATAAATATTTTATCTTACAAAATTATGCATTATAAATATTTTATCTTCCAATTTGATAGATAAAATACATTATATGAGATGTTGAGGACTCCTAAAACATATTTTCATAAATTAATGGTTTAATTATAGTAGCATGATGGCACATTAAATAGTTTTCCTATACATCTCATGGAGGGAATTTTTTAAAAGAATGTACACAAAATTGTCCATTGATCGACACAATTTCACATAATCTTGAAATAAAAAGCAATTGCCATGTACCAAATGAGTTGAATTCAAATTTATTCCATGTGTTCCCCATTTAAATAAACATATGATCGATTATTATAGAGATAAAAAAATAAAATATCAAAAAATATAACAATATTACAATAAATCTATACATTGCAATGTAGGCACAAATGTCATCATTGCTCCCATTCAAGTGCTACTCCTTGTTTACGGATATACAAATTATAAAAAGTGCGTTAATTTTTTTACTATAAGTCTACAAATGTGTTGGATTAACTTGAGCATGCTGCCTCAATCGTTTCATTTCCTTGACCACAGTGGTTCAGAGAAAAAGTAACAAACTAATCACAATGTTTCATTAAATAGAGATATATGAGGTTTTATATTTAGGTAAGAGTTTGGAAGGGCCTAATTTCTTTATGATTAACAAAATTATTGTCTTGTTACAAGCAAGATAACTAATTTGCTAACATATCCTATTAGTTGAAGATTTTGTTTTATTATAATATTTAGTTATTAAATATATTTATAATATGAGAAAAAGTTATAAAGGTTAATAAAATTTTATAGCTTGCATGAGAAATATTAGAAAGGATTAATAGATTTTATTATTAATTAGAAAATAAAAATAAAAATATTGATAGAAAATTGTTAGAGATTAATTTTTATTTATGTTAGTTTAGGTTAATCTTAAGTCTATATTTTAATTATGCATTTATTATTATGAAAAATTCATTTTATTCTGAATTTATAAAGTGTCATGTCTTTTTTATTTTTTAAAAAAAATCTTGAAGTTATATTTACATTTAACTCCCTCCACACTTTTCTTACATCCCCCACCTTATCAAAATTATGGATATTTGTCACACATAATAAGGTTGCATAAGTAACCACTCTTTCTTTATAGTTCTATTTATTGAGCTATCTCCTCTCTCATTCTACACACTAGAACACTAGTTTTATCTTGATTTTTATGTTATAGTTTAGGTTCATCTCTCTTCTCAATTTTCTTTTTTTGTATTGATATTTTACTTAGATAATTTTAATTTGAAAGCTTTTTTTAATAGGTGAGAGGTTTTCTTCTATTTAACGGTTTCTCTATTGGAATTTTTTTGTCTCTTACAACTTGATATTGAAATAATATTATTTTATTTATGCATTCATTATTTCATACTTTCAATATTAGAGCAAGGGTTTTTTAACGTTGATCTTTGAATATGTGCAAGCACTTAAGTGGAGAAGTAATTTCTTTTGTATACGTGAAATTGGGTTCACACAGAAAAAATGAGCACAAATATATTCCTAATTCAAACATTAGATAAATTAGTTTAATCAATGGATAGATTTGAGAACATTAAGCCCGAATTCACAACATATAATTCAATTAGGTTCATGAGGATGAAATTTATTTGATTTACATCCTTAAAAACTAATCGAGTAATTGGTTCAATTGATGGTTAAATTGAGACCAATTCAACCCCAAATGACATCATATAGTCATAATTGTGTCAATGTAGATTAAATTGGCCCAAACTATGTCCCTAATTAAATAATTTTATTAATTGGTTCAAGTAAATGCACATGTGGAGATAATCAACTTAGAATATCAATTATCACTCATTTCACCTTAGTTATCACCAAATGTGCTTTTGATTGAACCAAACTAGTAATTAAAGATTTGAGGTTCCCAGAATCCCTAATATTAGAGAAGATGCTTTTGGAATGATTTTTCTCAAATGTTTTGATCTAGTAATTATTTTAATCACATATGAGATTTAGGATAATTGAGTCATGTGAAACTAATTAAAGCTAGCTTGTGTGAATTGGGGCTTGATTACACTACCAACCAAGTAAGTTTGTCAATCAATTATGCAATTGTATCTAATAGATCCCATTGGATCTAAATAAGACCAATCACCATGAATTGGGGATCGGTTATTATCAGATATGCACCTTGATGAGCCATTTGAATAATTTGACTAATTGTGTAAAATTAGGCATAATAGAGCATTATAAAATAAATTTTAATTGAATAGCATAAAATAGGAATTGATTATCTTTGATTGTGCCTATGATTGAATTCGTCATATAATTATTTGAATTAGGTACATAATTAGGGCTAAGTGAGCCCAAGGAAACTAATTATTTACAATTAGATTAATTATGGATAAATTATCCCCATCTACAAAATATTAAAAGTAATTAGTACATATAGAAACTCAAGTATCCCTAATTTCTTACATGATTGACTTGATCACGTAATTGGTCTAATTTTATGCAAAAGTGAGGTTAATCAATTCATGTTAACTAAAATTTAATTTTAAAACATTATAAATGGATAATAAATTTGTAATTAAGATGCACTCAAGAAGGTTTATGTGTTAATATCCTCTCAAATCTCATTATATTTTCAAGATGCGGTGTTTGAAAAGTATAATTTTGACACATAAATAAATCTTATAAGTGTCCATAATCATTTGTAAGGCTTAAAATCCTAGAAACCAAACATTGGTTGACCCAAAACATACATCGAGTGTAAAATTTACACCCTAAAAACCTTAGTTTCAATACTGGAATCTTGAAAATGAATATGAACCTAATGGAGCAGATTTTAAAAAACTATCTCATAAACAATAAATCCTAAAACTTTGAGATCGATTCTATAATATATTGACTAGCCCTAATTTCTTGTATTTACCAAAATAAATTTTTAGTATATGAATTTATAAAATTTAATAATAAAAATTAAATTTTTATTTTAGTGGGTGTATTAGTAATATAATCTTATGTGTTATTCAACTTTCACATTTTCACTTGAAGACATGAACAAAAAAAAGTGTGTGTTACTTCCAGTGCATATTTTAGTGCGCACATGGTATGGCTTGGTAAGTACCAAACCACATTCCAAAATTCACATACACACTTTTTTGTAATGTGTGCAAAATTTGTTGGCCCATATTCATTTACTCACCCTTTATAAACTTTAGGTCAAATACCTCATGCTTGTTGCCTAAAATAATTTGATTATTTATAGTTATTTCTTATCATCTAATGTAACCTTAGATCTAGTATGGTCATTCATCTTGTATATCCTTAAATATTGTGTGTGTAGACTCCCATCCCTGATCACTTTCAATGTCCTTTACAAATGAACCTTATCAATGTTTTTTTTGGTTAGAAAGAAACATAACCAGATACGTGGTTCTATTGATTTATAACCATGTATATAGTTTTGGCTCAGTAAATACCAAACCTATGTCACAGTTTCACGTATGTGCAACTATTTCCATTTTTTATTACTCACTTTTACGTCCCCAATCACCATGCACTTACACTTAAGGATAATAGAGCCTTACAAGATTAATATTAATCAATTAGCATAAAATAGGGCTCAATTAACTCTAAATGTGCACATGATGAAATTCATCATCTAGTTGGTTAAATCAGGTACATAATAGGACTAATTAATCCCAAGGAACCCAATTATGTCCTATTATCTCAATTATGGATAAATTATTCACAAATATAATAAATTACAAGCAATTAATTCACATAGGAGATCAATTATCCATAATTATCTATGTAGCATCATCATCAATCTGTATTGGCTCCTTTGGCTTTACATCCCATCTAGTTGCTGGACTCTCCTTATAAAGAAGTGTGTTGCAGTCAATGAGATGAAAGTCACTATGTAAAACCATAAGCTTCTATAACCTATTAAAGGTAAGCCTATTCTTCTTCATGGAGTGGATCCAACTATAAGTAGACTAGTTCCTCTAAGCAATAGAATAACTAGAAACATGGGATAGTAAATGAATGGCTCGATTAGTAGTCAAAGAATAAGGCCCATGAAAAGTCCACCAAAAACTTGGTTCCTCTTGTGTTATTGTATCCCTATCTATTTCAACCTCCTATGGATATCCCTTAAGAGTGGAAAATTTTGTCCACTCAGTACGAATGATGTTAGCCTTTGTAGAATCATGCATTTTCTAAATGACCTTCATGAACCTTGCCTTCACCTCAACATCTTGTATAGGTATAAGTCTACCAAGAATTTAAACATACCACTTTGGGTTCAATGCATAAGCATCCATGTGCAAAGGAGTGTTCATCTTCTCCCATCTACTGTGCATGATCGATTGAATATGCTTTATATAGAATTACAATGTGGGGTTCGTCTCTCATATGACAACCTTCATTTAATCAAGCATAGTATCAATACACTCATACACCTCTCTAAGGGTAGGTGCATTAGTATCCCAATATATAATAACTGTGAAGATTAGAGTAATGATGGAGATAATATATCTGGCATTAGTGTAAAAAACATCACTCTTCATCACCTCCTTCACTCTCTTTCCCTGCTATGTCTTCAACTCAGGCCATTGATTCATGATGTTTACCAACTTCATTGGCATGATGTTCATTAACAAATAGGGATCGTCAAATAGGTTTTCTATAGAAATAAACTCTTCTTGCATCCAAATAGCCTCAAACTTCTCATGTGGATATTCAATTGTAACCTCATTCTTGATTTCCATAGGGCTCTCAATAAGATTGGGTTTCTTCTGAGTTGTAAGTTATTCTAGTTCATCAAGGAGCTGTGCATACTCTATCTAATCTTGATCATTATCTTCCATGGAATATTATTTATTCACCTTGTCATGTACTTATCCCTCAACTTGGAAAAACTCTTCAAGCTCTTGAAAGAGCTCTATTTACAGTTGCCAATCATCCTTATCCTCTTTATCATCTAGAGCCACTACCTCTTCAATATTCTCTTTTTGATGTATGATGTCATCAAGCTAGTGTTATTCAATATCCAATGCATCTAATGGTGATTCAAGATTATGCTAAAGTATTGGATCATCTTCAAGATCAAAACTTCCACCTTGGTCTCAAGAGATTCTTGTAGGACTGCTACCTCTTTGGGGATGACTTAAAATTATTCTCTATCCTTAATAACACATTAATATACATGCTAGAGGTGATCATATACAACCTTTTTATCAGATGTAGAGTCTTCTTCAAGGGATGCAATATATTCCATTTATTTCTTCTTCATGGTGATGCCAAGACTAGGCATCTTGATATCATTTGACCTAGCCCAATGAGGCTACCAAGGAGGTAGACTTTCTTCAAGAAATAGTTCTAAATTTCCCTCAACCAACTGCTCTTCTCTAGGTTCCCATATCATAGGTACATCAAGGTAAAGGGTGATGGGGTGAGGACAAGATGAACTAGTTGGTGGAGGTGGTACATAAAACTCAAAATTAGATTGAGAGTGAAATGTAGGGGGATCTTTTGGAAGCTCTTGAGGAAGAAGAGGTAGACCTTTGGCTAAAACAACTTGATTTTCTTCCTTTCACTTGAAAATCACTTCATTTAAATCTGATTTAAAATTGAGGTCTCTCTTGAGGAAGGGTGGATGGGGTATGTTTAGGCATAAAATATTCTTTTAG
This sequence comes from Torreya grandis, assembly GCA_037957365.1. NCBI lineage: Eukaryota > Viridiplantae > Streptophyta > Pinopsida > Cupressales > Taxaceae > Torreya > Torreya grandis. The sequence goes on along the minus strand of JARHVA010006455.1, from coordinate 156,483 downwards.
GTCTAAACCTTCCATCACACCTTGACTTAACAAATTCATCCTTGACTCCTACTCTTCAATTTGCTTGGCTAGGTTCTCTTGGAGAATTATTTCTTGAAGTTCATAGGTATCATCATGAGGCTAAGGAATGTAACAGGGATGACATGGAATACAAGGGGTCTCTTGAGGAAGGGTGGGAGGGTCTTGCAAAGGATCAACTTCATTCTCAACTTCACACTCATTAACAAGACTTTTATCCTCTTTCTTTCCCCATGAATCCACTATCTTATTACAACTAATGATGTTGGGATTAGGGGTCATTTCTTGAGGTGGTGATGCAACTTGATGAGTGGAATAAGTGTTCAAGAAACTTGGGATCTCCTTAGGCTTAGAATATTCACATTATCTCCAACTTAGAATGGTATATATAGAGGTCTCTTCTTGAGGTGGGGATGTAATGTGAGAGGGAAATGAGAGCTTGGATTCCACTTCCTTTGTTGAAAATATGGATTAATGCATATGTATATTATCCAACTCAAACTACCTATGAAGACTAACTTTAAAAATAAGTCTTCTATTTTCAATTCTCTCTTCCAACTGATTGGGAAAAGGATGACTTTGATATCCTTGATTGGGATCATGAATAGGGATCAAATATGGCTGACAGGAAACTTGGGGAGTGGATATGAAGGATGATAGGTTTGATGAGGTTTCCTTTCATGATCTCTTAGCCTACCCTCTAAGGAATAAACTAGGCCACTCACATCAAGTATCTCACTTGTAAGCCTTTGCCAATTGGCTCTCTCAATAGGCACCCACTCTCTTTTGACCAACTCTAGTGCATCTCTCACCTTATAAATAAGATGAATAGGAATATTTTGACCACATCCCCTTAGATTATCAAGCTCCAAAATGTACCTTTCATAGTCCAAAAGTGTTTACTTGAAGGTGGAAATGGATGGTGTTGAGAAGTGACTAGGTTGACTAGGAGCAAGACATTGAGGAGGCTGGGTATAGGATTAGTAAGAATCATGAGAAGGTTGATAAAGGCCATGTGGGAGTTGATAGGGATTATAAAAATATTAGAAATGATCATAAAAGGGCTGCTTAAGAGCTTGCTCTTGTTGATAGGGAATGGCACAAGCTTTACATGTCTCACCAACTTGTGTAAGACAAATCTCAACACCAAAATTAGCCATGAAACCTCATTAAAAGAAATAAAAGAAATAAAAATTTTACCAATAATATTAAAAAGGAAGACTGAGCTACTTGACCTTTTGATGTATCTTCAGAGTCGCTATTGATTCTTTGATAGATGCCTCCAAAAGTTGATTATTGAGAGACAACACCAAAAACCTCTCAACTTCTTAGACCAAGAATCCCATCAGGCGTGCCAAAAACTATTGTCACTTGGATTTTCACCCTTTGAGGAGATAAAAAATCTCTCCTCATCCAAGTGGCACAATGGAAACACCTCTAGGCATCTGGGTAGCCTAAGGATGAGGTGAATATCTAGATAGGGCTAGCTCCCTTGATGTACTACTTTGGATCACAACTACACTTAACTTTTGGGGGTGAAAAGGGAGAGAGATAAATGAAATAAAACTAACCTAAGGGAGATGATACACAAAAATATATGATGACTTCCAACCAACAACATGCTACACATGAAATCAAAAGACAAACTAAAAATGCACTTCTCCAATGTTGCATTATGAGGTTATGAATGAATGTGCAAAGCTAGGAAGAATATACAAGAGGCCTTGAATAACACTAATGAAAATAATAACTCACTCAATCCTTGAAATTTCCTAGAACACTTCATAGTCCCTGTAAGAAGAAGCTTTCCAACTGCAAATAGAATGCAAGAATGAGACAACACGCTAAGGATTCCATAGTCTTCACTAAGAAAGATCAAACATTCAAGTAAAACACACTAAGAATAGTCATGAAGAGGTAAAAATTAGTAGTATTATTTATAAAATTTTATGCAAATTATCAAGGCTTCACCATACTCAGGTGGAACATAAGTTACAATAGCCAAAATGGCTAGTTCTTATAGAACTTGAGAGAGAGAAGAAAAGAGAATTCCAGGGGTCATAAGGACACTTGTAAAGCTAAGAAAATAAGTTAATTATGAATGAGAAGAGGATATGGGATGAACCATGCAAATTTAAAAGATACAAGTGTCCATCCAAATCATTAAACTCTTAAAAAGTGGCACGAAATTCTCTTAACTGGCTCAAAAAAATTGCCTTCATGATTTGAGCTTCTTGAACACCTCATAAATAACTAGGAATAGTTATAATGATTGTAATGAAGGTTAGTTTCCACTCTTCTCACTAGCTCATCCACTAGGTCAGTTTTGACTGGTTGAGATGAAGCACTTGGTTTGGACACTTATGAGTTTTTATATGAATGAAATGACCATATGAAGTTATAAAAAGTATAAATATTACCTCCAAACTTGATTTCATCCTCATACTCCTCTTGTAGCCTACATAATGCACAAAATTATCAATAAAAACCTATTTTTTACCTTGTCTGTACAAGTCCGTACAACTCATCCTAGTGGAAAGTAGCCTATGGGATTCCTATAAAACCTATAATAATCATCCTAGAAAAACTATTTCATTTTTTTTCATTATCTCTCTTATTTCCTCAAACTAGTCTTTACAAGGGTTTGACAAGGGTTTTGAGCAGTTTTTAGTCTTAAGCTTTGTTCATAAAGCTATGACATTATATTTTAAAAATAATTCCACAAATTAATAGTTAAATACCTTAATAAACACATATAAACTCCTTTTTCCTCCATGCAAATCCTCCAAGAAGATGTGAGCATTTGAACTCTCCTATCGAGATCCTTCTTCCATTCCAACAACCCTAAATTATCCTAAGGTCTAAAAATGGATTTATTTACTATATTAAGATAGTAATACCATGATAAAATTTATTTTAATTCTCTGCCAAGGTTGAAAAGGAAGTTGGTACCTTGTTTGTGTTTAGGCCTAAATCTTGCCTAGTAGGCCTGAGTTGTCCTTGAAGCCCAAAATGGCTCCTCATGGCTTACCATGAAAAATATATACTTTAAAACCTTTGATATGGTCCCAAAAACAAGTTAAAATATATTGGGAAGCATACTTAAGGCTATAAATGAAGGTAATCTCTTGTTTGGGTTCTAGGCCAAAACCTTACCTTTAGGCTTGCTTGCAAACTTAGCAATCTGGACCCTCTTGCTTGATTCCATCCTTTAGTGAGGTGTTATTAATTTTTTATAAATTTATAAACCATATTTACATTTACAAACATCTCTTTGGTCAGTCTTCATTCCCTTTTCCCCAAAACTTGTCAGTTTATGTATGAGGGGAAGTACCCTCTGTCTGAGATAAAATAGAGGGCACTTACCCTATTTTATAAGAAAAGGTGAATGTTTTGAAGGCCTATATAATTTTAAAGGATAATATATACAATTTTTTAACTCTTTATCTAGTCATTTTTCCTTTTATCTCTTCAAATTCCAAGATTGAATATGCAAAAGATAGACTGTGTATTTGATAGTCAAAGAGTGACTATGTTTTGCTTGCTTTAGGGTCCCCTTTTCATATATTTTAAAGATATTTGAGTGAAATATAGTATGATAAATACCATTTTATATATTATTATCATGCCTTAAAACCATATCATTCATGCTTACATCTTGGAATTGAATTATTCTTCAGACCAGTCAAGGCATCTGACTACATTTTTGTGTTTCTCCCTCAAAAGTGACCTCTATAGGTGTCTTTCACATGATTCAAGATTGAAATAATTATTTATGGAATTTATTTAATCATCGCATGGTAATTTTTAATCTATTTGACCTATGTAATTATGAATTAGTTCCACTTCAATCATTCTAACCTTCTTGCTCTTTGCCCCTCATAGTTAACTGCAGTTAACTATGAGAGGGCTTGAAGGTGTTCATAGCTTGAGGTTGTCTTGAAATGATGTTTAAAAAACCAATTATAATTAATTTAAGTTAATTAGTACATGATTTTAGTCATTTATTTCACCTTGCCTAGTCTAGGTCATCCCTTTGAACCTTAACCTTGTTCACAGTTGTCATAGTCAACACAATCAACTGTGTTATGACTAGTATAATCATGTTGGTGTAACTTTATTGCTTGATATAATAAACACCACCATAAAATCCTATGATCTAATTGGAAACATATTCCATGGGCTGATGTTGACGTTTCCATGCCTAAGTCCTTCAAATGGATGATATAGAATTCACAGTCAGCTATAAGTGCATATGTGCATGAAAAGGAAACTTGTAGGTGTAACTTGAGGACAACAACCCTACATATAAACTTGTATTAGTGGTTTTATCTTAATTTTAAATATCATACCATTTTTAAACACTAAAATTTATCCTAAAATCTTCAACCCTCTAGTTTATTCAAAAGCCTTTCACCTCCCAGCTACTGTAGGTGCGCACTAAGACCTGTGTATAGACTAAAAGTGATATAAGAAGCAAAACCCAATGCGATATCATCCTTTTGATGATATTTTTCATCATAGGTATTATTTGCATCATTTTAAAACCCTCCTCATATTTTGAAAAATTCAATTTTTCCATTTGGATGACAAAGCTCTCATTTTGACCCAAAATAGTAGATAACATTCCCTAAACTCAGTGTACAAAAGTGCTTTTTTAGGCCTTCTTATAACCATCTTCCCTTAATCCTTTTCCTTAAAAACTTTTCATAGTTCATGTTATATGATAATAATTCAAGGAAAACCTATTTATATGAATCCAAGTTCTTAACAACATTATTAAAAGATCTCTACAAAATGCGTAGGATCTCTGTTTTACCAATTTAGGGATTGGAGGCTTGAAACTCAGTCATCATCCCTAGAGCATGTTTCCAACCTCCATGTTGCCAATGTAACACCTCAAATGGGCTTAAAATTTTCTCCCCACCTATTATAAATTCAATAATAGTTTCAACACATGTTTAATCACTCCAAAGTGATTCCTCAGTTGACACCATTTGTAGGTAGACACTGTCATATATAGGCAGTAAAGTGGGAGTTGGCAATAGATTTAGATTTACATGATTGTGACCAATTATAAGATTTTCAAGGTTTAAAATTATGATATTATCAATCTCAAATACTGTAATACTTATAAAAACTCCATTCCACCATGAAGTCATCTCATGAGATTCTTGTAGATGCACATTAATGGCTATCTGATTGTATTTTCTTACATATGATTGTGATTCCATGGAGAGATGCCTTGAAAAAGGAAATTGAGAAGTGAAAGTGACCAATAAAACATGTAATCATGTAAACCAAAGAATATTCACCCTCTAATACCACCATCAAAATAAGAAAATCCTTCAAATGGTGTAAAAATTGATTGTTACACAGAAAAGTGCTCCCTCCTGCAACCTAAGATGATTAGCATATCAAAACCTCATGAAACTTGAAAAAAAACATGGGAATAATTTTAAGATGAGGTAAATATCATATTGAATCAAAATTATAAATTTTTTCATACAAAATTACTCAAACCAAGTTAAAACCTATAGGGTGCATGAAACAACTCGTAGAAAAGTATATTCAGCTTGATGAGGATGGTTCATGAAGCACATGAAACCATTATTTGAAATATTTATATGGAAATTAAGGTATATAAGTTTTATACAACCTAACATAATAATTTGACATATAACCTCTTTAGTTGTCTGTATTGAGCAAAAAGCTGAAGGTCACTTTTGTATGTCTAGGAAAGCAAAAATGGAGTAGAATGGTTTTAGCCAAATTTTGACACTTTAAATTTTTTTAAAGAACTAAGATGAGTGTGAGGAAGATGAAATGATGTTCCATGATATTTTCCCATGTGACACACTTCCCCATGAGTTGTACAAGTTCCAAATGCTCCCTTTTTTCGTTGATTTCTTGAATTTTAGTTAAACACCCTGTAAGATTCTGATGTAACTGACATCCATGATAGATAAACTATCTTATTAGATGATTTAAAGGATAAATAGATATTTTGACACCTTGGTAAATGTGCCACTTGTATTTATGACCCTTAAAAGCCCACTAAATGACCCAAAATGACAAATTGACTAATATGACTAAGACCAAGGCTAGGAGGACATTAAATGACATAAAATAACATATAATACACCACATGAAAATATATTAGACCCCATAAAACACATAAAATTTAATTTTTTACCTAGGGGTGCCCTAATTTGACCCAAAAGTCAAAATTGGTCAACAATATGTTCACAAATAAAAAAACATTTAAATATATTATTCAAAAATACAAATTTTAGATTGTATGCATTCCCATGTTTACATTATTTATATTTTCTTGGTACTAAATATGCTATCTATGTTAGTATACTTAGTTTTATCATACATCCATGCTTCACTCATTCCCTTCAAGTGTTCATAGATTAGTACAGGACTCAAGTCCTCTACATAGATCCAGATTTGATACTATCTACCCATCACGGGAACATACATATATACATAGATTCAACACTACTATATTATCCCCTTATTGGCATCATGCACACAAATTTTGATTTGACAAGTTATATCACATATTTAACATTGATTATATCTTGATATTGATCATCCTATACTACACTAATTTTTTATTGACTACTACTATAGACTCAACTTATGTACATCTTTAATCTTATACAGATTTGTACCACATGCTTATTCACACTTTTATTTCTTAATTTATTAGTTTAGATTTGATTGTGTCTCTTTTTCTACTCGAGAGCATTTAAACATGTCACTATTCTATAGTTCTAAGCCAATTCTTTTCATTGCATATGCTTTAGACATGTGCCCATGTCCTTGTGTGTGCTTCTTGATTATGTATGCAAATATTTGAACATGTCATTCCTTGTGGCTCTAAGCAAACCTTGATTTCTCTCTACGTATGTGTAAATTTGAACATGTCTTTGTATGTGTGTTCCTTATCAAACTTAGTGACATGTGCCCATGTCCCTTGTATTGTGGCCCCTTGGCCTACTTTGTGTGCCTCATGTGTTTGTATGTATGCTTTCATGTATGCATCATGGCCATGACACTTTTCTCTTGCTTGTTACATTCACATCCAATTTGTGATGTCATGAGCAACCTCATTCATCTCTTGTTTCTCCTTGGGTGCCTTGATGGACATCATGCCCCATCCCCATAAGTAGTTTACTTAGATTATATTCATATTTATTGTTCATATGCATGCTTACATTGTTAAATATATCTTGACAACCTTGTGAATGTTATATCTAACATACATCATACATTATCAACTTATGCTCAAATTATTTTACATTCTGATGTCATGTATACACATTATATTGGTTCATCACACAAATATCATATGTTTTTAGCCTAACACATAAGATGCATAGATGTTATTTTTAAGATAGTAATTGCAGAGGTTCAATAAATCCACTTAAAAGAGGGGGAACTTATAGATGTTTATCATAGAGATTAGACCATCCTAGTTTACTCAGGACATAGTTTTCAGTATGCAAACACATATTACAAAGCTCAATCTCAGGAAAATATAGTAAAACATAGTCACACCTAGATCAGTCTAATTTTTACATAGAAACAACACATTTGGTCAATAGCGTGACACTGAAGAAATAGTGCAATATGCTATTGACTAGGGGACCATGCTACTATCTAGTATCCCAAAAATAAAAAATTATGGAATTATCTTAAAGGTAGAACAATTGTAGTTCATATTTTCATAGTCTTAGTCATAAATTATCATATATGATTAATATATACTCAATTTTTATGCAAAATTACATAGGTTTATTTACACTAGGGGCATCATGTGTGGCATGATCACTCCCATTTTAGTTTTAGATATGCATAGACATAGATTATTATAAATCATTATAGAATCCATATGCACAAATATCAGGATTAGGGGCACATGTCTAACACATTATTTTCATATGCTCAATTTTGTACCAATTTCTCATATGGAATGACAGTTCCATGTCATTCTCCAAGTTATATACTCCATAACCATTTGCACTAGTTTTTCACCAAATTGATGCCCTATTTTGTCTACAATGGTTGGCATTCCCAAGTGGCCCTTAAACCATTTTTACATTTTAGAGTTCTTGAATGGCTCTTGAGTTGTTTTACATTTCAGATTTTTTGATTGGCTCAAGAGCCATCTTACACAATTTTAGTTACATCACATAGTTTCACCTTCAGATACATACTATATCGAGCAAGGGTAGACAATGATGGAGTCAAGGCTGGCTTGAGTTCTTGAGCCATCTACATAAGAGGATTGGACAAATCATAAGTTATTCACAGGTTATCATCCATTGAGCAAGGGTAGGTAATGATGGCGTCAAGGCCAACTTGAGTTCTTGAGACACCCACACATGAGGATTGAACAAGCCATTATATTAGTCCAAGCTATTCATCATTTGATCACCATCTGCATGCACACACATGATTTCATGAGTTTTTTTCATTGGTTCATTTACCCAATGAGGTGTATTTATTACTTTCCTCCCTCTCACATCTCTTTACTCATGTTTGTATTTACTTTTGATAATTCTTAAGTAAGGATTGATTCATGTATGTTTCATTTGTAGGACACATAATGGATCATAGTTGATAAACTTAGACCCTCATTCACGAGCTTCACCTCATAAGTAAGTCTAGGTACGTTTCTCTGTCCTTTATCCTAGTCATTTTGCTTTGTTGTATTTTTAGAATAAGGGTGGGGGAATTTACTAATTAAAATTAAATATTTATGCCTTGGATGTCCACTTGAGGTCACTTTACCCTGATTATGTCCATTGACCCATATTAGAGGCCCTTTTGATACACTTTTAATCACATGACATTCATAAATAGCACCTAGGCCTATAGAACACCACATGAGACCCATAATAGCACACTCCCTTAGTGATTTAGGTCCTTACACCCTATAAAAAGTAATTTTTTATCTCGTTAAGAAGATTAGGGTCAGTGTAGACCTATTCTTAAGTCACCTTCCCAAGTCATTTTTATTAGAACACTATATAAACACTACTTTGACACTCTTACACCCTAAGTGGATATTATCACAGAGAAGACCACAAAAGTGACACTTCATAATGAGGGAAATACACTAATTCTTCAAATATTATATTTATTTAGCCCATACATTTAATAACATATCCCAAACATTTTAATATTTTAATTTTAGTATTATCAGGCATAAATATGTCATTGAAAAAGGCCATGAGTACCAACAACACCCTATCTAATAACTTCTCTAACCAACATACATATAGATCTAAGCCCTACCCACATAATGGGTTATTTATTTCATCTATCATATCTATCACATCTATTAGTCTCTATACCAATGCTTCTAGTCTTCCATCTATCCAATACATGTGGCAGTACATAGTGGGATTTGTAGGATCATCCAAATATCCTCCAAGGTCATGATCATCTCGCCTGTTGGGAGATGGAATGTGTTGGTCCCCAAATGCTAGTGTTCTACTAGTGCAATCAAAAGAGACCAATTATCATGAGTCTTTGGTAGCAAAGTCATATGGTATAAATCCATCACCTCTAGCACTCCAAGCTCCCCATCATCCATGCCCCTCAAATGGCTAACACAATTGAATATCACTCTCATGTATTGATAATGGATAGTCACTCTTGTGAAACACTATATCATGATAATACTTAGTCAAAATATAACATTTATATACATACTTATTCAAGAATTTCCTTATATTTCCCACCCATGTTTTGGTCTATGCACAAGCACCAGGACTTGTGTAGATGTTGCCATGTCTGAATAGATGTGTCATTTGTGAAGACACTATGGATTTTTGCATAAACATCATGAATTTGTGTAAATTATACTATATTTTATACAAATGCCATCATTAGACCCACATAATACACAATACGTAGATGGGATTGTGTCTTGTGTAGAAACTACAAGTTTGTGAAGATGATAATGACTGCATGTGCAAATGTTAAACATTGAATTTTTTTCAAAGATGCCATTTCTCTTCATGTATATGCTAATTTAATTGATATATATGCCACGAGGAAAATTTTCCATGTAGTGTCTATGATCATGTGTGCCTTTGGACCCTATTTATGACACATAAAATACAAAACTCACTAAAGCAAAACATGTACATACCACTGACCCACTCACCCTTGGTCTTCGATACTCTCAAAATCACTTGCTCTGATGGGTAGATGAAGGCACATGATTCATTTTAATACAAGCACTTAGAGAAAAATATACAAAAATAATTTCTAAGGGATGATGGTGCAGATGAATATTTTTTCATTCACCAACCCATATTTATTCATCCCATCCCCAAAAATTTTCAAATGTTTTCCCCTCATTCCCCCCATTTTTACCCATTTTCACCCAATGAGTTCTAGTTTCACCCATTTCCCTGATTTTCTCTCATTTTCACCATTCTTTATCATTTTTCACTATTTTCTTCTTACTTTTAGCATTATTCTTCCTTTTGAGGGCCTATCCACATTATTTATTCTTCATCTGACCCCTCAAGGGGGCATCACATCCTCATCACTTATCATATGAGGAATCCTATTGTGCCAATTTTTTATGGTTTTCTTATGACCATTATTCATAATTTAAAATTTCCATCTTCATTGAATTATTTGGGGCATCCTTGTAGGCTCATTTTTCTAGCTTATCTAGTCTTTGAAAATTTGTTACTCCAACAGTGTCTCTCAACACCAAAGAGGGAAAAATGTAAATAACTCATTTTTACCACCAAGGTGTTGTAATTGATAATTATCACCACTATACATTATTTTACACATGAAACCCTAATTTATTCCATCATCTTGATTTATTAATTTGATTAACTATTTTTGTTATTAATATCAATATCATATCCTTAATCACATTATTACATCATATCATAACCTTAGTTTCATTCAATGCATCCTTAATCAATCCATCATTCCCTTAACTAATTAATCAAACTAACCAATTGCACAAATGAACCTAAAAACATCCTGTCAAATACCAAATCGAGGTTAATTAGTTAGCAAATCATGTCAAGTTAGCTAATTGAACCTAAACCCAGAAATCCATGAAAAATGTAATTTTCATAATTATCAAAAATAAAAAATCAAATAATCATCTCAAATTGATGACATCATCATTCAACTTGTTAATCTCAAATCCCAAGTCAAATCCATACAATCCAAGGCAAGTTACAAAGTCCAAAGAAAAGGATTAGAAGTGTAATTTAGTCCACTCTTCATTACTCCATTTCCTTACACATCCAAATATTCATATTTATTTCTCAACCTCTCTTATTTAATGAGGAGGAGAAATCATTCTCCACCATTAATCTTGGATCAAGAGCAACAGTCCTCATTCATCCACAAAATCTATAAATTAGAGCTCACCCCCACAATTCTAATAAGTTCACTTAGGCTATCAATATTATACCTCTTTGTACATTCATTAAGCTGATCAAGCCATCAAACATCAAGCCAAATAATCTATTGACAAGGAGAAGTGATACTCATTTTATCACATGGTCTTCACAACATTAAAACTACATCTAAGAAATAATTGAGCAACATCACAACATCAAGAGTGTCAATCTTCTCCATTGGTAGGTGAAGGTATCACTTCTAGCCCCCTCTTTTCTCATTAGAGGTATTCATTTCAATTTTTTTTAGCATTGAATTATGTTTTTGTTTGGTTTCTAACATTTATATTTCTCTAAAAATTTGTCTTGTATATACAATAATCTTTCATCAAATGAAATTTTGGTTTACACCAAATTATTTTATCTTTGGTTTACACCAAATTATTTTATCTTGTTATTCCATTATTCTACTATAGATGCATCATTTGTGAACACCCCCAAAAATTTTCAAATGTTTTCCCCCCATTTCCCCCCATTTTCACCCATTTTCTCCCAATGAGTTCTAATTTCACCCATTTCCTTGATTTTCTCTCATTTTCACCATTCTTTATCATTTTTCACTATTTTCTTCTTATTTTCAGCATTATTCTTCCTTTTGAGGGCCTATCCACATTATTTATTCTTCATCTGACCCCTCAAGGGGGCATCACATCCTCATCACTTATCATCTGAGGAATCCTATTGTACCCATTTTTTATGGTTTTCTTATGACCATTATTCATAATATAAAATTTCCATCTTCATCATATTATTTGGAGCATCCTTGTGTGCTCAGTTTTTTAGCTTATCCAATATTTGAAAATTTGTTACTCCAATAGTGTCTCTCAACACCAAAGAGGGAAAAATGTAAATAACTCATTTCTGCCACCATGGTGTTGTAATTGATAATTGTCACCGCTATACATTATTTTACACATGAAACCCTACTTTATTCCATCATCCTAATTTATTAATTTGATTAACTATTTTTGTCATGAATATCAATATCATATCCTTAATCACATTATCGCATCATATCATAACCTTAGTTTCATTCAACACATCCTTAATCAATCCATCATTCCCCTAACTAATTAATCAAATTATCCAATCACACAAATGAACCTAAAAACATCTTGTCAAATACCAAATCAAGGTTAATTAGTTAGAAAATCATGTCAAGTTAGCTAATTAAACCTAAATCCAAAAATACATGAAAAATGCAATTTCCATAATTATCAAAAACAAAAAATCAAATAATCATCTCAAATTGATGACATCATCATTCAACTTGTCAATCTCAAATCCCAAGTCAAATCCACAAAATCCAAGGCAAGTTACAAAGTCCAAAGGAAAGGACAAGAATTGTAATTTAGTCAACTCTTCATTACTCCATTTCCTTACACATCCAAATCTTTATATTTATCTCTCAACCTCTCTTATTTAATGAGGAGGAGAAATCATTCTCCATCATTAATCTTGGATCAAGATCAACAGTCGTCATTCATCCACAAAATCTATAAATTAGAGTTCACCCCTCTAATTCTAATAAGTTCACTTAGCCTATCAATACTATACCTCTTTGTGCATTCATTAAGCTGATCAAAACATCAAGCCAAATCATCTATTGACAAGGGGAAGTGATACTCATTTGATCACATGGTCTTCACAACATTCAAACTACATCTAAGAAACAATTGAGCAACATCACAACATTAAGAGGGTCAATCTTCTCCATTGGTAGGTGAAGGTATCACTTCTAGTCCCCTCTTTTCTCATTAGAGGTATTCATTTCAATTTTTTTAAGCATTGAATTATGTTTTTGTTTGGTTTCTAACATTTATATTTCTCTAAAAAATTGTCTTGTATATACAATAATCTTTCATCAAATAAAATTTTGGGTTACACCAAATTATTTTATCTTGTTATTTCATTATTCTTGGTTCACAATTCATTTAATTTTATACCAATAACAATATATGTAATTTTATTATTAACATAAATATATTTTTGAATCATTTTTTTAATTTTCTTATAAAAAATTAACGAATTGGTGAAAATTGTCCCTTAAAAAAAAACATATCAAGAAGAAATTTCTACGCCGTGACATTCCAAAAAAACAAAAAAATAAAACACTAATATCAATGAACACCTCAATATTAGGTCTATCTCATGATTGGAAAAAATCGTATATAAAAGAGATGTGAAGATCAATACCAAAATAAGTGAACATTGAATAAATATTTATTACATCTACAATTTAAAAAAGAAACAATAGAAATCTATAAATGACCTCAACCAAAAAAGAAACAAAGAAAGAAATAAATAAAAGTATAAAATGGAGAGCTATTTTAAAAACCCATTTTATACTCCTGGCTGCTTGTAGCATGATATTTCACGCATTAGTCATTTTATATACATGATTAGTTATGTTCATTCAAAGGTGCCAACAAAATTTTATATAATACTTTTTAAATTAATAATTAATAAATAAATTAATATAAGTTAATAATTATTAATTAATTAATTTTATTTATATATTTAATTTTGTTGAATAAGTTTTTATTATTATTTATATTTTAAAAAAATATAAACGCTGCATATTTTTGTTGTTGTTCACTCAGTGAATTTTCTGTCTCCATAATTATTGATGGAAAAGGAGTCGCAAGATTTCTAATCTTGTATGAAATGAGTAAAAAATAATATCATTATTCAGTAGAAAGTTTTTTAATTTATTATCTAAAAAAGGTTTACATAGGTTTCTATATTGAGTTCAAGAAAAACAAGGGTGCAGAGTGCTAAGTCCCTGTGGGTGGAGAAAGAAAGTCTTTGCAACATTTTAGAGATCAATTTCATTAAAGAAGCCCATAGGACCGTCATTTTAGATAATAGCTTGGTCATTGTCTTTTAAGAGCAGGCAAACAATTTAGGAAAAAGGCAATCAAGAAAAATATTTATAGTTTTTGTCCATCGCTAATAATGTAGAGGTTCTCCAAGCTACAATTTTAGCTGTTAAATTGCTTTGGATAAATCAAAGCATCATCATTATTAATTTAATCGACTACAGTCTATTTTGATCTGGGTTTGATTGCTTACCTTAGCACCAACCTGACCCAACTTTTTCATGGCTTCTATGAAGGCTGTATTGAATGCAGAGGGATTGCATGCAAAGCAGTTGACTATGTTTTTTGAGCGTGTCTATGAATAGCACCTGATTAGAAGTGAAAAGGCTATTTCCATTTTGGAGATTTTGGTGGTAGATACGAGGTCCATGTTAATGGCAATGCTGGGATCCACATTCCTGAGACAAAAGCCCTATAGTTGGCTTGCTTATTCCTTATTCAGAGTGGGAAATTAAGTCAAAAGTCTATTAGTTCATTAATAAATATAATTTACATGCTTTTAAGTTGAAAAAAAATAACATCATCCATTAAACAAGGGGACAAACATGGTAAAAACTAAAACAAATTAATAAGAATCCAAAATTTAGATGTTGGTATCATTTGTTACCAGATAGAGAAAGAATGAAGCCCTTCTTGTTGAAGACAAAGATTAGTTGATCGAGGTTGAATGAAGCCTTTGGCAGGTTTCCAGCAACTCTGACTACTTGGGATATGATTCCATCTCTTCTCCCCAACCTACGTTGTACCGTGGGCCACCACTCTGCATATAACACATGGCCCAAAAGCTTTAGTTCTTTTAATTCAATCATATATTAAAGGCATTTGTTCAACATTACCCTTCATGTTAAAACAATTTACAATAAAAGAAATAAATATCAAAGACTATATTTGAATGGAGTCTACACTATTTCTGTATACCAAGGATTTTTTGTACTGAAATGTTTGGCATTTGCCTTAATTTATTTTTTTGGCACATGATTTGATATAATGCCATTGTTCAATGGTTGCTGAAATTGGGTAATTGACTGTAGCGCTACAATTGCTACCAAATATGGGCTTGATTAGAGATGGGACTCCTGTATTCTTCCAAAAGTCCATAGATCTCTCTTATCCCTTCCTCCTGCAGCTGCTAGAAAATGGTGTTCTAAGCTTGATAGTGTGTCCTAATACATTTATCTAATGGCAGAATGGGTGTGACAAACTTAACTATATGATATTAAAAAATTGAAAAATGTCTTCTAGAAACTTCTATTGAACTGATTGTTTCAGTACAAGAATGAAGTAATTAAAACAAAATAAATAAAAATAAGTAAAATAATATTCTAAATGTCCATTTTGACTACTTACCTAGAATACCAGAACCAAATAAAGCATAGAGAAACAAACAATAAATAATAAAATTGAAACATGGTGGCAAGATCCATGTTCAAAATTTTTAGTACTTCTGCCATGCCCATCCCCCTCCTGTGCTCTTGAAACACATTGTGTTGTCAAAAAGGTCTGAGAATCATCCTCAAGAATCTCAATAGGCAACTCATAGTTTTCATCATCCATGGAGACACTGTAATTCTACATACTTCTTGCACATGATATGTAGTTAGGACCTAATTGACAAAAAGGACAAAATAGAAAAACTCAAAATGCATAAATTCTATTACAATTATGCTTTGTTTTTTCCTATCAACCACACACATACAAATAAAAATAAAACAAATACTCATGCTTTTATTGTCTTAATCTTGCACGACCAATCACATTGAGGTGTAGCTGCTTTTAAATATACAATGGTTGAATTTTAGCAAGGGAAACTGATGTTTTAGAGCTAAAAGAAGAAATGATGGTGGAAGACGATGCTGGCAGAAGATAGTTACCTTCTGGCAGTGATGATATAGAGGTTCTTATAGTGGAAATTTATGGAACCCTACTTTCTTTGCAATATGCTCTGCTATGTGGAATGGACTAGAGAAGGACCTGTAAACAAAGTTGTAAATAAATGACTACTACACCATAATCTAGAAATGACCACCACAAGTTATGCATGAAGGGATCGTGGTTGAGACTCATAGCTATTGTTAGAAACCATTATGACTACTGCCAGAACTGTAGGGATGGGGTACACAGTACTGAGAGTAAAATGATTACAATGATTTTATTGCCTACAACTACTTGAAACCAGCCATAACATCTAAAATGTTCACTGAATCAAAGCATAGTATTTAATATTATTTTATTAAATAGTTAAAAATCTTGCTAGTTATCTTGATTAAATTTTTATATCTTTATCATTGCACAAATCAATATGATTTGATTGGCCCAGGGATGAATTCATAATAAACAATTAACTGAAAATGAAGGCAATAGATCCCTCCAAGACTAATAAAAGAATGTGTAAAAATAAAAGAATGTAACACACTTCAATTTAGGTATACTTTTTATAATATTTTAGATTTAGAAAATATTTATATATATAATTTTTTTAATAATATTTAAATGATATTAAGTTTAAATTTAAAATTATTTTATAACAATGATTAAATAAACATCAAATTTAAATTCTAAATTATATTATACTAAATAATTATATTTAATTAAGAATTATGGACTATATAAATTGCATTTATTATTGCATAATAATATGCAAAAATGTATTTTAAGAAAAAAACTATTTCTCTTATATATTTTTTATTTTCTCTATGTTAAATTAGTATCACATAGTTCCATCCTATTGCTAGGAAAAAATGCACTTGTTGCAAGTACATGCAATAGATCACAATCTAATTTAATAGATTATAAAAATAAGATAGACATTCATTATTTCTATGATAAGACATACTAATAGTGGTATTTAGGTGATGTAAAGCTATAATGGTGTGAGTATGTTCAATTTTAATTCTAAGTTTGAATTTGACATCCATTTGACCATCATTTCATTTTTTTTTTCATTTTAACTGACATTATGTATGTATTTAAGGTTCTCATATAATTGACCATCTACAACAATATCAATATTGACTATGCTTTTCCCACTTCTCTAAAATTGAATTACCCAAGAAGTAGTGGAGATGGCGCCCATTCATCCTTAGCTATTGTCACTTCCAATAGCTTGGATAACATTTACCTTACAAAGATTTGACAATTTAAAAATGGCTCCTCCACTCTGCATAAATATGGAAAATATTGGCCCTCTTAATAGTACAAATGGAGAGGTTAGAAACAATTGTAGGAAAAAGCAATTGATTTGTTTTGATGTATTGAATTTAGTTAAAGCATGCCTTGAAATTGCAAGATATTGTTTGCATGATTTTACAAAATGTTTTCAGAGTTACTCTTTTGATTGATTGATCTTTGTATTAGATGATTTCTCCCAATATTTATTTTATATCGATGAGAGTGGTAAATTCAAAGTAAGTAAAAATGAATAACGTAGATGAACACTCTCTCAAATTTAGATTATATATATATATATATATATATATATATATATATATATATATATATATAATCACAAGTTAGTACTTTTTAAGGTACTAGAACTTATCAACAACTATGAGTAGAGGTATTATTACGACGAGAGTTATTTTACAATGGTATTACATGGTTGTTAGTGAGTTGTAATGAAGTGAATGGATTCACTTTTAATTTTAAACTTAAAAATTAGTGGACATCACTATACAATATTAACTTTATTAAAAATATAATTTTATGAATGAACACTATTATAAATTAAAATCCAATCAACATTATTATACTCTATTAATTTTTATTAAGAAAATAATTTTATGAACAAATATTATTACAAGTTACAAACTAAAAACATATATTTTTAAAATTTTAACTCACTTTCCATTGTTACACCTTTTTTCTTTTGTTTTTTTCTTTTCTTTAACATGTTAAAGTTGTAAATCTAACATACATATCTTAAATAAATTTATGTTAAATGTTGGAAAATGCTAAAAGTTTATGTTCAATATTTATGACTCCCAAGTATTGCATTATATTATATTAATTCATGTACCTTTTATATGGTAGAAAATGAGTTCAATTGATTTCTAAATTATTGGGATGACAAAATTTCAATTCACTTTCCTAATAAAAATTAATAAAAGTTATTTAGAAAATAAATAAACAAAATTGAAATTGTATTTTTATGGAGTATAATAAAAAATTACTTATAAAATATAAATTTAATAAGGATGAGATTAGTTTTTAGTAAGTTTAATTAATAGATACCCCTTAATCTTTAACATTAAATTGTATAAAGTTAAATCCTTAATCCTTAACATTAAATTGTAGAAAATCAATTTTAACCAATCATAAAATTTGAAATATATATAAAGTTTAAAATCCTATTCAAACATAATTTAATATAATATTCACAGGGATAAGAATCGATGGAGTCTCTAAAACCAAAAACATATCCCAAAACTTTAATTCAAATCCCTGGTGCTGTAAATGGAATAAAAACCCTAACCTGAAATAAAAGCCTCCAACTCTGATTTGATCATTTTGCTGCTTTGCTAAGATTTTATATTGAGAGGAGAGGAGTGTGGAAGGCAAAGCGAAATCATTAACGATTATTGGCAATATTGTCTTGCTTCGTTGGGTTTTTTGTTTATTTTTTAAAATTATAATATTTAATTATTAAACATAATTAAAATAAGTTAGAATTTATATAAATGACATGTTCATCATTGAATTTAAGAATTTATATCAATCATAGGAGTAGTCATATTATAGGTTTGAAACATTCAAATAATATCCCATGAAAAATATTTGTCATGTTACAAGCTAGATCATTATACACACTTTCATTTAGCATACTACACCATTATTGACACACAAGACAACACATAAGGGATAAATACATATGTCTATGACCCTCTTTAGAGTATTGGCTATGTATGTAATGCTCATTCATATAGGTTTCCTTGAGGTTAACTTGAATCTATGAGCCCTCTAACCCATTTTTGGTAAATTGACCAGAACTAAGAGGAGGATTTAGGGTTTGAGATATATTATGATATTTAGAACTTGTTTGTATGATCTCAACACATAATTTGAAAGGTGATAGAAAACCTATAAAGACCTAGTGGATGTTTCAACCAATAGTCAATACTCCATATAGGATAGATGTGTTAAAGCATGGATGGTAGCGTCAATGCAAGTAACTGCAAGGAGACATAAGTATATTTTTTAAGAAAACCAATTTTTTATAATATGATGATTGGAGCAAAATCATTATACAATCTATTTTTACAGCTGTATTGCTCATATCTATCTACACATCAGTGTATAATCTAAGTATAATTACTCTTTCATATTGCTATTATTAGAATATTGAATGTTTTAATTTCTATATTTAATATATGCTTAGATTAATCATTTATTATCATAAATACACACCATGATACTCTTTGCTTTGATTAGGTTACTCTTTCATAAATGCACACCATGTCACTCCATTCTTCACCCTACATTACTTGAAAACCTTGAAAATTTTAGAATAGAAGTTATGTGTATGTGTTTTAACATGTATATGTTTTATCAATTACATATTTTAGGTACTTCAATGGAAAAAAATCATCTTTTTATTCCTCTAAATTCTTGCACTTACACATGTATAAGACACAATTTTTGTATGGGGGTGGTTATTAGTTGTAGAAATACATTATTCTTTAGTAAATTTTAATAGGATTATTAGTTCATATTATAATCTTATTGGCATGTTTTCCTAGTGTTTTTGGGTGCTCTCTCTCTCTCTCTCTCTCTCTCTCTCTCTCTCTCTCTCTCTCTCTCTCTCTCTCTCTCTCTCTCTCTCTCTCTCATCTTTGTTTGATTTATAGGCTTTTGTCTAGAACCATACAATGTATGGTTCTAAGGTACATGAATTGTATAGTGTATGGTTTTGTGGTAAGGCCTTTGTGGCCATTGTTTTGAGTCTCCCATGCCTTGTTTCACTATTTTTTTTGCTATTCAATTCAATTTTTTGGTGTATTGCATGCCATTTGGGCCCTAATTTGAATTTAAAAAGTTTATAAATATAAAAGTGTATTAGTGCATATAAGCCATGATTTAAAAAATGAAGGGTACAAATTGAATTGAATAAATGTATTATGATTGTAAGAGTGGTTCACCTAGGAAGTTATAGAATAATTGAAGCAACTATGAAGATCTTATTTCCTTACCATGAATTCGTTCTAGTTCAAAAAGTTATATAGGAGTAAGCCATACCTTCATCAGGTTGAACTTGTTAAATATGTATTATAATTAGAGTATTGATTGTTGAAATTGTTCAAAAATTTTAAATGCAACAATAATTGAGGGTTAACATATTTGTCTAAATACATCATTTGTTTTTGATTTGTGATGTTTTTTAGGGTTTTAGAGAATGGGATAAATTTCTAAGGGACATGTCTAAAATTTTAGAAAACCAAATAACAATTTCAGAGCCTTACAACCAGTGGACATAATAAACAAATCATTTTTATGTATCTTTAGTGTGCTTAAGGGAGCTTAGTTAACTTAAATTAGAATTAACTAATTATGTTCCTAAATTAACCAATCAAGTAATTAATTGTATAAGTGATGAAACTAGGGCTAATTGATCCCTAAATGATATTTTAGAGATGAAATTTGAATCACGAGGCAAAAATTAGCCCAAACTATGTCTGTAATTGAAATGATTAAGTAATTAGGTTAATTAGTGGTGAAATTAGGGTCAATGAAACCAAAAATCATATTATAAAGTCACAAATAGGTTCACATGACTTTAATTCCCCTGATTTATGTTCAAATTAAACCAAATGATTAATTGGTATAATTGGTGATGAAATTATAACCAATTGAGCCCCAAATGACATTGTATAGTTTTAATTATGTTCAAATCACTCTAATTCATCCAATTGAGTCCCTAATTAAATTAATTGAACAATCAATTTAATCATTGATGAAAATTGGGCAATTGATCCCCAAATCATATTGTACAATCATAATTAGGTTTAGGTGGCTCAAATTATCATAAATTTGCTCCCTAATCAAATAAGTCAAGTAATTAGTTCAATCAGATGAAAAGGATGCTAATTGGTCACTAAAACATATTATATAGTTGTAATTAGGTTCATAGTGTCAGGAGACCTACAACAATCAATATGCTCTGATACCAACTGTTAGGAGACCCCTTATCCAATGGAAGCACAATTGATTACTTTCTTATAAGCAATTAAACACGGAATTATACCAGAATGATAAAGTAACTAGAAACTTGAGACATCAAAGAATTTGAGAGACAATACACACTCTTGTATTAAATATTACTAGAAAAAAATACAATAAGGAAGATGCCACTTCTTCCTCCACCTCAAAGGCTTGCCACACCTCAAGACCTTCTTCCCTCTCTCTTTTGCTCAACACAAAACCAACTCTACAACTTGAGTTGCTATCCCTCCTTGAATGCTTCAGCTGATCTCCTTGACCTTACACCTGTAGATCTCCTTGACCTTGCTTGCTTCAATGCTTTTA
Organism: Torreya grandis; assembly: GCA_037957365.1. NCBI lineage: Eukaryota > Viridiplantae > Streptophyta > Pinopsida > Cupressales > Taxaceae > Torreya > Torreya grandis. The sequence goes on along the minus strand of JARHVA010006455.1, from coordinate 134,600 downwards.
CTTGCCTTCTTGATAATTACAATACATGCCTTATGGGTCTTTAAATAGGATCCCATGCTTACAAAAATAGAAATCTAACTATAATAATTAGACATGCAGCTCGTGACTATAATTAGTCATTTGACATGCAAACACTCACTTCACTTAATTGACTGTTCGTCAACAACAGTTCTGGAAATACACAGGCGACCGACGTCGGTCCCTGCTTGCTTGGTGCTGTCGACATCGGCCGACATCCTACCATCACCGATTTCCTTCTGCACTGCATCTGACTGATGTCAGTCATGCTACCGATGCCAGTGCTTCTGGTTCTTCAGCATCCTCTTCTTGTGTTTGTAAACAGTTGAAGCTTTTAGCTCCACACCCTAACAATCTCCCACTTAGAGATAAATAGCTGCAACTTGTACCTGTACCTGTACACCATCTATTTTGTTCCTTAGGCTCTGTATCCCTCTTCAAAGTCACTCTTGAAGACCAACCACCACTGAAACCTGTGATGCTGAACCTGTCACTTATGCCAAAAGAATTTTGCTACTCCCAAATTCTTCATGACATACTTCTGAACCAACTCTACCCTTAGCTCAGAAAACTCCCTATATATGAAACCCTGCAAAAAGTAACACAATACAGTAATAGGATAATGTAGCTAATATTATCCAACCTGGTAAAGATAAAATACAATGGTCAAACCTCCATTGCCTGCAGCCTAAACAAGACCATATACCATAGCCTTCTGTCTCACGTGTCCATCCACTCTCTTCTCTAAAATGGGAATCCATCCCTCTATCCAGTGCTTCCTTCCAGCTGACAACTCTACCAATAAATACCTGTTTGGTTCTTCTCCAAGGACTCACACTCCTCATCCATGTCAAACTCCCACTGTTTTTGGATTCTACCTGCATTGCTTCTTCCATCTTCCTAGTTTTTGACTATCAGTAAGCAATATAAAGAAGGTGAACAATGAATATGAGGTTCACTTACCATTTTTGACCTCCATATGGGTGTTTGAGACTCCTTGACAGCTAGCTGTCCACCCATCATCCATTCCAGTGACTGATCTCAGCCATCTCCCAGTCTGCTCTCGACCGATGTCAGTTCCCTGCACTGACCCTGACTGTTGACATCATTTCCCTAGCCAACGCTGGTGTCCCCCTGTCGATGTCGGTCCTTATGACCAACGTCAGACTTCTCTTGCCTGACCTACTGACCCTGCTGGTCTGCACATGACCGATGTCGATATCTGGCTGACCGACGTCGGTTCCATGTGATCGACATCGACGTCTGTGTGTTCCTGTAAGTGATGAAATTTTCATCCATGAGCTCTTCTTGGATCAAACCTCTATCCATGCTGCCCTGCTCAGATTTATTCAACCCCTGTGACTGATCTCTATCCTTCATCTCCTCCATAAACACCAAGGCTTCTTTGTTTCTGTCAAAAGCATCAAATTTCCTTTTTCTGCAATGAACTCTATCTGTGCTTTCTGAATTTGAACACATACCTTTTGAATCAAGAACGTCCATTCCCTTCTTATTCACATGACCAAGCCTACTAGACCACATCTTTGAATCTACACCAGAAGTAGAATCAGTAATACAAGTAGGTAGATAAAGAGTACCTACTTTCTTACCTCTTGCTAGAACAAGTGCTCCCTTGGTAACCTTCCAAGAGTCCGCTGTGAGGGTTATTATGCATCCCTCATCTCCCAACCTTCCTACAAAAATTAAACTCTGCTTCAGAATTGGAACATGCATGACCTCCTTCAACACCCATGTGTTGTCAATCTGCAATCTCAGCTACACTTTTCCTTTGCCAACTATCTGACAAGGCGTACCATCCCCTAAATAGAGCACTCCAAAGTCTCCCTGTTCATACTCATGAAACAAATCTCTGTTTGGGGATGCATGAAAAGATGAACCAGAATCTAAAATCCATGATCCTACCTAACTATCCAAAGAAAGTATGAGAGCATCCTGTACCACAATATTTGCATCCTTTTCTTCTTCAGTACCTACATGTTGATTCTCTTTATCTCTCAACCAACACTCCTTCTTTGTATGTCCTTTCTTTCCATAAAACTAGCAGGTAATACCTTTGGACTCGGATCTCCTTCCTGACCTTGATTTCCCTTGCTCAACCTTCTCCCTTTGCCTTCCCCTACTTTCTGCACTTAGAGCATTCCCTGATGATTCACTTGTGCTTCTCCTGCGTATTTATTCATTCAAGATCACACTCACAACATCATCAACTTTTAAGATTTTAGAAGCAGATGCAGAATTACTTACTGCCATAACCAAACCGTCCCAACTTTCAGGCAAAGAACATAAAATCAAGAGAGCCTTTACCTCATCATCAAAAACAATATTGACTAAAGCTAATTGGTTTACCAAGCCATGGAAATCACTGAGATGAGTATGTACTGATCCACCTTCCTACATTTGCAAAGTAAATAGCTACTTCATAAGATATACCTTATTAGAAGCCAAGGGCTTTTCGTATAAATTCGCCAAGGACTTTATCAACTCTTCCGTTGTCTTGCACTGTGATAAGCTGGAAATCATAGACGATGCAAGGCTCAACCTTATGGAACCGAGAGCCTTTCGATCAAGAACACTCCATTCTTCATCCTTCATATCTGTGGGCTTGCATGCAACTCCACCCAATGGTAAGTACAGATCCTTCTGATACAGATAATCCTCAATTTGCATCCTCCAGTGTTGATAATTCTTGTCGTTAAACTTCTCCATTCGTAGCTTACTTTTTTCTGCCATTGTTGAACTCCCACTCAATTAGAAAACCCTGTGAATGACCTGTAATAAAAAACAATAACCTGCTTCCTGCAAATCGTAGCTCTGATACCAACTTGTCAGGAGACCTACAACAATCAATATGCTCTGATACCAATTGTTAGGAGACCCCTTATCCAACAGAAGCACAATTGATTACTTTCTTATAAGCAATTAAACACGAAATTATACCAGAATGATAAAGTAACTAGAAACTTGAGACATCAAAGAATTTGAGAGACAATACACACTCTTGTATTAAATATTACTAGAAGAAAATACAATAAGGAAGATGCCACTTCTTCCTCCACCTCAAAGGCTTGCCACACCTCAAGATCTTCTTCCCTCTCTCTTTTGCTCAACACAAAACCAACTCTACAACCTGAGTTGCTATCCCTCCTTGAATGCTTCAGCTGATCTCCTTGACCTTACACCTGTAGATCTCCTTGACCTTGCTTGCTTCAATGCTTTTACTTGCCTTCTTGATAATTACAATACATGCCTTATGGGTCTTTAAATAGGATCCCATGCTTACAAAAATAGAAATCTAACTACAATAATTAGACACGTAGCTCATGACTATAATTAATCATTTGACATGCAAACACTCGCTTCACTTAACTGATTGTTCGTCAACAACAGTTTTGGAAATACACAGGCGACTGATGTCAGTCCCTGCTTGCCTGGTGCTGCCGACGTCAATCGACATCCTACCGTTGCCGGTTTCCTTCTGCACCCAGTGCTTCTGGTTCTTCAGCATCCTTCCTTGTGTCTGCAAATAGTTGAAGCTTTTAGCTCCACACCCTAACACATACTAAATTAAGTAATTAGTTCAATAATTTATTCAAATGTGGTCATGTGACATACAAATCATGTCATATAGTCATAATTAAGTTTCAAAATAAATTTGTAAGTCAATATCCTCAAATAAATCTTATTATCTATGGGAGATGCAAAATTTTTAAAATCTAATTTTGATACACCTAAAACTCTTAAAAATGTCAAAAATTAATTTTGAATGTCTCAAACCTACAAAACGATAATACATTTGCCCAAAATAGACATTGGTTACAAAATTTACAAATTAAAATCATTAAGTTCAATGTTAAAATCTTGAAAATGACTAAATACGAAATAGATTGGATTTTAAAAAATTATCTTCTAAAATATAACTTGTATAATTATAAGACCAATTCCAAAAGATGCAAAGTTATCATAATTTATAGAATAAATTTAAAGTATAATACTATAAATATAACAATATAAATTTCACTTAACATTTAATTTAGTTAAATACATACCATGTCACTCCATTATTCACTCCACACTACTAGAAAACCTTGGAACTTTTAAAGTATAAAATACATGTATACATTGTAGCGTATACACATTTTAATAAGTACACATTTTAGGTTCGGTGATTACTGTGACAAAAGTACAAAATCCCATAATTGTTTCTTAAAATCTCATACACATTTTCTTTTAATTCTTATTTTAGTGAAAAAGATCCTTTTTTTGGTCCTCCAACTTACCGCACTTACTCATGTATAAGATACATATTTTTTACACGAGGGTAATTAGTTGTAGAATAATAATATTCTATAATTTTTTTTTAAGATTATTAGTTCATATTATAATCTTATAAGCATTTTTCCTAATGCTTTTGGGTTTTCCTTATGTATTTCATTATCTTTTATATATATATTTCCCCTCTCTTTTTATAGTTTTTAAGATTTAATCTAGAACCATAAAATATATGGTTTTAAGGCACATGAATCGTACAATGTATGGTTTTGGGGGCAGAGCTCTTGTGACCATTGTTTTGGGTCTCCCATACCTTGTGTCACTTTTTTGTGAGATCATTTAGTTCAGATTATTTGTGTATTACATGCCATTAGGGTCCTAATTTGAAATTGATAAGTCTATATATATACAAGTGCATTAGTGCACATAGAACATGATTTAAAAAATAAAGAGATAAAAATAAAATAAAATATATGTATTGTGATTGTAAGAGTGGTTCATTTAGATATTTATAGAATAATTCAGGCAAATCTAAAGCATTTATTTCCTTCCTATGAATTCATTCCCACTCAAAAAGTTTTATAGGAGTAGGCCCTACATTCACCGGGTTACTTGCTAAACATTGATTATAATTGGAGTGTTGAGTTTTTTCAATCATTTTAAAGACATGATAACAATTGAGGGTTAACATATTTGTCTAAATATATGTTTCATTTTTCTCATTTGTGATGTTTTGCTAACGTTTTAGTGAACGGAATCAATTTTTAAGGGATATTTTTAAATTTTTTATAAAACCAAATGAGATTTTCAGAGTCTTCAAGATAAAAGAACATAATAATTAAACAATCTTTTAAGCATCTTTAATTTACCAGAAATGTCCTTACATTTCTAAAAATGACCCTACTCATCCAAAGATATTTGAATGATTATAAGATCTTACAGAACAGTCTTTACTGCTTTGAATTTATTTCTATTTACCATATTATCAAAATTTCCTTATATTATTTATTTCTAATGATAATCTCTAAATTAGTAACAAAATTAAATATTTTTTTAAAACCCTTTCTTCTTATCATTTATTGTGACATTTGAAAAATAAAAATAAAAATCTCATATAATTTAATTAATTAGTTAAATCTGATTATGCTTAGTTTCCATTAAATATGATGTTGCTTTTCCTCATAGCTGTGGACATCATCAGGACTTAAACCTAATTTATGAGGTGGAAAAAGGAACCTCTTTCAATGAGGTAGCTCCATGTCTCTTTCAATTGAAGGGATAACTTGAATTGGAAGAAAATGATTTGTAAAGTGCAAAGCGCGACTCATTCGTTATTTTGCTTACGTTTTCGGACGACGCCCATCTTCTTACATATTATATTATGTCGTCTCACTAATGGGCATCAGATTCACACTCTAAAAAGGAGAATCCCTTCCTCAGTACAAAAGGAGAGAGTTGTGATGCCATTTGATGCCTTGGAGTAGCCATTAAAGAGGCTTTTTACTGTGAATGATCCAACCTGCATCCGCCACGCCCCAAATTATAGCCATGAAGGGGAATCCCATGTCGGCTTCCTCACTCCATTCTCATTCCCCAAAAGGGCATCTACCGTTATCATCAATATCTAGACAAAGCCCGACAAAACCACCTGTATTCGAATATCTTCACAAACTAGCCAAGCCATGCTCTCTATTTAAGGGACGTTTTTCACTGATGTAAAGCAACCAAACATTTTTAGCCTAAGAATTTAGAGGAAACATTTTGGTGGGTGTAGCCATGGCGAAATCATTGTTGAGGGTGAAAGAAGTTGTAGCTGCAGGTGGTGGTGCTCTTTCGCCATTCAAGTCTGACGGCGTTCGCTTCCCAAGGTATGTACCTTCAAATACTAGTACCGTGTTTAATGATGACACAATAGCCTATTTTTCGTTTACCGACTGAATTCGTTTGGGTGGTTATATAAAGCCGAAGCCTAGCTGTAAGAAGTTTCATTGATTTCGCACCGAAGGTTGAATCGCCCGTGGAGAAAGGTATTCCTCCAGAGTCAAAGCAAGGGAAAGACGGAAGCAATTATGTGAGACAGCCGCGGCCATGGATGGCTCACCCTGTGACCGGCTATTTTATCCCAGAGGACCATTTTGACGAAGTTGATATTGCCGAACTGAGGGAAAATGTTCTCAAGCGTCGCTCTGTGTCCACACCCTCCAATTAATTGTTTATGTTTTCATTTTACCAATACCATTGCGAAAGAATTAAGGCGATGCTGTTGTTGTTGTGGGCCTTATTTCATTTTACCAATGCCTCGTCATTTTGTTATTGTTAGAAATTGTATTGTAGATAAATGGAATTTACATCAAAACGCATTACATTTATCCATAAATATTTAATTAAGTTTTATAAGATTTGAAAAATAAAACATTTTAAATTAGTTATTCGAAAATCAGAGCAATAAATGATTAAAGAGGGTTTAGAAGGATATTGTAATTTGCAAATAATTTGGAAATAGTCATCAAAGTTTAGTAGCAGAAATTAGGATTTTGTGTCAAGATGATGAGAATTTTAAAAATGTTGTAAAGCAAGCACCTCCCTACAACTATTCACTTAATATTTATTAGTACTCTAACTGTAAACAATATGTTCCCAATAAATGATAGGAAAGCAACAATTGTTTTGATTGATGTGTTTGTCAGGGTAGGCATTCCAAAGACCTCACTCAATATTATGAAACTTTGTGTTGATCAGTGGGGAATTACATTTCTTCTTCAAACTCTAATAAGGAAATTAAACCTACAAATAATAAGATGATTTATTTGGAGTAGTGTTCAAAGTTAGTAGGATTTTAATCACTCACTACTTATCAAGCGTCTCAACAATATACAATATTGAAGAAAGCACAGCAAGTAAATGCAATGACAATTTAACTAAGTAGTACATGTAATGCAATATGTCACTATCATGAACTTCAATACTACAATGAATTCTCTCTAAATGTTTTCTTGATTTTTCTAGAATGTTATTAAATATTTTATATAATATTGTGACAATAAATGTTATATACTCTTTCAGATTTCTTTTAGATTCTTGAATACCATCTAGACATATCCTAAATGCAATAAACTACATGTGTATTTATAGAATTGTTGAACTCATAATAGGACCCTATTGATGTATAAATAGATAGAAAATGGGTAAAAAGGAAGATAAGATGGGACCACAACCCCCCGAGGGACCCTACCATGAAAAATACCTAAACACCTCAAAGAAATAGTAACAGGGGAAGAGAAATATAAGAGAGAGAAGAAGGTGGAGAGATTAGAAAGATAAGGACATGACAAAAAACATTGTAATAATGTCTAATCTAGACAAATAATCAACAAATATATGGGTACCCTAGAGTAATTCAATATTATGATTAATAAATGACTATGGTTTTTTTTTAGGTTTCTACATAATAAACACATAACCAAAGCTTAAATTTGAACCCTATTTAATGACCAAAAAACTAGTGCGTCGCTAGATGTGACAGCCAAAAGGATTCCAATCCATTGGAGCACTCATGATTTGATCAAACGATTTTTTTGGAACTGATGGTCGATGGTCTTTGATAACCCACCTTAAAAAAATAATGAGGTTTTATTATATTTTTTGAGAAAATTGTATTGTGAGTTTATGTTGAATGAAGTTATAAACTATTCTAATTTCTTGAAGTTCTTCGATAGAGGAAAGGGCTCTGTGCAGGATGGGTGAGGTTCACATCATGTACGTAATCAATCTGTGAGAGCACGTTTCAACAAACCACATCCTCTTGAGACCCTAACCTCCATAGTCAAAGAGACTGAGAGATTGATATGTTACATGCATTTAAGGTGTTTATTGACACCCTCGTTCCGCATGCAAACTGTATTTCTCATACTCCTACTAGCGAGGGTGGACATGGTGAGGCTTTGTCTAGTGCTAATACCCAACTAGCTCACTATTATAGATCACATGGTGTTATATGCACTGGACCTAAGGAGGAGGAGGATATCATGTAGCCCACTCATGGTGGTATTCTGTGGGCCTATATGATATCAACCTCACTATATTTCGGTCATCTAAATTTTATCTAGACACCTTGGCCACAACTTCCTAGGTAGTTTTAATATTTTAATTTTAAATAATTAGCAAAATTTTTAAATTTCAAATATTTGTACAATTTAAAAGGTAATAATTATTTTCATATAGAAAGCTCAATAATGTATATGATTCTTTTTATGTTACAATAGGATTTTGGATGCCATATGAACATGTGTGTTTTTGCTACTATGCCTTTATATACTTATGCGAAGGTGGTTTTTAAAGATTAAATAATGTTATGGTTCATTTTACATATATGTTGTTGTATACATGTGTTGAAGTGACTAACAATGGAATTTTTTTTGTTCAGTTGATGAACATACTAGACAATTTGTTATTTATTCGAGAGGGAGAAAATGTAGGGTTGCTACTATGATTTCATATGCAAAAAAAATCACTAAGGTACATGAGAGTTATTTTAATGTTTAATTGTAAATATGGATGTGTGTTTGTTAATTGACCTTTATACTTGTGCAAATTCAAGAGCTTGATGGCAACTCCATTGTGGGATATTTTGAATATAAACCCAATTTCAAGGAGAATATGATAGAGTGGAGGATATGAACAACAAATCATATGTTATATTCACTAGAGTTAAAATAAGAAACTAAAGACAACATAAAAGAGTAAAGATTTTGACAAGCAAAAAATCTAAAGATGCCCTGAAAGCCATAACGACTCCAAAAAATCCTCAATAAAGGTACCCATTTGCCAAATCCTATAAAGGATAAAGAAATCAAAAAAATAGGAAATTATTTGTTTCTTCCAAATGTCTCCACCAATGAAGAATCAAATCCTACCTATTCACCTTATTTTGATATCATTTATCACATGAATAAAACCAAGGTTCATATTTCTCAAATTGAATATCTCAAGTCAAATCTTGAATAACTTAGGAGGTTGATCAAATTCATTAGAGCATTAGGTTCCAATAATCCTAATATATCACCTCCTAGAGTTCATGTGATTTTTTTTGATACTGCTCTTAATAATAACATGGTTGTGTCTACTCAAAGTAGTGAAGGACCTGGACCATTCTATATTTCATTATTCATTAGAGGTTTCTAGCTAAATAATTGAATATTTAATTTTAGAGATTTAGATAATGTAATTATTGACCATTTTTGATCTTCCAAATCAAAAAGTTCAACCCCTATTGTTTAAATCTTCTTTTATAGGGCTTCCCAATCTTGTAGATGTTCACCTTGGTCTTGTGATGTTCTTTAAGTGGTCAATTAAATCGTTGTTTAGCATTGTTTAAGGTTTTGATCTCTTCATGTACTTATATAGTTTTTAAGTTCAATCAAGAGCAAAAGTTGATTGTCCATGTGTGCTCAAGGTCATGTCAATGTGATGAGTCACCATATGAGGTTTAGTCATGCATTTGAGGTCATCTAACCATGCATTAGTCTTCCACCACTTTGTCAATGCACTCCAAGGTCTTTTAAGTCACTTCTTAAGCCAAATTTGAGACATTATACATAATTTTAAAAAGTATAAGCACCTGTAGAGAGTTTATAACATTCATGGTGGAAGGAGGTGGTCAAGGTTAGAAAACCTTGCAGTTCAAAGTACAAAAAAAAAAGAATCACTCAAAAGAAGGTAGTTTTCAATCACTTGTATAGACATGAGGGTCCAACTTCAGGTGAAAATGCATATAAGGGTTTATTTTCAACATCCTCAATCCATTCACATGGAAAATAAGATTACATAGGTGCAGAGAGATAAAAAAATATTGGAAACTAGTCATAGACTTAGTCAAGCTCTTCACAATCTCGAGAAGGCCAGAAGTTTATTTTTGGTTCATAAACATGTAGATGAATTGGGTAAAATGTTCCTAAGAATAAGAGGGACCCATCATGGGCTTAAGATTGATGAAAATATTTTAGGGTTTAAGGGGCTAAGTTGTATGAATCATCTTTAACAAGATAGGCTATCAAAAACCCTTAGTAAACCCTGAATCTTTCGTTTCTTCTTCAAAATGAAAATTTGAAGTTCATTGGATGTTTTAAAAGGATTGGGTGATGTTTATGAGTGTCTCCAAGATTCATAAAATTCCAAATCTAGGATTGACATCTTACGAATTATTGTTGAGAGAGTAAAATACTCACAGGTTGTAAAGAGACTAAAAGCAAACCCTATGACTATGTATAAAATTCACTTTTTAGACACCCTAATGATCTATAAAGACTTCATGGTTTGGACACTTATGAGTTTTTATAGGAATTAAATGACCATATGGAGTTATAAAAAATCTAAATAGTACCTCCAAACTTGATTTCATCTTTAGACTCCTCTTGTAGCCTATACAATGCACAAAATTGTTAATAAAATCCTATTTTGTACCCTATCCATTCAAGTCTGTACAACTCATCCTAGTGGGAAGTATCCTATTGGAGTATTATAAAACCTCTAATCATCATCCTAGACAAAATATTCCATTTTGGTGCATTATCTCTCTCATTTCCTCAAACTATTATTTAAAGGGTTTAACAAGGGTTTTGAGTAGTTTTTAGTCTTAAGCTTTGTTCATAAAGCTCTAACATTGGATTTTAAAAATAATTAGAAAAATTAATATTTAAATACCTTGATAATCATCTATAAACTCATTTTTCCTCCATGAAAACCTTCCAAGAAGATGTGAGCATTTGAACTTCTCCTATCGAGCTCCTTCCTCCATTCCAACAAGTCTGAATTGTCCTAAGGTCTAAAAATGGCTTTCTCTATGGTTTATCTTAATTCCAAAATATTTATTTCCTATATTAAGGACATAATAAAATTATATAATGTATTTTAATGCTATTATAAGGTTTAAAATGAAGTTGGTACCTTGTTTGGGTTTAGGCCTAAATCTTGCCTAGTAGGCCTAAGTTGTCCTTGAAGCCCAACATGGATCCTCATGGCTTCCCATGAAAAATATATAATTGAAAACATTTTATATGGTCTTAGAAACATGTTAAAATATATTTGGAATCATACTTAAGGCTATAAATGAAGTTAATCTCTTGTTTGGGTTTTAGGCCAAAACCCTACCTTTAGGCTTGCTTGCAAACTTAGAAATTTGGTCCCTCTTGATTGGTTCCCTCCTTTAGTGAGGTGTTATTAATGTTTTATTAGATGTATTATAACTTTCCAAACCATATTTACATTTCCAAACATCTCTTTGGTCAGTCTTCATTCCATTTTCCCCAAAACCTACCAGTTTATGTATGAGGGGAAGAACCCTCTGTCTGAGACAAAATAGAGGGTACTTACCCTATTTTACTAGACAAGGTGAATGTTTTTAATTACTATATAATTGGGAAGGATATTGTATAAAATTTTCGAACTCTTGATCTAGTCAATTGGCTTTTTATCTCTTCAAATTCCAAGATTGAATATGCAAAAGATAAACTGTGTATTTGATAGTCAAAGACTAACTATGTTTTGCTTGCTTGAGGGCCCCATTTTCATCTATTTTCATGATATTGTAGTGAAATATACTATGATAAATATCATTTTATATATTATTATCATTCCTTCAAACCATATCATTCATGCTTACATCTTGGAATTGAATTGCTCTTCAGACTAGTCAAGGCATCTGACTACATTTTTGTGTTTCTCCCTCAAAAGTGACCTCCATAGGTGTCTTTTTCATGAGTAAAGCTTGAAATAGTGATTTATGGAATTTATTTAATCCTCCAATGGTCATTTTTCATCTATTGGACCTTTGTAATTGTGTGTGAATTAGGTCTACTTCAATCATTCTAACCTTCTTGCTCTTTGCCCCTCACAGTTAACTACAGTTGACTGTGAGAGGTCCTTTAGGTGTTCATAGCTTGAGGTTATCTTGAAATTATGTTTAAAAACTCATTTATAATTCCTTTAAGTTAATTATTACGTGATTTCAATCATTTTTTCACCTTGCCTAGTCTAGGCCATCCCTTTAAACCTCAACCCTGTTCACAGTTGTCATAGTCAACACAACCAACTATGTTATGACTAGTATAATCCTATAGGTGTATCTTTATTTCTTGATAGAATAAACACCACCATAAAATCATATAATATAGTTGAAAACATATTAAATAGGTTGATTTTTATGTTTCCATGCCTAACTCCTTCAAATTGATGATATATAATTCATAGTCAACTATAAGTGCATATGTGCATGAAAAGGAAACCTATACGTGTCACTTGAGGACAAAAACCCTACATATAAACTTGTATTGGTGGTTTTATCTTCATTTGAAATATACTACCTGATTGAAACAATCAAGTTCATCCTAAAATATTCTACCCTCTTCAATTTTTATTCAAAAGCACCTTTCACCTCCCAGTTGCTGTAGGTGCTCACTAAGCCCTGTATATAGACTAAAAGTGATATAAGAATCAAAACCCAAAGCACTATCATAATTTTGATGATATTTTGGGTCATAGGTATTATTTGAATCATTTGAAACCATCCTCATATGTTAACAAGGTTAAGTTTGCCATTTGGATGACAAAGCTCTCTTTTTGACACAAAATAGTAGATAACACTTCCTGAACTCACTGTATAAAAGTGCTTCTTTAGGCCTTATTATAACCATCTTACCTTAATCCTTTTCCTTCCATACTTTTCATAGTTATTTTTATATTATAAGACTACAAGGAAAACCTATTTATATGCATCCAAGTTCTTAACAACCTTGTTAAAAGATCTCTACAAAATGCCTAGGATCTCTATTTTATGAATTTAGGGATTGGAGGCCTGAAACTTAGTCATCATCCCTAGAGCATGTTTCCAACCTCCATGTTGCCAATTTAACACCTCACATGGGCCTAAAATTTTATCCCCACCTGTTATAACTTTAATAATAATTTCAACACATGGTTAAGCACTCCAAAGTGACTCCTCAGCTAACACCACTTGTAGGTGGACACTGTCATATACATGCCGTAAAGTGGGAGTTGGAAATAGATTTGGATTTGAATGCTTGTGACCCATTATAGATTTTAAAGGTTTAAAATTATGATATTATCACTCTCAAATACTTAAATACTTATAAAAACTCCATTCCACCATGAAGTCATCACATGAGATTTCTGTAGATGCACATTATTGGTTATCTGACTGTATTTTCTTGTATATGACTGTGATTCCATGGAGAGATGCCTTAAAAAATGAAATTGAGAGGTGAAATAAAAAATGGAATAATGTAAACCAAAACATATTCACCCTTCAATACCACCATCAAAACAAGAAAGCCCTTCAAATGGTGTAAAAACTACCTATTGCATAGAAAAGTGATCCCTCCTGCAGCCTAAGATGATTAACATATAAAAACCTCATGAAACATGAAGAAAACATGGGAATAATTTAAAGAGGAGGTAAAATCATCTAGAATCAAAATTAGAAAATTTTTCATACAAAATTAAACAAACCAAGGCAAAACCTATAGGGTGCATGAAACAACTAGCATAAAAGTACAGTTAACTTGATGAAGATGGTTCATGAAGCACATGACAACATTATTTGAAATATTTATATGGAAATGAAGGTATATAATTTTTATATGACCTCTCATAATAATTTGACCTATAACCTCTTCAACTGTCTATACTGAGCAAAAACCTAAAGGTCACTTTTGTATGTTTAGGAAAGCAAAAATGGAGTAGAACAATTGTAGCCAAATTTTGACACTTTAAAATAATTTAAAGAACTAAGATGAGTGTAAGGAATATGAAGGGATGTTCCATGATATTTTACCATGTGGCACACTTCCCCATGACCTATATAAGTGGCAAATGCTCCCTTTTTTAGTTGATTTCTTGAATTTTTGTTAAACAACCTATAAGATTTTGATGTAACTAACATCCCTAATAGATAAAATATCTTATTGGATGCTTGGAAGGAAAAATAGACATTTAAAAACCTTGGTAAATGTGCCACTTGTATTTATGACCCTTAAAATCCCACTAAATGACCCAAAATGACAAATTGACTAATATGACTAAGACCAAGGATAAGATGACATTAAATGACATAAAATAACATATAATACACCCCATGAAATTATAGCAGACCACCTAAAACACCTAAAAGTCAAGTTTTTACCTAGGGGTGCCCCAATTTGACCCAAAAGTCAAAATTGATCAACAATATGTTCACAAATACAAAAACATTCAAATATATGCTTAGAAAATATATTTTTTAGATTATATGCATTCCAATGTTTACATTATTTATATTTTCTTGGTATAAAATATGCTATCTATGTTATTATACTCAGTTTTATCATGCATACATGCTTCACTCATTCCTTTCAAGTGTTCGTAGATTACTACAGGACTCAAGCCCTCTACATAGATCCCAATTTGATACTATCCACCCATCAAGGAAACATACATATATACATAGATTCAACACTACTATATTAGCCCCTTGTTGGCATCATGCACACAACTTTCGGTTTGACAATTTATATCACATATTTAGCATTGATTATATCTTGATATTGATCATCCTATACTACACTGATTTTTTGTCAACTACTACTATAGAATCAACTTATGCACATATTTACTCATATACATATTTATACCACATGCTTATGTACACTATCATTTCTTACTTTATTTATTTAAATTTGATCGTGTCTCTTTGTCTACTCGAGAGAATTTAAATGTCACTGTTGTATAGTTCTAAGCCAATTCTTTTCATTATGTATGCTTTAGACATGTACCCATGTCCTTATGTGTTCTTCTTGATTATGCATGTAAATATTTAAACATGTCCTTCCTTGTGGATCTAAGCAAACCTTGATTTCTCTCCACGTATGTGAACATTTGAACATGTCCTTGTATGTGTGCTCCTTATCAGACTTAGTGACATGTGCCCATGTCCCTTGTATTGTGGCCCCTTTTTTCCCTCTAGTTGTTGACGTTATGGATTGCACCCTTGATAGGAGGCTGAGTTCCTGTCTTCCACGTGGCACAATCGAGACTCCTCTCTTGCCTGTGGGTCTGGAAAAATTGAGGGGAGAATATCTAGATAAGGACTAGCTCCCTTTGATGCATCTTTGAGGTCCTAGATTTCTTACTGCTAACAAAGGGGGGGGTGAAAAGAGAGAAGGATGCTGAAAATAGAACCTAAACTAAATGGTGATACATCAAAAATGGTTGACCTACTTAGCTTGAACATACACTTTCCACCAATAACAAGCTGGTATACACTTCATTTGATACAAGAAATCCTTCTGCATCAGTGGGCTAGGGGTCCTCTTGAAGATTTAGGGAGGAAGAACTACCAGAGGTGTTCTAAGACACACTATGGCAGCCTGTTCACATGTACCTATAATCTTCTATGGACACTTCTTGCTGACTTGCGAAAGAAGAACTCACAACACACAAGACATGCTAGAATCATTCTATGAAAGCATGAAATAAAATGACTTAACACAAGACAAAGCCATAAACACATGCAAAAGTGCAAGCTCAAATGGAGGCAAAAAATGCTTCTTTTTGATTCAAGGTAAATTTTGGCAGAGCTCTGCCTTACAAGCTGAGAGATCTTTTCTCAAATGAGAAGTTAAAAATATATACAGAGAGAGGAAGTAAAGGCACCCATTTGGAAAAGACTTTGGTGCCTTTTTACAAGTTGGCCCATGTGCGTTGAGAGTGTTGGGAAGAGGAAGCCACTGAAAAAGGATGTTGTGTCAGCTCCAGTTTTGACTTTAGGCATTTAAAATATATTAAACACCATATGTGAAATCATGTGCCACACCGTCTATTTGTAAATAAGACTGATCCTTCAAGACATTCACGTAATTTATCTACTTATCAATGCAAAGTGGAGAAAACTAGGTCACACCGTTCACTATTTGCACTCCTTGATGACCACTTGGCAGAGACTATTTCAACTGCAGGAATAACTCACCTCCCCTTTGCCACCTGGGATGTTTTGTCCATATTCATAGTTTTGTCTCTTCTTGGCTTTGTCTTTTCCTATAATTTCAACTGTTGGGGCTATCTTATCATCCTTTGCTTGCTCCTTGGGTTCTTTCATCAGCAGGTCGCTAAGTTCATTCTTATCTTTTGTCTTTTCCTAGCTTTGTCTTTTCCTAGTTTTGTCTTTTCCTCTCTTGACTCCTTCTGACAATCTAAGCCCTTGGGGCTATCTTCTATCAATCTTTGGCTCTTTGGGCTCCCTTCTCGACGGTCTCTTCCTTTTGGCCTTAAGGCCTTTGAATTCCTTCAAGTTCGCGCTCAAGTATTTAAAGGTTAACAACTATTTTATTACCATAAAGTTGATGTTTGCACACTCGTCACCATTTGAAAGCCAATGGCTATGTTATTGCCCTAAATTTGATGTCTTTGAGGACATCATTTGACATCCAAATTCCAACAGCTAGTTCATGATGTCGAATTTTGACGTCTACGGGGCTGTCACCCCTTTGAATTCCTTCAAATTTATTTTCTTCGACCTTTCTCCTAAAGATTTCCCTCAGACTTTCTCCTGAAGGATATCTCTCTCTTATTTTATTCTATTTGGGCCTTCGTCATTGAAACCTCCCGAAGGGAAGGTGTCCCTTCAGGGCCTGGGGAAGGTCATCCTTTCGGTAGCTGAGAGTCCCTCGCAAGGGCACCTACCCTTCGAGAGTCCTTCAGGTTGCCTTGGTCTTGAAACCCTTCAGACATTTTGTCTGAAGGAAATCTTTCCTTTGTCTTTCCCGCTCACTGCATTCTATCAGGCTTTCTCATTAGGGGAATTCCTTCGAACATTTCAGACAAAAGTCTGAAGGAATTCCTTCAGACTTTTGTCTGAAACAATTCACTTTGTTCACTTTGCCACATGAACTTTTTTGAAAGAATTCCTTGCTCTTTACCTTGTGAATTTCTTCAGACAAAATGTCTGAAGAAATTCCTACGGACATTTTTCCTGAAGAAATTCAACTTTGTCTTATCTTTTGCGTTAGCATTTTCGAAGGAAAAATCACCCTTTTGATTCCTCCACAAGGGTTCCCTACCCACCGCAAGGGTACTTTTGGGTCCATAACTACCCTCTGCTGCCTGCTTGAAAAGTCTAGTTTGTGCCTGACTGCCGTCCGCAAGGGCACTTGTCCTTCGAGCTTTGGAAGACCCCCTTTGAACCAACTGATTGAACTGAGAGATTAAACCAACTGTTTGAACCAATTGATTGAACCAATTGATTGAACCAAATGATTAAACCAAGCTATTGAACCAACAATGGTTCAAAGTTTAAGTTTAAAGTTCATCTTCAAAGTTCATGTTCAAAGTTCATGTTGTTGAACTGGTTCATCCTCTTGCTAAAAGACTTGTGAAAACTAGAAATTGAACTGGCTCAGAACAGTAGGGGAAGAAGGAGACTGATTTTGCCTTGTGGGGCCAAAATGGTCAACAAAATGGTGATTCCTAGGGGAAGCATGCCTGCTATGCTTAGAAACCAGTGGCCTCAAAGTCCATTAGGCATGGAGTCGAGATGCAGTGTTGAAAGAGCGAGCAATAACATTCTGATATCCAAGAATCAATCATGAAGATTTTACCCCAAACACAAAGGATAACACACACAAGTCTAAAAAACACTACCTGTGCGAACAACACTTAGGGAAAATAGGGAAAGAAAATTGAAAGTAAACTACTATGTACAACTAACCAGGTATATTTGCCTCCCTCCTGGATTAAAGGGAAAACTTCTTAAGTCTCCTTCATGGCAAAAAAACTTATGATTCCAGACAAGTGGCTAGATAGAATGGAGATTTGGTGACTTGCTCTTCTTGCTTGCCACCTTGATTGGCTTGTATCTGAGTGAGTTGGGGGCAAACATGATTCCAACATATACATATTCATCTTGTTCTTAGAAGCTTGCCTCCTGCTAGTTCTTTATGTTGGCATGTTTTATCAAGAAATCAATGGCTATTGGTTCATCACCATAAGCCCCTTGATATGCATAGCCCCTTTGCCATGTGTCATGGTCTAACCTGTTCCCTCCTGCCTCATTGAAGACGTTGTCAATCTAATCCTCTACTTCCTCATGGCTTTCTTGAAGAAGGGTGACTATTGTGATGTCTAAAATGGAACCACAAATTGATTGCTCATCCCACAGAACATCACCTTCTTGTGCAAGGTTATCTTATTTAAAGCTTTCCTCAAGATGGAAAAGCCTCTCTTTTTCCTGCTCAAAGACCAGAGTCTCTAGTTGTTCAAAGACTTCCTCATGATCCTCTTCCAACTTAGGTTCCATGGCATGGTCTTCCTCGTTGATGACTTCAAAAATATGATCTTTAGATTCATTGACCTCTTGAAAGGATAAATCTGAAAGCTTGCAACCCCTTTGAATACTTATGTGAGCCCCAATGTTGCCTCCTCCACCCTTTGCCAGCTCATAGCCTCCTTGAAGAAGATTGTAACCTGCCCTAATGATTTCAAATAAATCATTCAAAACATGATCAAGAATCTGTTCATGCTTCTCCATGACATCTTGCAAAGTGAGAGAAGAGTCAAAGATCATCTCTTCCTCATCATAGATAGAGGCAAAAGTTTGTGACTTGTCTTCTTGTTCATCAAATGGGGTACCTTTGGTGGACTCCTCATCTGTACTCATGAAGTCTCCCTAAACAATCATAAATTGAGCATGCTCCTCTTCACTTGCTTCCTTCAAGATGGATTCCTCAACACAAGAGAAACATTATTCATTTACCAGGCAAGGAGGTGGAACACAAGGATTGTCAAAATTAGGTTGGGAATGGGAAGCAAGGGATCCTTTTGAAAACTTATGAGAAAGTGGGGGTAGACCTTGGGCCAAAATTACTTGATTTTCATCTCTCCACTTGACCAAAACTTTATCAATATCAAAATTAGCTTGAGGATTGGTATAAGGGGTGTCTTTTGGCATAGGCTCCTCTACGAGTTCTGAAACTTCCATCTCTCTTTCCCTAAGCAATCTCACCTTAGCCTCTAATTCCTCAATTTGCTTAGCTAGATTATCCTGAAAGAGTCATTCTTGGAGCTCATAGGAATCGTCATGGAAAATTGGAGTGCATGAAGGCTACCATGGAGTACAAGAAGATTTTTGAGGAAGGTTGGGAGGGACTTGAAAAGGACTAGCCTCATTTTGTACCTCACACTCTTGGACAATGTCTTTCTCCTCCTTGCTATTCCATGAATCAATGACATTACTCCAGCTCATGATATTAGGACTGGAAATCTCCTTTTGGGGTGATGGGGCTATAATGTGAGAGGGTAGTGAGGGTTTAGATTCCACTTCCCTTGATACCAACATAGACTGATGCATTTGAAGATTTGCCAATTCAATCTGTTTATCAGGATTGGCTTTAAACATAAGGTTTATTGTTTCAGAACTTTCCTCAACATGACTAGGGAGAGGACTTTGACAGGTTTGACTTGGCCCATGAGCAGGGGATGCATATGTCTAATATGAAACTTGGGGCAGCAGGTATGTAGGTTGATAGACTTGGTAAGAATGCCTCTCATGAATACTAAACTTCTCCTCCAAAGATGCAATCAAACCACTCACATCCAACATCTCGCTTGTAAGCCTTTGCCAATTTGATCTTTCAATAGGAGTCCATTCATTCTTAACCAGATCTAATGCATTTCTCACTTGATGAATGGAATGATCAAGAATTTCTTGGCTGCATCCCCTTCTAGTGTCAAGCTCCACTACATACTTTTCATATCCCTTTTGTGCTTGTTTGAAGGTGGAAATGGGTTGATTCACAAAATGAATAGATTGAGTAGGAGAAGCAACACATTGAGAAGACTAGGCATAAGACTGATATAGCTCATGACAGGGATGAGACTGGTCATATTGGACCCAATAAGGATCAACACAAGGCTGGTAAGGATCATAGCCAAGTTGGCCAAGGACTTGCTCAAACTAAGGAGGAAAAGGCAAAGCCTAAAATGTTTCACCAGCCTGCAAAGGGCAAAACTCATAATCGTATGCATCTTTGTTGCTTGAGATGATTCCATGAACAACTTGAGCCTGGTCAAAATTATATGAAGGAATACAAGACCCATGGTTTTTAGAAATGGAATTATACATACCAAAAATGTGATTTTTTTATGGCACCAGGACTTCTTAACCAACTAATTCAAGTCGGAGTCGCCATTGGTGCTAATGAAAAACCTCTAAAGGTTGGCTGGTTGAAGAACACACCAAAATTCTTCAACTCTTTGGAATAAAAACTAGTCTGTCCCGCTAGGTGTGTCAAAAATTATTGACGTTGTGGATTGCACCCTTGATAGGAGGCTAAACTCCTGTCTTCCACGTGGCACAATGGAGATTCCTCTCTTGCCTGTGGGTCTAGAAAAATTGAGGGGAGAATCTCTAGATAAGGGCTAGCTCCCTTTGATGCATCTATGAGGTCCTGGATTTCCCACTGCTAACAAAGGGGGGGGGGCGCAAAGAGAGAAGGATGCTGAAAATAGAACCTAAACTAAATGGTGATACACCAAAAATGGTTGGCCTACTTAGCTTGAACATACACTTTCCACCAAGAACAAGCTGGTATACACTTCATTTGATACAATAAATCCTTCTACATCAGTGGGCTAGGGGTCCTCTTGAAGATACAGGGAGGAAGAACTACTAGAGGTGTTCTAAGACACACTATGGCAGCCTATTCACATGTGCCTATAATCTGCTACGGACACTTCTTCCTGAGCTGCAAAAGAAGAAATCACAATACACTAGACATGCTGGAATCATTCTGTGAAAGCATGAAAGAAAATGACTTAACATAAGACAAATCAATAGACATATGTAAAAGTGCAAGCTCAAATGGAGGCAAAAAATTCTTCTTTTTGATTCAAGGTAAATTCTGGCAGAGCTCCGCCTTACAATCTAAGAGATATTTTCTCAAATGAGAAGTTACAAATATATATATAGAGAGAGAGGAAGTAAAGGTGCCCCTTTGGAAAAGACTTTGGCACCTTTTTACAAGTTGGCCCATGTTTGTTGAGAGCGTTGGGAAGAGGAAGCTGCTGAAAAAGGATGATGTGTTAGCTCCAATTTTGACTTTAGGCATTTAAAATATATTAAATGCTATATGTGAAATCATGGACGATGCGATTTGTCTGTAAATAAGATCGCTCCTTCAAGACATTCATGCGGTTTGTCTGCTTATCAATGCAAAGTGGAGAAAAATAGGTTGCACCGTTCACTATTTGTGCTCCTTGATGACCACTTGGCAGAGACTATTTTAACTACAGGAATAACTCACCTCCCCTTTGCCACCTGGGCTGTTTTGTCCATATTCATAATTTTGTCTCTTCTTGGCTTTGTCTTTTCCTAGAATTTGAGCTCTCGAGGCTATCTTATCATCCTTTGCTGGCTCCTTGGGCTTTTTCATCAGCAGGTCATTGAGTTCATTATTAACTTTTGTCTTTTCCTAGCTTTGTCTTTTCTTGGTTTTATCTTTTCCCCTCTTGACTCCTTCCAACAATTTGAGCCCTCGGGGATATCTTCTATCAATCTTTGGCTCTTTGGGCTCCCTTCTCAGTGGTCTCTTCCTTTTGGCCTTAAGGCCTTTGAATTCCCTCGGGTTCATGCTCAAGCATTTAAAGGTCAACGACTATTTTATGGTCGTAAAGTTGACGTTCGCACATCCATCACCATTTGAAAGCCAATGACTCTCTTATTGTCCTAAATTTGATGTCTTCGAGGACGTCATTTGACATTTGAATTCCAACAGCTAGTTCATGATGTCCAATTTTGATGTCTAGGGGCCCATCACCCCTTTTAATTCCTTCAGCTTTATTTTCTTCAGCGTTTCTCCTGAAGTGTTCCCTTAGACTTTCTCCCGAAGGATATCTCTCTCTTCTTTTCTTCTATCCGTGCCTTTGTTGTTGAAACCTCCCGAATGGAAGGTGTTCCTTCGGGGCTTGGGGAAGGTCCTCCTTTCCTCATCCGAGAGTCCCCCACAAGGGCACCTACCCTTTGGGAGTCCTTTGGGCTGCCTTGGTCTTGAAACCCTTAAGACAAAATGTCTAAAGGAATTCCTTTGGACATTTTGTCCAAAGGAAATCTTTCTTTTGTCTTTTTTGCTTGCTGCTTTCTGTCGGGCTTTCCCATCAGGTGAATTCCTTTAGACATTTTAGACAAAATGTCTGAAGGAATTCCTTCAGACTTTTGTCTGAAAGAATTCGCTTTGTTCACTTTGCCATGGGAACTTTTTTGAAAGAATTCCTTGCTCTTTGCCTTGTGAATTTCTTCAGACAAAATGTTCGAAGGAATTTCTTTGGACATTTTGCCCTAAGAAATTCAACTTTGTCTTATCTTTTGCCTTAGCATTTTCAAAGGAAAACTCACCCTTTTGATTCCTCCTCAAGGGTTCCTTGCCCTCCACAAGGGTAGTTTTGGGTCTGGAACTGCCCTCCTCAGCCTACTTGAAAATTCCAGTTTGTCCCTGATTGCCCTCCACAAGGGCACTTGTCCTTCAGGCTTTGGAAGACCCCCTATGAACCAACTGATTGAACCAAGCGAATGAACCAATTGTTTGAACCAAGCGATTGAACCAACTTATTGAATCGAGCGATTGAACCAACTGATTGAACCAACAATGGTTCAAAGTTTAAGTTCAAAGTTCATGTTCAAAGTTAATGTTGTTGAACTGGTTCATCCTCTTGCTGAAAGACTTGTGCAAACTAGAAATTGAACTGGGTCAGAACAACAGGGGAAGAAGGAGACCAATTTTGCCCTATAGGGCCAAAATGGTCAATAACTGTTGCGAGACCCACAGGCAAGAGAGGAGTCTCCATTGTGCCGCATGGAAGATAGAAGCTCAACCTCCTATTAAGGGTGCAATCCACATCATCAACAAGCCTATCAATACTATACCTCTTTGTGCATTCATTAAGCTGATCAAGCCATCAAACATCAAGTCAAATCATCTATTGACAAGGGGAAGTGATACTCATTTGATCACATGGTCTTCACAACATTAAAACTACATCTAAGAAATAATTGAGCAACATCACAACATCAAGAAGGTCAATCTTCTCTATTGGTAGGTGAAGGTATCACTTCTAGCCCCCTCTTTTCTCATCAGAGGTATTCATTTCAATTTTTTTAATCATTAAATTGTGTTTTTGTTTGGTATCTAACATTTATATTTCTCTAAAAATTTATTTTATATATACAATAATCTTTCATCAAATAAAATTTTGGTTTACACCAAATTATTTTATCTTGTTATTCCATTATTCTTGGTTAATAATTCATTTACTTTTATACCAATAACGATATATGTAATTCTATTATTAACATAAATATATTTTTGAATCATTTTTTTAAATTCTCTTATAAACAATTAAACCAATTGGTGAAAATTGTCCCTTAAAAAAAAAAACATATCAAAAAGACATTTCTACGCCATGACATTCTTTAAAAAAACTACTATCAATGAAAACCTCAATACCAAAATAAGTGAAAATTGAATAAATATTTATTACATCTATAAAGATGTGAAGATCAATACCATATCTTAAAAATGAAACAATAGAAATCTATAAATGACCTCAACCAAAAAATAAATAAATAAATAAAATTATAAAATTGAGAGCTATTTTAAAAACCCATTTTATACTCATGGCTGCTTGTAGCATGATATTTCACGCATTAGTCATTTTATATACATGATTAGTTATTTTCATTCAAAGGTGCCAAAAATTTTTTATATAATACTTTTTAAATTAATGTAAATTAATAATTAATAAATTAATTTTATTGATATTTATTTTATAAATTAATATAAGTTAATAATTATTAATTAATTAATTTTATTGATATATTTATTTATTTTGAATAAGTTATTATTATTATTTATATTTAAAAAAATATTAATGTTGCATTTTTTTGGTTGCTTGCTCAATGAATTTTTTGTCTTCATAATTGCTGATGGAAAAAGAGTTGCAAGATTTCTAATCCTACATGAAATGAGTAAAAAATAATATCATTATTTGGTAATTTTTTTAAAATTTATTATCTAAAAAAGGTTTACATAGGTTTTTATATTGGATTCAAGAAAAACAAGGGCACGGAGCGTCAAGTCCCTATAGGTGGAGTAAGAAATAGTCTTTGCAACATTTTAGAGGTCAATTTCATTACAGAAGCCCATCGAACTATCATTTTGGAAAAAAATAGCTTGGTCATTGTCTTCTAAGAACAGGTGAACAATTTAAAAAAAAAGGCAATCAAGCAAAATATTTATAGTTTTTGTCTATTGCTAAACAATGTAGAGGTTCTCCAAGCTACAATTTTAGCTATTAAATTGCTTTGAATAAATCAAAGCATCATCATTATTAATTGAATTGACTATAGTCTGTTCTAATCTAGCTTTGATTGCTTACCTTAACACCAACCTGACCCAACTTTTTCATGGATTCTATGAAGGCTGCATTGAATGCAGAGGGATTGCTTGCAAAGTGGTTGACTATGTTTTTGGAGTGTGTTTGTGAATAGCACCTGATCAGAAATGAAAAGTCCATTTCCATCCTAGAGATTTTGTTTGTAGATATTGTCGAATGTATGAGGAGTTGTGAAGTCCATGTTAATGTCAATGCTGGGATCCACATTCCTGGGACAAAAGCCCTGTAGCTGGCTCGCTTATTCCTTGTTTAGAGTGGGAAGTTAAGTCAAAAGTCTATTAGTTCATTAATAAATATAATTTACATGCTTTCAAGTTAAAAAAACTAACATCATCCACTAAACAAGGGGACGAACATGGTAAAAACTAAAACAAATTAATAAGAATCCAAAAGATAGATGTTGGTATCATTTATTACCAGATAGAGAAAGAATAAAGCCCTTCTTGTTGAAGACAAAGATTAGTTGATCGAGGTTGAATTAATCCTTTGGCAGGTTTCCAACAACTCTGACTACTTGGGATATGATTCCATCTCTTCTCCCCAACCCTACCTTGTACCTTGGGCCACCACTCTGCATATAACACATGACCCAAAAGCTTTAGTTATTTTAATTTAGTCATATATTAAAGGCATTTATTCAACATTACCTTTCATGTTAAAACAATTTATAATAAAAAAAATAAATATCAAAGACTATATTTGAATGAAGTCTACACTATTTTTGTATACTAGGTACTTTTACCACTGAACTGTTTGGCATTTGCCTTAATTTCTTTTTTGGGCACATGATTTGATAGAATGACATTGTTAAATAGTTGATAAAATCGGGTAATTGACTATAGCGCTACAATTACTACCAAATATGGGCCTGATCAGAGATGGGATTCCTATATTCTTCCAAAAGTTCACAGATCTCTCTTAGCCCTTCCTCCTGTGGCTACCAGAAAATGGTGTTCTAAGCTTGATAGTGTGTCCCAATACATTTATCTAATGGCAGAATGAGTGTGACAAACTTAACTATTTGATATTAAAAAAATGAAAAATGTCTTCTAAAAACTTCTATTGAATTGATCGTTTCAGTACAAGAATGAAGTAATTAAATATAAAATAATATTCTAAATGTCAATTTCGACTACTTACCTAGAGTACCAGAACCAAATCAAGCATAGAGAAACAAACAGTAAACAATAAAATTGAAACATGGTGGCAAGATCCATGTTCAAAATTTTTAGTAGTTTTGCCATGCCCATCCCCCTCCTATGCTCCTAAAACACATTGTGTTGTCAAAAAGGCTTGAGAATCATCCTCAAAAATCTCAATAGGCAACTCATAGTTTTCATCATCCATGGAGACACTGTAATTCTACATACTTCTTGCACCTGATATGTAGTTAGGATCTGATTGACAAAAAAGATAAAATAGAAAAGCTCAAAATGCATAAATTCTATTACAATTATGATTTATTGTTTCATATCAACCACACATATACAAATAAAAACAAAACAAATACTCATGCTTTTATTGTCTTAATCTTGCACGACTGATCACATTGAGTTGTAGCTGCTTTTAAATATACAATGGTTGAATTTTAGCAAGGGACGCTGATATTTTAGAGCTAAAAGAAGAAATGATGGTGGAAGATGATGCTGGCAGAAGACAATTACCTTCTGGCAGTGATGATACAGAGGTTTCAGGAGCGAAAATTTATGGAACCCTGCTTTCTTCACAATCTGCTTGCTATGTTGAATGGACTAGAGAAGGACCTGCAAACAAAGCTGTAAATAAATGACTACTGCACCATAATCTAGAAATGACCACCACAAGCTATGCATGAAGGGATCATGGCTGAGACTCATAGCTATTGCTATGAAACCATTATGACTGCTACCAGAATTGTAGGGATGGTTCATGCGGTACTTAGAGTAAAATGATTACAATGATTTTATTGCCTAGAACTACTTGAAACCAGTCGTAACATCTAAATTGTTCAGCAAATCGAAGCATAGTATTTAATATTATTTTGTTAAATAGTTAAAAAACTTGCTAGTTATCTTGATTAAATTTTTATATCTTTATCATTACACAAATCAATATGATTTGATTAGTCCAAGGATGAATTTATAATAAAGAGTTAACTGAAAATGAAGGCAATAGATCCCTCCAAAACTAATAAAAGAATGTGTAAAAATAAAGAATGTAACACACTTCAATTTAGGTATACTTTTTATTATATATATATATATATATATATAAATAAATGATATTAAATTTAAAATTATTTTATAACAATGATTAAATAAACATCAAATTTAAATTTCAAATTATATTATATTAAATAATTATATTTAATTAAGAATTATGGATTATATATATTGCATTTGTTATTACATATTTTAAGAAAAAAACTATTTCTCTTATATATTTTTTATTTTCTCTATGTTAAATTAGTACTACATAGTTCCAGTCTATTGTTGGAAGAAATGCACTTGTTGAAATTACATATAATAGATCAAAATATAATTTAATAGATTATAAAAATAAAATAGACATTCATTATTTCGGTGATAAGACATACTTATAGTGGTATTTAGGTGATGTAAAGCTATAATAGTGTGAGTGTGTTCAATTTTAATTTTAAGTTTGAATTTGACGCCCATTTGACCATCATTTCAATTTTTTTCAATTTAACTGAGATTATGTATGTATTTAAGGTTCTCATATAATCAACCATCTACAATGATATCGATATCGATTATGCTTTTCCCACTTCTCTCAAATTAAATTGCTCAAGTAGTAGTGGAGATGGTACCCTGTCATTCTTAGCTATTGTCACTGCCAATAGCTTGGATAACATTCACCTTACAAAGATTTGACAATTTAAAAATGGCTCCTCCACTCTGCTCAGGGATTGTTCGATGGTGACTCTTCAAATGCTTAGGGTACTACCTACAGTAAAATTCCAGTAGCATTTAAATTCATTGATTTTACGACTACCATGATAAATATGGAAAATATTGGCTCTCTTAATAGTATAAATGGAGAGGTTAGAAAGAATTGTAGGAAAAGCAATTGATTTGTATTGATGTATTGAATTTAGTTAAAGCATGCCTCGAGATTGCAGGTTATTGTTTGCATGATTTTACAAAATGCTAATAAAAATGAATAACGTAGATGAACACTCTCTCAAAGTTAGATTTTATAAATAACTATTATTTATTTTTAAATGCAAACAAACATGTTAAATTTATTTAATCACAAGTTAGTAATTTTTAAGGTACTAAAACTTATCAACAACAATGAGTAGAGGTATTATTACGACGAGAGTTATTTTACAATGGTATTCGAGGGTTGTTAGTGGGTTGTAATGAAGTAAATGTGTTCACTTTTAATTTTAAACTTAAAAATAAGTGGACATCACAATGCAATATTAACTATTATTAAAAATATAATTTTATGAATGAACACTATTATAAATTAAAATCCAATCAACATTATTATAATGTATTAATTTTTATTAAGAAAATAATTTTATGAATAAATATTATTACAAGTTAAGAACTCAAAACATATATTTTTTAAACTTTAACTCACTTTCCATTGTTACACCTTTTTTTTTCTTTAACATGTTAAAGTTGTAAATCTAACATACATGTTTTAAAAAAATTTATGTTAAATGTTGGAGAATGCTAAAAATTTATGTTCAATGTTTATGAGTCCCAAGTATTGTACTATATTATATTAATTCATGTACCTTTTACATGATAGAAAATGAGTTCAATTGATTTTCAAATTATTGGGATGACAAAATTTCAACTCATTTTCTTAATAAAAATTATTTAAAAAAAAAAAAAAAAGTTGAAATTATATTTTTATCAAGTATAATAAAAAATTAATTATAAAATATAAATTTTATTAAGATAAGATTAGTTTCTAGTAAGTTTAATTAATAGATACCCCTTAATCTTTAACATTAAATTGTAGAAGGTTAAATCCTTAATTTTTAACATTAAATTATCGAAGATCAATTTTAACCAATCATAAATTTTTGAAATATATATAAAATTTAAAATCCTATTCAAACATAATTTAATATAATATTCACACGAATGAAAAATTATGGAATCTCTAAAACAAAAAAACATATCCAAAAAAATTAAAAAGCCGTTATTTTATTTATGTAAACAATTAAACTTTAATTCAAATCCCTGGTGCTGTAAATGGAATAAAAACCCTAACCTGAAATAAAAGCCTCCAACTCTAACTTGATCGTTTCGCTGCTTTGCGCAGAGTTGTTCAGTGAAAAAGTAACGAATTGATAAGATTTCATATTGAGAGGAGAGGAGTGTGGAGGGCAAAGCGAAGTCATTAACGATTATTGGCAATATTGTCTTGCTTCATTGGGTTGTTTTTTTTTTAAAAAAAAAATTATAATATTTAATTATTAAAGATAATTAAAATAAGTCAAAATTTATATAAATGACATGTTCATCATTGACCTTAAGAATGTTGTTGGTTTATTTTATTTTTTTTAATAAAAATCAGATGTGTTCAACTTAATGCTGGTTATTTACTTTCAAACAATGGGAAAGGGTTATTAGCATGGGAAATATTAAAGGGGCTAACAAATTGTTTGGGATAAAAAGAGTGAAAATATAATAATTATTAAGTGGGTTGTAGTTTAATAATGAGGATGATAGTGTCAAAGTGTTGTTTAATTATTTATTAAGGTAGATGTTACAAAGAAATGAAGTCGGATCGTCCCTAATGAATTTGACAGAATGGATACTCCTTAATCCTTAATACTAGGACAAAGAAATATTATGTACACCTAATCTATATAAAAGTAAGATTTGATTAAAAAATAAAATATAATTAGAAAACATATCTAACCTTGTTAATTGTAAACATATGTTTAATATATTGTTGGAATAATCTACTTTTACCTCATTCAATATATTGACTTAAAAAAAACAAAGAAACAAGCATTTCCATTGTAAAAGTTTGCCTTCATTTTATTGTTGATTAATTTCAAGAAGACATCTTTTATAATTATATAGTTTCTTAGGGTGGAGTGAAGGAGTGATGGAGCAAAGGAGTGAATGGTGTTAAAGAGTTGAGGATCTAGAGGAGAGGGAGTCTTTATTGCTTTAAAAGAAGGAAAGGAGGTTGTTATGGATGATGGATTGAGTTATGTTATGAGTCAAGGAGCTATTGGTGATAAGATTAATTGAAATGTTATTAATGGATTGAAGGGAAGAATTATAGACCTGGTATCGATCTTTGAGGATTATTAAAAAATATTTGTGGTTAAAGTGGATCTGAGTTTATTGAAGGCCTATTCTTCTATTCAGATTGATATTATGTTAAAGATGTATGGGTTGGTGTAGGAGGTTTGGAAAATGAATTCTGGGATAGATGAAGTGGAAAATATGGTGATGCAAAGAGCAATGCATTTGAGAAGTAGGTTTAGATGTTGAGGGTGATGAAGAAGAATGCGGTAAAAAAGGATTTGAAGAGGATGAGTTTATATTTCTCAGCATTACTAGTTTGAGAAAGTATGGAAGTTTATTAAAACATGGGTGTAGCAGTTGCTACAATTTTTGAGGAGATATGATTTCATCTTGTATGCTTCGTTCAATTTCATGTGAATTTATTGAGTGATGCTTTCTTGTTGCTTCTATCCCATTTTGTTTTTCGATGGATTTTTTGGCAGTTAATTTGGGTGTGGGTGGGTTAGTCAAAATTTTCAAGTCTTTGTGAAAAAATTTGGAAAATGGCTATTGAAAATATTTTTTTACGATTGCGAAAGTCTTTTACATTTAAAAGAAAGTTTGATGGAATTGTTTAGTTTGTCAGATCTTGGGTGATGGTTGTACTTTTAAAATATATTTAGTGTTTTATTGTTTTGGATTTAGAGATGGAGTGGGCTCTTTATAGGTGGGTTTTCCCCCTCCTATATCTTCTTTTAAAGAAAAATGGTGGTGGAATGGGAGTGGAGTAGGGACAAATTGTCCCTTTGATAAGGGGTTGAAGTTTAAAAAAGGGAGGGGGTGAAATTTTAGAAATCTTTATATAGTTTAAATTATTAAAGGACTTCTTAAATTTGGATTTTGATCTTATTATGGCTTTGTGGGTTTCTATTTTTGGGCCTTTTTGTTTATGTTATGGAAGGCCTAGTTTTTGTTGCAGAAGACTATTTAGTTTTGTTGCTACAAAAGTATTGAATCAAATTTGGTGGATTTCAAGAAAATCTACAGTTTTTTTATAAAATCTTATTTTTTCGAGTAATCATATTCATCCAAAAATATTAGAATGATTATAAGATCTTAGAAAACAGTCTTTATTCACCTCTTTTTTTTTTTGATTTTTAGTTACCTTACTATCTAAACTTATCCTATACTATTTATTTCTAATCACTCTCTGAATTTATAACAAATTTGAGTGTTCTTAAAAACTCCTGAAATCATTTATTACTACAACATGTGTTTTAAATACAAATTAAATTTGATTTACTATTTAAATCTGATTATACTAGATTTCTCATAAAATATGATCTTGCTTTTACTCATAGCTGTGAACATCACCAAGCCTTAAACCTAAATTGTGCAGTGAAAACAAGAACCGCTTTCAACGAGGTAGCATCATGTCATTTTCAATTGAAGAGTGTGCTTTGGGGAGCCTAGTTAACTTGAATTGGAAGAAAATGATTTCTAAAATGTCAAAGCGCCACTCATTTGTCATTTTGCTTACGTTTTCGGATGACGCCTATCTTCTTACATATTGTATCATGTCGTGTCACTAATGGGCATCAGATTCATACTCTAAAGGAGAATCCCTTCCCTTCCTGAGTACAAAAGGAGAGAGTTGTGATGCTATTTGCTGCCTTGCAGTAGCCATTAAAGAGGCTTTTTACTGTCAATGATGTAACCTGCATCCGCCACCGCCCATTTCACGCATGAAGGAGAATCCCCTGTTGGCTTCCCCACTCCATTCTCAATCCCCAAAAGGACATATACCATTATTTGGTTGTTATATAAAGCCGAAGCCTAGCTGTAAGAGGTTTCATTGATTTCGCACCGAAAGTTGAATCGGCAGTGGAGAAA
Source organism: Torreya grandis (assembly GCA_037957365.1). Lineage (NCBI taxonomy): Eukaryota > Viridiplantae > Streptophyta > Pinopsida > Cupressales > Taxaceae > Torreya > Torreya grandis. The sequence goes on along the minus strand of JARHVA010006455.1, from coordinate 102,699 downwards.
GGTGTTCCTGCTGAGTCAAAGGAAGGGAAAGATGGAAGCAATTATGTGAGACGGCCGCAGCCATGGATGGCTCACCCTGTGATCGGATATTTTATCCCAGAGGATTATTTTGATGAAGTTGATATGATTAGTAGCATAGCTTTGGGATAAAATAGCCTCATTATTAGTATAGATTAGCAGGTTTTAAATCAAATCAATAAATGATTAAAGAGGATTTAGAAGAGTATTTTGATGTGTGAATAATTTGGAAATAGTCATCGAATTTTAGTAGTAGAAATTAGGGTCTTGTGTCAAGACAATGAGAATCCTAAAAACATATTGTAAACAAAGTAGCTTCTTACAATTATTCACTTAACATTTTTTAGTACTTGCTCTATAAACAATAGGGTCTTAGTAAATGATCGGCAAGTAAAAATTGTTTTGTTCAATGTGTTCATCAAGTCAGGGACTTCAAAGACCTCACTCAATATTATGAGACTTCATGCCCATCACTTGGGAATTACGTTTCTTCTTCAAACCCTAATAATACAATTGAACCTACAAATGATAAGGAGTTTTTTTAAACTCCAAATCACTTATTGAATTAATTACTCGAATGATTCAATTAGGGATATATTTTGGGCCAATTTAACTTTCGTGAAACTAATTACAACCATATGATATGAATTGGTGTTCAATGGGTCCTATTTTTATTATTGATTAAATTAAATACTCAATTATTTCAATCAGGGATGTAATTTGGGTACATTTGAGCTGCATAGACCTAATTAGGATTATGCGATTTTACTTCTGTCTGAGTTTACCTCAATTTCCTTACAATTTTTATTATTGAGTCAACCAGTGATTGAATTTGGGATAATTGAACACCAAACCACATTATAGAGTTGTAATTATGTTTACATGGTTCAATTTAGTCCAAATTATGTCCCTAAATGAACCAATCAAGTAATTGGTTTAATAAATGATGAAATTTAGACTAATTGAGCCCTAAATAACATTGTAAATCCAAAATTTGATTCACAAGGAAAAAATTGGCCCAAACTATGTTCGTAATTGAAACAATTGAATAATTAGTTCAATTGGTGGTGAAATTGGGGTCAATTAAGCCCAAAATCATATTGTAAAGTCATAATTAGGTTCACAAAACTCAAACTCACCCAAATTTAACCAGTTGATTAATTAGCTCAATCGATGATAAAATTATGGCAATTGAGCCCCAAAGGACATTATACAGTCCTAATTAGGTTAAAATGAATCTAATTCATCCAATTGAGTCCCTAACTAAACTAATTGAGTAATTAGTTTAATCATTGATAAAAATGGATTAATTGAGCCCCAAATCATATTATACAGTCCTAACTAAGTTCAAGTGGTTGAAATTATAGAAAATTAGCTCCCTGATTAACCAATCAAGTAATTGGTTCAATCATTGATGAAAATGAGCCCAATTAGTCACTAAATTATATTGCATAGTTGTTATTAGGTTCATAGGGCCTAAATTACATCCTTGATTAAACCAATCAAGTAATTGGTTCAATAAGTGATGAAATTATGTCAAATTAAGTCATGAATCTTATCATATATTCATAATTAGATTCATGAGGAATAAATTAGCTCAAATTATATATCTGATTGAAATAATCAAGTAATTGGTTCAATCAATGAACAAATTGGGTCCAGTTTAGGCCTAAAGCACATCATATAGTTGCATTTATATTCACAAGGATTAGATTGGCTAAAATTACCTCCGTAATTAAACAATAGTGTAATTGGTTAAATTTGTAATGAAATAGGTGCCAATGATCCCTATTTCACATCATATAGTCGCAATGAAGTTAATATGGATCAAATTACCCCAAATTATATATGTGATTAACTAAATTGAGTAACTAGTTCAATCATCAACTCAAATGTGGTCATGTGATACTCAAATCATGTCATATAGTTGTAATTAGGTTTATAAAGAAATTCATGCATCAATATCCTCAATAAAATATTATTATCTATGGGAGATATGAGATTTGAATAATATAATTTTGATACAACTAAAACTCTTAAAAATATTAGCAGTCAATTTTGAAGGTCTCAAAACCTACAAAATGATACTATTTTAGTCAAATGGACACTAGTTGCAAAATTACAAATTGAAAGCCTTATGTTCAATAGTAAAATCTTGAAAAACAACTAATTACTAACTAGATTGTATTTTGAAAAATTATATTCTAAACTATAACTTTTGAAACTATGAGACTAATTCTAGAAGATGCAAAGTTATCATAATTTCTAGAGTAAATTGAAAGTATAAGAATATGAATGTAAAAATATGTAGATGCTTAAATATGGATTTATATGTTAAACTCACCCTGTACACTTGTGACTTGGAAAATATCACTCAGGACTCTACCCTTCAATTATTAACATTCCTCGTAGTCGATAGTCTTGTGTTTGCGATCTCACTAAGCCTAAATGCCTATATTATAGTCTAGACCTATTATTTTGATTATCCAAATCACCTATAACTCATAATAAAATAAATGGCTTAATAAATCATGAAATTTGGTCCAATTCAGGCTCATATCATATCATATAGTTGTATTTAGGTTCACAGAGATCGGATTGGCAAAAACTACATCCCTAATTAAACCAATCATGTAAATGGTTCAATTTTTAATGAAATAGAGGCCAATTAAACCCCAATTAACATCATATAGTTACAATTAGGTTTATATGAATCAAATTGGCCCAAATTATATATGTGATTAACTAAATTAAGTAATTATTTCAATAATTTATTCAAATGTGGTCATGTGACATTCAAATCATGTCATATAGTCACAATTAAGTTTAAAAATAAATTTATTAGTCAATATCCTCAAATAAATATTATTATCTATGGGAGACGTGAAATTTTTAAAATCTAATTTTGATACACCTGAAACTCCTAAAAATGTCAAAAATTAATTTTGAATGTCTCAAACCTACAAAACGATAATACATTTGCCCAAAATAGACACTAGTTACAAAATTTACAAATTAAAATCTTTAGGTTCAATGTTAAAATCTTGAAAATAACTAAATACTAACTAGATTGGATTCTACAATATTATCTTCTAAAATATAACTTGTATAATTATAAGACCAATTCAAAAAGATGCAAAGTTATCATAATTTATAGAATAAATTTAAAGTATAATATTATAAATATAACGATATAAATTTCACTTAACATTTAATTTAGTTAAATACACACCATGTCACTCCATTATTCACCCCACATTACTAAAAAGCCTTCGAACTTTTAAAGTATAAAATACATGTATACATTTTAGCGTATACACATTTTAACAAGTACACATTTTAGGTTTAGTGATTACTGTGACAAAACTACAAAATCCCATAGTTGTTTCTTAAAATCTCATACACATTTTCTTTTAATTCATATTTTAGTGAAAAAGATCATCTTTTTTGTCCTCCAACTTCCTGCACTTACTCATGTATAAGATACATATTTTTTACATGAAGGTAATTAGTTGTAGAAATATAATATTCTATAATTATTTTTTTAAGGATTATTAGTTCATATTATAATCTTATAAGCATTTTTCCTAATGCTTTTGGGTTTTCCTTATGTATTTCATTATCTTATATATATATATTTCCCCTCTCTTTTTATAGTTTTTAAGATTTAATCTAGAACCGTAAAATATATGGTTTTAAGGCACATGAATCGTGCAATATATGGTTTTTGGGGTAGAGCTCTTGTGACCATTGTTTTGGGTCTCCCATACCTTGTGTCACTTTTTTGTGAGAGCATTTAGTTCAATTTATTTGTGTATTACATGCCATTAGGGTCCTAATTTGAAATTGATAAGTCTATATATATACAAGTGCATTAGTGCACATAGAACATGATTTAAAAAATAAAGAGATAAAAATAAAATAAAATATATGTATTGTGATTGTAAGAGTGGTTCATTTAGATATTTATAGAATAATTCAGGCAAATCTAAAGCATTTATTTCCTTCCTATGAATTCATTCCCACTCAAAAAGTTATATAGGAGTAGGCCCTACATTCACCGGGTTACTTGCTAAACATTGATTATAATTGGAGTGTTGAGTTTTTTCAATCATTTTAAAGACATGATAACAATTGAGGTGGAAAAAGGAACCTCTTTCAATGAGGTAGCTCCATGTCTCTTTCAATTGAAGGGATAACTTGAATTGGAAGAAAATGATTTGTAAAGTGCAAAGCGCGACTCATTCGTTATTTTGCTTACGTTTTCGGACGACGCCCATCTTCTTACATATTATATTATGTCGTCTCACTAATGGGCATCAGATTCACACTCTAAAAAGGAGAATCCCTTCCTCAGTACAAAAGGAGAGAGTTGTGATGCCATTTGATGCCTTGGAGTAGCCATTAAAGAGGCTTTTTACTGTGAATGATCCAACCTGCATCCGCCACGCCCCAAATTATAGCCATGAAGGGGAATCCCATGTCGGCTTCCTCACTCCATTCTCATTCCCCAAAAGGGCATCTACCGTTATCATCAATATCTAGACAAAGCCCGACAAAACCACCTGTATTCGAATATCTTCACAAACTAGCCAAGCCATGCTCTCTATTTAAGGGACGTTTTTCACTGATGTAAAGCAACCAAACATTTTTAGCCTAAGAATTTAGAGGAAACATTTTGGTGGGTGTAGCCATGGCGAAATCATTGTTGAGGGTGAAAGAAGTTGTAGCTGCAGGTGGTGGTGCTCTTTCGCCATTCAAGTCTGACGGCGTTCGCTTCCCAAGGTATGTACCTTCAAATACTAGTACCGTGTTTAATGATGACACAATAGCCTATTTTTCGTTTACCGACTGAATTCGTTTGGGTGGTTATATAAAGCCGAAGCCTAGCTGTAAGAAGTTTCATTGATTTCGCACCGAAGGTTGAATCGCCCGTGGAGAAAGGTATTCCTCCAGAGTCAAAGCAAGGGAAAGACGGAAGCAATTATGTGAGACAGCCGCGGCCATGGATGGCTCACCCTGTGACCGGCTATTTTATCCCAGAGGACCATTTTGATGAAGTTGATATTGCCGAACTGAGGGAAAATGTTCTCAAGCGTCGCTCTGTGTCCACACCCTCCAATTAATTGTTTATGTTTTCATTTTACCAATACCATTGCGAAAGAATTAAGGCGATGCTGTTGTTGTTGTGGGCCTTATTTCATTTTACCAATGCCTCGTCATTTTGTTATTGTTAGAAATTGTATTGTAGATAAATGGAATTTACATCAAAACGCATTACATTTATCCATAAATATTTAATTAAGTTTTATAAGATTTGAAAAATAAAACATTTTAAATTAGTTATTCGAAAATCAGAGCAATAAATGATTAAAGAGGGTTTAGAAGGATATTGTAATTTGCAAATAATTTGGAAATAGTCATCAAAGTTTAGTAGCAGAAATTAGGATTTTGTGTCAAGATGATGAGAATTTTAAAAATGTTGTAAAGCAAGCACCTCCCTACAACTATTCACTTAATATTTATTAGTACTCTAACTGTAAACAATATGTTCCCAATAAATGATAGGAAAGCAACAATTGTTTTGATTGATGTGTTTGTCAGGGTAGGCATTCCAAAGACCTCACTCAATATTATGAAACTTTGTGCTGATCAGTGGGGAATTACATTTCTTCTTCAAACTCTAATAAGGAAATTAAACCTACAAATAATAAGATGATTTATTTGGAGTAGTGTTCAAAGTTAGTAGGATTTTAATCACTCACTACTTATCAAGCGTCTCAACAATATACAATATTGAAGAAAGCACAGCAAGTAAATGCAATGACAATTTAACTAAGTAGTACATGTAATGCAATATGTCACTATCATGAACTTCAATACTACAATGAATTCTCTCTAAATGTTTTCTTGATTTTTCTAGAATGTTATTAAATATTTTATATAATATTGTGACAATAAATGTTATATACTCTTTCAGATTTCTTTTAGATTCTTGAATACCATCTAGACATATCCTAAATGCAATAAACTACATGTGTATTTATAGAATTGTTGAACTCATAATAGGACCCTATTGATGTATAAATAGATAGAAAATGGGTAAAAAGGAAGATAAGATGGGACCACAACCCCCCGAGGGACCCTACCATGAAAAATACCTAAACACCTCAAAGAAATAGTAACAGGGGAAGAGAAATATAAGAGAGAGAAGAAGGTGGAGAGATTAGAAAGATAAGGACATGACAAAAAACATTGTAATAATGTCTAATCTAGACAAATAATCAACAAATATATGGGTACCCTAGAGTAATTCAATATTATGATTAATAAATGACTATGGTTTTTTTTTAGGTTTCTACATAATAAACACATAACCAAAGCTTAAATTTGAACCCTATTTAATGACCAAAAAACTAGTGCGTCGCTAGATGTGACAGCCAAAAGGATTCCAATCCATTGGAGCACTCATGATTTGATCAAACGAATTTTTTGGAACTGATGGTCGATGGTCTTTGATAACCCACCTTAAAAAAATAATGAGGTTTTATTATATTTTTTGAGAAAATTGTATTGTGAGTTTATGTTGAATGAAGTTATAAACTATTCTAATATCTTGAAGTTCTTCGATAGAGGAAAGGGCTCTGTGCAGGATGGGTGAGGTTCACATCATGTACGTAATCAATCTGTGAGAGCACGTTTCAACAAACCACATCCTCTTGAGACCCTAACCTCCATAGTCAAAGAGACTGAGAGATTGATATGTTACATGCATTTAAGGTGTTTATTGACACCCTCGTTCCGCATGCAAACTTTATTTCTCATACTCCTAGTAGCGAGGGTGGACATGGTGAGGCTTTGTCTAGTGCTAATACCCAACTAGCTCACTATTATAGATCACATGGTGTTATATGCACTGGACCTAAGGAGGAGGAGGATATCATGTAGCCCACTCATGGTGGTATTCTGTGGGCCTATATGATATCAACCTCACTATATTTCGGTCATCTAAATTTTATCTAGACACCTTGACCACAACTTCCTAGGTAGTTTTAATATTTTAATTTTAAATAATTAGCAAAATTTTTAAATTTCAAATATTTGTACAATTTAAAAGGTAATAATTATTTTCATATAGAAAGCTCAATAATGTATATGATTCTTTTTATGTTACAATAGGATTTTGGATGCCATATGAACATGTGTGTTTTTGCTACTATGCCTTTATATACTTATGCGAAGGTGGTTTTTAAAGATTAATTAATGTTATGGTTCATTTTACATATATGTTGTTGTATACATGTGTTGAAGTGACTAACAATGGAATTTTTTTTGTTCAGTTGATGACCATACTAGACAATTTGTTATTTATTCGAGAGGGAGAAATGGTAGGGTTGCTACTATGATTTCATATGCAAAAAAAATCACTAAGGTACATGAGAGTTATTTTAATGTTTAATTGTAAATATGGATGTGTGTTTGTTAATTGACCTTTATACTTGTGCAAATTCAAGAGCTTGATGGCAACTCCATTGTGGGATATTTTGAATATAAACCCAATTTCAAGGAGAATATGATAGAGTGGAGGATATGAACAACAACTCATATGTTATATTCACTAGAGTTAAAATAAGAAACTAAAGACAACATAAAAGAGTAAATATTTTGACAAGCAAAAAATCTAAAGATGCCCTTAAAGCCATAATGACTCCAAAAAATCCTCAATAAAGGTACCCATTTGCCAAATCCTATAAAGGATAAAGAAATCAAAAAAATAGGAAATTATTTGTTTCTTCCAAATGTCTCCACCAATGAAGAATCAAATCCTACCTATTCACCTTATTTTGATATCATTTATCACATGAATAAAACCAAGGTTCATATTTCTCAAATTGAATATCTCAAGTCAAATCTTGAATAACTTAGCAGGTTGATCAAATTCATTAGAGCATTAGGTTCCAATAATCCTAATATATCACCTCCTAGAGTTCATGTGAATTTTTTTGATACTGCTCTTAATAATAACATGGTTGTGTCTACTCAAAGTAGTGAAGGACCTGGACCATTCTATATTTCATTATTCGTTAGAGGTTTCTAGCTAAATAATTGAATATTTAATTTTAGAGATTTAGATAATGTAATTATTGACCATTTTTGATCTTCCAAATCAAAAAGTTCAACCCCTATTGTTTAAATCTTCTTTTATAGGGCTTCTCAATCTTGTAGATGTTCACCTTGGTCTTGTGATGTTCTTTAAGTGGTCAATTAAATCCTTGTTTAGCATTGTTTAAGGTTTTGATCTCTTCATGTACTTATATAGTTTTTAAGTTCAATCAAGAGCAAAAGTTGATTGTCCATGTGTGCTCAAGGTCATGTCAATGTGATGAGTCACCATATGAGCTTTAGTCATGCATTTGAGGTCATCTAACCATGCATTAGTCTTCCACCACTTTGTCAATGCACTCCAAGGTCTTTTAAGTCACTTCTTAAGTCAAATTTGAGACATTATACATAATTTTAAAAAGTATAAGCACCTGTAGAGAGTTTATAACATTCATGGTGGAAGGAGGTGGTCAAGGTTAGAAAACCTTGCAGTTCAAAGTACAAAAAAAAAAGAATCACTCAAAAGAAGGTAGTTTTCAATCACTTGTATAGACATGAGGGTCCAAATTCAGGTGAAAATGCATATAAGGGTTTATTTTCAACATCCTCAATCCATTCACATGGAAAATAAGATTACATAGGTGCAGAGAGATAAAAAAATATTGGAAACTAGTCATAGACTTAGTCAAGCTCTTCACAATCTCGAGAAGGCCAGAAGTTTATTTTTGGTTCATAAACATGTAGATGAATTGGGTAAAATGTTCCTAAGAATAAGAGGGACCCATCATGGGCTTAAGATTCATGAAAATATTTTAGGGTTTAAGGGGCTAAGTTGTATGAATCATCTTTAACAAGATAGGCTATCAAAAACCCTTAGTAAACCCTGAACCTTTCGTTTCTTCTTCAAAATGAAAATTTGAAGTTCATTGGATGTTTTAAAAGGATTGGGTGATGTTTATGAGTGTCTCCAAGATTCATAAAATTCCAAATCTAGGATTGACATCTTACGAATTATTGTTGAGAGAGTAAAATACTCACAGGTTGTAAAGAGACTAAAAGCAAACCCCATGACTATGTATAAAATTCACTTTTTAGACACCCTAATGATCTATAAAGACTTCATGATTTGGAAACTTATGAGTTTTTATAGGAATTAAATGACCATATGGAGTTATAAAAAATCTAAATAGTACCTCCAAACTTGATTTCATCTTCAGACTCCTCTTGTAGCCTATACAATGCACAAAATTGTTAATAAAATCCTATTTTGTACCCTATCCATTCAAGTCTGTACAACTCATCCTAGTGGGAAGTATCCTATTGGAGTATTATAAAACCTCTAATCATCATCCTAGACAAAATATTCCATTTTGGTGCATTATCTCTCTCATTTCCTCAAACTATTATTTAAAGGGTTTAACAAGGGTTTTGAGTAGTTTTTAGTCTTAAGCTTTGTTCATAAAGCTCTAACATTGGATTTTAAAAATAATTAGAAAAATTAATATTTAAATACCTTGATAATCATCTATAAACTAATTTTTCCTCCATGAAAACCCTCCAAGAAGATGTGAGCATTTGAACTTCTCCTATCGAGCTCCTTCCTCCATTCCAACAAGTCTGAATTGTCCTAAGGTCTAAAAATGGCTTTCTCTATGGTTTATCTTAATTCCAAAATATTTATTTCCTATATTAAGGACATAATAAAATTATATAATGTATTTTAATGTTATTATAAGGTTTAAAATGAAGTTGGTACCTTGTTTGGGTTTAGGCCTAAATCTTGCCTAGTAGGCCTAAGTTGTCCTTGAAGCCCAAAATGGATCCTCATGGCTTCCCATGAAAAATATATAATTGAAAACATTTTATATGGTCCTAGAAACATGTTAAAATATATTTGGAATCATACTTAAGGCTATAAATGAAGTTAATCTCTTGTTTGGGTTTTAGGCCAAAACCCTACCTTTAGGCTTGCTTGCAAACTTAGAAATTTGGTCCCTCTTGATTGGTTACCTCCTTTAGTGAGGTGTTATTAATGTTTTATTAGATGTATTATAACTTTCCAAACCATATTTACATTTCCAAACATCTCTTTGGTCAGTTTTCATTCCATTTTCCCCAAAACCTACCAGTTTATGTATGAGGGGAAGAACCCTCTGTCTGAGACAAAATAGAGGGTACTTACCCTATTTTACTAGACAAGGTGAATGTTTTTAATTCCTATATAATTGGAAAGGATATTGTATAAAAATTTCCAACTCTTGATCTAGTCAATTGGCTTTTTATCTCTTCAAATTCCAAGATTGAAGATGCAAAAGATAGACTGTGTATTTGATAGTCAAAGACTAACTATGTTTTGCTTGCTTGAGGGCCCCATTTTCATCTATTTTTCATGATATTGTAGTGAAATATACTATGATAAATATCATTTTATATATTATTATCATTCCTTCAAACCATATCATTCATGCTTACATCTTGGAATTGAATTGCTCTTCAGACTAGTCAAGGCATCTGACTACATTTTTGTGTTTCTCCCTCAAAAGTGACCTCCATAGGTGTCTTTTTCATGATTAAAGCTTGAAATAATGATTTATGGAATTTATTTAATCCTCCAATGGTCATTTTTCATCTATTGGACCTTTGTAATTGTGTGTGAATTAGGTCTACTTCAATCATTCTAACCTTCTTGCTCTTTGCCCCTCACAGTTAACTACAGTGGACTGTGAGAGGGCCTTTAGGTGTTCATAGCTTGAGGTTATCTTGAAATTATGTTTAAAAACTCATTTATAATTCCTTTAAGTTAATTATTACATGATTTCAATCATTTTTTCACCTTGCCTAGTCTAGGCCATCCCTTTAAACCTCAACCCTGTTCACAGTTGTCATAGTCAACACAACCAACTATGTTATGACTAGTATAATCCTATAGGTGTATCTTTATTTCTTGATAGAATAAACACCACCATAAAATCCTATAATATAGTTGAAAACATATTAAATAGGTTGATTTTTATGTTTCCATGCCTAACTCCTTCAAATTGATGATATATAATTCATAGTCAACTATAAGTGCATATGTGCATGAAAAGGAAACCTATACGTGTCACTTGAGGACAAAAACCCTACATATAAACTTGTATTGGTGGTTTTATCTTCATTTGAAATATACTACCTGATTGAAACAATCAAGTTCATCCTAAAATATTCTACCCTCTTCAATTTTTATTCAAAAGCACCTTTCACCTCCCAGTTGCTGTAGGTGCTCACTAAGCCCTGTATATAGACTAAAAGTGATATAAGAATCAAAACCCAAAGCACTATCATAATTTTGATGATATTTTGGGTCATAGGTATTATTTGAATCATTTGAAGCCATCCTCATATGTTAACAAGGTTAAGTTTGCCATTTGGATGACAAAGCTCTCTTTTTGACACAAAATAGTAGATAACACTTCCTGAACTCACTGTATAAAAGTGCTTCTTTAGGCCTTATTATAACCATCTTACCTTAATCCTTTTCCTTCCATACTTTTCATAGTTATTTTTATATTATAAGACTACAAGGAAAACCTATTTATATGCATCCAAGTTCTTAACAACCTTGTTAAAAGATCTCTACAAAATGCCTAGGATCTCTATTTTATGAATTTAGGGATTGGAGGCCTGAAACTTAGTCATCATCCCTAGAGCATGTTTCCAACCTCCATGTTGCCAATTTAACACCTCACATGGGCCTAAAATTTTATCCCCACCTGTTATAACTTTAATAATAATTTCAACACATGGTTAAGCACTCCAAAGTGACTCCTCAGCTAACACCACTTGTAGGTGGACACTGTCATATACATGCCGTAAAGTGGGAGTTGGAAATAGATTTGGATTTACATGCTTGTGACCCATTATAGATTTTAAAGGTTTAAAATTATGATATTATCACTCTCAAATACTTAAATACTTATAAAAACTCCTTTCCACCATGAAGTCATCACATGAGATTTCTGTAGATGCACATTATTGGTTATCTGACTGTATTTTCTTGTATATGACTGTGATTCCATGGAGAGATGCCTTAAAAAATGAAATTGAGAGGTGAAATAAAAAATGGAATAATGTAAACCAAAACATATTCACCCTTCAATACCACCATCAAAACAAGAAAGCCCTTCAAATGGTGTAAAAACTACCTATTGCATAGAAAAGTGATCCCTCCTGCAGCCTAAGATGATTAACATATAAAAATCTCATGAAACATGAAGAAAACATGGGAATAATTTAAAGAGGAGGTAAAAATCATCTAGAATCAAAATTAGAAAATTTTTCGTACAAAATTAAACAAACCAAGGCAAAACCTATAGGGTGCATGAAACAACTAGCATAAAAGTACAGTTAACTTGATGAAGATGGTTCATGAAGCACATGACAACATTATTTGAAATATTTATATGGAAATGAAGGTATATAATTTTTATATGACCTCTCATAATAATTTGACCTATAACCTCTTCAACTGTCTATACTGAGCAAAAACCTAAAGGTCACTTTTGTATGTTTAGGAAAGCAAAAATGGAGTAGAAAAATTGTAGCCAAATTTTGACACTTTAAAATAATTTAAAGAACTAAGATGAGTGTAAGGAATATGAAGGGATGTTCCATGATATTTTACCATCTGGCACACTTCCCCATGACCTATATAAGTGGCAAATGCTCCCTTTTTTAGTTGATTTCTTGAATTTTAGTTAAACAACCTGTAAGATTTTGATGTAACTAACATCCCTAATAGATAAAATATCTTATTGGATGCTTGGAAGGAAAAATATACATTTAAAAACCTTGGTAAATGTGCCACTTGTATTTATGACCCTTAAAATCCCACTAAATGACCCAAAATGACAAATTGACTAATATGACTAAGACCAAGGATAAGATGACATTAAATGACATAAAATAACATATAATACACCCCATGAAAATATAGCAGACCACCTAAAACACCTAAAAGTCATGTTTTTACCTAGGGGTGCCCCAATTTGACCCAAAAGTCAAAATTGATCAACAATATGTTCACAAATACAAAAACATTCAAATATATGCTTAGAAAATAATTTTTTTAGATTATATGCATTCCAATGTTTACATTATTTATATTTTCTTGGTATAAAATATCCTATCTATGTTATTATACTCAGTTTTATCATGCATACATGCTTCACTCATTCCTTTCAAGTGTTCGTAGATTACTATAGGACTCAAGCCCTCTACATAGATCCCAATTTGATACTATCCACCCATCAAGGAAACATAGATATATACATAGATTCAACACTACTATATTAGCCCCTTGTTGGCATCATGCACACAACTTTCGGTTTGACAATTTATATCACATATTTAGCATTGATTATATCTTGATATTGATCATCCTATACTACACTGATTTTTGTCGACTACTACTATAGAATCAACTTATGCACATATTTACTCATATACATATTTATACCACATGCTTATGTACACTATCATTTCTTACTTTATTTATTTAAATTTGATCGTGTCTCTTTGTCTATTCGAGAGAATTTAAATATGTCACTGTTATATAGTTCTAAGCCAATTCTTTTCATTATGTATGCTTTAGACATGTACCCATGTCCTTATGTGTTCTTCTTGATTATGCATGTAAATATTTAAACATGTCCTTCCTTGTGGATCTAAGCAAACCTTGATTTCTCGCCACGTATGTGGACATTTGAACATGTCCTTGTATGTGTGCTCCTTATCAGACTTAGTGACATGTGCCCATGTCCCTTGTATTGTGGCCCCTTTTTTCCCTCTAGTTGTTGACGCTATGGATTGCACCCTTGATAGGAGGCTGAGCTCCTGTCTTCCACGTGGCACAATCGAGACTCCTCTCTTGCCTGTGGGTCTGGAAAAATTGAGGGGAGAATATCTAGATAAGGACTAGCTCCCTTTGATGCATCTTTGAGGTCCTAGATTTCTTACTGCTAACAAAGGGGGGGGGTGAAAAGAGAGAAGGATGCTGAAAATAGAACCTAAACTAAATGGTGATACATCAAAAATGGTTGACCTACTTAGCTTGAACATACACTTTCCACCAATAACAAGCTGGTATACACTTCATTTGATACAAGAAATCCTTCTGCATCAGTGGGCTAGGGGTCCTCTTGAAGATTTAGGGAGGAAGAACTACTAGAGGTGTTCTAAGACACACTATGGTAGCCTGTTCACATGTACCTATAATCTTCTATGGACACTTCTTGCTGACTTGCGAAAGAAGAACTCACAATACACAAGACATGCTAGAATCATTCTATGAAAGCATGAAATAAAATGACTTAACACAAGACAAAGCCATAAACACATGCAAAAGTGCAAGCTCAAATGGAGGCAAAAAATGCTTCTTTTTGATTCAAGGTAAATTTTGGCAGAGCTCTGCCTTACAAGCTGAGAGATCTTTTCTCAAACGAGAAGTTAAAAATATATACAGAGAGAGGAAGTAAAGGCACCCATTTGTAAAAGACTTTGGTGCCTTTTTACAAGTTGGCCCATGTGCGTTGAGAGCGTTGGGAAGAGGAAGCCACTGAAAAAGGATGTTGTGTCAGCTCCAGTTTTGACTTTAGGCATTTAAAATATATTAAACACCATATGTGAAATCATGTGCCACACCGTCTATTTGTAAATAAGACTGATCCTTCAAGACATTCACGTAATTTCTCTACTTATCAATGCAAAGTGGAGAAAACTAGGTCACACCGTTCACTATTTGCACTCCTTGATGACCACTTGGCAGAGACTATTTCAACTGCAGGAATAACTCACCTCCCCTTTGCCACCTGGGATGTTTTGTCCATATTCATAGTTTTGTCTCTTCTTGGCTTTGTCTTTTCCTATAATTTCAACTGTTGGGGCTATCTTATCATCCTTTGCTTGCTCCTTGGGTTCTTTCATCAGCAGGTCGCTGAGTTCATTCTTAACTTTTGTCTTTTCCTAGATTTGTCTTTTCCTAGTTTTGTCTTTTCCTCTCTTGACTCCTTCTGACAATCTAAGCCCTTGGGGCTATCTTCTATCAATCTTTGGCTCTTTGGGCTCCCTTCTCGACGGTCTCTTCCTTTTGGCCTTAAGGCCTTTGAATTCCTTCAAGTTCGCGCTCAAGTATTTAAAGGTTAACAACTATTTTATTACCATAAAGTTGATGTTCGCACACTCGTCACCATTTGAAAGCCAATGGCTATCTTATTGCCCTAAATTTGATGTCTTTGAGGACATCATTTGACGTCCAAATTCCAACAGCTAGTTCATGATGTCGAATTTTGACGTCTACGGGGATGTCACCCCTTTGAATTCCTTCAAATTTATTTTCTTCGACCTTTCTCCTAAAGATTTCCCTCAGACTTTCTCCTGAAGGATATCTCTCTCTTATTTTATTCTATTTGGGCCTTCGTCATTGAAACCTCCCGAAGGGAAGGTGTCCCTTCAGGGCCTGGGGAAGGTCATCCTTTCGGTAGCTGAGAGTCCCTCGCAAGGGCACCTACCCTTCGAGAGTCCTTCAGGTTGCCTTGGTCTTGAAACCCTTCAGACATTTTGTCTGAAGGAAATCTTTCCTTTGTCTTTCCCGCTCACTGCATTCTATCGGGCTTTCTCATTAGGGGAATTCCTTCGAACATTTCAGACAAAAGTCTGAAGGAATTCCTTTAGACTTTTGTCTGAAACAATTCACTTTGTTCACTTTGCCATAGGAACTTTTTTGAAAGAATTCCTTGCTCTTTACCTTGTGAATTTCTTCAAACAAATGTCTGAAGAAATTCCTACAGACATTTTGCCTGAAGAAATTCAACTTTGTCTTATCTTTTGCGTTAGCATTTTCGAAGGAAAAATCACCCTTTTGATTCCTCCACAAGGGTTCCCTACCCTCCGCAAGGGTACTTTTGGGTCCATAACTACCCTCTGCTACCTGCTTGAAAAGTCTAGTTTGTGCCTGACTGCTGTCCACAAGGGCACTTGTCCTTCGAGCTTTGGAAGACCCCCTTTGAACCAACTGATTGAACCGAGAGATTAAACTAACTGTTTGAACCAAGTGATTGAACCAAGTGATTGAACCAAGTGATTGAACCAATTGATTGAACCAAATGATTAAACCAAGCTATTGAACCAACAATGGTTCAAAGTTTAAGTTCAAAGTTCATCTTCAAAGTTCATGTTGTTGAACTGGTTCATCCTCTTGCTAAAAGACTTGTGAAAACTAGAAATTGAACTGGCTCAGAACAGTAGGGGAAGAAGGAGATTGATTTTGCCTTGCAGGGCCAAAATGGTCAACAAAATGGTGATTCCTAGGGGAAGCATGCCTGCTATGCTTAGAAATGAGTAGCCTCAAAGTCCATTGGGCATGGAGTCGAGATGCAGTGTTGAAAGAGTGAGCAATAACATTCTGATATCCAAGAATCAATCATGAAGATTTTACCCCAAACACAAAGGATAACACACACAAGGCTAAAAAACACTACCTGTGCGAACAACACTTAGGGAAAATAGGGAAAGAAAATTGAAAGTAAACTACTATGTACAACTAACCAGGTATATTTGCCTCCCTCCTGGATTAAAGGGAAAACTTCTTAAGTCTCCTTCATGGCAAAAAAACTTATGATGCCAGACAAGTGGCTAGATAGAATGGAGATTTGGTGACTTGCTCTTCTTGCTTGCCACCTTGATTGGCTTGTATCTGAGTGAGTTGGGGGCAAACATGATTCCAACATATACATATTCATCTTGTTCTTAGAAGCTTGCCTCCTGCTAGTTCTTCATGTTGGCATGTTTTATCAAGAAATCAATGGCTATTGGTTCATCACCATAAGCCCCTTGATATGCATAGCCCCTTTGCCATGTGTCATGGTCTAACCTGTTCCCTCCTGCCTCATTGAAGACGTTGTCAAACTAATCCTCTACTTCCTCATGGCTTTCTTGAAGAAGGGTGACTATTGTGATGTCTAAAATGGAACCACAAATTGATTGCTCATCCCACAGAACATCACCTTCTTGTGCAAGGTTATCTTATTTAAAGCTTTCCTCAAGATGGAAAAGCCTCTCTTTTTCCTGCTCAAAGACCAGAGTCTCTAGTTGTTCAAAGACTTCCTCATGATCCT
Source organism: Torreya grandis (assembly GCA_037957365.1). Lineage (NCBI taxonomy): Eukaryota > Viridiplantae > Streptophyta > Pinopsida > Cupressales > Taxaceae > Torreya > Torreya grandis. Next base: position 85,426 of record JARHVA010006455.1, on the reverse strand, counting down.
CTTCCAACTTAGGTTCCATGGCATGGTCTTCCTCGTTGATGACTTCAAAAATATGATCTTTAGATTCATTGACCTCTTGAAAGGATAAATCTGAAAGCTTGCAACCCCTTTGAATACTTATGTGAGCCCCAATGTTGCCTCCTCCACCCTTTGCCAGCTCATAGCCTCCTTGAAGAAGATTGTAACCTGCCCTAATGATTTCAAATAAATCATTCAAAACATGATCAAGAATTTGTTCATGCTTCTCCATGACATCTTGCAAAGTGAGAGAAGAGTCAAAGATCATCTCTTCCTCATCATAGATAGAGGCAAAAGTTTGTGACTTGTCTTCTTGTTCATCAAATGGGGTACCTTTGGTGGACTCCTCCTCATCTGTACTCATGAAGTCTCCCTAAACAATCATAAATTGAGCATGCTCCTCTTCACTTGCTTCCTTCAAGATGGATTCCTCAACACAAGAGAAACATTATTCATTTACCAGGCAAGGAGGTGGAACACAAGGATTGTCAAAATTAGGTTGGGAATGGGAAGCAAGGGATCCTTTTGAAAACTTATGAGAAAGTGGGGGTAGACCTTGGGCCAAAATTACTTGATTTTCATCTCTCCACTTGACCAAAACTTTATCAATATCAAAATTAGCTTGAGGATTGGTATAAGGGGTGTCTTTTGGCATAGGCTCCTCTACAAGTTCTGAAACTTCCATCTCTCTTTCCCTAAGCAATCTCACCTTAGCCTCTAATTCCTCAATTTGCTTAGCTAGATTATCCTGAAAGAGTCATTCTTGGAGCTCATAGGAATCATCATGGAAAATGGGAGTGCATGAAGGCTACCATGGAGTACAAGAAGATTTTTGAGGAAGGTTGGGAGGGACTTGAAAAGGACTAGCCTCATTTTGTACCTCACACTCTTGGACAATGTCTTTCTCCTCCTTGCTATTCCATGAATCAATGACATTACTCCAGCTTATGATATTAGGACTGGAAATCTCCTTTTGGGGTGATGGGGCTACAATGTGAGAGGGTAGTGAGGGTTTAGATTTTACTTCCCTTGCTACCAACATAGATTGATGCATTTGAAGATTTGCCAATTCAATCTGTTTATCAGGATTGGCTTTAAACATAAGGTTTATTGTTTCAGAACTTTCCTCAACATGACTAGGGAGAGGACTTTGACAGGTTTGACTTGGCCCATGAGCAGGGGATGCATATGTCTAATATGAAACTTGGGACAGCAGGTATGTAGGTTGATAGACTTGTTAAGAATGCCTCTCATGAATACTTAACTTCTCGTCCAAAGATGCAATTAAACCACTCACATCCAGCATCTCGCTTGTAAGCCTTTGCCAATTTGATCTTTCAATAGGAGTCCATTCATTCTTAACCAGATCTAATGCATTTCTCACTTGATGAATGAAATGATCAAGAATTTCTTGGCCGCATCCCCTTCTAGTGTCAAGCTCCACTACATACTTTTCATATCCCTTTTGTGCTTGTTTGAAGGTGGAAATGGGTTGATTCACAAAATGAATAGGTTGAGTAGGAGAAGCAACACATTGAGAAGACTAGGCATAAGACTGATATAGCTCATGACAGGGATGAGACTGGTCATATTGGACCCAATAAGGATCAACACAAGGCTGGTAAGGATCATAGCCAAGTTGGCCAAGGACTTGCTCAAACTAAGGAGGAAAAGGCAAAGCCTAAAATGTTTCACCAGCCTGCAAAGGGCAAAACTCATAATCATATGCATCTTTGTTGCTTGAGATGATTCCATGAACAACTTGAGCCTGTTCAAAATTATATGAAGGAATACAAGACCCATGGTTTTGAGAAATGGAATTATACATACCAAAAATGTGATTTTTTTATGGCACCAGGACTACTTAACCAACTAATTCAAGTCGGAGTCGCCATTGGTGCTAATGAAAAACCTTTAAAGGTTGGCTGGTTGAAGAACACACCAAAATTCTTCAACTCTTTGGAATAAAAACTAGTCTGTCCCGCTAGGTGTGCCAAAAATTATTGACGTTGTGGATTGCACCCTTGATAGGAGGCTAAACTCCTGTCTTCCACGAGGCACAATGGAGATTCCTCTCTTGCCTGTGGGTCTAGAAAAATTGAGGGGAGAATCTCTAGATAAGGGCTAGCTCCCTTTGATGCATTTATGAGGTCCTGGATTTCCTACTGCTAACAAAGGGGGGGGTGCAAAGAGAGAAGGATGCTGAAAATAGAACCTAAACTAAATGGTGATACACCAAAAATGGTTGGCCTACTTAGCTTGAACATACACTTTCCACCAAGAACAAGCTGGTATACACTTCATTTGATACAATAAATCCTTCTGCATCAGTGGGCTAGGGGTCCTCTTGAAGATACAAGGAGGAAGAACTACTAGAGGTGTTCTAAGACACACTATGGCAGCCTATTCACATGTGCCTATAATCTGCTACGGACACTTCTTGCTGACCTGCAAAAGAAGAAATCACAATACACTAGACATGCTGGAATCATTCTGTGAAAGCATGAAAGAAAATGACTTAACATAAGACAAATCAATAGACATATGTAAAAGTGCAAGCTCAAATGGAGGCAAAAAATTCTTCTTTTTGATTCAAGGTAAATTCTGGCAGAGCTCCAGCTTACAATCTAAGAGATATTTTCTCAAATGAGAAGTTACAAATATATAGAGAGAGAGAGGAAGTAAAGGTGCCCCTTTGGAAAAGAATTTGGCACCTTTTTACAAGTTGGCCCATGTTTGTTGAGAGCGTTGGGAAGAGGAAGCTGCTAAAAAAGGATGATGTGTTAGCTCCAATTTTGACTTTAGGCATTTAAAATATACTAAATGCTACATGTGAAATCGTGGACCATGCGGTTTGTCTGTAAATAAGATCGCTCCTTCAAGACATTCATGCGGTTTGTCTGCTTATCAATGCAAAGTGGAGAAAAATAGGTTGCATCGTTCATTATTTGTGCTCCTTGATGACCACTTGGCAGAAACTGTTTTAACTACAGGAATAACTCACCTCCCCTTTGCCACCTGGGCTGTTTTGTCCATATTCATAATTTTGTCTCTTCTTGGCTTTGTCTTTTCCTAGAATTTGAGCTCTCGAGGCTATCTTATCATCCTTTGCTGGCTCCTTGGGCTTTTTCATCAGCAGGTCATTGAGTTCATTATTAACTTTTGTCTTTTCCTAGCTTTGTCTTTTCTTGGTTTTATCTTTTCCCCTCTTGACTCCTTCCAACAATTTGAGCCCTCGGGGATATCTTCTATCAATCTTTGGCTCTTTGGGCTCCCTTCTCAGTGGTCTCTTCCTTTTGGCCTTAAGGCCTTTGAATTCCCTCTGGTTCATGCTCAAGCATTTAAAGGTCAACGACTATTTTATGGTCGTAAAGTTGACGTTCGCACATCCATCACCATTTGAAAGCCAATGACTCTCTTATTGTCCTAAATTTGATGTCTTCGAGGACGTCATTTGACATTTGAATTCCAACAGCTAGTTCATGATGTCCAATTTTGATGTCTAGGGGCCCATCACCCCTTTGAATTCCTTCAGCGTTATTTTCTTCAGTGTTTCTCCTGAAGTGTTCCCTTAGACTTTCTCCCGAAGGATATCTCTCTCTTCTTTTCTTCTATCCGTGCCTTTGTTGTTGAAACCTCCCGAATGGAAGGTGTTCCTTCAGGGCTTGGGGAAGGTCCTCCTTTCCTCATCCGAGAGTCCCCCACAAGGGCACCTACCCTTTGGGAGTCCTTTGGGCTGCCTTGGTCTTGAAACCCTTAAGACAAAATGTCTACAGGAATTCCTTTGGACATTTTGTCCAAAGGAAATCTTTCCTTTGTCTTTTTTGCTTGCTGCTTTCTGTCGGGCTTTCCCATCAGGTGAATTCCTTCAGACATTTTAGACAAAATGTCTGAAGGAATTCCTTCAGACTTTTGTCTGAAAGAATTCGCTTTGTTCACTTTGCCATGGGAACTTTTTTGAAAGAATTCCTTGCTCTTTGCCTTGTGAATTTCTTCAGACAAAATGTTCGAAGGAATTTCTTTGGACATTTTGCTCGAAGAAATTCAACTTTGTCTTATCTTTTGCCTTAGCATTTTCAAAGGAAAACTCACCCTTTTGATTCCTCCTCAAGGGTTCCTTGCCCTCCACAAGGGTAGTTTTGGGTCTGGAACTGCCCTCCTCAGCCTACTTGAAAAGTCCAGTTTGTGCCTGATTGCCCTCCACAAGGGCACTTGTCCTTCAGGCTTTGGAAGACCCCCTATGAACCAACTGATTGAACCAATTGTTTGAACCAAGCAATTGAACCAAGGGATTGAACCAACTTATTGAATCGAGCGATTGAACCAACTGATTGAACCAACAATGGTTCAAAGTTTAAGTTCAAAGTTCATGTTGTTGAACTGGTTCATCCTCTTGCTGAAAGACTTGTGCAAACTAGAAATTGAACTGGCTCAGAACAACAGGGGAAGAAGGAGACCAATTTTGCCCTACAGGGCCAAAATGGTCAATAACTGTTGCGAGACCCACAGGCAAGAGAGGAGTCTCCATTGTGCCGCATGGAAGATAGGAGCTCAACCTCCTATTAAGGGTGCAATCCACATCATCAACAAGCCTATCAATACTATACCTCTTTGTGCATTCATTAAGCTGATCAAGCCATCAAACATCAAGTCAAATCATCTATTGACAAGGGGAAGTGATACTCATTTGATCACATGGTCTTCACAACATTAAAACTACATCTAAGAAATAATTGAGCAACATCACAACATCAAGAAGGTCAATCTTCTCTATTGGTAGGTGAAGGTATCACTTCTAGCCCCCTCTTTTCTCATCAGAGGTATTCATTTCAATTTTTTTAATCATTAAATTGTGTTTTTGTTTGGTTTCTAACATTTATATTTCTCTAAAAATTTATTTTATATATACAATAATCTTTCATCAAATAAAATTTTGGTTTACACCAAATTATTTTATCTTGTTATTCCATTATTCTTGGTTAATAATTCATTTACTTTTATACCAATAACGATATATGTAATTCTATTATTAACATAAATATATTTTTGAATCATTTTTTTAAATTCTCTTATAAACAATTAAACCAATTGGTGAAAATTGTCCCTTAAAAAAAAAAAAACATATCAAAAAGACATTTCTACGCCATGACATTCTTTAAAAAAACTACTATCAATGAAAACCTCAATACCAAAATAAGTGAAAATTGAATAAATATTTATTACATCTATAAAGATGTGAAGATCAATACCATATCTTAAAAATGAAACAATAGAAATCTATAAATGACCTCAACCAAAAAAAAATAAAATAAATAAAAGTATAAAATTGAGAGCTATTTTAAAAACCCATTTTATACTCATGGCTGCTTGTAGCATGATATTTCACGCATTAGTCATTTTATATACATGATTAGTTATTTTCATTCAAAGGTGCCAATTTTTTTTTATATAATACTTTTTAAATTAATGTAAATTAATAATTAATAAATTAATTTTATTGATATTTATTTTATAAATTAATAATTATTAATTAATTAATTTTATTGATATATTTATTTATTTTGAATAAGTTATTATTATTATTTATATTTAAAAAAATATAAATGTTGCATTTTTTTCGGTTGCTCGCTCAATGAATTTTTTGTCTTCATAATTGCTGATGGAAAAAGAGTTGCAAGATTTCTAATCTTACATGAAATGAGTAAAAAATAATATCATTATTTGGTAATTTTTTTTAAATTTATTATCTAAAAAAGGTTTACATAGGTTTCTATATTGGATTCAAGAAAAACAAGGGCACGGAGCGTCAAGTCCCTATAGGTGGAGTAAGAAATAGTCTTTGCAACATTTTAGAGGTCAATTTCATTACAGAAGCCCATCGAACTATCATTTTGGAAAAAAATAGCTTGGTCATTGTCTTCTAAGAGCAGGTGAACAATTTAAAAAAAAAGGCAATCAGGCAAAATATTTATAGTTTTTGTCTATTGCTAAACAATGTAGAGGTTCTCCAAGCTACAATTTTAGCTATTAAATTGCTTTGGATAAATCAAAGCATCATCATTATTAATTGAATTGACTATAGTCTGTTCTAATCTAGCTTTGATTGCTTACCTTAACACCAACCTGACCCAACTTTTTCATGGATTCTATGAAGGCTGCATTGAATGCAGAGGGATTGCTTGCAAAGTGGTTGACTATGTTTTTTGAGTGTTTGTGAATAGCACCTGATCAGAAATGAAAAGTCCATTTCCATCCTAGAGATTTTGTTTGTAGATATTGTCGAATGTATGAGGAGTTGTGAAGTCCATGTTAATGTCAATGCTGGGATCCACATTCCTGGGACAAAAGCCCTGTAGTTGGCTCGCTTATTCCTTGTTTAGAGTGGGAAGTTAAGTCAAAAGTCTATTAGTTCATTAATATATATAATTTACATGCTTTCAAGTTAAAAAAACTAACATCATCCACTAAACAAGGGGACGAACATGGTAAAAACTAAAACAAATTAATAAGAATCCAAAAGTTAGATGTTGGTATCATTTATTACCAGATAGAGAAAGAATAAAGCCCTTCTTGTTGAAGACAAAGATTAGTTGATCGAGGTTGAATTAATCCTTTGGCAGGTTTCCAACAACTCTGACTACTTGGGATATGATTCCATCTCTTCTCCCCAACCCTACCTTGTACCTTGGGCCACCACTCTGCATATAACACATGACCCAAAAGCTTTAGTTATTTTAATTTAGTCATATATTAAAGGCATTTATTCAACATTACCTTTCATGTTAAAACAATTTATAATAAAAAAAATAAATATCAAAGACTATATTTGAATGAAGTCTACACTATTTTTGTATACTAGGTATTTTTACCACTGAACTGTTTGGCATTTGCCTTAATTTCTTTTTTGGGCACATGATTTGATAGAATGACATTGTTAAATAGTTGATAAAATCGGGTAATTGACTATAGCGCTACAATTACTACCAAATATGGGCCTGATCAGAGATGGGATTCCTATATTCTTCCAAAAGTTCACAGATCTCTCTTAGCCCTTCCTCCTGTGGCTACCAGAAAATGGTGTTCTAAGCTTGATAGTGTGTCCCAATACATTTATCTAATGGCAGAATGAGTGTGACAAACTTAACTATTTGATATTAAAAAAATGAAAAATGTCTTCTAAAAAATTCTATTGAATTGATCGTTTCAGTACAAGAATGAAGTAATTAAATATAAAATAATATTCTAAATGTCAATTTCGACTACTTACCTAGAGTACCAGAACCAAATCAAGCATAGAGAAACAAACAGTAAACAATAAAATTGAAACATGGTGGCAAGATCCATGTTCAAAATTTTTAGTAGTTTTGCCATGCCCATCCCCCTCCTATGCTCCTAAAACACATTGTGTTGTCAAAAAGGCTTGAGAATCATCCTCAAAAATCTCAATAGGCAACTCATAGTTTTCATCATCCATGGAGACACTGTAATTCTACATACTTTTGCACCTGATATGTAGTTAGGATCTGATTGACAAAAAAGATAAAATAGAAAAGCTCAAAATGCATAAATTCTATTACAATTATGATTTATTGTTTCATATCAACCACACATATACAAATAAAAACAAAACAAATACTCGTGCTTTTATTGTCTTAATCTTGCACGACTGATCACATTGAGTTGTAGCTGCTTTTAAATATACAATGGTTGAATTTTAGCAAGGGACGCTGATATTTTAGAGCTAAAAGAAGAAATAATGGTGGAAGATGATGCTGGCAGAAGACAATTACCTTCTGGCAGTGATGATACAGAGGTTCCAGGAGTGAAAATTTATGGAACCCTGCTTTCTTCACAATCTGCTTGCTATGTTGAATGGACTAGAGAAGGACCTGCAAACAAAGCTGTAAATAAATGACTACTGCACCATAATCTAGAAATGACCACCACAAGCTATGCATGAAGGGATCATGGCTGAGACTCATAGCTATTGCTATGAAACCATTATGACTGCTACCAGAACTGTAGGGATGGTTCATGCAGTACTTAGAGTAAAATGATTACAATGATTTTATTGCCTAGAACTACTTGAAACCAGTCGTAACATCTAAATTGTTCAGCAAATCGAAGCATAGTATTTAATATTATTTTGTTAAATAGTTAAAAAGCTTGCTAGTTATCTTGATTAAATTTTTATATCTTTATCATTACACAAATCAATATGATTTGATTAGTCCAAGGATGAATTTATAATAAAGAGTTAACTGAAAATGAAGGCAATAGATCCCTCCAAAACTAATAAAAGAATGTGTAAAAATAAAGAATGTAACACACTTCAATTTAGATAAAAGAATGTGTAAAAATAAAGAATGTAACACACTTCAATTTAGGTATACTTTTTATTATATATATATATATATATATATATATATATATGATATTAAATTTAAAATTATTTTATAACAATGATTAAATAAACATCAAATTTAAATTTCAAATTATATTATATTAATTAATTATATTTAATTAAGAATTATGGACTATATATATTGCATTTGTTATTACATATTTTTAAGAAAAAAACTATTTCTCTTATATATTTTTTATTTTCTCTATGTTAAATTAGTACTACATAGTTCCATTCTATTGTTGGAAGAAATGCACTTATTGAAATTACATATAATAGATCAAAATATAATTTAATAGATTATAAAAATAAAATAGACATTCATTATTTCGGTGATAAGACATACCTATAGTGGTATTTAGGTGATGTAAAGCTATAATAGTGTGAGTGTGTTCAATTTTAATTTTAAGTTTGAATTTGATGTCCATTTGACCATCATTTCAATTTTTTTCAATTTAACTGAGATTATGTATGTATTTAAGGTTCTCATATAATCAACCATCTACAATGATATCAATATCGATTATGCTTTTCCCACTTCTCTCAAATTAAATTGCTCAAGTAGTAGTGGAGATGGCACCCTGTCATCCTTAGCTATTGTCACTGCCAATAGCTTGGATAACATTCACCTTACAAAGATTTGACAATTTAAAAATGGCTCCTCCACTCTGCTCAGGGATTGTTTGATGGTGACTCTTCAAATGCTTAGGGTACTACCTACAGTAAAATTCCAGTAGCATTTAAATTCATTGATTTTACGACTACCATGATAAATATGGAAAATATTGGCTCTCTTAATAGTATAAATGGAGAGGTTAGAAAGAATTGTAGGAAAAGCAATTGATTTGTATTGATGTATTGAATTTAGTTAAAGCATGCCTCGAGATTGCAAGATATTGTTTGCATGATTTTACAAAATGTTAATAAAAATGAATAACGTAGATGAACACTCTCTCAAAGTTAGATTTTATAAATAACTATTATTTATTTTTAAATGCAAACAAACATGTTAAATTTATTTAATCACAAGTTAGTAATTTTTAAGGTACTAAAACTTATCAACAACTATGAGTAGAGGTATTATTACGACGAGAGTTATTTTACAATGGTATTCGAGGGTTGTTAGTGGGTTGTAATGAAGTAAATGTGTTCACTTTTAATTTTGAACTTAAAAATAAGTGGACATCACAATGCAATATTAACTATTATTAAAAATATAATTTTATGAATGAACACTATTATAAATTAAAATCCAATCAACATTATTATAATGTATTAATTTTTATTAAGAAAATAATTTTATGAATAAATATTATTACAAGTTAAGAACTAAAAACATATATTTTTTAAACTTTAACTCACCTTCCATTGTTACACCTTTTTTTTTCTTTAACATGTTAAAGTTGTAAATCTAACATACATGTCTTAAACAAATTTATGTTAAATGTTGGAGAATGCTAAAAATTTATGTTCAATGTTTATGAGTCCCAAGTATTGTACTATATTATATTAATTCATGTACCTTTTACATGATAGAAAATGAGTTCAATTGATTTTCAAATTATTGGGATGACAAAATTTCAACTCATTTTCCTAATAAAAATTATTTTAAAAAAAAAAAAAAAAAGTTGAAATTGTATTTTTATCAAGTATAATAAAAAATTAATTATAAAATATAAATTTTATTAAGATAAGATTAGTTTCTAGTAAGTTTAATTAATAGATACCCCTTAATCTTTAACATTAAATTGTAGAAGGTTAAATCCTTAATTCTTAACATTAAATTATCGAAGATCAATTTTAACCAATCATAAATTTTTGAAATATATATAAAATTTAAAATCCTATTCAAACATAATTTAATATAATATGCACACGGATGAAAAATTATGGAATCTCTAAAACAAAAAAACATATCCAAAAAAATTAAAAAGCCGTTATTTTATTTATGTAAACAATTAAACTTTAATTCAAATCGCTGGTGCTGTAAATGGAATAAAAACCCTAACCTGAAATAAAAGCCTCCAACTCTAACTTGATCGTTTCGCTGCTTTGCGCAGAGTTGTTCAGTGAAAAAGTAACGAATTGATAAGCTTTTATATTGAGAGGAGAGGAGTGTGGAGGGCAAAGCGAAGTCATTAACGATTATTGGCAATATTGTCTTGCTTCATTGGGTTGTTTTTTTTTTTCTTAAAAATTATAATATTTAATTATTAAAGATAATTAAAATAAGTCAAAATTTATATAAATGACATGTCTTAAGAATGTTGTTGGTTTTTTTTTATTTATTTTTAATAAAAATCAGATGTGTTCAACTTAATGCTGATTATTTACTTTCAAACAATGGGAAAGGGTTATTAGCATGGGAAATATTAAAGGGGCTAACAAATTGTTTGGGATAAAAAGAGTGAAAATATAATAATTATTAAGTGGGTTGTAGTTTAATAATGAGGATGATAGTGTCAAAGTGTTGTTTAATTATCTATTAAGGTAGATGTTACAAAGAGATGAAGTCGGATCGTCCCTAATAAATTTGACAGAATGGATACTCCTTAATCCTTAATACTAAGACAAAGAAATATTATGTACACCTAATCTATATAAAAGTAAGATTTGATTAAAAAATAAAATATAATTAGAAAATATATCTAACCTTGTTAATTGTAAACATATGTTTAATATATTGTTGGAATAATCTACTTTTACCTCATTCAATATATTGACTTAAAAAAAACAAAGAAACAAGCATTTCCATTGTAAAAGTTTGCCTTCATTTTATTGTTGATTAATTTCAAGAAGACATCTTTTATAATTATATAGTTTTTTAGGGTGGAGTGAAGGAGTGATGGAGCAAAGGAGTGAATGGTGTTAAAGAGTTAAGGATCTAGAGGAGAGGGAGTCTTTATTGCTTCAAAAGAAGGAAAGGAGGTTGTTATGGATGATGGATTGAGTTATGTTATGAGTCAAGGAGCTATTGGTGATAAGATTAATTGAAATGTCATTAATGGATTGAAGGGAAGAATTATAGACCTGGTATCGATCTTTGAGGATTATAAAAAAATATTTGCGATTAAAGTGGATCTGAGTTTATTGAAGGCCTATTCTTCTAATCAGATTGATATTATGTTAAAGATGTATGGGTTGGTGTAGGAGGTTTGGAAAATGAATTCTAGGATAGATGAAGTGGAAAATATGGCGATGCAAAGAGCAATGCATTTGAGAAGTAGGTTTAGATGTTGAGGGTGATGAAGAAGAATGCGGTAAAAAAGGATTTGAAGAGGATGAGTTTATATTTCTCAGCATTACTAGTTTGAGAAAGTATGGAAGTTTATTAAAAAATGGGTGTAGCAGTTGCTACAATTTTTGAGGAGATATGATTTCATCTTGTATGCTTCGTTCAATTTCATGTGAATTTATTGAGTGATGCTTTCTTGTTGCTTCTATCCCATTTTGTTTTTCAATGGATTTTTTGGCGGTTAATTTGGGTGTGGGTGGGTTAGTCAAAATTTTCAAGTCTTTGTGAGAAAATTTGGAAAATGGCTATTGAAAATATTTTTTTACGATTGCGAAAGTCTTTTACATTTAAAAGAAAGTTTGATGGAATTGTTTAGTTTGTCAGATCTTAGGTGATGGTTGTACTTTTAAAATTTATTTAGTGTTCTATTGTTTTGGATTTAGAGATGGAGTGGGCTCTTTATAGGTGGGTTTTCCCCCTCCTATATCTTCTTTTAAAGAAAAATGGTGGTGGAATGGGAGTGGAGTAGGGACAAATTGTCCCTTTGATAAGGGGTTGAAGTTTAAAAAAGGGAGGGGGTGAAATTTTAGAAATCTTTATATAGTTTAAATTATTAAAGGACTTCTTAAATTTGGATTTGATCTTATTATGGCTTTGTGGGTTTCTATTTTTGGGCCTTTTTGTTTATGTTATGGAAGGCCTAGTTTTTGTTGCAGAAGACTATTTAGTTTTGTTGCTACAAAAATATTGAATCAGATTTGGTGGATTTCAAGAAAATCTACAATTTTTTTATAAAATCTTATTTTTTCGAGTAATCATATTCATCCAAAAATATTTGAATGATTATAAGATCTTAGAAAACAGTCTTTATTCACCTTTTTTTTTTTTGATTTTTAGTTACCTTACTATCTAAACTTATCCTATACTATTTATTTCTAATCACTCTCTGAATTTATAACAAATTTGAGTGTTCTTAAAAACTCCTGAAATCATTTATTACTACAACATGTTTTTTAAATACAAATTAAATTTGATTTACTATTTAAATCTGATTATACTAGATTTCTCATAAAATATGATCTTGCTTTTACTCATAGCTGTGAACATCACCAAGCCTTAAACCTAAATTGTGCAGTGAAAACAAGAACCGCTTTCAACGAGGTAGCATCATGTCATTTTCAATTGAAGAGTGTGCTTTGGGGAGCCTAGTTAACTTGAATTGGAAGAAAATGATTTCTAAAATGTCAAAGCGCCACTCATTTGTCATTTTGCTTACGTTTTCGGATGACGCCTATCTTCTTACATATTGTATCATGTCCTGTCACTAATGGGCATCAGATTCATACTCTAAAGGAGAATCCCTTCCCTTCCTGAGTACAAAAGGAGAGAGTTGTGATGCTATTTGCTGCCTTGCAGTAGCCATTAAAGAGGCTTTTTACTGTCAATGATGTAACCTGCATCCGCCACCGCCCATTTCACGCATGAAGGAGAATCCCCTGTTGGCTTCCCCACTCCATTCTCAATCCCCAAAAGGGCATATACCATTATTTGGTTGTTATATAAAGCCGAAGCCTAGCTGTAAGAGGTTTCATTGATTTCGCACCGATAGTTGAATCGGCAGTGGAGAAAGGTGTTCCTGCTGAGTCAAAGCAAGGGAAAGATGGAAGCAATTATGTGAGACGGCCGCAGCCATGGATGGCTCACCCTGTGATCGGATACTTTATCCAGAGGATCATTTTGATGAAGTTGATATGATTAGTAGCTTAGCTTTGGGATAAAATAGCCTCATTATTAGTATAGATTAGTACGTTTTAAATCAAATCAATAAATGATTAAAGAGGATTTAGAAGAGTATCTTGATTTGTGAATAATTTGGAAATAGTCATCGAAATTTAGTAGTAGAAATTAGGGTCTTGTGTCAAGACAATGAGAATCCTAAAAACATATTGCAAACAAAGTAGCTCCTTACAACTATTCACTTAACATTTTTTAGTACTTGCTCTATAAACAATAGGGTCTTAGTAAATGATCGGCAAGTAAAAATTGTTTTGATCAATGTGTTCGTCAAGTCAGGGACTTCAAAGACCTCACTCAATATTATGAAACTTCGTGCCCCTCACTTGGGAATTACGTTTCTTCTTCAAACCCTAGTAAGGCAATTGAACCTACAAATGATAAGGAGTTTTTTTAAACTCCAAATCACTTATTGAATTAATTACTCGAATGATTCAATTAGGGATATGTTTTGGGCCAATTTAACTTCCGTGAACCTAATTACAACCATATGATATGAATTGGTGTTCAGTGGGTCCTATTTTTATTATTGATTAAATTAAATACTCAATTAGTTCAATCAGGGATGTAATTTGGGTAAATATGAGTTGCATAAACCTAATTAGGATTATGCGATTTTACATCTGTCTGAGTTTACATCAATTTCTTTACAATTTTTATTATTGAGTCAACCAGTGATTGAATTTGGGATAATTGAACACCAAACCACATTATAGAGTTGTAATTATGTTTACATGGTTCAATTTAGTCCAAATTATGTCCCTAAATGAACCAATCAAGTAATTGGTTTAATAAATGATGAAATTTGGACTAATTGAGCCTAAATAACATTGTAAATCCAAAATTTGATTCACAAGGAAAAAATTGGCCCAAACTATGTCCGTAATTGAAACAATTGAGTAATTAGTTCAACTGGTGGTGAAATTGGGGTCAATTAAGCCCCAAATCATATTGTAAAGTCATAATTAGGTTCAAAAAACTCAAACTCACCCAAATTTAACCAATTGATTAATTAGCTCAACCGGTGATAAAATTATGGCAATTGAGCCCCAAAGGACATTATACAGTCCTAATTAGGTTAAAATAGCTCTAATTCATCCAATTGAGTCCCTAACTAAAATAATTGAGTAATTAGTTTAATCGTTGATAAAAATGGATTAATTGAGCCCCAAATCATATTGTACAGTCCTAACTAAGTTCAAGTGGTTCAAATTATAGAAAATTAGCTCCCTGATTAAACTAATCAAGTAATTGGTTCAATCATTGATGAAAATGAGGTCAATTAGTCACTAAATTATATTTCATAGTTGTTATTAGGTTCATAGGGCCTAAATTACATCCTTGATTAAACCAATCAAGTAATTGGTTCAATAAGTGATGAAATTATGTCAAATTAAGTCATGAATCTTATCATATATTCATAGTTAGATTCACAAGGAATAAATTAGCTCAAATTATATATCCGATTGAAATAATCAAGTAATTGGTTCAATCAATCAATAAATTGGGTCCAATTTAGGCCTAAAACACATCATATAGTTGCATTTAGATTCACAACGATTAGATTGGCTAAAATTACATCCCTAATTAACCAATCACATAATTGGTTAAATTTGTAATGAAATAGGTGCCAATGATCCCTAATTCACATCATATAGTCACAATGAAGTTAATATGGATCAAATTACCCCAAATTATATATGTGATTAACTAAATTGAGTAACTAGTTCAATCATCAACTCAAATGTGGTCATGTGACACTGAAATTGTGTCATATAGTTGCAATTAGGTTTATAAAGAAATTCATGCATCAATATCCTCAATAAAATATTATTATCTATAGGAGATATGAAATTTGAATAATATAATTTTGATACAACTAAAACTCTTAAAAATATTAGCAATCAATTTTGAAGGTCTCAAAACCTACAAAATGATAATATTTTACTCAAAATGGACACTGGTTGCAAAAATTACAAATTGAAAGCCTTATGTTCAATAGTAAAATCTTGAAAATAAACTAATTACTAACTGGATTGTATTTTGAAAAATTATATTCTAAACTATAACTTCTAAAACTATGAGACTAATTCTAGAAGATGCAAAATTATCATAATTTCTAGAGTAAATTTAAAGTATAAGAATATGAATGTAAAAATATGTAGATGCTTAAATATGGATTTATATGTTAAACTCATCCTGTACACTTGTGACTTGGAAAATATCACTCAAGACTCTACCCTTCAATTCTTAACATTCCTTGCAGTCGATAGTCTTGTGTTTGCCATCTCACCAAGCCTAAATGCCTATATTATAGTCTCGACCTATTATTTTGATTATCCAAATCACCTATAACTCATAATACACTTAAAATTTGATATATAGCCTTCATTTGTAGTTACAAATCTCTAGTAACCTTCTATGCTCTTGGATAGTTACGTTAAGACTTGGACAGTAACGTCAACACCACTATCCATTCTTCGATGCAAGTTTTCATGCCTTCTAACCACTAAAAATTTTAAATCTTTCGATACATATGGGTCAAACAATTACATTTTAGTACCCCTTTTGTGAGGAAATTTTAAAAAGAGGTGGTGTAAATAAAATTTAAATCGAACTCATTATTCATCTAGCAAATACTAGCATACACCTATTCAAGCTTAGTCAATCAATTTTAAAACTGAGCTCTACTAGCCTATTCTTCCTTATTCCTATATCAATCATAGGAGTAGTCATATTATAGGTTTGAAACATTCAAATAATATCCCATGAAAAATATTTGTCATGTTACAAGCTAGATCATTATACACACTTTCATATAGCATACTACACCATTATTGACACACAAGACAACATATAAAGGATAAATACATATGTCTATGACCCTCTTTAGAGTATTGGCTATGTATGTAATGCTCATTCATAGAGGTTTCCTTGAGGTTAACTTGAATCTATGAGCCCTCTAACCCATTTTTGGTAAATTGACCAGAACTAAGAGGAGGATTTAGGGTTTGAGATATATTATGATATTTAGAACTTGTTTGTATGATCTCAACACATAATTTGAAAGGTGATAGAAAACCTAGAAAGACATAGTGGATGTTTCAGCCAATAGTCAATACTCCATATAGGAGAGATGTGTTAAAGCATGGATGGTAGCGTCAATGCAAGTAACTGCAAGGAGACATAAGTATATTTTTTAAGAAAACCAATTTTTTATAATATGATGATTGGATCAAAATTGTTATACAATCTATTTTTACAACTGTATTGCTCATATCTATCTACACATCAGTGTATAATCTAAGTATAATTACTCTTTCATATTGCTATTATTAGAATATTGAATGTTTTAATTTCTATATTTAATATATGCTTAGATTAATTATTTATTATCATAAATACACACCATGATACTCTTTTCTTTGATTAGGTTACTCTTTCATAAATGCACACCATGTCACTCCATTCTTCACCCTACATTACTTGAAAACCTTGAAAATTTTAGAATAGAAGTTATGTGTATGTGTTTTAACATGTATATGTTTTATCAATTACACATTTTAGGTACTTCAATGGAAAAAAATCATCTTTTTATTCCTCTAAATTCTTGCACTTACACATGTATAAGACACACAATTTTTGTATGGGGGTGGTTATTAGTTGTAGAAATACATTATTCTTTAGTAAATTTTAATAGGATTAATAGTTCATATTATAATCTTATTGGCATGTTTTCCTAGTGTTTTTGGGTGCTCTCTCTCTCTCTCTCTCTCTCTCTCTCTCTCTCTCTCTCTCTCTCTCTCTCTCTCTCTCTCTCTCTCTCTCTCTCTCTCTCTCTCTCTCTCTCTCTCTCTCTCTCTTCTTTGTTTGATTTATAGGCTTTTGTCTAGAACCATACAATGTATGGTTCTAAGGTACATGAATTGTATAGTGTATGGTTTTGTGGTAGGGCCTTTGTGGCCATTGTTTTGGGTCTCCCATGCCTTGTTTCACTATTTTTTTGCTATTCAATTCAATTTTTTGGTGTATTGCATGCCATTTGGGCCCTAATTTGAATTTAATTTTTTTATAAATATACAAGTGTATTAGTGCATATAAGCCATGATTTAAAAAATGAAGGGTACAAATTGAATTGAATAAATGTATTATGATTGTAAGAGTGGTTCACCTAGGAAGTTATAGAATAATTGAAGCAACTATGAAGATCTTATTTCCTTACCATGAATTCATTCTAGTTCAAAAAGTTATATAGGAGTAAGCCATACCTTCATCAGGTTGAACTTGTTAAACATGGATTATAATTAGAGTATTGAATGTTGAAATTGTTCAAACATTTTAAATGCAACAATAATTGAGGGTTAACATATTTGTCTAAATACATCATTTGTTTTTGGTTTGTGATGTTTTTTATGGGTTTATAGAATGGGATAAATTTCTAAGGGACTTGTCTAAAATTTTAGAAAACCAAATAACAATTTCAAAGCCTTACAACCAGTGGACATAATAAACAAATCATTTTTATGTATCTTTAGTGTGCTTAAGGGAGCTTAGTTAACTTAAATTAAAATTAACTAATTATGTTCCTAAATTAACCAATCAAGTAATTAATTTTATAAGTGATGAAACTAGGGTTAATTGATCCCTAAATGATATTTTAGAGATGAAATTTGAATCACGAGGCAAAAATTGGCCCAAACTATGTCTGTAATTGAAATGATTAAGTAATTAGGTTAATTAGTGGTGAAATTAGGGTCAATGAAACCTAAAATCATATTATAAAGTCACAAATAGGTTCACATGACTTTAATTCCCCCAATTTATGTTCAAATTAAACCAAATGATTAATTGGTATAATTGGTGATGAAATTATAACCAATTGAGCCCCAAATGACATTGTATAGTTTTAATTATGTTCAAATCACTCTAATTCATCCAAGTGAGTCCCTAATTAAATTAATTGAACAATCAATTTAATCATTGATGAAAATTGGGCAATTGATATCCAAATCATATTGTACAATCATAATTAGGTTTAGGTGGCTCAAATTATCATAAATTTGCTCCCTAATCAAATAAATCAAGTAATTAGTTCAATCAGATGAAAAGGATGGTAATTGGTCACTAAAACATATTATATAGTCGTAATTAGGTTTATAGGATCCAAATTACTTCTTTGATTGAACCAATCATGTAGTTAGCTCAATAAGAGATGAAATTAGGGCCAATTGAGTCTTGAATCATAATGTATAGTTATAATTAGATTCATGAGAAATAAATTTGTCCAAATTATATATTTGGTTGAATTAATAAAATAAATGGTTTAATAAATCATGAAATTCGGTCCAATTCAGGCTCATATCATATCATATAGTTGTATTTAGGTTCACAAAGATCAGACTGGCAAAAACTACAACCCTAATTAAATCAATAATGTAAATGGTTCAATTTTTAATGAAATAGGGGCCAATTAAACCCTAATTTACATCGTATAGTTACAATTAGGTTTATATGAATTAAATTGCCCCAAATTATATATGTGATTAACTAAATTAAGTAATTAGTTCAATAATTTATTCAAATGTGGTCATGTGACATACAAATCATGTCATATAGTCATAATTAAGTTTCAAAATAAATTTGTAAGTCAATATCCTCAAATAAATCTTATTATCTATGGGAGATGCAAAATTTTTAAAATCTAATTTTGATACATCTGAAACTCCTGAAAATGTCAAAAATTAATTTTGAATGTCTCAAACCTACAAAACGATAATACATTTGTCCAAAATAGACATTGGTTACAAAATTTACAAATTAAAATCATTAGGTTCAATGTTAAAATCTTGAAAATGACTAAATACTAAATAGATTGGATTTTAAAAAATTATCTTCTAAAGTATAACTTGTATAATTATAAGACCAATTCCAAAAGATGCAAAGTTATCATAGTTTATAGAATAAATTTAAAGTATAATACTATAAATATAACAATATAAATTTCACTTAACATTTAATTTAGTTAAATACAGACCATTTCACTCCATTATTCACTCTACACTACTAGAAAACCTTGGAACTTTTAAAGTATAAAATACATGTATACATTGTAGCGTATACACATTTTAATAAGTACACATTTTAGGTTCGGTGATTACTGTGACAAAAGTACAAAATCCCATAATTGTTTCTTAAAATCTCATATACATTTTCTTTTAATTCATATTGTAGTGAAAAAGATCATTTTTTTGGTCCTCCAACTTACTACACTTACTCATGTATAAGATACATATTTTTTACATGAGGGTAATTAGTTGTAGAAATATAATATTCTATAATTATTTTTTTTAAGATTATTAGTTCATATTATAATCTTATTAGCATTTTTTCCTAATGCTTTTGGGTTTTCCCTATGTATTTCATTATATATATCCCCTCTCTTTTTATAGTTTTTAAGATTTAATCTAGAATTGTAAAATATATGGTTTTAAGGCACATGAATCGTACAATGTATGGTTTTGGGGGCAGAGCTCTTGTGACCATTGTTTTGGGTCTCCCATACCTTGTGTCACTTTTTTGTGAGAGCATTTAGTTCAATTTATTTGTGTATTACATGCCATTAGGGTCGTAATTTGAATTTGAGAAGTCTATATATACACAAGTGCATTAGTGCATATAGAACATGATTTAAAAAATAAAGAGATAAAAATAAAATAAAATATATATATTGTGATTGTAAGAGTGGTTCATTTAGATATTTATAGAATAATTCAAGCAAATCTAAAGCATTTATTTCCTTCCGATGAATTCATTCCAACTCAAAAATTTATATAGGAGTAGGCCCTACATTTACTGGGTTACTTGCTAAACATTGATTATAATTGGAGTGTTGAGTTTTTTCAATCATTTTAAAGACATGATAACAATTGAGGGTTAACATATTTGTCTAAATATATGTTTCATTTTTCTCATTTGTGATGTTTTGGTAGGGTTTTAGTGAACGGAAAGGGATATGTTTAAAATTTTATAAAACTAAATTAGATTTTTAGAGTCTTCAAGATAAAAGAACATAATAATTAAATAATCTTTTAAGCATCTTTAATTTACCAGAAATGTCCTTATATTTCTAAAAGTGACCCTACTCATCCAAAAATATTTGAATGATTATAAGATCTTACAGAACAATCTTTACTCACTTGAATTTATTTCTATCTACCATATTATGTAAATTTTCCTTATATTATTTATTTCGAATGATAATTTCTAAATTAATAACAAAATTAAATAATCTTCTTAAACCCTTTCTTCTTATCATTTATTGCTACATTTAAAAAAAATAAATAATAAATCTAATCTAATTTAATTAGATAAATCTGATTATGCTTAGTTTCCCATAAAATATGATGTTGCTTTTCCTCATAGGTGTGGACATTATCAAGACTCAAACCTAAATTATGAGGTGGAAAAAGGAACCTCATTCAATGAGGTAGCTTCACGTCTTTTTCAATTGAAGCGTTAACTTGAATTGGAAGAAAATGATTTGTAAAGTGCAAAGCGCGACTCATTCGTTATTTTGCTTACGTTTTCGGACGACGCCCATCTTCTTACATATTGTATTATGTCGTGTCACTAATGGGCATCAGATTCACACTCTAAAAAGGAGAATCCCTTCCTCAGTACAAAAGGAGAGAGTTGTGATGCCATTTGATGCCTTGGAGTAGCCATTAAAGAGGCTTTTTACTGTGAATGATCCAACCTGCATCCGCCACGCCCCAAATTATAGCCATGAAGGGGAATCCCATGTCGGCTTCCTCACTCCATTCTCATTCCCCAAAAGGGCATCTACCGTTATCATCAATATCTAGACAAAGCCCGACAAAACCACCTGTATTCGAATATCCTTACAAACTAGCCAAGCCATGCTAGACACGCTCTCTATTTAAGGGACTTTCTTCACTGATGTAAAGCAACCAAACATTTTTAGCCTAAGAATTTAGAGGAAACATTTTGGTGGGTGTAGCCATGGCGAAATCATTGTTGAGAGTGAAAGAAGTTGTAGCTGCTGGTGGTGGTGCTCTTTCGCCATTCAAGTCTGACGGCGTTCGCTTCCCAAGGTATGTACCTTCAAATACTAGTACCGTGTTTAATGATGACACAATAGCCCATTTTTCGTTTACCGACTGAATTCGTTTTGGTGGTTATATAAAGCCGAAGCCTAGCTGTAAGAGGATTCATTGATTTCGCACCGAAGGTTGAATCGCCCGTGGAGAAAGGTGTGCCTGCAGAGTCAAAGCAAGGGAAAGACGGAAGCAATTATGTGAAACGGCCGCGGCCATGGATGGCTCATCCTGTGACCGGCTATTTTATCCCAGAGGACCATTTTGATGAAGTTGATGTTGCCGAACTGAGGGAAAATGTTCTCAGGCGTCGCTCTGTGTCCACACCCTCCAATTAATAATCTAAACTTATTGTTTATGTTTTCATTTTACCAATACCATTGCGAAAGAATTAAGGCGATGCTGTTGTTGTTGTGGGCCTTATTTCATTTTACCTATGAATCGTTATTTTGTTATTGCTAGAAATTGTATTGTAGATAAATGGATTTTACATCAAAACGCATTACATTTATCCATAAATATTTAATTAAGTTTTATAAGATGTGAAAAATAAAACATTTTAAATTAGTTATTCTAAAATCAGAGTGATAAATGATTAAAGAGGGTTTAGAAGGATATTGTAATTTGCAAATAATTTGGAGATAGTCATCAAAGTTTAGTAGTAGAAATTAGGATTTTGTGTCAAGACGAGGAGAATTTTAAAAATGTTGTAAAGCAAGCACCTCCCTACAACTATTCACTTAACATTTATTAGTACTCGAACCGTAAACAATATGTTCCCAATAAATGA
Source organism: Torreya grandis (assembly GCA_037957365.1). Classification (NCBI taxonomy): domain Eukaryota; kingdom Viridiplantae; phylum Streptophyta; class Pinopsida; order Cupressales; family Taxaceae; genus Torreya; species Torreya grandis. Next base: position 63,068 of record JARHVA010006455.1, on the reverse strand, counting down.
CAGGGAAGCAAAAATTGTTTTGATCAATATGTTTTTCAGGTTAGGCATTCCAAAGACCTCACTCAATATTATGAAACTTTGTGCCGATCAGTGGGGAATTACATTTCTTCTTCAAACCCTAATAAGGAAATTAAACCTACAAATAATAAGATGATTTATTTGGAGTAGTGTTCAAAGTTAGTAGGATTTTAATCACTCACTACTTATCAAGCCTCTCAACAATATACAATATTGAAGAAAGCACACCAAGTAAATGCAATGACAATTTAACTAAGTAGTACATGTAACGCAATATGTCACTATCATGAACATCAATACTACAATGAATTCTCTCTAAATGTTTTCTTGATTTTTCTAGAATGTTATTAAATATTTTATATAATATTGTGACAATAAATGTTATATACTCTTTCAAATTTATTTTAGATTCTTGAATACCATCTAGACATATCCTAAATGCAATAAACTACATGTGTATTTATAGACTTGTTGAACTCATAATAGGACCCTATTGATGTATAAATAGATAGAAAATGGGTAAAAAGGAAGATAATATGGGACCACAACCCCCTCGAGGAACCCTACCATGAAAAATACCTAAAGCCCTCAAAAAAATAGTAACAGGGGAAGAGAAATATAAGAGAGAGAAGAAGGTGGAGAGATTAGAAAGATAAGGACATGACAAAAAACATGCTAATAATGTCTAATCTAGACAAATAATCAACTAAAATATGGGTACCCTAGAATAATTCAATATTATGTTTAATAAATGACTATGGTTTTTTTTAGGTTTCTACATAATAAACACATAACCAAAGCCTAAATTTGAACCCTATTTAATGATGGAAAAACTAGTGCGTTGCTAGATGTGATAGCTAAATGGATTCCAATCCATTGGAGCACTCATGATTTGATCAAATGAATTTTTTGGAACTGATGGTGGATGGTCTTTGATAACACACCTTACAAAAATAATGAGGTCCTATTATATTTTTTGAGAAAATTGTATTGTGAGTTTATGTTGAATGAACTTATAAACTATTCTACTTTCTTGAAGTTCTTCGATAGAGGAAAGGGCTTTATGCAGGATGGGTGAGGTTCACATCATGTACCTAATCAATCTATGAGAGCACGTATCAACAAACCACATCCTCTTGAGACCCTACCCTCCATAGTCAAAGAGATTGAGAGATTGATATGTTACATGCATTTAAGGTGTTTATTGACACCCTCGTTCAGTATGCAATCCATATTTCTCATACTCCTACTAGCGAGGGTGGACATGGTGAGGTATTGTCTAGTGCTAATACCCAACTAGCTCACTATTATAGAGCACATGGTGTTATATGCACTGGACCTGAGGAGGAGGAGGATATCATGTAGCCCACTCATGGTGGTATTTTGTGGGCCTATATGATATCGACCTCACTATGTTTTGGTCATCTACATTTTATCTACACACCTTGGCCACAACTTCCTAGGTAGCTTTAATATTTTACTTTTAAATAATTACCAAATTTTTTAAATTTCAAATATTTGTACAATTTAAAAGGTAATAATTATTTTTCATATAGAAAGCTCAATAATGTATATGATTCTTTTTATGTTACAACAGGATTTTGGATGCCACATGAACATGTGTGTTTCTTCTACTATGCCTTTATATACTTATACGAAGGTGGGTTTTAAAAATTAATTAATGTTATGGTTCATTGTAAATGTATGTTGTTGTATACATGTGTTGAAGTGGCTAAAAATGGAATTTTTATTGTTCAGCTGATGACCACACTAGACACTTTGCTATTTATTCGAGAGGGAGAAAATGTAGGGTTGTTGCTATGATTTCATATGCACAAAAATTCACTAAGGTACATGAGAGTTATTTTAATGTTTAATTGTAAATATGGATGTGTGTTTGTTAATTAACCTTTATACTTGTGTAAATTCAAGAGCTTGATGACAACTCCATCGTGGGATTTTTTGAATATAAACCCAATTTCAAGGAGAATATGATAGAGTGGAAGATATGAACAATAACTTATATGTTATATTCACTAGAGTTAAAATAAGAAATTAAAGACAACATAAAAGAGTAAAGAGTTTGACAAGCAAAAATCTAAAGATGACCTTAAAGCCATAATTACTCCAAAAAATTCTCAATAAAGGTACCCATTTGCCAAATCCTACAAAGGATAAAGAAATTGAAAAAATAGGAAATTATTTGTTTCTTCCAAATGTCTCCACCAATGATGAATCAAATCCTACCTATTCACCTTATTTTGATATCATTGATCACATGAATAAAACCAAGGTTCATATTTCTCAAATTGAATATCTTAAGTCAAATCTTGAATAGGTTAGCAGGTTGATCAAATTTATTAGAGCATTAGGTTCTAGTAATCCTAATATATCACCTCCTATAGTTCATGTGAAATTTGTTGATTCTACTCTTAATAATAACATGGTTGTGTCTACTCAAAGTAGTGAAGGACCTGGACCATTCTATATTTCATTATTCGTTAGAGGTTTCCAGCTGAATAATTGAATAATTAATTCTAGAGATTTAAACAATGTAATTATTGACCATTTTTTATCCTCCAAGTCAAAAAGGTCAACCCCTATTATTTAAAACTTATTTTATAGGGCTTCCCAATCTTATAGATGGTCACCTTGGTCTTGTGATGTTTTTTAAGTGGTCAATTAAATCCTTGTTTAGCATTGTTTAAGGTTTTAATCTCTTCATGTACTTATATAGTTTTTAAGTTCTTTCAAGAGAAAAAGTTGATTGTCCATGTGTGAAAAAGTTGATTGTCCATGCATTAGTCTTCCACCACATTTGTCAATGAACTCCAAGGTCTTTTAAGTCACTTCTTAAGCCAAATTTGAGATATTATACATAATTTTCAAAAGTACAAGCACCTTTAGAGAGTTTATAACATGCATGATGGAAGGAGGTGGTCAAAGAATGGTTAGAGTTAGAAAACCTTGCAGTTCAATGCACAAAAAATAGAGAATCACTCAAAAGAAGGGAGTTTTCAATCACTTGTACAAATATGAGGGTCCACCTTCAGGTGAAAATGCATATAAGGGTTTATTTTCAACATCCTCAAGTCATTCACATGGAAAATAAGCTTACACAGGTGCAGAGAGATAAAAAAATATAGGAAACTAGTCATAAACTTAGTCAAGCTCTTCGCAATCTCGAGAAGGCTAGAAGTTTATGTTTGGTTCATAAACATGTAGATGAATTGGGTAAATGTTCCTAAGAATAAGAAGGACCCATAATGGGCTTAAGATTCATGAAAAGTGTTTAAGGTTTAAGGGGCTAAGCTGTATGAACCATCTTTAACAAGATAGGCTATAAAAAACCCTTAGTAAACCCTGAATCTTCAGTTTCTTCTTTAAAATGACAATTTGAAGATCAATGGGTGTTTTAAAAGGATTGTGTGATGTTGATGAGTGTCTACAAGATTCATAAATTTCCAAATCTAGGATTGACATCTTATGAATGATTTTTGAGAGAGTAAAATACTCACAGGTTGTAAAGAGACTAAAAGCAAACCCTATGACTATGTAAGGTAATTTGGTGAGACTAATGGATAAAATTCACTTTGTAGACACCATAATGATCCATAAAGACTTCATGGACATATTTTAAAACCAAAACACTAGAATATGTAGGTGAAAGTGAACATAAAATGGCTTATTTCCATCACCTACAAGCTTGCTATATCAAAAGAAGAAGAAAAGATTATGTAATAGATGAAATAAAAAGTGTAGGGAACTCTCTAAGAAAGTTTAGGTGATGATGGGACGTGGAATAGAGATTGGAGGCCTTAAAATAAAGTATAGATCCAATAAAGTTTCTTTGGATCACAAAAGCACCTATAACCAGTCATAGAACCACTCAGGCCTAGTGACAATCAATTGAACTTACAAAAGGTTTTATCCCATGATTGGATAAGTATAAAAGTAATATGGAATAGTGAATCATTACCTTAACTTATTTTAAGGGTGAAATGTCTTAACAGGTTGAAAGTTCATAAGGATAGCCTATAAAGCTTAGATAAGCCATGAGTCTAGTTTCACACACCTCGGGCATGAGGTCAATTGATTAAGCATATTGAAGGAGTCAATGGGTTGTAAAACATGTATATTTTAATGAAGTTTTACAATGGATTTAAGCTATTGTAAAATATTATTTTGATCTTCTGTAATGAGAAAAGCACCTACAACTCTCTTAAGGTACCTTGTTTGAGAGATAAGCAAACAACATGAGGATTGTGCCAACTCTAATTATCCTATAAGGTACTCTCAGCCTATAGAGATCAAAAGAAAATTATAAAACATATGAATACTCCACTCAATTTGTCAAGAAGATAAATTGGGCCTTTCATGAGTCAAGATACAGTCAAGAGGATCAAATGGTGCTACATAGGCAAGGTTAGGTGTTTGAAGGTATTCTCTAGGTTTAAATGAACAAAAAACCTTGCCAAATGGTCTTCAAGTCCTATAAGGCTATCAAATAACACAAGTATCAACATGGTTAAAATAAGAGAAAATGTAGACCTAAAAGTTTGTAAACTTTTAGGTCCACATTTTGCACTCCAAACATGATAAGGTAGGGTGTCTAAAGCTCTAATAAACACGTGTGGATACCTAACACCTTAGAATAAATCAAGTTATTAGGATATGAGATTAGGTGGTCTTACAGGTGGATAAATGTTAAAAATACCTCAAGAGAGGCATAACATAGTCAGAGAACTTAAAAGTCTTGGGATGGTCCTAAAACCCCTCATGAGCCCTATAAACCTCTAGTTTATTTCTTAAGGAAAGAATGAGTTTATCAGATAGATGAAGGCACTAAGAAGTTTCATAGTGGTGGTATAAACCCTATAGGGACATCCCAAGGTAAAGCAATAAAATAATAGTGATAATTTGGCCTAAAGAGCTTCTTGAGCTCCTCTAAGTGCAAATTGCAAGTTGAGATAGATGTTCTTTTACTCAGTGTGACCCTAACCTTGTGCATAGAGTCCAATGGTTTTTAGGAATATTGAAGAGGTTTCCATAATTAAATATTGTGATATTAAGAATTGTTTTAGGTCCCTAACCTCTATGAACCATTTTTAAGCTACAAAGTATTCTCAAATGGCCTAGTTGAAACCCGAGGAACACTTTCTTAAGCTCAAAACTATAAGAACAAACTGCATGGGATTTTGATCACTTAGGAATAGTTGAAGACACTTATGCACTTATATTTTGTTATTGAAATGAATTTAATTATCCTTATAACCACCTAAAAATCATTCATCACTATAGGAAGACTCTCACCATTAATTTTTATTGTACTTGCACCTGTATGGATGCATTAAATGTTGTGTTTTTATGAGGTTTTGGCCTCAAAGTAGGGTGTCTAATCTCCTAGAATGATGTAAACTATTAGGAAAGGTAGATTGAGGTGTCTTATATATCCTCAAGTCTAAAAATCTATACATTTGACCTTGAAAGTGCTCCTACAAGTCTGATTCTTGAAGGCAATATGAGAATGCTTGTGAAAGTTTTTGGCCATTTCTTGGTTCACCCAAATTTGACATGGAGCATGTTTAGGGGTTCATAAAATTTAATAAAACACTTATTTTAGGATTCATATGTGTGGGAGATCAATGGAGCCAAAACTTAGTTTTTAGGCCTAAAGGCCTAATTAGGGAGAGAAATAGGTGGATAACTATACTTGCATTGAACTTCTGGTCATGAAATTTGGCACAAATATGTAAGAGAATATTGGGTACTCAAAACTATGTATATTTTTCTAGGATCACCTATAAATTTCTCTACACAAGGATCTTTGTGTGTTTTGAGGGCTACAAGGAATTGAAGGCAAATATGGATATAAGTGCAAAATGAGGTCTTTGTGAATGCTTGATGCATCCAAGAGAGTTAATTTAGGTTTTAAAAGATATATAGAGGTCTCTCATGGAGAATAATTACATTCATAAGCATAAAATCAAGATTTAAGGCTTTTGAGTGAAAGAGGCATAATTAGATCAATAGGGGTTCAAGACACGTAAAGAGTTATGTGATGATAACTAATAAAATGTCAATATAAAGGAGCTCTAAAATGTATGAAAGGTTTTGTTTTCAATGAAACTCTCACCCTTGTGAAGGTATTTTTAGGCCTTCACAGTCTACTGAAACATGAAAACGATCCTAGACTGTGGGTAACTTAATCCATGGATTGAATCTCTAGATTATAATGGCTAGCTCCCTTTCGTGTATCAATTAGGATCTATAATACAATAAAAACTAATGGGAAAGAGAAGAAAAAGATAACTAAAAGGAAATCATATCTAATGATGGTGATACACTTGTATTTTGATTGATCCACTCAATTTGAGCTTCTAAAACACTGATTAGATAGGAAAAGACTGAATATTCAACTCCAGATGGCTCTTATGCATTAGTATTTCGTGAAAAGGATTTTCCTAAGAATCAAAGATTGATGAAAATGATGGAATAGGTCTGATTCAAGGCACCAACCAACCACTTGCATCCACTAAAACTTTAGCCAAAAGACATTAAACATAGAACATAACCTACATAATTTGACTAGCTAGTAACTAGGTAAGAATCAAGACTTGACAAGGAATAAAATTCTATCACTTATGGAAATCACTAACATAAATACACTATACCAGCTTGCTATAATTTGAAAACAATAGTCTTTCTATTAATCTAAAGAGGTTACAACTCAATCTTTGGCAGAGTCTTGTCTTTCCAAAAAAAAAGATACAATTCAAGGTTGAAAATCCAACTTATATAAAAAAATACAACAACCAAGAGGCTGGTGCTGAAAATAGAAGAGGATATCAACTCCCAGTTCAGCCTAAGTCCAATTTCAACTACACGAAGAGGATAAAGCCTTCTAAATTTTTTTCCTTATCTGTTTATCTTGCATGAAAGGCTCTTTGGCATTGAAAATAGACGGTGGGCCTGTCTTGGGCTATTCTTTTTCATGCATGAAATGTAAGCCAACTTTTGATGTATTAACTCAAGCTTGAATTGAGTTAAAGTTGATTTGGAATGTGAGAATGTTCTCTATTGCATGGAAATCATGAGTAGATGTGGCACTTGATAACCAATCAACTCTATAAATTAAGAACAATCAACTCCACTTGCATGAAAAAGCTAGGGTACATCTGAACTTAGAACTTTGATTAAACTATTGGAAATGTTTGAAAGTTTGAGATTAATGAGAGTACATGCATGAAATTTTGTGTTGAGCTCTCCAACATTAAACTCCTTGAGTCCTTCATGCAAACGAGTCTCCATTTTAGAACTAAAGGTGTCGTGTTTGAAATGGTTACATATCTTTGACGTGTCAAATCCTATTTTGGGCCACTTTGCATGCTGTATAACACATTAATCTATCTATTGGCTATTGAAATATCTTGAATTTTGTTTTTGTTTCTTTTCAGAGAAATTGTCCATGGCTTTGTTGTGTCTACTTTTATTTGGCATTTATTTGGCCTGTCTCTTCCTTTGAGCTTATTAGCTCTCAGATTTCTTCCCTTTATTTTCCTTCAGACAAAAATTCCAAAGTAAATATATCTTTGGGATTCTATTTTTACTTATTTTCCCTCAAATAAATTTTTTGCATCTCTTCATCCTTCTTGATTGGTCTATCTGCTTGGAAAGTTTTCTGAAGGAATTCTTTCAAATAATTTGTCTGAAGGAATTCCTTCAGACTCTCTTTTGAGGCATTTATCTTCCTAAACGAAATCCTTCAAACTATGTTAAGTGCCCTTTCCCCTTGAAATGCCTCCTCTTGAAAGGAAAAAACCCTTCAAACTTTTACAAATGCCCTTCAGAAGAATGAAATAGACCCTTCAACTTCTTTGAAAGAAATAACCTTACTTTTGAGGATGCCCTTCGATATTTATATTTGGATAATTCTCCCAAAATAAAGAGACCATGTAGACTTAAACAATCCCTTCAGACTATTTAGGACCCAAAATTGATTCACAAGATGAACTGCAAAGTTTTGAATGGTAGAGTTTATAATTTTGACCTGTAGGGTCAAAATTGTCAACATGTGTCAAAGAGGAAGTTTGAGCGTAGTTCATGGCGATTTTATGACCAAGAATGCCATTTATCATTCCTCACAATATAAGATTGGAAATTTTGATTGGATGATGAATCATTGAAGAAAGGAACTCTCCTATGCCAATTCTCTTGAAAACCATGATTATGAAAAAAACACATGTGAAAGAAGACCTCATGAGACTATTATAAAACCTCCTTCTTGTTTGTAATTTTCTCTTTTATGAAGGACACTTCTCTCTCTCTCTCTCTCTCTCTCTCTCTCTCTCTCTCTCTCTCTCTCTCTCTCTCTCTCTCTCTCTCTCTCTCTCTCCCCTTCATTCTCTATATATGCTACCTTTTTGGCATTGTAAAGGATCCACAGATTGGTATGACAAAGCCCTGAAGAATTGTATACTTATTTTCCTCTAGAATAAATAATTTAAAATAATTTTTGTCTTCTCAAATATTGAATTAAATGTATGATGTAGTTTTGTTGTTGAATGACAGGTGATAGTTTCTTTCCTTACATTCATTCATCTCCTTCATGCTTTTGTGTGATCAATCTGCTTTCTAACAGGTCATATGATGTGTAGCTAGCAATTTGTGTGATTTTAAGAGTAATAAGGATTATTAGTGTATATTATTAGGACTATTATTCATCCACCTTAAAAGCTACATTGCATTCTACCTTCATATTAAAATATTATTATTATAAAACCTTAGATATTGAGATCAATTTTGTAGTTATTTTCCATAGTGCAAGTACAAGTAAGTAGTGGAGCTTACTTTGGTGCATCACATCCATTAGATTAGTTTTCAATATTACTATATCTCTTTTCATTCTAAGCAAACAAGTTAGTGATCAATTTCAAGTGTTGTATATGGGAGCTAGCTTATATTCTAGAGATTCACCTCTTAGAATTTTTACCCACAACATATGAGGTGTTTCCATGTTATCCCAAATTGAGGAGGCTTGAGTATCCCTATTTAGGATTTCAATTTAGGTGATAATAGTAATGCCAACCAAATTTTTGCATGCTTTATGACTAAAATACACCAAAACTTATAGTCATTTTTTCAACATGGAGGCAAAACAAGTTCATTTGATTGGATAAATAAAAGACACTTAGGCAATTTTAACATATTTTCATCAGAAAATATTGAAGATTACTATTTTGGTATTTATTTAGAACTATGTAAGGTTACTAAGTATAACTTTATACAAAGACCTTGGAAGAAAGATTAGACTAGACCAGATACATTCCACTATTCTGATAAAAATAATTAATGAAAAATTAGTGCAAGAACCCAAACTTTCAAAGGAAAGAATGTTTATTTCATTGTAAATATATGAACAATGTGGTCATGATGTGGCATGAATATTATTTATTCTCTTTTGATCATGAAAATATAATCTATATCTATTTATAGTAGTGTGATTGGATCTTTCATGGGTAATCTATGTTCAATATTAGTGACACTCAATGGCCTAGACATAACTTCTAGTGAACCCATTTGAGTGGTCCGTCTTCTATTATAGGTGGTGTACATTTGAGTCTTATGACACTCAATGACCTTTTTATCACATCTAGTGAATCCATCATGGTTCTACATTTTTAGATTAGTACATTGGGTATTATTCCCCATTCATGAGAGTTGGAAGCATGAATATGTTCACCTCAAGGAATTGATTAGTTATTAAAGAATGAAACTTGATCACTCTCAATTCACCATGGTGAAAATTCTCCAAGTGATTCAACAAGGGAGAATAATTTTCCATTATTAGTTACAAGTTACAGGGCAATTTGGTTTCACCTATATTCAAGTGTACTCTTTCCTTGCTCTCTTTTAAAATTTTCAATATTCAAAGTTCAAATTTTTCAAATTTCATAATGGAAAAATGAATAATTCATGTGATGTCCTAGGGTTTTCTAAATTTAAGTTCCCTACATAATTGGAGTATCCTCTCAATACAAAGTGTGTTGTACACACTCATTCTCTAATTATTTCTCATTTACTCTATCAACATCATTACTAGAATAAGACATCCAAAACCACATGACTTATACCCAAATACATGACTTTTATTCTCTATTCATCTAATACATTACTCTATATGCATATGTGACCCTTTGTTTTCCATCACTAGAAATTACAATTTTAAATGCTCAAATTACTTAATATTACCTTTAGACTATCCCCAACTCAAGATAGTTGTTCCTGATCTTTGAGGATAGGTCCATGTTAGGCAAACATAAGAATTATCATGTTCCTATCCACCTATAAAAACCATTTAAATACTAAATAATGGTTAGATTTCAAATTTTGATGCAGAGGGAGAGAGATTGCCCAAACAAAATGCAAGTTTCTCCAATTAGTCTTCTTTCCTTGTAGCCCTCATAAAACACTTATTCAGTTGGTTTGGAGAATACACAAAGGTTTAGGAAAAAAAAATTTTTATATTCCCATTAAGGGAATACAATTCCATACAAAATTTTATGAGCTAACCCTTCAGGTAAGTATACTAACTCAATCAGACCTTCTTTAAACTAGGCCTCAATTAGGTCTCTAGGACTATAGAATTGAGTTTAGGATCCAAAATTGTCTAAACATGCCAAGAATTTAATAAAACAATTTATTCATCTTTATAACAATAATACCAATCTTACTATTAAATTTTAAGGTCTAAAACCAAAAAATGACCTAAAACCTTAGGCACGGTTCTACACATGGTGAGAGGTAATTAAACAAGGGTTTCAAAACCAAAATGATGTTTAAAGCACCAAGGCCACTAGAATAAGGTTTATTATATCATAATATTTTTTTAAAATTAAAATAACAACCAAATCAATTGAAAACATACTCAGAATTTGTAATTACCACTGTGTTTGTACTTAGATTATAGGGTACAGGAATATGCGTGCAAAAGTTTGAAGTATGAATAATAATTAGCTTTCAAAAGGGTTTCTTGAGCATTAAAATAACTCCATTCACTTAATTAAAACATTAATAAATCATATTAATCATCAAAGTGTTTGAAAATAAGCTAAAGAGACATTTCAAATCACTTGACACTTGACTGTGTCACACAAAATGCTCTTAAGGCTTGAGTTTGTCTCTTTCCACCTGTATACAAATGTTTATACTCAAAATAAATAAATAAATTAAAAATATAAATGTATTTAATCTTACCAATATTCAAAATTTCAATCACAATATGATCCAAGAGCTTTTCTCATTCATTGACATTCATGATCTTCACAAACATACACAGAAATTCAGACAATCAGTCTTCTCTTTTCAAAATTTGGACTTTTTATTATTTATTGGAACAATATAAATTCTTATACATTTATAATTAACTCCCTTGAGCATCTTTATGAAATTTAATTACCTATAAGGTTTCTAACTAAATCTTGTTTGCCTGCAAAATAGGTTCATGCTTGAACAATTTGTCTTCTTAGACATTACAAAAAGGTTTGAACATGACAACTATGACCACAAAGGTGGAAAACCACTAAGAAGAAACATAAAACCTATAATACCCATAAAAACCAAGATATAAATTTTTGTCTAAGCAAAAACATGATCAAGACCATAAAACTAAATAAATAAATTCAAAAATTTAAATTTGGAGTTTTGGTAGGAAAATGCCTAGAGAGCTCCAATTCAATTTTTGTGCACTCCTAAGACCTATTAATGACTAAAAAAAGATATTAAAGACTACCAAGGCCACATAAAGACTCAACAAAAAATAATAACAAGCCAAAATTTAATAGATAGGGTGATGCTCCTGCGTCAACTTTTTGATCAGTGTTTTGGATCTTCTTATCTATTTCACAAGGTTAGATAGAGGAAATTATCAAAAGGCTCACCTATAAATACACATCAAAGTAAATTCATTATTCATATTATATAAATATCTATTTCTCACTTTCATACAATTTCACATTGATAAAAATATGCCCAATTCTATCCAAATTCAAGATCATTCACAAGGAGCAACCATAAGCCAAGTCTAAAGCATCTCAAAGCAAGTCAATAACTATAATTTTCAAGTATTAAATCCATATTTATAGTTTCATACACATAGTTAGGGATTAAAATTTCACAATTACTCTAGGTGGGATAACTACACATGCTTGATTTCCCTCCTTGGAGTATTGGTTATGTAGGCATCAATAAATCATCAAGGGGCTGATTGAAGTTATATCATCCCATTACACTCTCCTCTTTTTTGTAGGTTTTCAAGATTTTGAAGTAACCCTAAGGTTTTAAAGACAAAATAAAGAAAACAACAAATTTTATGTGGTATAATCTAAATTTAAATATCTCAACATACTCAATAGAATTACACATAATAGGCATAATAATCAAATTTTTATCACAACAAACTAGGAAAAGTCCGCAGTCAATAGACTTGAGTGACCTATGTTTTTATTTGCTTATATTAGTCCTATCTAGAACTAATTTTTGATCCTACTTATAACTTTTCATTGTCAATTTTTTTTTCAATTTATCTATTAGTCACTAGTTACAATCATCCTGGATAAGTTTGTAGTCAACAAACTCAAGTAGTTTGTGCTTTACACTAGTTAGGGTAGACCTATCCAAGAGTATTTTCAGATTCTGTCCTTGATCTTGAGCATGAAAAATCACATTTTTTTACTAATTTAAACTTATAGACATCTTAAATAGTCAAATAAGATCCCAATTTGGGCTAAGTGTATTTATTCTTAATGTTTTATAAAAAATAACAATTTTCCATATTTAGCAAATTACAAATCAGAATTATTAATTTATTGTATATCTTTAGCATCATGATATCTATCTAGTTTTACACCTATTAAAATCATAATACATTTATTGTTTAATCAAAAATATGTTAAAATATATTGGTGAACCTATACATTTATTTTTAACATTAATTTCTTTTTTGATTTATGTTTTAAGGTTTCAAGTAAATTTATGATTTCCAGACATTAAAGAGAGATTTATTTGACCTCTAAGATTTATAATTATTTTTTTCATTAAAAAATATTTTAGTTGTCATTAGATTTCAATTAATTTTTCTTTATTGATTTCATAGAAACTATGTTTCAAATTTTTTAAAACTCATAGGAGCTATCATTTTAGGTAAAGTAGTCTTCAGTTTTACCTGAGCTATGATGTGAAGGGTAATGCTCCATTAATCAAGCCATTAGATAAAACTATATATATATATATATATATATATATATATATTAGTTTCCACATACCTTATGCTATATCAAAAATTATTAGGGTTTTATTTTTTTATCCATAGGAAGCCTTCAACCATTTGTTCTTCTAGTGCACTTGTAAGCGGTTAACCTTGACAAGTAACTCTCAATTTACCCTAAAGACATGATAGTGTAGCTACAAGATGGTGAAATCCTCCATAATTATTGAAAATTTGGGTTGTGTTCACTATTTATTACTGAGATCAATACATCTAGGAGCCTACATAACAAACACACATTTCCTAGTTACACCCATTGATATTTGTTCTTTTGTGGTATGATCGATTGTTAATTAGTAGTAAGGTTGGTGATTGTCATATTTACTATATTATGAGTTTAAAGTGATGATCATGCCATATCTTGGAAATATTTTCATGATAGCATTATTATATCCTTAGAACACAAGTCTCATGATAATACTAATTAGCAGTCATGATTAGCAGTCATTACTTGGTATAGTTGACAATTTAATTTATAATTTTTTATATAATATTTCATTGATTTAGTTAATTGTATTAAATGTTCATGAGATAATTTTTTATTTTATTTTGTATATAGATACGTTTTTAGGGACCCAACCCTTCCATTGTCATGAGCACTCCATCAAATCCTAGTGGTGATCCTTTTCACACACCCATTCACCAATTTGTGAACCCATTGAGCACTAGTACCAACTTGAGCGTGATCGATAAATTTTGGTAAGTGCACTTGTGGATAATTTTTTTATCATTTTAAAAACTTAACTTGTTGATTTTATAAGTATCTTTAACTAGTACATGTAAACTTTCTAACAATATTTGCATATGAATAATTAGAACTATACATGAGTTTTGAGTAAAAGAGAAATTTTAGTCATCCAAATCCAACACCTCCAGTTGTGAGCAAGGCACCAAAGGAAGAGAATATAAAAAACAGGCAAAGAGAGAGATGCATTTTAATGATTAGGATCATGTCTTATGACATTTTGTTGTATGCCTATATAGCTTAATGTATAGTTGTTGAGCATTGTATGCCTATATGACATTGAACTAGGATATTGTATCAAGTGTTCACATTTTTTACACCTTTAAATGGTTTTTATGGATCTATTATATGCATATATTATTTAACATTTATTTTTAAATATTCTCATTGATTTCAAATTTTGGATTTTGTTGTAATTTATTACATATTCTATTATATGTTCACATTATTGTATGCCTTAAACTTTTGTTGAGAACTAAAAATATACCTTGCAGCTTGTTGAATGCTGTTGAAACATATGGGAAATTTATGTATAATTATATTACATAATTATTACAAAAGGCATGGAAAGTGATCATAGAATACATATTTTTTGATGTTGAAACAACTATATACTAAAGAATCATTCCCTTTATTTCTACAATTTACTTTACAATTTTTATGTTGTTGGAAAATCATAAAAAATATATAAGTTGTTTGAAAAAAAATTAGTTGGGAATGAAAAGGATAATAATTTGTGATGTAAGGGTTATAATAGGTCTTGTACTAGGCTAATCTTGCTCTAGGCTAGTAGCATGCTCAACCGGAGTCTTAAATCAATTGTAATACCTTTATCAAAATAATTTATTAGTTCTGGTGCAATGGATTCTTTAAGGTTTTCAAAATTTCAAGTTTAGAATGGTTTCTCCATGATATACTTGTAGCCATTCTTTCAAGATCAAGAATGGTTATTGACCTAAGTTTTACTTGAAGGATAAAAACACTTCTAATTTAAAATCTAACCCTATAAAATTTCCCAAACCTTGTAGTATGGTATATGGGGTTTATTAGAGGTGTTAGAAATTTTTTTAGTGGTTGAAGACATGTGTAAATAAATATATTTTCATTTTAGTGTTTTTAGATCTATATATAACCAAAAAATAAGGGTTTTTGGAGATAAAAAAAATTATAAGTTGATGACTGATCAATCAAATATCATGAAAGTTCATAGATAGTTGATAGAGGACTTATCCTATGTAATATTGATGATTTTAAACTTTGGAATCCTTTAACATTCAATTATTGAAGATTGAGTTTATGTAGGTTCAAAAAGTGAAGGAAACACAGGGATGGAAGCATGTAAACTCACTTATCTCCTAAAAAATTGATCTAAATCCTTCCAAACTTGGTATGAAAATACTAGAAAGGTTTATTAAGAGGACCTTAAACTTTTTAGGAGTTTAAATACTCCATTGAATAATATATAGTTGACTGTGTGTAAACAAACCCTATCTTAGATCTAGAAACAAAGTTATATGGCATAACTTAGATGATCTTTCCATACAAGATTAAGTCTTAAAAGTTAAAATTAAAACTAGTAGACCTAAAATATAATGTCTTGAATGATCCTAGGGATAACATTAGTCAAAATATGAACATAATTATTACTCTAAAGGAGGTTAATTGAGGCTAAATCGATTGGTATAGGGTTTCAGGTTTAAGGTTTAGGGATTAAGGCTTAGGGTTTAGGGTATAGGGTCTAATAATAAGATAATTAGGGACAATTTTAGATTTTTGAACTTATGTATGACTATATAATGTGATTTGGCATGTAATTAATGCCATTTCATCACAAATTGAGCCAATTAGTCACTTGGGGAAATCAATGATATAATTTGGAATAAATTAAGCCTTGTGAACCTAACTGTTAGTCGAAAAGATGTTAATTAAGGTTAAATTAATTGGTTTAGGGTTTAGAGTAACAATTTAGGATTTAGTTTTTAAGGTTTAGGTCTTAAGGTATAAGGTATAGGGTTTAGGGTCCAATTAAAGGTAATTGAGGCTAATTTAAGCTTGTTTAACCTATTTGTGACTAAAAAATATGATTGTGGGCTCATTTTCCCCAAATGTCATGACATATTGATCCAATTATTAATTGGGGTAATCATTGATGTGATTTGGGCCAAATTGAGCCCGATGAACCTTATTCTTACTCTAAAAGATGTTTTTTAGGGCCAAATAGATTGGTTTAGGGTACAGGGTTTATAATTTAAGGTTTGTAGTTTAGGGTTTATGATCTAGAGCTTAGGGTTTAGGTATTAGGGTATAGGGTTTAGGGTACATAGGGTCCAATTACAAATTCAATTTGGTCCAATTTCAGTTCTTGAACCTATTTATGACTATAAAATGTGATGTTGGGCTCAATTAACCTATTATATCATGAAAATATATTTTGTTCAACTATTTAATATACCGTAATACTACTATAAATAAACCATTAATTCATGTAAAAATATTTTAATGGGTCTTTAACATCTCATGTAATTTATTATATACATCAAATCAAAAGATAAAATATCTATAATGCACAATTTTGTTCATTTGGATTATCAATATTTCATTATATTTTAAATGAATAATTATTTTTCAAGGAAATTGGGTATTAATACTTTTTTGTGTGCATTCAAATATTATCGTGTGTATTGTTTCTGAGCATCATAGTCGAAACATTTCACATCCATCTTTTTTTTTAATGCACAATTTTGTTCTTTTGGATTATCAATATTTCATTCTATTTTAAATTAATAATTAATCTTTCTACTATAAATAAACCATTAATTCATGACAATATATTTTTATGGTTCCTGAACATCTCATATAATGTACTTTATCCATCGAATCAGAAGATAAAATATCTATAATTCACAATTTTTTTCTTTTGGATTATAAATATTTCATTATATTTTAAATGAATAATTAATTTGGAAGGAAATTGGGTATTAATATTTTTTTGTGTGCATTAAAATATTATTGTGTGCATTTATTCTAAGCATCATAGTCGAAACATTTCACATCCATATTTTTTTTTCATATTTTCTAAAAATGCACACCAATAAGAGTTTGAAATGTATAATTTGATCATATTCCATTTTCATGTTATAAACCCACACACTTAACATTTTAAATGCTCATAAATACAATAAAACCAATATCGATGTTTTTTATTTATATTTCTTTTCAAAATAACATAACCACACTTGATCAAAATATAAACACTGCATATTTTTATTATTACACATAAGTTATTCCATATAATTTAGAAATCAATTCATCTATGTAAGGATAATAGATTAAAATACAAGACAATTTCATATTATTTTATAATATATTTGAGCCCCAAATGACATTGTATAATTCTAATTAGATTTATGATGATCAAATTGGCCTAAGTAACATCTTTGATTGAACCAATCAATTATTTTTTTAGTTAGAGATTAAATGGGATCACTTAAGGCCAAAATGACATTACATAGTTTCAATAAAATCCATAGTATTCAAATTGGTTCAATTTGTGCCACTAATTTGAAACAATCAAGTAATTGGTTTAATTAGTGATGAGATAATTGGGATCAATTGATCCCAAAATGACATTATATAGTCACAATTAAGTTTAAATTGATCCAAACTTTATATCTAATTAAACAATTTAGTAATTGATTAAATCAATGATGAAATTTGGGCCAATTAAGAACCATATCATATTTTATAGTCGTGATTAGATTCACAAGGTTCATTTTTTTAAAAATTATGTTCGAGGTTGAACTATTCAATTAATTATTTAAATTATTGATGAAATTAGGGCCAAGTCAACCATAAATACTACATATACTTAAAACTAGCTTCATAACGAAAATATTGACTCAAATTTATTCCTAATTAAAACAATCAAATAATTAGTTCAATTAATAATAAAAATATGGAAAATTAACCTTGAAATAATATTGTGTAGTTTTAATTAGGTTCATAAGGATGAAATTAACTAAAATTGCATCCTTAAAATTTAATTGAATAATTAGTTGAATTGGTGATGAAGTTGGGGTTAATTGAACCCCAAATAACATTTTATAGCCACAATTAGGTTAATGTGGATTAAATTGGCACAAATTATATCACTGATTTAGAAAATATAATAATTAGTTCAATAGTCCTATTATTGTTTGAAAAAGAAATACAAATTTTTAATGATCGATTGAAAGATTCAAAGTATTGAGTGGAGTTTTTAAAGTCCAAAACTTGAAAAATGCATTTATCAATTTTTATTTTTTATTTTTTATCACTTAAGTACTAAAAACATTTTGTTTATGTTTGTACGAAGATGTTTTATTTACTAGACATGTTTAGGACTCTCATTGTCTTGATAAAAAAACCTAGTCGACTATTTCCAAATTATTTGCGAATCAAAACACTTTTATAAAATCTCTTTAATCATTTATTACTCTAATTTTCATAAAATTACTAAATTTTAACATAATTAATTAAATAGTTATAAATAAACATATTATATTTTGATGTAAAAGCTATTTATCTATACTACAATATCTAACAATAACAAAGATGTGGGCATTATTAAAATGTAAACATAAACAATAACACTCACAATAACAACACCTTAATTATGAGGAAATGATATTGGTGGGTTATGCTTAAATTGTTAATTGCAAGGTGTGTAAATAGAATGATGTTTGAGAACATTTTCCCTCAGTTTGACAATCTCGACTTCATCAAAATGGTCTTTTGAGATAAAATAGTCAATAACAACGTGGATAATACTTGTATTTTATTATTATTGTGGATAATTTATCCATAATTGAGATAATAGGACATAATTGTGTTTCTTGGGATTAATTAATCCTATTGTGTATCTGATTCAACCAATTAGATGATAAATTTGATCATGTGCACATTTAGAGTTAATCGAGCCCTATTTTATGCTAATTGATTATAATTAATATTTCAAGAATATATTATCCTTAAGGGTAAGTGCATGGAGATGGGGGTCCCAAAATTGAGTAATAAAAAATGAAAATAGTTACACATATGTGAAATTGTGACATAGGCTTGGTATTTACTAAGCCAAAACTGTATACATGGTTATTAAATAATAGAACCGTATACATGGTTCTCTTGCTTTATAACCCAAAAAAACATTGATAAGGGTCATTTTTAAAGGACAATGAAAGTGATCTAGGATGGGAGTCCCCACACACAATATTTAAGGATATACAAGATGAAGGACTATACTAGATCCACAGTTACATTAGATGATAAGAAATAACTATAAAAAATCAAATTATTTTAGGAAATAAACATGAGGAATTTGACCTAAAGGTTATAAATGGTGAGTAAATTAATATGGGCCAACAAATTGTGCACACATTACAAAAAAGTGCGTATGTGAATCTTGGAATGTGGTTTAGTATTTACCAAGCCATACCATGTATGCACTAGAAGTAATACACACTTTTTTTTTTGTTTTCAAGTGAAAATGTGAAAGTTAAATAACACATAAGATTATATTACTAATACACCCACTAAAATAAAAATTTAATTTTTATTATTAAATTTTATAAATTCATATACTAAAAATTTATTTTAGTAAATACAAGAAATTAGAGCTAGTCAATATATTATAGAATCAATCTCAAAGTTTTAGGAGTGACTATTTATGAGATAGTTTTTAAAAATCTACTCCATTAGGTTCATACTCATTTTCAAGATTCTAGTATTGAACCTAAGGTTTTTAGGGTATAAATTTTATACTTGATGTATGTTTTGAGTCAACCAATGTTTGGTTTCTAGGTTTTTAAGCCTTACAAATGATTATTAACACTTACAAGATTTATTTTTGTGTCAAAATTATATTTTTCAAACAATGTATCTTGAAAATATAATGATATTTGAGAGCATATTAACACATAAATTCACATAAACATTGATCGAGTGCATCATAATTACAAATTTATTATCTGTTTATAATGTTTTAAAATAAAATTTTAGTTAACATGAATTGATTGACCTCACTTTTGCACAAAATTAGACCAATTACGTGATCATTCAATCATGTAGGAAATTAGGGATAATTGAGTTTCAATATGTACTAATTAGTTTTAATATTTTGTAGATGGGGATAATTTATCCATAATTAATATAATTAGAAATAATTGGTTTCCTTGGGCTCACTTAGCTCCGATTATGTACACGATTCAAATAATTATATGACAAATTCAATCATGGGCACAATTGGAGATAATTGATTCGTATTCTATGCTAATTAATTAAAATTTAATTTATAATTCTCTATTATGCCAAATTTCACACATGATTAGTCAAATTACTTAAATGGCTCATCAAGATATATAGCTAATAATAACCAATCCCCAATTCATGGTGATTGGTCTTATTTAGATCTAATGGGATATATTAGACAGAATTACATAATTTATTAACAAACGTACTTGGTTGATAGTGTAATCAAGCCCTAATTCACATGAGCTAGCTTTAATTAGTTTCAGATGACTCAATTATCCTAAATCTCATATGTGATTAAAATAATTACTAGATCAATAAAATTGAGAAAATTCATCCCAAAAACATCTTCTCTAATATTAGGGATTCTAGGAGCTTCAAATCTTTAATTACTAGATTGGTTTAATCAAAATCATAGTTGGTGATAACTAAGGTGAAATGAATGCTAATTGATATTCTAAGTTGATTATCCTCACATGTGCACGTACTTGAACCAATTAATAGAATTATTTAATTAGGGACATAGTTTGGACTAATTTAATCTACATTGAAATAATTATGATTATATGATGTCATTTGGGGTTGAATCATTCCCAATTTAATAATCAATTAAACCAATTATTCGATTATTTTTTAATGATGTAAATCAGATCAATTTCATCCTCGTGAACCTAATTGAATTATATGTTGTGAATTTAGGCTTAACGTTCTCAAATTTATTTATTGATTAACTTAATTATTTAATGTTTGAACTAGGAATATATTTTTTCTAATTTATTCTGTGTGAACCGAGTTTCAAGAATACAAAAAAAATTACTTCTCCACTTAAGTGCTTGCACATATTCAAAGATTAACATTAAAAAGCCCTTTCTCTAATAATATGTTAAGAATTATGACAAGATCATTTAAATAATATTAAAAGTATGAAATAATGAATGCGTAAATAAAATAATATTACTTCAATAGCAATTTGTAAGAGACAAGATTTTTCCAATAGAGAAATTTTTAAATAGAAGAAAATCTCTCACCTATAAAAAAGGCTGTCAAAGTAAATTTTTTAAAGTACAATATCAATAGAAGAAAAGAGAATTGAGAAGAGACATGAGCCTAAACTATAAAATAAAAATCAAGATAAAACTAGTGTTTTGGTGTGTAGAATGAGAAAGGAGATAGCTCAATAAGTAATATAAAGAAAGAGTAATTACCTATGCAACCTTATTATGTGTAACAAATATTCATAATCTTGATAAAGTGAGGGATGTGTGAAGTGTGGAGGGAATTAAATGTAAATATAACTTCAAAATTTTCTACAAAATAATAAAAAAGACACGACACCTTCTAAATTCAGAATAAAATGAATTTTTCATAATAATAAATGCACAATTAAAATATAAACTTAAGATTAACATAAATTAACATAAATAAAAATTAATTTTCAACAAATTTATTTTAATATTTTTATTATTTTTTTTCTAATTAATAATAAAATGTGTTAGTCCTTTCTAATATTTCTTATATAAACTATAAAAGTTATTTAACCTTTATAAATTTTTCTCATATTATAAATATATTTAATAACTAAATATTATAATAAAACAAAATCTTCAACTAATAGGATATATTACCTTGCTTGTAACAAGACAATAATTTGAATTAGGCCAAAGGTGGTTGATGATTCCACTTTTCCTTCCAAACTCCTATCTAAATAGAAAATCTCATATGTCTCTATTTAATGAAACATTGTGATTAGTTTGTTACTTTTAAAAAAATTAACTTTCCTCCCATAAAAAAAATTAGCACACTTTTTATAAGTTGTATTTCCTTAAACGAGGAGTAGCACTTAATGGGAGAAAAGTTGATATTTGTGCCAACATTGCAACGTATAAATTCTTTTTTATATTGTTATATTTTTTGATATTTTATTTTTTTATCTCTAATAATAATCAATCATATGTTTATTTTAATGGGGAACACATGGAATAGATTTGAATTCAACTCATTTGGTACATGGCAATTATTTTTTAATTTCAAGATTATGGGAAATTGTGTCGATCAATGGATAATTTTGTGTGCATTCTTAAAAAAAATCCCCTCCATTAGATGTCTAGGAAAATTATTTAATGTGCCATCATGCTACTATAAATAATCCATTAATTCATGAAAACATGTTTTTGTGGGTTCTCAACATTTCATATAATGTACTTTATCTATCGAATTGGAAGATAAAATATTTATAATGCACAATTTTGTTCTAGATCATAAATATTTTATTATATTTTAAATAAATAATTAATCTTCAAGAAAATTAGATATTAATATTTGTTTGTGTACACTTAAATATTATTGTGTGCAATTGCTTTGAGCATTGTAGTCAAAACATTTCACATTTTTCTTTTTTGGTCATATTTTCTTAAAATGCACACCAATGAAAGTTTAAAATGTTTAATTTGATCATATGCCAATTTCATGTTATAAATCCGCACAGTTAACATCTCAAATGCTCATAAATACACCAAAAACAACACTGATGTTTTTTTATACTTCTTTTCAAAATAACACAACCACAGTTAATCAAAATATAAACATATTGCATATTTTTATTATTGCACATAAGTTCTTCCATATAATTTAGAAATCAATTCACTTATATAAAGATAATAAATTAAAATAAAAGACAATTTCATATTATTTTATAACATCTTTGAGCCCCAAATGATATTATATAATCTAATTAGATTTATGATGATTAAATTGGCCCAAATAACATTTTTGATTGAACCAATCAATAATTTTTTTAATTAGAGATGAAATTGGGTCACTTGAGCCTAAAATAACATTACATAGTTTCAACAAAGTTCATGGTATTTAAATTGGCTCGATTTATGTCACTCATTTGAAACAATTAAATAATTAGTTTAATCAATGATGAAATTGAGATCAATTGAACCTAAAATGACATTGTATAGTTACAATTAAGTTCAAATTGATCCAAAATTTATATCTAATTAAAAAATCTAGTAATTATTTAAATCAATGATGAAATTTGGGTAATTGAACACCATATCATATTTTATAGTCGTAATTAAGTTCACAAGATTCAAAATTTTCAAAATTATGTTCCAGATTGAACCATTCAATTAATTATTTCAATTATTGATGAAATTAGGGTCAATTCAACCATGAATACTCCATATACTTAAAACTAACTTCATAATGAAAATATTGACCCAAATACATTCCTAATTAAAACAATCGAGTAATTAATTCAATTATTAATGAAATTATGGAAAATATCCCAAAAAAAAAATGATATAGTTTCAATTAGATTCACAGAGATGAAATTAACCTAAATTTCATCTCTAAAATTTAATTGAATAATTAGTTGAATTGGTGATGAGATTATGGCTAATTGAACCGCAAATAACATTTTATAAAATCTAGTAATTAGTTCAATTTTTCTATTAAAGTTTGAAAAAGAAATACAATTTCTTAATGATCCCTTGAAAGATTCAGAGTATTGAGTGGGGTTTTTAAAGTCTAAACCCTGACGTATGCATTTGTCATAACATTTTTTGCTTACTTATCACTTAAATACTAGAAATATGTTGTTTATAATTGTATGAAGATGTTTTGTTTACTAATTATTTGCAAATCAAAACACTTCTAAAATCTTTTTAATCATTTATTACTCTAATTTTCATACAATTATTAAATCTTATTAAACTTAATTAAATATTTATAAATAAACATATTATATTTTGATGTAAAACCCATTTATCTATACTACAATATCTAACAATAACAAAGCCGTGGGCATTATTAAAATGTAAACATAAACAATAACGCTCACAACAACAACGCCTTAATTATTTGGTGGGTTATAACCATTTAATTGTTTTCAGATGAAAAAAAAAGTTGTTTTTGATAAATTGAAATTGTATAAAAAATAATTTGATTATTATATTTGTTGATTTTAAAATTTTGAAAATATTGTTTATTTTTCTAAATTTCTATGCATATCTATTGGACATTGATCTCCTCTAAAACCATAAGAAAACATCACAAACCAAAAAAATGAAAAAATTATTTAAATAAATATATTAACACTTAATTATTATTAGGCTTTTAAGATGTTTAATCAAATTCAACATCAACATTCCAATTATAATCCATGTTTAGCAAGGAATTCAATGAATAGAGTACTTATTCCTATATAACTTTTTCAGCTAGAATAAATTTATGTTGAGAAAATAAATGCTTCATATTTCCTTGAATTTTTTTTTATAAATGTTTTGAATGAAATATTCTCACAGTTAAAATACATTTATTTAATTTAATTCATGACTTTTTATTTTTTAAATCATGCTTTATATGTATTAATATATTTATTTATAGATTTCTCAAATTCAAATCAAAAGTTTAACAACATACAAGATGCTACAAAATTAAATTGAATGCGAATAAATTAGTAATACAAAGTATATGAGACCCAAATCAATAATCATAAGGACCCACCTCAAAATCACACACTATACAATTTAGGGGCCCCATAATCATACATTGTACGATTCTAAATAAAATATTATAAACCAAAAAATAGAGAGGGAAGTGGTGAGTGGAGAGAGAGGAAATATATATAAATGAGAAGTAGATATACAAGGGACAACATAAGAAATTAGAAAAATATGATAATAATATTCTAATATAATCCAACAATCCTCAAACAAAAAATCACTATAGAATATTGTAATTCTACAACTAATAATTACCTTCATACCATATTAGTTGTCTTATACATGAGTAAGTGTAGGAAATTAGGAAGCCAAAAAAGAGGACATTTTAATATTGAAATATAATTTATAGAAAAATGCGTTCAAGATTTTAAGAAATTTAAAATGTGTACACAATAAAATGTATATGCACTATAACACATATGTTACTTATCTTTTAAAATTTTCAAAATTTTTAAGTATCGTAGATTGAAGAAGTGAGTGGCGTGGTGTGTATTTACTAAAATAAATATTAAATGAAATTTAAATTGTTACATGAACATACTATCATACTTTAAATTTATTTTAGTAAATATAATAAATTGTGACCAAAATAAACACTAATTATAATTGGCAAAATTTATGTGTCCATAACTAGTGTTCATTTTGGCCACAATTGGCCAAAATAGATATCAATTACAATTGACCAAAATAGACATCAATTCTCGACAACAATTGTGATTTGATTGTAACTTTTATAACTGGTGTCCATTTTGGCAAATTGTGGCTTAAATGACACAATTGGCTAAAATAGGCACCATTTATGATTTGGGGTTGAATTTATCAAAATTTCATCATTGATTAAACTAATTACTTGATCAATTCAATTAAATATACAATTTGGGTCAATTATTTCCTCATAAACATAATTATCAATATATAATATGATTCATGGCTCAATTGGCATCAATCTCATCACTTATTGAACCAATTAATCAATTTATTCAGTCAAAGACATAATTTGGACCCTTTGATCCTGATTATGGATATACAATGTAATGAGGGAATCAATTGGCTTCATTTTCATCATTGATTGAACCAATTACTCTATTCAAGGATTTAATTTGTGATAATTTGAACCTAGTTACAATTATACGATGTTAAATGGGGCTCAATTTCCCAAATTTTTTTAATTATTAAACTAATTAATCATTTGGTTCAAATAAAGTTTTAATTTAGACTAATTTGAGTCATGAAAAAAATCATGACTGTATAATATAATTTAAAACTTAATTAGCTATAATTTCATCACCAATTGGGGCAACTAATCTATAAGTTCTTTCAAAAATATAATTTACATGAATTTAAGATCTAAGAACTCATTTGTGACTTTGAAATGTGATTTTTGGTTCAATTGGACCCAATTTCACAACTAATTAAATTAATTACTCAATTTATTCAATTACGTATGTAGTCAGGGCCAATTTTTACTTTGTAAATCTAGTGTCAACTAGTAAATTTCATCTAGAACTTAATTAGCCCTAATTTCATCACTTATTAAACAGGTTACTTGATTGGTTGATTTAGAGATGTAATTTAGGCTAAATTAAACCTCATGAGCATAATTGTGACTATATAATATGATTTGGGGCTCAATTATTCCTATTTCAATAATTGATTAACTTAATAATAAATTTAAGGCTAACTGATCCCAAAATTATATCACAGTTCTAATTAGCTTTACATGGCTCAAATTCATCTAAGTGCATCCTTAATTAAACTAATTTAATAATTAATTCAATAAATGATGAAATTAAGACAGACTGAGCACCATATGACATCATGTAGTTACAATCAAGTTCATGGGAGTTAAGTTCACCCAAATTATGTCCTTAATTTAGAAATTGAAGTAATTAATTCAATAAGTGATGAAATCAGGGTCAAATGAGGCTCAAATGACATTATATAGTCTGAATTAGATTTATGATAATTAAATTATCCCAAATGACATCCTTGATTGAGCCTATTGATATATTTTTTAATAAGGGATGAAATGGGGTCATTTGAGCCCAAAATGACAATACATAATTTCAATAAGGTTTATGGTGCTCAAATTAACTCAATTTATATCACTAATTAAAACAATCAAGTTACTTGTTTAATCAATGATGAAATTGGGGCTAGTTGAGCACCAAATGACATTGTATAGCCATAATTACATTTAAATTGACCCAAAATTATGTCTAATTAAACAATATAATAATTGATTAAATAAATGATGAAATTTAGGCCAATTGAGCACCATATCACATTTTATATTTATAATTAGGTTCAAGGTAAGTGGACGAAGTTCGAGGGCTAAAACATGGACACTTTTTGTGTTTAAAGTGATTTAAATGTTTCCATGTATGCAATCAATAAAAGTGTGTACATGGTCTTGGATTATAATCTTAGTGATTACTGAGCCTAAAATGTGTACACAATTTTAGTTTTTAAAATTGTGTATGTAGTTTCAGTTTTTAAAACCGTGTATGTGATTTTAGTTTTTTAAAACCACGTATGCAATTTTAGTTTTTTAAACTATGTATGCAATTCTATTTTTATAAATAAAAAAGTACATACATGTTCTTTAATTTATACATTGATTACACAGTTAACCATAATCCTAAACTCTAAACATTAAAACCAACTCTAAACTCTAAACCAATTAGGTTCATAAGGCTCAATTTGGCCCAAATCACATCATTGATTTCTCTAAATGGATAATTTATCAATATGTGGTGGCATTGGGGATAAGTGAGCCCAAAATCACATTAATTAGTCATAAATAGATTCAATGAGATCAAATTGGCCCCAATTACATTTGCAATTAGACACTATGTCCTAAATCATAAATCATAAACCCTAAGCCCTAAAACCTAAATTATAGACCCTAAACCAATTGACTTAACCCCGATGAACATATTTTAACATAAAAATTAGGTTCATAGGGCTCAATTTAGCCCAAATTACATCATTGATTTCCCCAATTTGTTAAGTTGTGGAGCTAAAAGCTTCCTTGTTATGCAAATGTGGAGGTTGTTGAGTTACAGAGTAATCGACATCAGTCAGGCCAACTAACGTCGATCATCTTTAGCTACATAGTAACTGACATCGATTATGGTCGACTGGCATCGATCAGACAAGAACCGACGTCAGTCACCTGTGTCTTTCCAGAATTGGTCTAATTTTAGATGAACAGTTAGTTTGCATGTAAAGACTAATTTTAGTCTTGAGTCTGCGTTTCTAATTGTTGTTTGTTTTGGGATCTATTTAAGAGACCCATGGGGCTGTATTGTAATGAAGGACTGAGAAGGATTAGATCCTCAACTTGAAGGAAAGAAAAATAATTGGGTTGGTTGTCTTAAGGGGTGTAAGATCAGTTGATCTACAGGTAACAAGATCAGGGAGATCTACATGGTAAGTAAGATCAGTTAGATCTGCAAGGGTGCAAGATTAAGGAGATCTACTTGGTGGATTGGTAGTATGCAAAAAAAACCATTGGGTTGATTGTCATTGACTGGTGGAGGGAACAACTCTATGTTTGAGTTGGTTGTAATTGATTGAGAGAGAAAACTCTTGAGGGAGATTTACTGTACGCCCAGGAGGTGTGGAAAGAGTGTGATTTCTTCATTGTATTTCCTTTTGGAAGAGTGTTAATACAGATTGTATTGTTTCTCATAGTTCATATTCTGTGCTATTTTTGAATTTTAGTTACGTATTACTTCTGGTTTAATTCTGTGTTTAGTTGCTTATACAAAGGTAATCAATTGTACTCTAAGGAGGATCCTGACAGCTGGTATTAGAGCTGTGTGTTCTAGATCCTAACAAGTGGTATCAGAGCTATTTGTGTAGATCTTGACAAGTGGTATCAGAGCTTGGTTTGGAGCAGGTTAGTGTTTGTTGATTACAGGGCACTCTCAGGGGTTTCTGATTGAGTGGGAGTAAAGCAATGGCAGAAGAAAGTACACTAAGAATGGAGAAATTCAATGGCAAGAATTATCAATTATGGAGGATGCAGATAGAAGATTATCTGTATCAAAAAGATCTGTACTTACTGTTGGGTGGGGTTTTTAAAAAGCCCACAGATATGCAGGATGAAGAATGTAATGTTCTTGATAGAAAGGCTCTTGGCGCTATAAGACTGAGCCTGGCATCGTCTGTGATTTCTAACTTATCACAGGTAAAGACAATGGTAGAGTTAATGGAATCTTTGGCAAATTTATATGAAAAACCCTTAGCTTCGAATAATGTATTTCTTATGAAGCAATTATTTAATTTGCAAATGCAGGAAGGTGGATCGGTATATAGTCATCTTAGTGATTTCCATGGATTAGTAAATCAATTAATTTCAGTCAATATAGATTTTGATGATAAAATTAAGGCTCTCTTAATCTTATGCTCTTTACCTGAAAGTTGGGATACATTGGTAATGGCAGTTAGTAATACTGCATCTGCTTCAAATATCTTGAAAATTGATGATGTTGTTAGTGTAATCTTGAGTGAAGAAATTCGTAGGAAAAGAACAAGGGAAACATCAGGTAATGCTTTAAGTGTTGAAAGTAGGGGAAAGCAAAGAGAGAAGAGGAAGCAAGGGAAATCAAGGTCAAAGATAGACAGGAGATCCAAATCCAGAAATGGAGGTATAACCTGCTGGAATTGTGGAAAGAAAGGGCATGTAAAGAAAGATTGTTGGTTGGTAGAAGATCAACATGAAGGAAATAAAGAAGCAAATGATGCAGGTATTGTTGCATAGGATGCTCTTATATGTTCATTGGATAAAGTAGAATCTTGGGTTTTAGATTCTGGTGCCTCTTTCCATGCAACCCCAAATAGAGATTGTTTTCATGATTATGTCCATGGAGACTTTGGAAAAGTTTATTTAGGGGATGGTGAGCCTTGTCAAATGGTTGGCAAAGGGGAAGTGCAGCTGAAATTGCAGAATGGCAACACATGGGTGTTGAAAGATGTCATGCATGTCCCAATCCTGAAGCAAAATTTGATTTCTGTAGGAAAGTTGGGTGATGAGGGTTGCATAGTAACTCTCACAGTGGAATCTTAGAAAGTTTCCAAGGGTGCACTTGATTTAGCAAGAGGTAAGAAAGTAGGTACACTTTATCTATCTACTTGTATTACTGATTCTCCTTCTATTTTATCTACTTCAGATGTAGATGTAAAGATGTGGCTCTGTAGGCTTGGTCACATGAGTGAGAAGGGAATACATGTTCTTAAGTCAAATGTTAAGAACTAGAAAGCCTTGGTTTTCAAGGAGAAGATGATGGACAGAGATCAGCTCAAGAGGCTAAATATTTCTAAGCAGGGCAATGTTGATTTGGATAAGGTTATGATCCAAAATGAGCTTGTAGGTAAAAATCATCACTCACAGGAAAACACAGATATCGACGTCAGTCAGGTGAGAACTGACGTCAAACAGGTAGGAACCGACGTCAGTCTGGTGGAGACCAAAGTCGGTGATGTCAGGCAGGTGGAAACCAATGTCGGTCAAGTAAGAACTGACATCGGTTAGGTCGGTCACATGGAACCGACATCGGTCGGGTGTAGACTGAGAGATGACCAGGATCGGTCACTGTTAGAATGAAATTTGGGTGGACAACAAGCTGTGAATGAGTCTCAAATGCCCATGAGGAGGTCTGAAAGGGTAAGTAAGCCTCAAATTCATTATTCCCCTTCTTTATACTACTTGTTGCTCACTGATGGTTGAGAACTAGGAAGTTTTGAAGAGGCAATGCAAGTAGAATCCAGGAAACAGTGGGAGCATGGCATGTATGAGGAAATTGATTCCTTAGAAGAGAACCAAATGTGGGATTTGGTAGAGTTGCCAGCTAGAAAGAAAGCACTGAAAGATGAATGGATTTACAGGTTAAAGAAAGGAGAGAATGGATAGGTGAGACAGAAGGCCAGGTTATATGGTCTTGAGCAAGCTCTAGGACAGTGGTATAGGTTTGACAGGTTTATGACAGAGCACGGCTTTAGTCAATGTCAATGTGACCATTGTGTTTATTTTACCATGTTGGATAATGATAGCTACATTATCATGTTACTGTATGTAGTGTATATGCTTGTTGCAGGGTCACACATGGAGGGAATTGCTGAGCTAAAGGTAAAAGTAGCTCAGACATGTGTCAGAAAGGATTTAGGAGGAGTGAAAATCCTTGGCATGAGTATTTCTAGAGACAGGGAAAATCACAGGTTGATTTTGTCTCAAGTGGATTATGTGAATAAGGTAGTGGAGAGGTTTGATGTGTAGGATGTAGAACTGGTAAGCACACCTATGGTTGGACAGTTCAAGTTGAGCTATGAATAGTGTCCTAAATCACATGATGAGGTTGGGTACATGGTATGTACTAGACCTGATATTGCCCAAGTAGTGGGAGTTGTCAGCAAGTTTATGGCCAATCCAGGAAAGGAACATTGGAAAGTAGTTCAGTGGATTCTCAAAGATCTGAGAGGGATCAGCAACATGTATTTATGCTATGCAGGGTCAATCATTTCTCTAAATGGGTATGTAGATTCGGATATGGTAGGTGACTTGGATGACAAGAGAAGCACCACAGGATATGTGTTCACTGTTGGTGGAATGGTGGTTAGCTGGATATCAGAGTTGCAGAAGGTTGTTGCAGTCATGGTGGCTAGCAAGGATAAGAACCCTGTAGATATGTTAACAAAGTCGAGAACAAAGGAGAAGTTGAATCTTCATTAAAATTTTGTTGGTCTTCAATATTAAACTTGAAGATGGAGATACAAGCCAGAAACAAATTGGAGGATGTACAGGTATAGGTACAGGTGCAACTGTTTATCTCCAATTGGGAGATTGTTAAGTTGTGGAGCTAAAAGCTTCACTATTATGCAAATGTGGAGGTTGCTGAGTTACAAAGTAATCGACATCGGTTAGGCCAATCGACGTCGATCATCTTCAGCTACAGAGTAATTGACATCGGTTATGGTCGGTCGACATCTGTCAGACAGGAACCGACGTCAGTCACCTGTGTGTTTCCAACACTAGTCTAATTTTAGACAGATAGTTAGTTTGCATGTAAAGACTAATTATAGTCTTGAGTCTGCGTTTCTAATTATTATTTGTTTTGGGATCTATTTAAGAGACCCATGGGGTTGTATTGTAATGAAGGACTAAGAAGGATTAGATCCTCAACTTGAAGGCAAGAACAACAATTGGGTTGGTTGTCTCAAGGGGTGTAAGATCAGTTGATGTATCTTTAGAGTCGTCATTATGCTTTGATAGATGGCTCCAAAAGTTGATTGTTGAGAGACAACACCAAAAATATCTCAACTTATTAGACCAAAAATCCTATCAGGTGTGCCAAAAAATATTGTCACTTGGATTTTCACCCTTTGAGGAGATAAAAAATCTCTCCTCATCCAAGTGGCACAATGAAAACACCTCTAGGCTTGTGGGTAGCAGAAGAGGATGGGGCACGTAGTACTGAGAGTAAAATGATTACAATGATTTTATTGCCTAGAACTACTTGAAACCAGTCCTGACATCTAAAATGTTCAACGAATCAAAGCATAGTATTTAATAATATTTTATTAAATAGTTAAAAAGCTTGCTAGTTATCTTGATTAAATTTTTATATCTTTATCATTGCACATTTGATTGGCCCAGAGATGAATTCATAATAAATAGTTAACTGAAAATGAAGGATAGATCCCTTCGGGACTAATAAAAGAATGTAACACACTTCAATTTAGGTATACTTTTTATAATATTTTAGATTTAGAAAATATTTATATATATAATTTTTTTTAATAATATTTAAATGATATTAAATTTAAATTTAAAATAATTTTATAACAATGATTAAATAAACATCAAATTTAAATTCCAAATTATATTATACTAAGTAATTATATTTAATTAAGAATTATGGACTATATATATTGCATAATAATATGCAAAAATGTATTTTAAGAAAAAAATATTTCTCTTATATATTTTTTATTTTCTCTATGTTAAATTAGTACCACATAGTTCCATCCTATTGCTGGGAAAAATGCACTTGTTGAAATTACATATAATAGATCACAATCTAATTTAATAGATTATAAAAATAAAATAGACATTCATTAATTCGGTCATAAGACATATCTATAGTGGTATTCAGGGGATGTAAAGCTATAATGGTGCGAGTGTATTCAATTTTAATTCTAAGTTTGATTTTGACGTCTATTTGACCATCATTTCAATTTTTTTCAATTTAACTGACATTATGTATGCATTTAAGGTTCTCATATAATTCACTATCTACAATGATATCAATATCAACTATGCTTTTCCCACTTCTCTCAAATTGAATTGCCCAAGTAGTAGTGGAGATGGCACCCTGTCATCCTTAGTTATTGTCACTTCCAATAGCTTGGATAACATTCACCTTACAAATATTTGACAATTTAAAAATGGCTTCTCCACTCTACTCATGGATTGTTCGATGGTGGCTCTTCAAATGCTTAGGTTACTACCTACAGTAAAATTCTAATAACATTTAAATTAATTGATTTTGTGACTGCCATGATAAATATGGAAAATATTGGCCCTCTTAATAGTACAAATGGAGAGGTTAGAAACAATTGTAGGAAAAGCAATTGATTTGTATTGATGTATTGAATTTAGTTAAAGCATGCCTCGAGATTGCAAGATATTGTTTACATGATTTTACAAAATGTTTTAGAGTTACTCTTTTGATTGATTGATCTTCGTATTAGATGATATCTCCCAATATTTATTTTATATCGATGAGAGTGGTAATTTCAAGGTAAATAAAAATGAATAACATAGATGAACACTCTCTCAAAGTTAGATTTTATAAATAACTATATTTTATTTTTTAATGCAAACAAACATGTTAAATTTATTTAATCACAAGTTAGTAATTTTTAAGGTACTAAAACTTATCAACAACTATGAGTAGAGGTATTATTACGACGAGAGTTATTTTACAATGAAATTTGTTAGTGGGTTGTAATGAAGTAATGCGTTCACTTTTAATTTTAAACTTAAAAATAAGTGGACATCACTATGCAATATTAACTTTTATTAAAAATATAATTTTATGAATGAACACCATTATAAATTAAAATCCAATCAACATTATTATATTGTATTAATTTTTATTAAGAAAATAATTTTATGAATAAATATTATTACAAGTTAAGAACTAAAAACATATATTTTTTGTTACACCTTTTGTTTCTTGAGCATTAAAAAAACTCCATTCACTTAATTAAAACCTTAAGAAATCATATTAATCATCAAAGTGTTTGAAAATAAGCTAAAGAGACATTTCAAATCACTTGACACTTGACTTTGTCACACAAAATGCTCTTAAGGCTTGAGTTTGTCTCTTTCCACCTGTATACAAATGTTTATACTCAAAATAAATCAATAAATTAACAATATAAATGTATTTAATCTTACCAATATTCACAATTTCAATCACAATATGATCCAAGAGCTTTTTTCATTCATTGACATTCATGATCTTCACAAACATACACAGAAATTGAGACAATCAGTCTTCTCTTTTCAAAATTTGGAATTTTTATTATTTATTGGAACAATATAAATTATTATACATTTATAATTAACTCCCTTGAGCATCTTTATGAAATTTAATTCCCTATAAGGTTTCTAACTAAATCTTGTTTGCCTGCAACATAGGTTCATGCTTGAACAATTTGTCTTCTTAGATGTTACAAAAAGGTTTGAACATGACAACTATGACCACAAAGGTGGAAAACCACTAAGAAGAAACATAAAACCTATAATACCCATAAAAATCAAGATATAAATTTTTGTCAAAGCAAAAACATGATCAAGACCATAAAACTAAATAAATAAATTCAAAAATTTAAATTTGGAGTTTTGGTAGGAAAATGCCTAGAGAGCTCCAATTCAATTTTTGTGCACTCCTAAGACCTATAAATGACTAAAAAAAGATATTAAAGACTACCAAGGCCACATAAAGACTCAACAAAAATAATAACAAGCCAAAATTTAATAGATAGGGTGATGCTCCTGCTTCAACTTTTTGATCAGTGTTTTGGATCTTCTTATCTATTTCACAAGGTTAGATAAAGGAAATTATCAAAAGGCTCACCTATAAATACACATCAAAGTAAATTCATTATTCATATAATATAAATATCTATTTCTCACTTTCATACTATTTCACATTGATAAAAATATGCCCAATTCTATCCAAATTCAAGATCATTCACAAGGAGCAACCATAAGCCAAGTCTAAATCATCTCAAAGCAAGTCGATAACTATAATTTTCAAGTATTAAATCCATATTTATAGTTGCATACACATATTTAGGGATTAAAATTTCACAATTACTCTAGGTGGGATAACTACACATGCTTGATTTCCCTCCTTGGAGTATTGGTTATGTAGGCATCAATAAATCATCAAGGCGCTGATTGAAGTTATATCATCCCATTACACTCTCCTCTTTTTGTAGGTTTTCAAGATTTTGAAGTAACCCTAAGGTTTTGAAGACAAAATAAAGAAAAAAAACAAATTTTATGTGGTATAATCTAAATTTAAATATCTCAGCATACTCAATAGAATTACGCATAATAGGCATAATAATCAAAATTTTATCACAACAAACTAGGAAAAGTCCGCAGTCAATAGACTTGAGTGACCTATGTTTTTATTTGCTTATATTAGTCCTATCTAGAACTAATTTTTTATCCTACTTATAACTTGTCATTGTCAAATTTTTTTTGAATTTATCTATTAGTCACTAGTTACAGTCATCTTGGATAAGTTTGTAGTCAACAAACTCAAGTAGTTTGTGCTTTACACTAGTTAGGGTAGACCTATCCAAGAGTATTTTCAGATTCTGTCCTTGATCCTGAGCATGAAAAATCACATTTCTTTACTAATTTAAACTTATAGACATCCTAAATAGTCAAATAAGATCCCAATTTGGGCTAAGTGTATTTATTCTTAATGTTTTATAAAAAATAACAATTTTCCATATTTAGCAAATTACAAATCAGAATTATTAATTTATTGTATATCTTTAGCATCATGATATCTATCTAGTTTTACACCTATTAAAATCATAATACAATTATTGTTTAATCAAAAATATGTTAAAATATATTGGTGAACCTATACATTTATTTTTAACATTAATTTTTTTATTTATTTATGTTTTAGGGTTTCAAGTAAATTTATGATTTCCAGACATTAAAGAGAGATTTTATTTGACCTCTAGGATTTATAATTATTTTTTTCACTAAAAAATATTTTAGTTGTCATTAGATTTCAATTTATTTTTATTTATTGATTTCATAGAAACTATGTTTCAAAATTTTTAAAACTCATAGGAGCTATCATTTTAGGTAAAGTAGTCTTCAGTTTTACCTGAGCTATGATGTGAAGGGTAATGCTCCATTAATCAAGCCATTAGATAAAACTATATATATATATATATATATATATATATATATATATATATTAGTTTCCACATACCTTATGCTATATCAAAAATTATTAGGGTTTTATTTTTTTATCCATAAGAAGCCTTCAACCATTTGTTCTTCTAGTGCACTTGTAAGCGGTTAACCTTGACAAGTAACTCTAAATGTACCCTAAAGACATGATAGTGTAGCTACAAGATGGTGAATTCCTCCATAATTATTGAAATTTTGGGTTGTGTTCACTATTTATTACTGAGATCAATACATCTAGGAGCCTACATAACAAACACACATTTCCTAGTTACACCCATTGATATTTGTTCTTTTGTGGTATGATCGATTGTTAATTAGTAGTAAGGTTGGTGATTGTCATATTTACTATATTATGAGTTAAAAAATATAAAATGGATTATAAATATGAAACACCCAATGGTGTTCATCCTTTAAATTCAATCTTATCTAATAATACTACACCCTATACTTATGATAGTGAATAGACTAAGGATTACACTTGTATAATTTATGATGATTTTTACATTAATTAATAATGTAATTGTGATATATATGACTATGATTATGAAAATCAAACTGATTGGTACTATAGTGAAAAATATAACAAAGAGGAAAGTGAGTATACTAATTCTAAAGTTGATAAACTAATTTCCTCTATTCCTCAGTATTCTTCTTTTCATAAAGCAGAACAAAAAGAACATATTGATAATGAATGTCTTCTCTCCCTTAATATATCACAAGAATCCAAATGTGAAGAATCAATAATTAGTGCACCTTGTTTACCTCTTAAGTTTGATACTACATTACATCACAATAATTAATATAGGCTACAAAAGCATAGTTATTGCATAGACATGATGCAAATTCATATGATATGTCATACTCTCCTTTAGACATGGTTCATGATATACAAGATTGTGATGATTTTTCTACTCCCTTGGAAGTTACAAATAATGTTATGAAAATTAATGATACTCCTTCCCTTTCTCTTGAAATATCAAAGGATACAAATGAATGTGAAATACACATAAAAAATGACATTATTGATTTAAAATTACAAAGTGATGATCATGCCATATCTTGGAAATATTTTCATGATAGTATTATTATATCCTTAGAACACAAGTCTCATGATAATACTAATTAGCAGTCATGACTTGGTATAGTTGACAATTTAATTTATAATTTTTTATATAATATTTCATTGATTTAGTTAATTGTATTAAATGTTCATGAGATAATTTTGAATTTTATTTTGTATATAGATACATTTTTAGGGACCCAACCCTTCCATTGTCATGATCACTCCATCAAATCCTAATGGTGATCCTTTTCACACTCCCATTCACCAATTTGTCAACCTATTGAGCACTAGTACCAACTTGAGCGTGATCGATAACTTTTGGTAAGTGCACTTGTGGATAATTTTTGTATCATTTTAAAAACTTAACTTGTTGATTTTCTAAGTATCTTGTTCTAGTACATGTAAAGTTTCTTACAATAATTGCATATGAATAATTAGAACTATACGTGAGTTTTGAGTAGAAGAGAAATTTATACGTATCATTTTAAAAACATAACTTGTTGATTTTCTAAGTATCTTGTTCTAGTTAATGTAAAGTTTCTAACAATATTTGCATTTGAATAATTAGAATTATACGTGAGTTTTGAGTAGAAGAGAAATTTTAGTCATCCAAATCCAACACCTCCAGTTGTGAGCAAGGCACCAAAGGAAGAGAATATACAAAAAAGGCAAAGAGAGAGATGCATTTTAATGATTAGGATCATGTCTTATGACATTTTGTTGTATGCCTATATAGCTTAATGTATAGTTGTTGAGCATTGTATGCCTATATGACATTGAACTAGGATATTGTATCAAGTGTTCACATTTTGTACACCTTTAAATGGATTTTATGGATCTATTATATGCATATATTATTTAACATTTATTTTTAAATATTCTCATTGATTTCAAATTTTGGATTTTGTTGTAATTTATTACATATTCTATTATATGTTCACATTATTGTATGCCTTAAACTTTTGTTGAGAACTAAAAATATACCTTGCATCTTGTTGAATGTTGTTGAAACATATGGGAAATTTATGTATAATTATATTACATAATTATTACAAAAGGCATGGAAAGTGATCATAGAATATATATTTTTTGAAGTTGAAACAACTATATACCAAAGAATCAATCCCTTTATTTCTACAATTTACTTTACAATTTTTATGTTGTTGGAAAATCATAAAAAATATATAAGTTGTTTGAAAAAAAAATAGTTGGGAATGAAAAGGATAATAATTTGTGATGTAAGGGTTATAATAGGTCTTGTACTAGGCTAATCTTGCTCTAGGCTAGTAGCATGCTCAATTGGAGTCGTAAACCAATTGTAATACCTTTATCAAAATAATTTATTAGTTCTGGTGCAATGGATTCTTTAAGGTTTTCAAAATTTCAAGTTTAGAATGGTTTCTCCTTGATATAATTGCAGCCATTCTTTCAGGATTAAGAATAGTTATGGACCTAAGTTTTACTAAAAGGATAAAAACACTTCTAATTTAAAATCTAATCCTATAAAATTTCCCAAACCTTGTAGTATGGTATATGGGGTTTAGTAGAGGTGTTAGAAATTTTTTTAGTGGTTGAAGACATGTATAAATTAATATATTTACATTTTAGTGTTTTTAGATCTATATATAACCAAAAAATAAGGGTTTTTGGAGATAAAAAAAATTATAAGTTGATGACTGATCAATCAAATATCATGAAAGTTCATAGATAGTTGATAGAGGACTTATCCTATGTAATATTGATGATTTTAAACTTTGGAATCATTTAAATTCAATTATTGAAGATTGAGTTTATGTAGGTTCAAAAAGTGAAGGAAACACAGGGATGGAAGCATGTAAACTCACTTATCTCCTAAAAAATTGATCTAAATCCTTCCAAACTTGGTATGAAAAAACTAGAAAAGTTTATTAAGAGGACCTTAAACTTTTTAGGAGTTTAAATAATCCATTGAATAATATATAGTTGACTGTGTGTAAACAAACCCTATCTTAGATCTAGAAACAAAGTTATATGGCATAACTTAGATGATCTTTCCATACAAGATTAAGTCTTAAAAGTTAAAATTAATAACTAGTAGACCTAAAATATAATGTCTTGAATGATCCTAGGGATAATATTAGTCAAAATATGAACATAATTATTACTCTAAAGGAGGTTAATTGAGGCTAAATCGATTGGTATAGGGTTTCAAGTTTAAGGTTTAGGGCTTAAGGCTTAGGGTTTAGGGTATAGGGTCTAATAATAAGATAATTAGGGACAATTTTAGATTTTTGAACTTATGTATGACTATATAATGTGATTTGGCATGTAATTAATGCCATTTCATCACAAATTGAGCCAATTATTCACTTAGGGAAATCAATGATATAATTTGGAATAAATTGAGCCTTGTGAACCTAACTGTTAGTCTAAAAGATGTTAATTAAGGTTAAATTAATTGGTTTAGGGCTTAGAGTTAACAATTTAGGATTTAGTTTTTAAGGTTTAGGTCTTAAGGTATAAGGTATAGGGTTTAGGGTCCAATTAAAGGTAATGGAGGCTAATTTAAGCTTGTTTAACCTATTTGTGACTAAAAAATATGATTGTGGGCTCATTTTCCCCAAATGTCATGACATATTGATCCAATTATTAATTGGGGTAATCATTGATGTGATTTGGGCCAAATTGATCACGATGAACCTTATTCTTACTCTAAAAGATGTTTTTAGGGCCAAATAGATTGGTTTAGGGTACATGGTTTATAATTTAAGGTTTGTAGTTTAGGGTTTATGATCTAGAGCTTAGGGTTTAGGTATTAGAGTATAGGGTTTAGGGTACATAGGGTCCAATTACAAATTCAATTTGGTCCAATTTCAGTTCTTGAACCTATTTATGACTATAAAATGTGATTTTGGGCTCAATTAACCTATTATATCATGAAAATATATTTTGTTCAACTATTTAATATACCATTCTACTACTATAAATAAACCATTAATTCATGCAAAAATATTTTAATGGGTCTTTAACATCTCATGTAATTTATTATATCCATCAAATCAAAAGATAAAATATCTATAATGCACAATTTTGTTCATTTGGATTATCAATATTTCATTATATTTTAAATGAATAATTATTTTTCAAGGAAATTGGGTATTAATACTTTTTTGTGTGCATTCAAATATTATCGTGTGTATTTTTTCTGAGCATCATAGTCGAAACATTTCACATCCATCTTTTTTTTTTAATGCACAATTTTGTTCTTTTGGATTATCAATGTTTCATTATATTTTAAATTAATAATTAATCTTTCTACTATAAATAAACCATTAATTCATGACAATATATTTTTATGATTCCTGAACATCTCATATAATGTACTTTATCCATCGAATCAGAAGATAAAATATCTATAATTCACAATTTTTTTCTTTTGGATTATAAATATTTCATTATATTTTAAATGAATAATTAATTTGGAAGGAAATTGGGTATTAATATTTTTTTGTGTGCATTAAAATATTATTGTGTGCATTTATTCTAAGCATCATAGTCGAAACATTTCACATCCATATTTTTTTTTCATATTTTCTAAAAATGCACACCAATAAGAGTTTGAAATGTATAATTTGATCATATTCCATTTTCATGTTATAAACCCACACACTTAACATTTTAAATGCTCATAAATACAATAAAACCACTATCGATGTTTTTTATTTATATTTCTTTTCAAAATAACATAACCACACTTGATCAAAATATAAACACTGCATATTTTTATTATTACACATAAGTTATTCCATATAATTTAGAAATCAATTCATCTATGTAAGGATAATAGATTAAAATACAAGACAATTTCATATTATTTTATAATATATTTGAGCCCCAAATGACATTGTATAATTCTAATTAGATTTATGATGATCAAATTGGCCTAAGTAACATCTTTGATTGAACCAATCAATTATTTTTTTAGTTAGAGATTAAATGGGATCACTTAAGGCCAAAATGACATTACATAGTTTCAATAAAATCCATAGTATTCAAATTGGTTCAATTTGTGCCACTAATTTGAAACAATCAAGTAATTGGTTTAATTAGTGATGAGATAATTGGGATCAATTGATCCCAAAATGACATTATA
This sequence comes from Torreya grandis, assembly GCA_037957365.1. Lineage (NCBI taxonomy): Eukaryota > Viridiplantae > Streptophyta > Pinopsida > Cupressales > Taxaceae > Torreya > Torreya grandis. The sequence goes on along the minus strand of JARHVA010006455.1, from coordinate 21,463 downwards.
TAGTCACAATTAAGTTTAAATTGATCCAAACTTTATATCTAATTAAACAATTTAGTAATTGATTAAATCAATGATGAAATTTGGGCCAATTAAGAACCATATCATATTTTATAGTCGTGATTAGATTCACAAGGTTCATTTTTTTCAAAATTATGTTCCAGATTGAACTATTCAATTAATTATTTAAATTATTGATGAAATTAGGGCCAAGTCAACCACAAATACTCCATATACTTAAAACTAGCTTCATAACGAAAATATTGACTCAAATTTATTCCTAAATAAAACAATCAAATAATTAGTTCAATTAATAATAAAAATATGGAAAATTAACTTTGAAATAATATTGTGTAGTTTTAATTAGGTTCATAAGGATGAAATTAACTAAAATTGCATCCTTAAAATTTAATTGAATAATTAGTTGAATTGGTGATGAAGTTGGGGCTAATTGAACCCCAAATAACATTTTATAGTCACAATTAGGTTAATGTGGATTAAATTGGCACAAATTATATCACTGATTTAAAAAATATAATAATTAGTTCAATAGTCCTATTATGGTTTGAAAAAGAAATACAATTTTTTAATGATCGATTGAAAGATTCAAAGTATTGAGTGGAGTTTTTAAAGTCCAAAACTTGAAGAATGCATTTATCAATTTCTATTTTTTATTTTTTTATCACTTAAGTACTAAAAATATTTTGTTTATATTTGTACGAAGATGTTTTATTTACAATACATGTTTAGGACTCTCATTGTCTTGCTGAAAAAACTAATCGACTATTTCCAAATTATTTGCAAATCAAAACACTTTTATAAAATCTCTTTAATCATTTATTACTCTAATTTTCATAAAATTACTAAATTTTAACAAACTTAATTAAATATTTATAAATAAACATATTATATTTTGATGTAAAAGCTATTAATCTATACTACAATATCTAACAATAACAAAGATGTGGGCATTATTAAAATGTAAACATAAACAATAACACTCACAATAACAACACCTTAATAATGAGGAAATGATATTGGTGGGTTATGCTTAAATTGGTAATTGCAAGGTGTGTAAATAGAATGATGTTTGAGAACATTTTCCCTCAGTTTGACAATCTCGACTTCATCAAAATGGTCTTTTGAGATAAAATAGTCAACAACAACGTGGATAATACTTGTATTTTATTATTATTGTGGATAATTTATCCATAATTGAGATAATAGGACATAATTGGGTTTCTTGAGATTAATTAATCCTATTGTGTATCTGATTCAACCAATTAGGTGATAAATTTGATCATGTGCACATTTAGAGTTAATCGAGCCCTATTTTATGCTAATTGATTATAATTGATATTTCAAGAATTTATTATCCTTAAGGGTAAGTGCATGGAGATGGGGGTCCCAAAATTGAGTAATAAAAAATGAAAATAGTTACACATATGTGAAACTTTGACATAGGCTTGGTATTTACTAAGCCAAAACTGTATACATGGTTATTAAATAATAGAACCGTATACATGGTTCTCTTGCTTTATAAACCAAAAAAACATTGATAAGGGTCATTTTTAAAGGACAATGAAAGTGATCTAGGATGGGAGTCCCCACACACAATATTTAAGGATATACAAGATGAAGGACTATACTAGATCCACAGTTACATTAGATGATAAAAAATAACTATAAAAAATCAAATTATTTTAGGAAATAAACATGAGGAATTTGACCTAAAGGTTATAAATGGTGAGTAAATTAATATGGGCCAACAAATTGTGCACACATTACAAAAAAGTGCGTATGTGAATCTTGGAATGTGGTTTAGTATTTACCAAGCCATACCATGTATGCACTAGAAGTAATACACACATTTTTTTTTGGTTTCAAGTGAAAATGTGAAAGTTAAATAACACATAAGATTATATTACTAATACACCCACTAAAATAAAATTTTAATTTTTATTATTAAATTTTATAAATTCATATACTAAAAATTTATTTTAGTAAATACAAAAAATTAGAGGTAGTCAATATATTATAGAATCAATCTCAAAGTTTTAGGAGTTACTATTTATGAGATAGTTTTTTAAAATCTACTCCATTAGGTTTATACTCATTTTCAAGATTCTAGTATTGAACCTAAGGTTTTTAGGGTGTAACTTTTATATTTGATGTATGTTTTGAGTCAACCAATGTTTGGTTTCTAGGTTTTTAAGCCTTACAAATGATTATTAACACTTACAAGATTTATTTTTGTGTCAAAATTATATTTTTCAAACACTGTATCTTGAAAATATAATGATATTTGAGAGGATATTAACACATAAATTCACATAAACATTGATCGAGTGCATCTTAATTACATATTTATTATCTGTTTATAATGTTTTAAAATAAAATTTTAGTTAACATGAATTGATTAACCTCACTTTTGCACAAAATTAGACCAATTACGTGATCATTCAATCATGTAAGAAATTAGGGATAATTGAGTTTCAATATGTACTAATTAGTTTTAATATTTTGTAGATGGGGATAATTTATCCATAATTAATATAATTAGAAATAATTGGTTTCCTTGGGCTCACTTAGCTCTGATTATGTACATGATTCAAATAATCATATGACAAATTCAATCATGGGCACAATTGGAGATAATTGATTCCTATTCTATACTAATTAATTAAAATTTAATTTATAATTCTCTATTATGCCAAATTTCACACATGATTAGTCAAATTACTTAAATGGCTCATCAAGATATATAGCTAATAATAACCAATCCCCAATTCATGGTGATCGGTCTTATTTAGATCTAATGGGATATATTAGACACAATTACATAATTTATTAACAAACGTACTTGGTTGATAGTGTAATCAAGCCCCAATTCACATGAGCTAGCTTTAATTAGTTTCATATGACTCAATTATCCTAAATCTCGTATGTGATTAAAATAATTACTAGATCAAAAAAATTGAGAAAATTCATTCCAAAAATATCTTCTCTAATATTAGGGATTCTAGGAGCTTCAAATCTTTAATTTCTAGATTGGTTTAATCAAAAACCATAGTTGGTGATAACTAAGGTGAAATGAATGCTAATTGATATTCTAAGTCGATTATCCCCACATGTGCACGTACTTGAACCAATTAATAGAATTATTTAATTGGGGACATAGTTTGGACTAATTTAATCTACATTGAAATAATTATGACTATATGATGTCATTTGGGGTTGAATCATTCCCAATTTAATAATCAATTAAACCAATTATTCGATTATTTTTTAATGATGTAAATCAAATCAATTTCATCCTCGTGAACTTAATTGAATTATATGTTGTGAATTTAGGCTTAATGTTCTCAAATTTATCCATTGATTAAGTTAATTATTTAATGTTTGAAATAGGAATATATTTTTTCTAATTTATTCTGTGTGAACCGAGTTTCAAGTATACAAAAAAAATTACTTCTCCACTTAAGTGCTTGCACATATTCAAAGATTAACATTAAAAAACCCTTTCTCTAATAATATGTTAAGAATTATGACAAGATCATTTAAATAATATTAAAAGTATGAAATAATGAATGCGTAAATAAAATAATATTACTTCAATAGCAATTTGTAAGAGACAAGATTTTTCCAATAGAGAAATTTTTAAATAGAAGAAAATCTCTCACCTATAAAAAAGGCTGTCAAAGTAAATTTTTTAAAGTACAATATCAATAGAAGAAAAGAGAATTGAGAAGAGACATGAGCCTAAACTATAAAATAAAAATCAAGATAAAACTAGTGTTTTGGTGTGTAGAATGAGAAAGGAGATAGCTCAATAAGTAATATAAAGAAAGAGTAATTACCTATGCAACCTTATTATGTGTAACAAATATTCATAATCTTGATAAAGTGAGGGATGTGTGAAGTGTGGAGGGAATTAAATGTAAATATAACTTCAAAATTTTCTACAAAATAATAAAAAAGACACGACACCTTCTAAATTCAGAATAAAATGAATTTTTCATAATAATAAATGCACAATTAAAATATAAACTTAAGATTAACATAAATTAACATAAATAAAAATTAATTTTCAACAAATTTATTTTAATATTTTTATTATTTTTTTTCTAATTAATAATAAAATGTGTTAGTCCTTTCTAATATTTCTTATATAAACTATAAAAGTTATTTAACCTTTATAAATTTTTCTCATATTATAAATATATTTAATAACTAAATATTATAATAAAACAAAATCTTCAACTAATAGGATATATTACCTTGCTTGTAACAAGACAATAATTTGAATTAGGCCAAAGGTGGTTGATGATTCCACTTTTCCTTCCAAACTCCTATCTAAATAGAAAATCTCATATGTCTCTATTTAATGAAACATTGTGATTAGTTTGTTACTTTTAAAAAAATTAACTTTCCTCCCATAAAAAAGATTAGCACACTTTTTATAAGTTGTATTTCCTTAAACGAGGAGTAGCACTTAATGGGAGAAAAGTTGACATTTGTGCCAACATTGCAACGTATAAATTCTTTTTTATATTGTTATATTTTTTGAAATTTTATTTTTTTATCTCTAATAATAATCAATCATATGTTTATTTTAATGGGGAACACATGGAATAAATTTGAATTCAACTCATTTGGTACATGGGAATTGTTTTTTAATTTCAAGATTATGGGAAATTGTGTCGATCAATGGATAATTTTGTGTGCATTCTAAAAAAAAATCCCCTCCATTAGATGTTTGGGAAAATTATTTAATGTGCCATCATGCTACTATAAATAAACCATTAATTCATGAAAACATGTTTTTGTGGGTTCTCAACATTTCATATAATATACTTTATCTATCGAATTGGAAGATAAAATATTTATAATGCACAATTTTGTTCTAGATCATAAATATTTTATTATATTTTAAATAAATAATTAATCTTCAAGAAAATTAGATATTAATATTTGTTTGTATACACTTAAATATTATTGTGTGCAATTGCTTTGAGCATTGTAGTCAAAACATTTCACATTTTTATTTTTTTGTCATATTTTCTTAAAATGCACACCAATGAAAGTTTAAAATGTTTAATTTGATCATATGCCATTTTCATGTTATAAATCCGCACACTTAACATCTTAAATGCTCATAAATACACCAAAAACAACACTGATGTTTTTTTATACTTCTTTTCAAAATAACACAACCACAATTAATCAAAATATAAACATATTACATATTTTTATTATTGCACATAAGTTCTTCCATATAATTTAGAAATCAATTCACCTATATAAAGATAATAAATTAAAATAAAAGACAATTTCTTATTATTTTATAACATCTTTGAGCCCCAAATGATATTATATAATCTAATTAGATTTATGATGATTAAATTGGCCCAAATAACATTTTTGATTGAACCAATCAATAATTTTTTTAATTATAGATGAAATTGGGTCACTTGAGCCTAAAATAACATTACATAGTTTCAACAAAGTTCATGGTATTTAAATTGGTTCAATTTATGTCACTCATTTGAAACAATTAAATAATTAGTTTAATCAATGATGAAATTGAGATCAATTGAACCTAAAATGACATTGTATAGTTACAATTAAATTCAAATTGATCCAAAATTTATCTCTAATTAAAAAATCTAGTAATTAGTTAAATCAATGATGAAATTTGGGTAATTGAACACCATATCATATTTTGTAGTCGTAATTAGGTTCACAAGATTCAAAATTTTCAAAATTATGTTCCAGATTGAAACATTCAATTAATTATTTCAATTATTGATGAAATTAGGGTCAATTCAACCATGAATACTCCATATACTTAAAACTAACTTCATAATGAAAATATTGACCCAAATACATTCCTAATTAAAACAATCGAGTAATTAATTCAGTTATTAATGAAATTATGGAAAATATCCCCAAAAAAAATGATATAGTTTCAATTAGATTCACAGAGATGAAATTAACCTAAATTTCATCTCTAAAATTTAATTGAATAATTAGTTGAATTGGTGATGAGATTATGGCTAATTGAACCACAAATAACATTTTATAAAATCTAGTAATTAGTTCAATTTTTCTATTAAGGTTTGAAAAAGAAATACAATTTCTTAATGATCCCTTGAAAGATTCAGAGTATTGAGTGGGATTTTTGAAGTCTAAACCTTGACGAATGCATTTGTCAAAACATTTTTTGCTTACTTATCACTTAAATACTAGAAATATGTTGTTTATAATTGTATGAAGATGTTTTGTTTACTAATTATCTGCAAATCAAAACACTTCTAAAATCTTTTTAATCATTTATTACTCTAATTTTCATACAATTATTAAATCTTATTAAACTTAATTAAATATTTATAAATAAACATATTATATTTTGATGTAAAACCCATTTATCTATACTACAATATCTAACAATAACAAAGCCGTGGGCATTATTAAAATGTAAACATAAACAATAAGGCTCACAACAACAACGCCTTAATTATTTGGTGGGTTATAACTATTTAATTGTTTTTAGATGAAAAAAAAAGTTGTTTTTGATAAATTGAAATTGTATAAAAAATAATTTGATTATTATATTTGTTGATTTTAAAATTTTGAAAATATTGTTTATTTTTCTAAATTTCTATGCATATCTATGGGACATTGATCTCCTCTAAAACCATAACAAAACATCACAAACCAAAAAAATGAAAAAATTATTTAAATAAATATATTAACACTTAATTATTATTAGGCTTTTAAGATGTTTAATCAAATTCAACATCAACATTCCAATTATAATCCATGTTTAGCAAGGAATTCAATGAATAGAGTACTTATTCTTATATAATTTTTTCAGCTAGAATGAATTTATGTTGAGGAAATAAATGCTTCATATTTTTTTGAATTTTTTTTATAAATGTTTGAATGAACTATTCTTATAATTAAAATACATTTATTTAATTTAGTTCATTACTTTTTATTTTTTAAATCATGTTTTATATGTATTAATGTATTTATTTATTTATAGATTTCTCAAATTCAAATCAAAAGTTTAACAATATACAAGATGCTACAAAATTAAATTGAATGCGAATAAATTAGTAATACAAAGTATATGAGACCCAAATCAATAATCATAAGCACCCACCTCAAAATCACACACTATATAATTTAGGGGCCCCATAATCATACACTGTACGATTCTAAATAAAATATTATAGACCAAAAAATAGGGAGGAAAGTGGTGAGTGGAGAGAGAGGAAATATATATAAATGAGAAGTAGATATACAAGGGACAACCAAAAAATTTAGAAAAATATGATAATAATATTCTAATATGATCCAACAATCCTCAAACAAAAAATTACTATAGAATATTGTAATTCTACAACTAATAATTTCTCTCATACCATATTAGGTGTCTTATACATGAGTAAGTGTAGGAAGTTAGGAAACCAAAAAAGAGGACATTTTAATATTGAAATATAATTTACAGAAAAATGCGTTCAAGATTTTAAGAAATTAAAAATGTGTACACAATAAAATGTATATGCACTATTACACATATATGTTACTTATCTTTTAAAAATTTCAGAATTTTCAAATATCTTAGATTGAAGAAGTGAGTGGCATGGTGTGTATTTAATAAAATAAATATTAAACAAAATTTAAATTGTTACATGAACATACTATCATACTTTAAATTTATTTTAGTGAATATAATAAATTGTGACCAAAATAAACACTAATTATAATTGGTAAAATTTATGTGTCCATAACTAGTGTTCGTTTTGGCCACAATTGGTCAAAATAGATATTAATTACAATTGACCAAAATAGACATCAATTCTAGACAACAATTGTGATTTGATTGTAACTTTTATAACTGGTGTCCATTTTGGCCAATTGTGGCTAAAATGAGACAATTGGCTAAAATAGGCACCATTTATGATTTGGGGTTAAATTTATCAAAATTTCATCATTGATTAAACTAATTATTTGATCAATTCAATTAAATATACAATTTGGGTCAATTATTTCCTCATAAACATAATTATCAATATATAATATGATTCATGGCTCAATTGGCATCAATCTCATCACTTATTGAACCAATTAATCAATTTGTTCAATCAAAGACATAATTTGGACCCTTTGAGCCTAATTATGGATATACAATGTAATGAGGGAATAAATTGGCTTCATTTTCATCATTGATTGAACCAATTACTCTATTCAAGGATTCAATTTGTGATAATTTGAGCCATTTGAACCTAGTTATGACTATACGATGTTATATGGGGCTCAATTTCCCATATTTTATTAATTATTAAACTAATTAATCATTTGGTTCAAATAAAGTTTTAATTAATCATGAGTATATAATATAATTTAAAACTTAATTAGCTATAATTTCATCACCAATTGAGCCAACTAATTGATTAGTTCTTTCAAAAATATAATTTACATGAATTTAAGCCTTAAGAACTCATTTGTGACTTTGAAATGTGATTTTTGGTTCAATTGGACCCAATTTCATGACTAATTAAATTAATTACTCAATTTATTCAATTACGTATGTAGTCAGGGCCAATTTTTACTCTGTGAGTCTAATTTCAACTATTAAATTTCATCTAGAACTTAATTAGCCCTAATTTCATCACTTATTAAACATGTTACTTTATTGGTTGATTTAGAGATGTAATTTAGGCTAAATTAAACCTCATGAGCATAATTGTGACTATATAATATGATTTTGGGCTCAATTATCCCTATTTCAGTCATTGATTAACTTAATAATAAAATTAAGGCTAACTTATCCCAAAATTATACACATAGTTCTAATTAGCTTTACATGGTTCAAATTCATCTAAGTGCATCCTTAATTAAACTAGTTTAATAATTAATTCAATAAATGATGAAATTAAGACATACTGAGCACCAAATGACATCATGTAGTTACAATCAAGTTCATGGGAGTTAAATTCACCCAAATTATGTCCTTAATTTAGAAATTGAAGTAATTAATTCAATAAGTGATGAAATCAGGGTCAAATGAGGCCCAAATGACATTATATAGTCTGAATTAGATTTATGATAATTAAAGTATCCTAAATGACATCCTTGATTGAGCCTATTGATATATTTTTTAATTAGGGATGAAATGGGGTCATTTGAGCCGAAAATGACATTACATAATTTCAGTAAGGTTTATGGTGCTCAAATTGACTCAATTTATATCACTAATTAAAACAATCAAGTTACTTGTTTAATCAATGATGAAATTGGGGCCAGTTGAGCACCAAATGACATTGTATAGTCATAATTACATTTAAATTGACCCAACATTATTTCTAATTAAACAATATAGCAATTTATTAAATTAATGATGAAATTTAGGCCAATTAAGCACCATATCACATTTTATATTTATAATTAGGTTCAAGGTAAGTGGATGAAGTTGGGGGGCTAAAACGTGGACACTTTTTGTGTTTAAAGTGATTTAAATGTTTCCATGTATGCAATTTATAAAAGTGTGTACATGGTCTTGAATTATAATCTTAGTGATTATTGAGCCTAAAATGTGTACACAATTTTTAGTTTTTAAAATTGTGTATGTAGTTTCAGTTTTTAAAACTGTGTATGTGATTTTAATTTTTTAAAACCACGTATGTAGTTTTAGTTTTTAAAACTATGTATGTGATTCTATTTTTATAAATAAAAAATTACATACATGTTCTTTAATCTATACATTTATTACATAGTTAACCATAAACCTAAACCCTAAACATTAAAACCTTAAACTCTAAACTCTAAACCAATTAGGTTCATAAGGCTCAATTTGGCCCAAATCACATCATTGATTTATTTAAATGGATAATTTCTCAATATGTGGTGGCATTGGGGATAAGTGAGCCCAAAATCACATTAAGTAGTCACAAATAGATTCAATGAGATCAAATTGGCCCCAATTACATTTGCAATTAGACACTATGTCCTAAATTATAAATCATAAACCCTAAGCACTAAAACCTAAATTGTAGACCCTAAACCAATTGACTTAACCCCAATGAACATATTTTCATAAAAATTAGGTTTATAGGGCTCAATTTAGCCCAAATTGCATCATTGATTTCCCCAATTGACTAATTTACTCAATTTATGATGACATTGGGATTAATTAAGCCTAAAATCACATTTTGTAGTCACAAATAGGTTTAAAAAGTTGAAATTAAGTTAAATTTCCTTCATAATTGGACCATGTACCCTTAACCCTAAACTGTAAAACCTAAGCCTTGAACATTTAACCCTAGATTGTAAACCCTAAACCCTAAACCAATCAATTTAGACCTAATTAACATCCTTTCAAGTAAGAATTAGGTTTACAAGGCTCAAATTGGCCTAAATCACATCACTAATTACCCTAATTGATTAATTAACTCAATCTATGATGATATTTAGGTTAATTGAGCCTAACATCACATTTTATAGTCAAAAATAGGTTCATGAACTGAAATTAGACCAAATTAACTTTGCAATTGGACCCTATGTACCCTAAACCCTATAATCTAAACTATAAACCCTAAGCCCTAAACCCTAATCTCTAGATCATAAACCCTAAACTACAAACCTTAAATTATAAACCTTAGACCCTAAACCAATAAAATTGGCCCTAAAAAACATCCTTTAGAGTAAGAATAAGGTTCACAAGGCTCAATTTGGCCCAAGTTGCATCATTGATTGCTTAAATTGCTAATTGGATTAATATGTCATGGTATTGAGATAAGAGGAGCCCAAAATCATATTTTGTAGTCATAAATAGGTTAAACAAGCTCAAATTGGCCTTAATTACCTTCGATTGGAATCTAAATGCTAAACCCTATACCTTATACCCTAAGACCTAAACCTTAAACTCTAAATCCTAAATTGTTAACTCTAAACCCTAAACCAATTAATTTAACCTTAATTAACATCCTTTAGAGTAATAATTAGGTTCACAAGTCTCAATTTATCCCAAATCATATCATTGATTGCCCTAATTGACTAATTGGTTATATTTGTGATGAATTGGCATTAATGACACCCCAAATCACTTTATATAGTCATAAATAGTTTCAATGATCTCAAATTGGCCCTAATTATCTTATGATTGGAACCTATACCCTAAACCCTAAACCATAAGCCTTAAGCCCTAAACCTGAAACCCTATACCAATCAATTTAGCTTCAATTAACATCCTTTAGAGTAATAATTATGTTGATATTTTGACTAATATGATCCATAGGATCATTCAAGATATTCTCTTTTAGGTATACTAGTTATTCCTTTAAACTTTCAAGACTCAATCTTGTATGGAAAGATCATACAAGTTATGCCATCTAGCTTTGTTTCTAGATCTAAGATAGGGTTTGTTTACACATAGTCACCTATATATTATTCAATTATATATTATTCAATGAAGTATTTAAACTCATAAAAAGCTTTAGGTCCTATTAATAAACCTTTCTATTATGTATACCAATTTTGGAAGGATTTAGATCAACTGTTTAGGAGATAAGTGAGTTTACATGCTTTCATCCCTGTGTTTCCTTGACTTTTTCAAACCTACATAAACTCAGTCTTCAATAATTGAGTTTTAAGGGATTAGAAAGTTTAAAATCATTAGTATTACATAGGAGAAGTCTTATAGCAACTATCTACAAGCTTTTATGATATTTGATTGATTAGTCATCGACTTATAATTTTTTTGATCTCCAAAAACCCTTATTTTTTGGTTATATATAGGTCTATAGACACTAAAATGAAAATATCTTTGTTTACACATGTCTTCAACCACTAAAACCTTTTTATAACACCTATAATAAACCCCATATACCAAACTACAAGGTTTAGGAAATTTCATAGGGTTAGATTTTAAATTAGAAGTAATTTTATCCTCTTAGTAAAACTTAGGTCCATAACCATTCTTAATCCTAAAAGAAAGGCTACAAGTCTATCAAGGAAAAACCATTCTAAAGTTAAAAATTTGAAAATCTTAAAGACTCCATTGCACTATAACTAATAAAATATTTTTATAAAGGTGTTACAATTGGTTTAAGACTCCAGTTGAGCATGCTACTAGCCTAAAACAAGATTAGCCTATTACGAGACCTATTATAACCCCTACATCACAAATTATTATACTTTTCATTCCCAACAAATGGAATGATTCTTTGGTATATAGTTGTTTCAACTTCAAAAAATATATATTTTGTGATTACTTGCCACACCTTTTGTAATAATTATGGAACATAATTATACATAAATTTCCCATATGTTTCAACAACATTCAACAAGCTGCAAGGTAGAGTTTTAGTGCTCAATTTTTTTTAAGGCATACAATAATGTGAACATGTAATAAATTATAACAAAATCCAAAATTTGAAATCATCAAAAATATTTAAAAAGTGAAATGTTGAATAATATATGTATATAATAGATCCATAAAAACCATATAAATGCATGCAAAATTTGAACACTTGATACAATATCCTAAGTCAATGTCGTATAAGCATACAATGCTCAATAACTATACATTAAGCCATATAGACATATAATAAAATGTCATAAGACATGATCCTAATCATTACAATGCATCACTCTATTTGCCTTGCTTATATAATTCTCTCCCTTGGATGCCTTGCTCATAACTAGAGGTGTTGGATCTGGGTGACTACAAGTTCTCCTCTGCTAAAAAATTTCATGTAGTTCTAATTATTCATAAGCAAATGTTTTTAGAAACTTTAAATGTACTAGAACAAGATACTTAAAAAATCAACAAGTTGAGTTTTTAAAATGATACAAAATTATCCATAAGTGCACTTACCACAAGCTAGCGATCATGCTCAAATTGATACTGGTGCTCAATAGGGTCAATGATAGGTTCATAAATTGGTTAATGGGAGTGTGAAAAGGATCACCAATAGGAGTTGATGATGTGTTCACGATAACAGAAGGGTTGGGTCCCTATAAACACACACACACACACACACACACACACACACACAGACACACACACACACACACACACACACACACACACACACACACACACACACACACACACACACACACACACACACACACACACACACTTATATACAAAATAAAATTCAAAATTATCTCATAAGCATTTAAGATAACTGACTAAATCATTGAAATATAATATAAAAAATTATAAATTAATTATCAACTATACCATGTCATGACTGCTAATCATTTCAACAGGACTAGAAGACATCGTTAGAGGATTCTGCATAGAAAATTATTTCGTGCATTAAAAATTTACACAAGTATAAAGGTTAATTAAAAAACACACATCCATATTTACACTTAAACATTAAAATAGCTCTCATGTACCTCGATGATTTTTTGTGCAGATGAAATCATAACAACAACACCTACATTTGCTCCCTCTCAAATAACTAACAGAGTGTCTAGTGTGGTCATCAACTAAACAAAAAAACATATCATTGTTAGTCACTTTAACACATATATAAAAAATACATATACAATGAACTATAACATTAATTAATCCTTAAAAACCACCTCCATATAGGTAAATCAAGGCATAGTAGTAACAATACACATGTTCGTGTGGCATCCAAAATCCTGTTACAACATAAAAAGAATCATATACATTATTTAGATTTCTATATGAAAAATAATTATTACCTTTTAAATTGTACAAATATTTGAAATTTAACAAGTCTGATAATTTTTTACAAGCAAAATATTAAAGCTACCTAGGAAGTTGTGGCCAAGGTGTCCAAGTAAAATGTAGACAACTGAAACATAGTGGGTTTGATATCATATAGGCCCATAGAATACCACCATGAGTGGGCTACATGATATCCTCCTCCTCCTCCTCCTCAAGTCTAGTGCATATAAAAACACATGATCTATAATAGTGAGCTAGTTGGGTGGTAACACTAGACAAAGCCTCACCATGTCCACCCTATCCAGTAGGAGTATGAGAAATATGGATTGCATGTTGAATGAGGTTGTCAGTAAACACCTTATATGCATGTAACATATCAATCTCTCAGTCTCTTTCACTGTAGAGGTTAGGGTCTCAAGAGGATGTGGTTTGTTGATACTTCTCTCACAGATTGATTAGGTACATGATGTGAACCTTGCCCATCCTACACAGAGCCCTTTCCTCTACCAAATAACTTCAAGAAATCAAAATAGTTTATAACTTTTTTCAACACAAACTCACAATACAATTTTCTCAAAAAAGACAATAAGTCCTCATTATTTTTGCAAAGTGGGTGATCAAAGACCATCCACCATTAGTCCCAAAATTTTTGTTTGATCAAATCATGAGTGCACCAATGGATTGGAAGCCATTTGGCTGTCACATCTAGTGACACTAGTTTTTTCATCATTAAATAGGGCACAAATTTGGGCTTTGGTTATGTGTTTATTATGTAGAAACCTAAAAAAATCCTTATCCATTTATTAATCGTAATATTGAATTATTCTAGAGTACCCATATATTTGTAGATTACTTGTTTAGATTAGACATTATTAGCATATTTTTTTCATGTCCTTATCTTTCTAATCTCTCCACCTTCTTCTCTCTCTCTTATATTTCTCTTCCCTTGTCACTAGTTTTTTTTGGGGGCTTTAGGTATTTTTCATGTTAGGGTCCCTCGGGGGTTGTGGTCCCATCTTATCTTCCTTTTTACCCATTTTCTATCTATTTATACATCAATAGGGTTTTATTATGAGTTCAACAAGTTTATAAATACACAGGTAGGTTATTTCATTTAGGATATGTCTAGATGGTATTTAAGAATCTAAAATAAATCTGAAACAATATATAACATTTATTGTCACAACATTAAATATAAAATACTTAATAGTATTCTAGAAAAATCAAGAAAACATTTAGAGAGCATTCATTGTAGTATTGAAGTTCATGATAGTGACATATTACATTATATGTACTACTTAGTTAAATCGTCATTGCATTTACTTGGTGTGTTTTCTTCAATATTGTATATTGTTGAGAGGCTTGATAATTAGTGAGTACTTAAAATCCTACTAGCTTTGAACATTACTCCAAAAAAATCGTCTTATTATTTGTAGGTATAATTTCCTTATTAGGATTTGAAGAAGAAATGTAATTCCCTAGTGATTGGCATAAAGTTTCATAATATTGAGTGAGGTCTTTGGAGTCCCTAAGTTGACAAATACATTGATCAAAACAATTATTGCTTGCTTCTCATTTGTTGGGAACATATTGTTTACGGTTCAAGTACTAATAAATGTTAAGTGAATAGTTGTATAGAGGTGCTTTATTTGTGATGTTTTTAAGATTCTCGTTGTCTTGACACAAACAAGACCTTAATTTCTAATGTTAGGCTTTGATGACTATTTCCTAATTATTTAGAAATCACAATACTCTTCTAGACCCTCTTTAATCATTTATTGCTCTGATTTTGGAATAACTAATTTAAAGTATTTTATTTTTCACATTTTATAAAACATAATTAAATATTTATGGATAAATGTAGTGCATTTTGATGTAAAATCCATTTTATCTACAAAACAATTTCTAACAATAACAAAATGAGGCATTGGCAAAATGAAAACGTAAACAGTAAGGCACACATCAACAACAACATCGCCTTAATTCTTTCGCAATGATATTGGTAAAATGAATAGCACATAAACAATAAGTTTAGATCATTAATTGCAGGGTGCAGAGACAGAACGACGTATGAGAACGTTTTCCCTCAGTTCGGCAATAGCCGGTCACAGGTGAGCCATCCATGGCCGCGGCCGTCTCACATAATTGCTTCCGTCTTTCCCTTGTTTTGACTCTGCTGGAACACCTTTCTCCAGGGGCGATTCAACCTTCGGTGCGAAATTAATGAAACCTCTTACAGCTAGGCTTCGGCTTTATGTAACAACCAAATAATGGTAGATGCCCTTTTGGGGATTGAGAATGGAGTGGGGAAGCGGACAGGGGATTCTCCTTCATGTGTGCAATGGGCGGAGGCGGATGCAGGTTGCATCATTCACAGTAAAAAGCCTCTTTAATGGCTACTGCAAGGCATCAACTCTCTCCTTTTGTACTCAGGAAGGGATTCTCCTTTAGACTCTGAATCTGATGCCCATTAGTGACACGACATGATACAATATGTAAGAAGATGGGCATCATCCGAAAACGTAAGCAAAATGACAAATGAGTCGCGCTTTGAAACTTTATAAATCATTTTCTTCCAATTCAAGTTAACTAGACTCCCCGAAGCACACTCTTCAATTGAAAATGACCGAAAGGGCTTCTTCTTTTCACCGCATAATTTAGGTTTAAGGCTCGATGATATTTTATGAGAAATCTAGTATAAACAGATTTAAATAGTAAATAAAATTTAATTTGTATTAAATAAAAATATTGTAGCATTAAATGATAAAAGGGTTGTTTTGTTGTTGTTGTTGTTTTTAAAAAATTAGAACATTCAATTTTGTTATAAATTCAGAGACAGTCATTAGAAATAAATAATATGGGACAAGTTTAGATAATAAAGTAAACAAAAATAAAAAAGAAATTAAGTGAACAAAGTTTGTTTTCTAAGATTTTATAACCATTCAAATGTTTTTAGATGAGTATAGTTATTTGAGAAAATAAGATTTTATAAAATAATTGTAGATTTTTTTGAAGTCTACCAAATCCGATCAAATATTTATTTAGCAACAAAATTAAATAGTCTTCTACAACAAAAACTCGATCTTCCATAAAGCCCAGAAAAACAAACTCACAAAACCATAATACCAATAAGATCAAATCCAAATTTAAGAAGCCCTTTAATAATTTCTACTATATAAAGATTTATAAAATTTAACCCCTTCCTTTTTAAAACTTCAACCCTTATCAAAGGGACAATTTCTCCCTACTCCACTCCCACCCTACCACCATTTGTCTTTAAAAGAAGATATAGGAGGGGGGGAACCCACTTATAAGGAGCCCACTCAATCTCTAAAATCAAAACGATAGAACATTAAATAAATTTTAAAAAGTAAAACCATCACCTGTCAAGATCTTGCTCCACCAATAGAGCACATATGATTACTTGTTGTATTAGCAACTAAACACGAAATTTAACCAGAATCAATAA
This sequence comes from Torreya grandis, assembly GCA_037957365.1. NCBI lineage: Eukaryota > Viridiplantae > Streptophyta > Pinopsida > Cupressales > Taxaceae > Torreya > Torreya grandis. Next base: position 4,274 of record JARHVA010006455.1, on the reverse strand, counting down.
GTAACTAGAAATATGAAACAACACAGAAATATGAGAGACAATACACAATTGTATTAATAATCACTCAGAAGAATATACAATAAAGAAGATGCCACTTCTTCTTCCACCTCAAAGGCTCGCCACACCTCAAGACCTTCTTCCCTTTCTCTCACGGTCCCAACAATCAACTCCAATACAGAATTGATGTTCACCTCTCCAACCAGTCAGTAACACACTGCCAGTACACCAAGTACACAACCGTACTCCAAGTAGATCCCCTGCTCTTTGCTCCTACCTGCAAATCACTAGACCTTACTCACCATTGTAGATCTCCAAAAGAAGCCATGCTCACATGCTGACCAAGATCATACAAATACGAAGAACCCTTCTGATTCTCCAAACCAGCACCCACCTCGGTACTGTGGCACTAGGAGAAACACACCATTGCTCTCCTCTCTCAGAAGGATCTTATTTTGCTCTCTTACTCTCTAGCTACAATTTTACAATACAGCCCATGAGTCCATATATAGATCTCATGCTTACAATAATTAGACTATCTTAATTACAATAATTAGACGCATAACTCAAGACTATGGCTAGCCTTTAACATGTAAACAAACAGTCCAAAAATAGACTCTCCAGAATCAACATGAAAACTGCATGTTCACGCACAGGCTACCGACGCCGGCACCTCCCTTACCAATGCCGGCCAACTGGTAATCGACGCCGGTTGCTTCTTCACTGCTATCTGACCGATGTCGGTTGATCAGACCGACGCTGATTGCCCTGCAACTAATTCTACAACTCTCGGCAACCTCTGTAACCTCCGTAACTCCTCCTGTTTGCATCCTGGTGAAGCTTTTAGCTCCACAACCTAACATCACCCAAGATTTGATAAACTAAGTAACTCCTTCAAACCTTCTTTTAAATTTAAAGGACTTCTACAGCTGTAAAAAATTATCTTCAATAGCCACTTTCCAAATTTTCTCACAAGACTTGAAAAAATTGACTAACCCACCCACATCCAAATTAACCACCAAAAAATCCATCGAAAAACAAAATGGGATAGAAAGAAGAAGTTAGCATCAATCAATAAATTCACATAAAATTGAACGAAGCACGCAAGATGAAACCATATATCCTAAAAAATTGTAGCAACCGCTACACCCATTTTAAAAAAAACATCCATACTTTCTCAAACTAGTAATGCTTAGAAACATAAACTTGTCCTCTTCAAATCCTTTTTTATTGCCTTCTTCTTCATCACCCTCAACATCTGAACCTACTTCTCAAATGCATCGCTCTTTGCAACTCCATCTTTTCCACTTCATCCATCCTAGAATTCATTGTCCAAACCTCCCATACTGACACACCAACCTATACATCTTAAAAATAATATCAATCTGATTAGAAGAATGGGCCTTCAATAAACTCAGATCTATTTTAACCCTAAATTTTTTGTATAATCCTCAAAGATTGATACCAAATCTATAATTCTTCCCTTCAATCCATTAGTAACATTTCAATTAATCTTATCACCTATAACTCTTTGAATCATAACACAACTCAATCCATCATTCGTAACAACCTCCTTTCCTTTAAATCAATAAAGACTCCCTCTCCTCTGGATCTTTAACTGTTTAACACTATTCACTCCTTTGCTCCATCACTCCTTCACTCCACCCTAAGAAACTCTATAATTATAAAATATGCCTTCTTGAAATTAAGCAACAATAAAATGAAGGAAAACTTTTACAATGGAAATGCTTGTTTGTTTGTTTTTTTTAAAGTCAATACATTGAATGAGGTAAAGTAGATTATTCCAACAAAATATTAAACATATGTTTACAATTAACAAGGTTAGATATATTTTCTAATTGTATTTTATTTTTAATTCAAATCTTATTTTTATATAGATTAGGGGTACATAATATTTTTTCATCTTAATATTAAAGATTGAGAAGTATCCATTTTGCCAAATTTATTTGATACGATTCGACTTCATCTCTTTATAATATTTACTTTAATAGATAGTTAGACAATACCTTTAACACAATCATCCTTATTATTCGACTACAACCCACTTAATAACAATTATATTTTCACTCTTTTTATCCCAAATAATAATGATTTGTTAGCCCCTTTAATATTTCCCATGCTAATAACCCTTTCCCATTGTTTAAAAGTAAATAGCCAACATTAAGTTGAACACATCTGATATTTATTTAAAAAAATTAAAAAAAACAACCTTCTTAAAGTCAATGACGAAAATATCATTTATATAAATTTTCACTTATTTTAATTATCTTTAATAATTAAATATTATAATAATTAAAAAAACAAACCCAACGAAACAAGACAATATTGCCAATAATCGTTAATGATTCGCTTTGCCCTCCACACTCCTCTCCTCTCAATATAAAATCTTATCAATTCGTTACTTTTTCACCGAACGATCAAGTTAGAGTTGGAGGCTTTTATTTCAGGTTAGGGTTTTTATTCCTTTTAAACAAAACGGCACCAGGGTTTTAAATTAAAGTTTAATTATTTACATAAATAAAATAACGGCTTTATTTTTCTCTTGGATATGTTTTTATTTTATTTTAGAGATTCTATAGATTCTTATTGGTTGTGAATATCAGATTAAATTATGTTTGAATGGGATTTCAAATTTTATATATACTTCAAAATTTATAGTTGGTTAAAATTGATCTTCTATAATTTAATGTTAAAGATTGAGTGATATTTATTAATCAAACTTATTAGAAACCAGTTTTATCTTTATAAAATTTATATTTTATAATTAATTTTTTATTATATTTGATAAAAATAAAATTTTAATTTTTTTAATTTATTTTTTAAATAATTTTTATTCAGAAAAGTAATTAAAATTTTGTCATCTCAATAGTTTAAAAATCAATTGAACTCATTCCTATCATTTAAAAGTTACATGAATTAATATAATATAGTGAAATACTTAAGACTCATACATATTGAACATAAGCTTTTGGCATTCTCTAGACGTTTAACATAAATTTATTTAAGATATGTATGTTAGATTTACAACCTTAACATGTTAAAGAAAAAAAAAGAATGTAACAATGGAAGGTGAGTTAAAATTTAAAAATTACATGTTTTTAGTTCTTAATTTGTAATAATATTTGTTCATAAAATTATTTTCTTAATAAAAATTAATACAATATAATAATATTGATTGGATTTTAATTTATAATAGTATTCATTCATAAAAATATATTTTTAATAAAATTTAATATTGCATAGTGATGTCCACTAATTTTTAAGTTTAGAATTAAAAGTGAACACATCCACTCCATTACAACCCACTAAAAACTCTTGAATACTATTGTAAAATGCCTCTCGGCATGATAATGCCTCTACTCAATAGTCGTTGATAAGTTCTAGTAGATTAAAAAAAACTAACTTGTGATTAAATAAATTTAACATGTTTGTTTGCATTAAAAAATAAAATATAGTTATTTATAAAATCTAACTTTGAGAGAGTGTTCATCTACATCATTTATTTTTATTTACCTTGAAATTGCCACTCTCAGGGATATAAAATAAATATTGGGAGATGTTAATTAATACAAAGATCAATCAATCAAAAGAGTAACTCTGAAAACATTTTGTAAAATCATGCAAACAATGTCTTGCAATCTCGAGGCATGCTTTAACTAAGTTTAATACATCAATACAAATCAATTGATTTTTCTACAATTGTTTCTAACCTCTCCATTTGTACTATTAAGAGGGCCGATATTTTCCATATTTATCATGTCAGTCGCAAAATCAATGAATTTAAATGTTACTAGAATTTTACTGTAGGTAGTAACCTGAGCATTTGAAGAGTTGCCATCGAACAATCCTTGAGTAGAGTGGAAGAGCCATTTTTTAAATTGTCAAATCTTTGTAAGGTGACTGTTGTCCAAGCTATTGGAAGTGCCAATAGTTAAGGATGACAAGGTGCCATCTCCACTTCTACTTGGGTAATTCAATTTGAGAGAAGTGGGAGAAACATAGTTGATATTGATATTATTGTAGATGGTTAATTATATGAGAATCTTAAATACATACATAATATCAGTTAAATTGAAAAAAATTGAAGTGATTATCAAATGGACATCAAATTTAAACTTAGAATTAAAATTGAACACACTCACACCATTATAGCTTTAGATCCCCCGAATACCACTATAGATATGTCTTTAATAATGAATATCTATTTAGTTTATATAACATATTAAATTATATTGTGATCTATCATATGTAATTGC